>CM056050.1:469133083-469845475 GCA_029574335.1 Rana kukunoris
AGAGTCAGGGTAGCCTGGGTGCAGTGGGGTGGGGGCGATGCCCGGTGGTGCAGGGCCCATTATGGCCATACAACCTGGGAGGTTCCCGGAGCCGATCCCTCGGTCCGTGGAAGGGGACTGGGGGGTTGGCGAAGTCCGGGGAGTCCAGTGATCCAGGAGGTCGCCGGCCCAGGTGCCGCCGGCGGTACCCCCCCGCCCCATCTTCAGGTCAGCATACCCAGGCTCCCCCAGGATGGTCGCACTGCCACAGCTGAAGCCCCGCCATGTGTCGGCTTCCATGACCCCTCAGCTTGCAGTGGAGCGGGAGGATCTGGCCATGGAAAGGCCAGGGACTGCTCCTGCGGCTGCTATGTCATCGGGAGAGAGGCAGACACATGGTGGAGGCATTGTGCTGCGGTCATCTGGAGGTAAACAGCTTGTGTGCAGTGTGGCCAAGATGGCCCGGCTGTTGGGGGTGGAGTAGACCGGGACCCGAAGTGACCCGGTCCCAAGAACCGGAAGTGCCCCAGCCGAACCGGAAGCGCCCAGGGCCCCAGCCGAACCGGAAGTGACCCAGCCGGAACCGAAGTGACCAGACCGGAACCGGAAGTGACCAGACCGAAACCGGAAGTGCCCGTCCCGCGACCGGAAGTGCCCCCCCGCGAGTTTGCGGTGGTCGGTGGGGGCTCAGGGGACCTGGGGGATGAGAGGCCGGGGGTCAGGGGTGCCCAGCCCCGGACGCTGCAGCAGGCACCTCCAGGCACCCCCGGCAGGAGATGGACAGAGACGTGAGGACGGTAAATTGGACGGTAAGCTGCCACCCCCCCAGGTCCCCATGGACACTGCCACAGGCCCCGAGGGGCTCCCTGCAGCACAGGCGGGGTGGGGGAAAGTCAGGTGGGACCCCTCCCAGTGGACTGTATAGCATACGATTATATCCGGCAGTTGGAGGGGTCCCAGGGGGGCTCCCCCCCAGTACAGGTGGAGTCCCAAGGGGCTGGTGTGGTCGCGGAGGGGTCTGGGTGGGGGAGTTTGGTGGGGGTGGTACCCCCCTCTGCTGTGGTCCCGGGGGGGGGGGAGCCTGTAGTCAGGCCAAAGGTGGTGGGTCAGGGTGGTCAGGGTATATCAGCGGGGGTGGGTGCAACACCACCGGCAGGGATGGGGGCCCCCCCGTCCCCCCCTTCTGGGGTGCTGAGGGGGGGTGCCCCCACTTTCCGGAGAACATCTTTCGGGGTTCTCCGGAGGCCAACTTATTGTCTGCCCTAAAGGGGGGTCGCTCTTTTCGCCCAGGTGTTGGGCTCTCGTGCCCCTCTGGACCACCTGTACAGCCGGTTTGGCGCCCAGAATTTCCGCGCCCCCCCTGCTGACCAGGAGAGGACGCAGGGGTCGGCGTGGACGAGGGGTACAGGTGGTCCAGAGAGGAGGCGTAGGAATGTTGTCCAGCTCGGTACGAGGGTCCGGACCCCTGCCCCGCTCGAGGTGAGGTGGTGGGCCTGGTACTCTCCTTGGGTTTTGGGGTGGATGACCTTTTTGCTGTCATCCATCCCACCAACACACGGAGTTTGATATAAGTTTTGTCACTCCCGTGTGTATGGAACGCTTTATCACCGGCTTGGGTTGGTGAGGGGCGTTGACCCTTGGAAGAGGTACAGGCTCATTCCCATCTCCAGGCAGGAGGAGGTTAAGAACATCACCATCCTGGTGAGGAATGAGTCGCTCCCTCCGGAGGACATTGCCACCTGGCTCGGGAGGTACGGGCAGTTGCAGACCCCCCTGAGGAAGAACCTTGATGAGCGCGGGGTCTGGACCGGGGCTTGGTTGACCAGGATCCGGCTCAAGAGGGAGGGCAACAGTGTTGCCCACCTCCCTGGCAGCGCCTTTCTAGGCAGAGACCGGATCCTGGCGTTCTACCCGGGACAGCCCCGTCGTTGCTTCAAGTGCGGCAGCCCGACCCACATGAGCTCGGACTGCACGGTGGTCAGATGTGGCCGGTGCCACGAGTTTGGCCACCAGTCCGAGTCATGTGGGAAGATATGCTGCAACTTGTGTGGTGAGATGGGGCACCCATTTAGCAGGTGTCCCAAAGCATATCGGGGTTCTTCCTCAGGGGGGGGACCTCCCGGGCCGGGAGCGGCCGAAGCCCCCCCGGCGAGTGATGGCCGGGGGGGTGGGGATCCTGGAGCCCCTAGTACTACTCCGGAGGGACCAACAGGCCCATTGCCTCAAAGAAGGCGGAGCAGGCGTGGGCGTGGGCTCCCCCCCCCGGGGGACACGGGCTCGGTTGGCCAGGAGGCTCCCGATCCTCCGGAGGGCGGAGCCGGTGGGGAGGAGTCGGGGAGGCCTGGGGGTCCCGGGCCTGAGGGTCCGGGGCCAGGGCCTCCTCTCCTAATGTTGCAGGGCCGATCCCCATCCCCCTTCCCTTTCCCCCTCCTCACCATTGCCCCTCCCCTCCACCTGGCCCTCCATCTGTTTCCCCATGCCCTCCTCCCTCATCTTCCCCCCCTCCTCGTACCCCCCCCTCCTCGTCCCCCCCTCCCAAGTCCCGTCCCCCCCCTTCCCCTTCTTCTTCCCGTCCAGCTAAGTCTGGTCCCCCCCCTGTCCTCTCCCCTGTCTCTGGCCCCCCTCCTGCCTCTTCCATTCCCCCCCCTTCTGGACCCAGAGTCTCCTCTGGCCCTGTGGCCATGGAGATGGAAGCTGCTCGAGCCTCATCCAAGAGGGAAATCTCGAGCAGCGGGTCCGAGGAGGGGGGTGGTGTAGTCATCTCGGAGAGGTGGCAGGAGTGGGAGCAGGTGAGACGCAAAAAGAAGAAGGGGAAGGCTGCCAGATCTGGGGGCGGGAAGTCCCCAGTGAAGGGTGGGGTTCCCCCAGGGGCACGAAGTGGGGTGTCCCTGGGGAACCCGTTTGGTATCTTCTCCTCCTCCTCGGGCTCAGGAGGAGGAAGTGTAGATATGTAAATATGTTTTTTGTGTTTATAGTATGAAGGAGAACATGACCACTTTCAATCATTCTGATGGCGGTACCCTCTCCAATACGGCTTGCGACCATTAATGTCGCAAGTATTCGTTCTGCGGGAGCTCGTTTTATGGCCTTCGATTTTCTCAGCCGTGTTGAAGCTGACATTTTGTTTTTGCAGGAGACCTGGCTGGCATCTGTGGCAGAGATGCATCTAGCAAAGAGGGAGTGGAGATGTGGGCCCTCCCTCTGGTCTCTTGCGGCCGAGCCTGCAGTGGGGTTGCGGTCCTTTTTAAGACTGGTCCGGTGGCTTGCCGGCGAGTGATTGAAGTGGAGATCGGTAGATGTCTGGTGGTGGACGCTGTCGTGAGGGGGCAATTCCTCCGGCTCATAAATTTTTATGGGCCTCAAACTAGGAGGGAGAGGAGGAGCCTCCTTACGGCGGTTAAGCCTTATCTTTTTACGTCCCAGCAGGTGATTTTTGGTGGCGATTTCAATATGATCACTAGGCCCAAAGACCGGGCAGGTGCCGCCAACCCTCTGGGATATGATAGTATTTTTTTGAATAACGTAGTGAGGGAGGCCAGGTTTGTGGATGTGCACGTTCGTCACCTCCCCAACCTCACTGGTTTCACATTTTCCCGAGGTAGTGGTAAGAGTAGATTAGATAGATTTTTTTTAAAGGAGGACTCTGTCTGCTCGGCTCCTGAGCTGCAGTCGGTAGAGTTCTCCGATCACTGTATGGTATCTGTGGCCCTGAATGTCGCTGACACTCCTCAGAAAGGGAGGGGTTTGTGGCGCCTGAATGGGTCGCTACTGGAGGATCCTGAGGTTAGGGAAGCCTATGAGGTTTTCTTCCTGGGCCAGACCTCGCTCCTTGAGGGCAACTGCTCCCGCCTTGAGTGGTGGGAAGTAGTTAAAAAGAGGTCTGGCGACTTTTTCCGGGAAATCTCTGGGTACAGGGCAGCTTCCAAGTACCAGGCTTACCAGAGACTACGCAGGCAGCTTGACCGCCTGGTGTCCTCTGGGGGCTCTCAGGAACAGATATCCGGTCTGAAGGCGCAGATGAAGGAGTGTCAGTACGACCGTCTCGCCTCCCTGGTTTTTGAGAGGGATTATGGGAAGTTTATCTCTCCTGATCCCTACAGGAGCTGTGGTGAGGTGGCGAGGTCGAAGGTCGTACATGGCCTGAAGGATGCCTCAGGATCTCTGGTCCGGTCCAGATCGGGGATCCTGGGTGTCGTCAGAGACCACTTTTCGGACCTCCTGAAGAAGCGGCCTCTAGACATGGAGAAAGTCAGGGAATTCCTTGATGAGACCCCGCTGGAAGTGGGGTCTGACCTTCCTGACTCTCTGACAGAAGAGATCTCGGTAGCTGAAGTTGAGCAGGCTATTAGCTCTTTAGCTTCTAAAAAGTCACCTGGGCCCGATGGGCTCACGGCCGAGTTCTACAAAACCTTTAAGAGCCTCTTGGCTCCTCATCTGAGGGACGTGTTTAGTGAATGTTTGGCCTATGGCCTGCTGCCTCCCTCAATGAGAAGGTCAGCTCTGATCCTACTGTCAAAGGGGAAAGATCCGTCTGTGGTGGAGAATTGGCGTCCGATCGCCCTTCTTACCACAGATAGGAAGATACTGGCAAAGATCTTGTTTACACGTCTGTCTGCTTTGGCGGGCAGGATGCTGTCTCCCTCTCAGCACTGCACAATTCCTGGCCGGGGCACTTTTAGTGCCGTCCTGAGCGTCCGGGAGGCTGTGGAAAGGTGCAGGGCTGATGGCAGCGAGCGGTATCTGCTTGCATTGGATCAGGCTAAGGCGTTTGATCGGGTGAACCACGAGTACCTTTGGCTGCTTCTGAGGAGATACGGTCTGCCTGATCAATTCGTTGATTGGCTGCAGGTATTGTATAGGGGAGCTGAGAGCTTCCCTCTTGTCAACGGTTGGGTGGGCCGGGCCTTTGCCGTGGACTCTGGCGTCCGGCAGGGGTGCCCGCTGAGCCCCCTCCTGTACATCTTTGCGGTCGACCCCTTCGTAAGGAGGCTAGACTGCGGGCGTCTGGGGGGGGTTCCGGTGGGACCTGTCGGGGGTCCGGTTTCGGCGGTGAGGGTTGTGGCCTATGCGGACGACGTCTCGGTGGTGGTATCTGGTCGTGAGGAGGCCCATTATGTGGAGTCCCAGATCGGGTGCTACTCTGAGGCGTCAGGCTCGCTGGTCAATTGGGACAAGAGTGAAGTTTTCTGGTTGGGGAAGGAGGGGGAGCAGTTCCCCCTTCCGGACGTGTTCCCCACGCCCGTACCAGAGATTCGAGTTCTTGGCATTCATTTCGGCCCGGGTGATTATCCCAAGCTAAACTGGGAGCGCAGGCTGGTGAGTGCCACTCGGAAGGTGAAGGCCTGGAAAGGTTGGAAACTTTCCCTGAGGGAAAGGGTAAGCTTGGTCAAGACGTACTTATTGCCTGAGTTTCTCTTTGTAAGCTATGTGTGTCTTTTGCCAGCATCTCTCTATGCTCGGGTCTATGGTCTGTTCTTCCTGCTGTTGTGGGGAAGCAGACTGAACCTGATCAAGAGGGAGGTCACATACCGCCAGCGACGGCAAGGTGGGTTGGACATGGTCAACCCGGTGGTGTTCTTTGTCACCATCTTTGTTAAATACAATTTGCAGTCCATATTTGTGGACGAGCCTTCCTGGTGGGAGTGTTCATGCAAGGACTGGCTCTTGCTGTTCTTGAGGCAGTGGGGGGAGGGGGGGAGGCCTGGCGATCTGAGGAGATCGCATGGGTATCTCCCTTCCTATGTCCCCCTGGCATTAAAGGTACTGAGGCAGTGGCGGATAACTGCCCTGGAGGTGGGCTCTTTGGGTCGGCGGGAGCTGTACCTGAGGGTCATGGCCTCGGACATTTTGAAGCCCCTGTCTTTGAGGGACTGCCCTGAGAGGGTCCTCACGGAGGGGCTAGCCCTCTTGAATTCTTCTAGAATTCCAAGTAAGTTTTGGGATCTCGCATGGAGGTCGTTCCATGGACGACTCTATGTCCGTGCGAATCTCAAATACAGGAACCTGGGGGACAGGGACTGCCCCCGTCAGGAATGTGGTGGGACATTGGAGACCATGGACCATTTTCTGGTCCAATGTCCCTTCAACATGGAGGTTCTTACGAAGGTAGGGGGTGCCATTGGCTACCCCCGCCTTCCGGCCCTGACCTATGCTGAGCGAGTGTATGGTGATTTTGGGGTCCGCAGGGGATTTGAGTTATCGTCACTTTATTTAGTCAGCCTAGTTGTGCTTTATTACACTTGGCACGCTCGGTGTTTGGTGTCCACTAGGGACAAAATCCTGCCTGTGCATGAGGTGGTGGGCGGTATCTTTCGGGAGTTGGTGAAGGTGCGGGATCTGGAAAGGAGCAGGGTCGGGCCTGAGAGGTGTGCCCATTTATGGAGGGGGTTCCTCTTCCAGCCCCCTTAGGTCACGGCTCTGCCCCTCTCCATGGGTAGGGGCATCTATCCTTTTTCACCCCCTTAGATTTTGTTTATGGTATTTTTTTGAAATAAGGCTACAGACATGTCTGACTATCATGTTCTTGCTCATACGTGGGTTGTAGGTATTTGTTGTTGTGATGGTGGGGTGTGTTGTGGGTTGGCGATGATCTGGACAGTAGTGGTTTCTATGGACTTTAATATCTCCCTACTGTACCAGTGAGCCGTTTTAAGTGTTTTTTTTTTTTTTTTTGGCAATGATCTGGGCAAGCTTTTCTGATGGACTATAAAGACTTTCTCTTGTACCAGTGAGCCTGTTGTAAATACCTGTTCTGGTGCTATTTTTTTTTTTTTTCTTTATAGTTATTTCTTGGTGGGTGGAGGTCGGTGATTTGATGGTTTGTGTTTTGTTGTTTGTTTTTGTGTTATTTGGTTTATTTAGTTATTTTGTTTATTTTATATATTTGTTAACCTTTTGGTCGTAGTTTTATAAATAAAAAAATTACCCCTCCTCGGTCTCAGTGCAGCTCCACCCACTGGCAGTAGTTCCGGCTCCTCCCACAGAGCTCATTCTGCTTCCTGCTGGAGAGGAGAGAAGACCTGTCTTCCAGAGCTCCTGTGTTCCAGCCTACCAGGACCAGCCTCCAGCCCCCAGCCCCCTGCCCCGGAAGAGGGGTGGGATGGCCTCCCTCAGCCCCGGAGGTGGACCGGCTTCCGGCCTCCGGAGGAGTCAACAGCACCTGCCCTCCAGCCAGACCACCGCCACCACCATCAGCAGGGAGGACCGTCTCTTCCTGGAGACCCAGGAGGGTCTCTCAGACTGGACAGCCCCTCAGCCAGGTGAGAATGAAGCAAGAACCAGGAAGAGGCGGGATAAAATCAAATCCCTGCTGGTGAGGATATCTCAGGCCTGCGTGGAAAAGATGACTACTCTCGCAGGCCTGAGGGAAAAGAGGGACAGGTGCTCCAGTAACAAGAGATCTGAATTCAAGGGGGCCATCACCACCCTAGGACTAGAAGAAATATGGGAATACCTGGGGGGCTTTTGCCAACGTGGGGCTGGAGAGATGAACTTCCTAGAGGAGCTCCGGAGGACCCTCCAGCAGGCCAACCGGGAAGGGAGCCAGGCAGCGAGGAGGAGCGGGCGGTCTAAGAAGGGGTCCCAACCCCCCAAACAGCCAGGAGAGTCAGGGGAGCCTGGGTGCAGTGGGGGGGGGGCGAGTGCCGGTGGTGCGGGGCCCAGTATGGCCATAAAACCTGGGGAGGGTTCCCGGGAGCCGATCCCTCGGTCCGTGGAAGGGACTGGGGGGTTGGCGAAGTCCGGGGAGTCCAGTGATCCAGGAGGTCGCCGGGCCCAGGTGCCGCCGGCGGTACCCCCCCGCCATCTTCAGGTCAGCATACCCAGGCTCCCCCAGGATGGTCGCACTGCCACAGCTGAAGCCCGCCATGTGTCGGCTTCCATGACCCCTCAGCTTGCAGTGGAGCGGGAGGATCTGGCCATGGAAAGGCCAGGGACTGCTCCTGCGGCTGCTATGTCATCGGGAGAGAGGCAGACACATGGTGGAGGCATTGTGCTGCGGTCATCTGGAGGTAAACAGCTTGTGTGCAGTGTGGCCAAGATGGCGCCGGCTGTTGGGGGTGGAGTAGACCGGGACCCGGAAGTGACCGCCCAAGAACCGGAAGTGCCCCAGCCGGAACCGGAAGTGCCCCAGCCGGAACCGGAAGTGACCAGACCGGAACCGGAAGTGCCCGTCCCGCGACCGGAAGTGCCCCCCCCCCCCGCGAGTTTGCGGTGGTCGGTGGGGGCTCAGGGGACCTGGGGGATGAGAGGCCGGGGGTGCAGGGGTGCCCAGCCCCGGACGCTGCAGCAGGCACCTCCAGGCACCCCCGGCAGGAGATGGACAGAGACGGTGAGGACGGTAAATTGGACGGTAAGCTGCCACCCCCCCAGGTCCCCATGGACACTGCCACAGGCCCCGAGGGGCTCCCTGCAGCACAGGCGGGGTGGGGGGAAAGTCAGGTGGGACCCCTCCCAGTGGACTGTATAGCATATGATTATATCCGGCAGTTGGAGGGGTCCCAGGGGGGCTCCCCCCCAGTACAGGTGGAGTCCCAAGGGGCTGGTGTGGTCGCTGGAGGGGTCTGGGTGGGGGAGTTTGGTGGGGGTGGTACCCCCCTCTGCTGTGGTCCCGGGGGGGGGGGAGCCTGTAGTCAGGCCAAAGGTGGTGGGTCAGGGTGGTCAGGGTATATCAGCGGGGGTGGGTGCAACACCACCGGCAGGGATGGGGGCCCCCCCGTCCCCCCCCACTTCTGGGGGTGCTGAGGGGGGTGCCCCACTTCCGGAGAACATCTTTCGGGGGTCTCCGGAGGCCAACTTATTGTCTGCCCTAAAGGGGGGTCGCTCTTTCGCCCAGGTGTTGGGCTCTCGTGCCCCTCTGGACCACCTGTACAGCCGGTTTGGCGCCCAGAATTTCCGCGCCCCCCCTGCTGACCAGGAGAGGACGCAGGGGTCGGCGTGGACGAGGGGTACAGGTGGTCCAGAGAGGAGGCGTAGGAATGTTGTCCAGCTTCGGTACGAGGGTCCGGACCCCTTCCCCGCTCGAGGTGAGGTGGTGGGCCTGGTACTCTCCTTGGGTTTTGGGGTGGATGACCTTTTTGCTGTCATCCATCCCACCAACACACGGGAGTTTGATATAAGTTTTGTCACTCCCGTGTGTATGGAACGCTTTATCACCGGCTTTGGGTTGGTGAGGGGCGTTGACCCTTGGAAGAGGTACAGGCTCATTCCCATCTCCAGGCAGGAGGAGGTTAAGAACATCACCATCCTGGTGAGGAATGAGTCGCTCCCTCCGGAGGACATTGCCACCTGGCTCGGGAGGTACAGGGCAGTTGCAGACCCCCCTGAGGAAGAACCTTGATGAGCGCGGGGTCTGGACCGGGGCTTGGTTGACCAGGATCCGGCTCAAGAGGGAGGGCAACAGTGTTGCCCACCTCCCTGGCAGCGCCTTTCTAGGCAGAGACCGGATCCTGGCGTTCTACCCGGGACAGCCCCGTCGTTGCTTCAAGTGCGGCAGCCCGACCCACATGAGCTCGGACTGCACGGTGGTCAGATGTGGCCGGTGCCACGAGTTTGGCCACCAGTCCGAGTCATGTGGGAAGATATGCTGCAACTTGTGTGGTGAGATGGGGCACCCATTTAGCAGGTGTCCCAAAGCATATCGGGGTTCTTCCTCAGGGGGGGGACCTCCCGGGCCGGGAGCGGCCGAAGCCCCCCCGGCGAGTGATGGCCGGGGGGGTGGGGATCCTGGAGCCCCTAGTACTACTCCGGAGGGACCAACAGGCCCATTGCCTCAAAGAAGGCGGAGCAGGCGTGGGCGTGGGGCTCCCCCCCCGGGGGACACAGGGCTCGGTTGGCCAGGAGGCTCCCGATCCTCCGGAGGGCGGAGCCGGTGGGGAGGAGTCGGGGAGGCCTGGGGGTCCCGGGCCTGAGGGTCCGGGGCCAGGGCCTTCCTCTCCTAATGTTGCAGGGCCGATCCCCATCCCCCTTCCCTCTCCCCCTCCTCACCATTGCCCCTCCCATCCACCTGGCCCTCCATCTGTTTCCCCATGCCCTCCTCCCTCATCTTCCCCTCCTCGTACCCCCCCCCCTCGTCCCCCCCCTCCCAAGTCCCGTCCCCCCCCTTCCCCTTCTTCTTCCCGTCCAGCTAAGTCTGGTCCCCCCCCTGTCCTCTCCCCTGTCTCTGGCCCCCCTCCTGCCTCTTCCATTCCCCCCCCTTCTGGACCCAGAGTCTCCTCTGGCCCTGTGGCCATGGAGATGGAAGCTGCTCGAGCCTCATCCAAGAGGGAAATCTCGAGCAGCGGGTCCGAGGAGGGGGGTGGTGTAGTCATCTCGGAGAGGTGGCAGGAGTGGGAGCAGGTGAGACGCAAAAAGAAGAAGGGGAAGGCTGCCAGATCTGGGGGCGGGAAGTCCCCAGTGAAGGGTGGGGTTCCCCCAGGGGCACGAAGTGGGGTGTCCCTGGGGAACCCGTTTGGTATCTTCTCCTCCTCCTCGGGCTCAGAGGAGGAGGAAGTGTAGATATGTAAATATGTTTTTGTGTTTGTAGTATGAAGGAGAACATGACCACTTTCAATCATTCTGATGGCGGTACCCTCTCCAATACGGCTTGCGACCATTAATGTCGCAAGTATTCGTTCTGCGGGAGCTCGTTTTATGGCCTTCGATTTTCTCAGCCGTGTTGAAGCTGACATTTTGTTTTTGCAGGAGACCTGGCTGGCATCTGTGGCAGAGATGCATCTAGCAAAGAGGGAGTGGAGATGTGGGCCCTCCCTCTGGTCTCTTGCGGCCGAGCCCTGCAGTGGGGTTGCGGTCCTTTTTAAGACTGGTCCGGTGGCTTGCCGGCGAGTGATTGAAGTGGAGATCGGTAGATGTCTGGTGGTGGACGCTGTCGTGAGGGGGCAATTCCTCCGGCTCATAAATTTTTATGGGCCTCAAACTAGGAGGGAGAGGAGGAGCCTCCTTACGGCGGTTAAGCCTTATCTTTTTACGTCCCAGCAGGTGATTTTTGGTGGCGATTTCAATATGATCACTAGGCCCAAAGACCGGGCAGGTGCCGCCAACCCTCTGGGATATGATAGTATTTTTTTGAATAACGTAGTGAGGGAGGCCAGGTTGGTGGATGTGCACGTTCGTCACCTCCCCAACCTCACTGGTTTCACATTTTCCCGAGGTAGTAGTAAGAGTAGATTAGATAGGTTTTTTTTAAAGGAGGACTCTGTCTGCTCGGCTCCTGAGCTGCAGTCGGTAGAGTTCTCCGATCACTGTATGGTATCTGTGGCCCTGAATGTCGCTGACACTCCTCAGAAAGGGAGGGGTTTGTGGCGCCTGAATGGGTCGCTACTGGAGGATCCTGAGGTTAGGGAAGCCTATGAGGTTTTCTTCCTGGGCCAGACCTCGCTCCTTGAGGGCAACTGCTCCCGCCTTGAGTGGTGGGAAGTAGTTAAAAAGAGGTCTGGCGACTTTTTCCGGGAAATCTCTGGGTACAGGGCAGCTTCCAAGTACCAGGCTTACCAGAGACTACGCAGGCAGCTTGACCGCCTGGTGTCCTCTGGGGGCTCTCAGGAACAGATATCCGGTCTGAAGGCGCAGATGAAGGAGTGTCAGTACGACCGTCTCGCCTCCCTGGTTTTTGAGAGGGATTATGGGAAGTTTATCTCTCCTGATCCCTACAGGAGCTGTGGTGAGGTGGCGAGGTCGAAGGTCGTACATGGCCTGAAGGATGCCTCAGGATCTCTGGTCCGGTCCAGATCGGGGATCCTGGGTGTCGTCAGAGACCACTTTTCGGACCTCCTGAAGAAGCGGCCTCTAGACATGGAGAAAGTCAGGGAATTCCTTGATGAGACCCCGCTGGAAGTGGGGTCTGACCTTCCTGACTCTCTGACAGAAGAGATCTCGGTAGCTGAAGTTGAGCAGGCTATTAGCTCTTTAGCTTCTAAAAAGTCACCTGGGCCCGATGGGCTCACGGCCGAGTTCTACAAAACCTTTAAGAGCCTCTTGGCTCCTCATCTGAGGGACGTGTTTAGTGAATGTTTGGCCTATGGCCTGCTGCCTCCCTCAATGAGAAGGTCAGCTCTGATCCTACTGTCAAAGGGGAAAGATCCGTCTGTGGTGGAGAATTGGCGTCCGATCGCCCTTCTTACCACAGATAGGAAGATACTGGCAAAGATCTTGTTTACACGTCTGTCTGCTTTGGCGGGCAGGATGCTGTCTCCCTCTCAGCACTGCACAATTCCTGGCCGGGGCACTTTTAGTGCCGTCCTGAGCGTCCGGGAGGCTGTGGAAAGGTGCAGGGCTGATGGCAGCGAGCGGTATCTGCTTGCATTGGATCAGGCTAAGGCGTTTGATCGGGTGAACCACGAGTACCTTTGGCTGCTTCTGAGGAGATACGGTCTGCCTGATCAATTTGTTGATTGGCTGCAGGTATTGTATAGGGGAGCTGAGAGCTTCCCTCTTGTCAACGGTTGGGTGGGCCGGGCCTTTGCCGTGGACTCTGGCGTCCGGCAGGGGTGCCCGCTGAGCCCCCTCCTGTACATCTTTGCGGTCGACCCCTTCGTAAGGAGGCTAGACTGCGGGCGTCTGGGGGGGGTTCCGGTGGGACCTGTCGGGGGTCCGGTTTCGGCGGTGAGGGTTGTGGCCTATGCGGACGACGTCTCGGTGGTGGTATCTGGTCGTGAGGAGGCCCATTATGTGGAGTCCCAGATCGGGTGCTACTCTGAGGCGTCAGGCTCGCTGGTCAATTGGGACAAGAGTGAAGTTTTCTGGTTGGGGAAGGAGGGGGAGCAGTTCCCCCTTCCGGACGTGTTCCCCACGCCCGTACCAGAGATTCGAGTTCTTGGCATTCATTTCGGCCCGGGTGATTATCCCAAGCTAAACTGGGAGCGCAGGCTGGTGAGTGCCACTCGGAAGGTGAAGGCCTGGAAAGGTTGGAAACTTTCCCTGAGGGAAAGGGTAAGCTTGGTCAAGACGTACTTATTGCCTGAGTTTCTCTTTGTAAGCTATGTGTGTCTTTTGCCAGCATCTCTCTATGCTCGGGTCTATGGTCTGTTCTTCCTGCTGTTGTGGGGAAGCAGACTGAACCTGATCAAGAGGGAGGTCACATACCGCCAGCGACGGCAAGGTGGGTTGGACATGGTCAACCCGGTGGTGTTCTTTGTCACCATCTTTGTTAAATACAATTTGCAGTCCATATTTGTGGACGAGCCTTCCTGGTGGGAGTGTTCATGCAAGGACTGGCTCTTGCTGTTCTTGAGGCAGTGGGGGGAGGGGGGGAGGCCCGGCGATCTGAGGAGATCGCATGGGTATCTCCCTTCCTATGTCCCCCTGGCATTAAAGGTACTGAGGCAGTGGCGGATAACTGCCCTGGAGGTGGGCTCTTTGGGTCGGCGGGAGCTGTACCTGAGGGTCATGGCCTCGGACATTTTGAAGCCCCTGTCTTTGAGGGACTGCCCTGAGAGGGTCCTCACGGAGGGGCTAGCCCTCTTGAATTCTTCTAGAATTCCAAGTAAGTTTTGGGATCTCGCATGGAGGTCGTTCCATGGACGACTCTATGTCCGTGCGAATCTCAAATACAGGAACCTGGGGGACAGGGACTGCCCCCGTCAGGAATGTGGTGGGACATTGGAGACCATGGACCATTTTCTGGTCCAATGTCCCTTCAACATGGAGGTTCTTACGAAGGTAGGGGGTGCCATTGGCTACCCCCGCCTTCCGGCCCTGACCTATGCTGAGCGAGTGTATGGTGATTTTGGGGTCCGCAGGGGATTTGAGTTATCGTCACTTTATTTAGTCAGCCTAGTTGTGCTTTATTACACTTGGCACGCTCGGTGTTTGGTGTCCACTAGGGACAAAATCCTGCCTGTGCATGAGGTGGTGGGCGGTATCTTTCGGGAGTTGGTGAAGGTGCGGGATCTGGAAAGGAGCAGGGTCGGGCCTGAGAGGTGTGCCCATTTATGGAGGGGGTTCCTCTTCCAGCCCCCTTAGGTCACGGCTCTGCCCCTCTCCATGGGTAGGGGCATCTATCCTTTTTCACCCCCTTAGATTTTGTTTATGGTATTTTTTTTTTTTGAAATAAGGCTACAGACATGTCTGACTATCATGTTCTTGCTCATACGTGGGTTGTAGGTATTTGTTGTTGTGATGGTGGGGTGTGTTGTGGGTTGGCGATGATCTGGACAGTAGTGGTTTCTATGGACTTTAATATCTCCCTACTGTACCAGTGAGCCGTTTTAAGTGGTTTTTTTTTTTGGCAATGATCTGGGCAAGCTTTTCTGATGGACTATAAAGACTTTCTCTTGTACCAGTGAGCCTGTTGTAAATACCTGTTCTGGTGCTATTTTTTTTTTTTTTTCTTTATAGTTATTTCTTGGTGGGTGGAGGTCGGTGATTTGATGGTTTGTGTTTTGTTGTTTGTTTTTGTGTTATTTGGTTTATTTAGTTATTTTGTTTATTTTATATATTTGTTAACCTTTTGGTCGTAGTTTTATAAATAAAAAATTACCCCTCCTCGGTCTCAGTGCAGCTCCACCCACTGGCAGTAGTTCCGGCTCCTCCCACAGAGCTCATTCTGCTTCCTGCTGGAGAGGAGAGAAGACCTGTCTTCCAGAGCTCCTGTGTTCCAGCCTACCAGGACCAGCCTCCAGCCCCCAGCCCCCTGCCCCGGAAGAGGGGTGGGATGGCCTCCCTCAGCCCCGGAGGTGGACCGGCTTCCGGCCTCCGGAGGAGTCAACAGCACCTGCCCTCCAGCCAGACCACCGCCACCACCATCAGCAGGGAGGACCGTCTCTTCCTGGAGACCCAGGAGGGTCTCTCAGACTGGACAGCCCCTCAGCCAGGTGAGAATGAAGCAAGAACCAGGAAGAGGCGGGATAAAATCAAATCCCTGCTGGTGAGGATATCTCAGGCCTGCGTGGAAAAGATGACTACTCTCGCAGGCCTGAGGGAAAAGAGGGACAGGTGCTCCAGTAACAAGAGATCTGAATTCAAGGGGGCCATCACCACCCTAGGACTAGAAGTAAAAGAAATATGGGAATACCTGGGGGGCTTTTGCCAACGTGGGGCTGGAGAGATGAACTTCCTAGAGGAGCTCCGGAGGACCCTCCAGCAGGCCAACCGGGAAGGGAGCCAGGCAGCGAGGAGGAGCGGGCGGTCTAAGAAGGGGTCCCAACCCCCCAAACAGCCAGGAGAGTCAGGGGAGCCTGGGTGCAGTGGGGGGGGGGCGAGTGCCGGTGGTGCGGGGCCCAGTATGGCCATAAAACCTGGGGAGGGTTCCCGGGAGCCGATCCCTCGGTCCGTGGAAGGGACTGGGGGGTTGGCGAAGTCCGGGGAGTCCAGTGATCCAGGAGGTCGCCGGGCCCAGGTGCCGCCGGCGGTACCCCCCCCGCCATCTTCAGGTCAGCATACCCAGGCTCCCCCAGGATGGTCGCACTGCCACAGCTGAAGCCCGCCATGTGTCGGCTTCCATGACCCCTCAGCTTGCAGTGGAGCGGGAGGATCTGGCCATGGAAAGGCCAGGGACTGCTCCTGCGGCTGCTATGTCATCGGGAGAGAGGCAGACACATGGTGGAGGCATTGTGCTGCGGTCATCTGGAGGTAAACAGCTTGTGTGCAGTGTGGCCAAGATGGCGCCGGCTGTTGGGGGTGGAGTAGACCGGGACCCGGAAGTGACCGCCCAAGAACCGGAAGTGCCCCAGCCGGAACCGGAAGTGCCCCAGCCGGAACCGGAAGTGCCCCAGCCGGAACCGGAAGTGACCAGACCGAAACCGGAAGTGCCCGTCCCGCGACCGGAAGTGCCCCCCCGCGAGTTTGCGGTGGTCGGTGGGGGCTCAGGGGACCTGGGGGATGAGAGGCCGTGGGTGCAGGGGTGCCCAGCCCCGGACGCTGCAGCAGGCACCTCCAGGCACCCCCGGCAGGAGATGGACAGAGACGGTGAGGACGGTAAATTGGACGGTAAGCTGCCACCCCCCCAGGTCCCCATGGACACTGCCACAGGCCCCGAGGGGCTCCCTGCAGCACAGGCGGGGTGGGGGGAAAGTCAGGTGGGACCCCTCCCAGTGGACTGTATAGCATATGATTATATCCGGCAGTTGGAGGGGTCCCAGGGGGGCTCCCCCCCAGTACAGGTGGAGTCCCAAGGGGCTGGTGTGGTCGCGGAGGGGTCTGGGTGGGGGAGTTTGGTGGGGGTGGTACCCCCCTCTGCTGTGGTCCCGGGGGGGGGGGAGCCTGTAGTCAGGCCAAAGGTGGTGGGTCAGGGTGGTCAGGGTATAACAGCGGGGGTGGGTGCAACACCACCGGCAGGGATGGGGGCCCCCCCGTCCCCCCCCACTTCTGGGGGTGCTGAGGGGGGTGCCCCACTTCCGGAGAACATCTTTCGGGGGTCTCCGGAGGCCAACTTATTGTCTGCCCTAAAGGGGGGTCGCTCTTTCGCCCAGGTGTTGGGCTCTCGTGCCCCTCTGGACCACCTGTACAGCCGGTTTGGCGCCCAGAATTTCCGCGCCCCCCCTGCTGACCAGGAGAGGACGCAGGGGTCGGCGTGGACGAGGGGTACAGGTGGTCCAGAGAGGAGGCGTAGGAATGTTGTCCAGCTTCGGTACGAGGGTCCGGACCCCTGCCCCGCTCGAGGTGAGGTGGTGGGCCTGGTACTCTCCTTGGGTTTTGGGGTGGATGACCTTTTTGCTGTCATCCATCCCACCAACACACGGGAGTTTGATATAAGTTTTGTCACTCCCGTGTGTATGGAACGCTTTATCACCAGCTTTGGGTTGGTGAGGGGCGTTGACCCTTGGAAGATGGTACAGGCTCATTCCCATCTCCAGGCAGGAGGAGGTTAAGAACATCACCATCCTGGTGAGGAATGAGTCGCTCCCTCCGGAGGACATTGCCACCTGGCTCGGGAGGTACGGGCAGTTGCAGACCCCCCTGAGGAAGAACCTTGATGAGCGCGGGGTCTGGACCGGGGCTTGGTTGACCAGGATCCGGCTCAAGAGGGAGGGCAGCAGTGTTGCCCACCTCCCTGGCAGCGCCTTTCTAGGCAGAGACCGGATCCTGGCGTTCTACCCGGGACAACCCCGTCGTTGCTTCAAGTGCGGCAGCCCGACCCACATGAGCTCGGACTGCACGGTGGTCAGATGTGGCCGGTGCCACGAGTTTGGCCACCAGTCCGAGTCATGTGGGAAGATATGCTGCAACTTGTGTGGTGAGATGGGGCACCCATTTAGCAGGTGTCCCAAAGCATATCGGGGTTCTTCCTCAGGGGGGGGACCTCCCGGGCCGGGAGCGGCCGAAGCCCCCCCGGCGAGTGATGGCCGGGGGGGTGGGGATCCTGGAGCCCCTAGTACTGCTCCGGAGGGACCAACAGGCCCATTGCCTCAAAGAAGGCGGAGCAGGCGTGGGCGTGGGGCTCCCCCCCCGGGGGACACGGGCTCGGTTGGCCAGGGAGGCTCCCGATCCTCCGGAAGGGCGGAGCCGGTGTGGGAGGAGTCGGGGAGGCCTGGGGGTCCCGGGCCTGAGGGTCCGGGGCCAGGGCCTTCCCCTCCTAATGTTGCAGGGCCGATCCCCATCCCCCTTCCCTTTCCCCTTCCTCACCATTGCCCCTCCCCTCCACCTGGCCCTCCATCTGTTTCCCCATGCCCTCCTCCCTCATCTTCCCCTCCTCGTACCCCCCCCCCTCGTCCCCCCCCTCCCAAGTCCCGTCCCCCCCCTCCCCCTTCTTCTTCCCGTTCAGTTAAGTCTGGTCCCCCCCCTGTCCTCTCCCCTGTCTCTGGCCCCCCTCCTGCCTCTTCCATTCCCCCCCCTTCTGGACCCAGAGTCTCCTCTGGCCCTGTGGCCATGGAGATGGAAGCTGCTCGAGCCTCATCCAAGAGGGAAATCTCGAGCAGCGGGTCCGAGGAGGGGGGTGGTGTAGTCATCTCGGAGAGGTGGCAGGAGTGGGAGCAGGTGAGACGCAAAAAGAAGAAGGGGAAGGCTGCCAGATCTGGGGGCGGGAAGTCCCCAGTGAAGGGTGGGGTTCCCCCAGGGGCACGAAGTGGGGTGTCCCTGGGGAACCCGTTTGGTATCTTCTCCTCCTCCTCAGGCTCAGAGGAGGAGGAAGTGTAGATATGTAAATATGTTTTTGTATTTGTAGTATGAAGGAGAACATGACCACTTTCAATCATTCTGATGGCGGTACCCTCTCCAATACGGCTTGCGACCATTAATGTCGCAAGTATTCGTTCTGCAGGAGCTCGTTTTATGGCCTTCGATTTTCTCAGCCGTGTTGAAGCTGACATTTTGTTTTTGCAGGAGACCTGGCTGGCATCTGTGGCAGAGATGCATCTAGCAAAGAGGGAGTGGAGATGTGGGCCCTCCCTCTGGTCTCTTGCGGCCGAGCCCTGCAGTGGGGTTGCGGTCCTTTTTAAGACTGGTCCGGTGGCTTGCCGGCGAGTGATTGAAGTGGAGATCGGTAGATGTCTGGTGGTGGACGCTGTCGTGAGGGGGCAATTCCTCCGGCTCATAAATTTTTATGGGCCTCAAACTAGGAGGGAGAGGAGGAGCCTCCTTACGGCGGTTAAGCCTTATCTTTTTACGTCCCAGCAGGTGATTTTTGGTGGCGATTTCAATATGATCACTAGGCCCAAAGACCGGGCAGGTGCCGCCAACCCTCTGGGATATGATAGTATTTTTTTGAATAACGTAGTGAGGGAGGCCAGGTTGGTGGATGTGCACGTTCGTCACCTCCCCAACCTCACTGGTTTCACATTTTCCCGAGGTAGTAGTAAGAGTAGATTAGATAGGTTTTTTTTAAAGGAGGACTCTGTCTGCTCGGCTCCTGAGCTGCAGTCGGTAGAGTTCTCCGATCACTGTATGGTATCTGTGGCCCTGAATGTCGCTGACACTCCTCAGAAAGGGAGGGGTTTGTGGCGCCTGAATGGGTCGCTACTGGAGGATCCTGAGGTTAGGGAAGCCTATGAGGTTTTTTTCCTGGGCCAGACCTCGCTCCTTGAGGGCAACTGCTCCCGCCTTGAGTGGTGGGAAGTAGTTAAAAAGAGGTCTGGCGACTTTTTCCGGGAAATCTCTGGGTACAGGGCAGCTTCCAAGTACCAGGCTTACCAGAGACTACGCAGGCAGCTTGACCGCCTGGTGTCCTCTGGGGGCTCTCAGGAACAGATATCCGGTCTGAAGGCGCAGATGAAGGAGTGTCAGTACGACCGTCTCGCCTCCCTGGTTTTTGAGAGGGATTATGGGAAGTTTATCTCTCCTGATCCCTACAGGAGCTGTGGTGAGGTGGCGAGGTCGAAGGTCGTACATGGCCTGAAGGATGCCTCAGGATCTCTGGTCCGGTCCAGATCGGGGATCCTGGGTGTCGTCAGAGACCACTTTTCGGACCTCCTGAAGAAGCGGCCTCTAGACATGGAGAAAGTCAGGGAATTCCTTGATGAGACCCCGCTGGAAGTGGGGTCTGACCTTCCTGACTCTCTGACAGAAGAGATCTCGGTAGCTGAAGTTGAGCAGGCTATTAGCTCTTTAGCTTCTAAAAAGTCACCTGGGCCCGATGGGCTCACGGCCGAGTTCTACAAAACCTTTAAGAGCCTCTTGGCTCCTCATCTGAGGGACGTGTTTAGTGAATGTTTGGCCTATGGTCTGCTGCCTCCCTCAATGAGAAGGTCAGCTCTGATCCTACTGTCAAAGGGGAAAGATCCGTCTGTGGTGGAGAATTGGCGTCCGATCGCCCTTCTTACCACAGATAGGAAGATACTGGCAAAGATCTTGTTTACACGTCTGTCTGCTTTGGCGGGCAGGATGCTGTCTCCCTCTCAGCACTGCACAATTCCTGGCCGGGGCACTTTTAGTGCCGTCCTGAGCGTCCGGGAGGCTGTGGAAAGGTGCAGGGCTGATGGCAGCGAGCGGTATCTGCTTGCATTGGATCAGGCTAAGGCGTTTGATCGGGTGAACCACGAGTACCTTTGGCTGCTTCTGAGGAGATACGGTCTGCCTGATCAATTCGTTGATTGGCTGCAGGTATTGTATAGGGGAGCTGAGAGCTTCCCTCTTGTCAACGGTTGGGTGGGCCGGGCCTTTGCCGTGGACTCTGGCGTCCGGCAGGGGTGCCCGCTGAGCCCCCTCCTGTACATCTTTGCGGTCGACCCCTTCGTAAGGAGGCTAGACTGCGGGCGTCTGGGGGGGGTTCCGGTGGGACCTGTCGGGGGTCCGGTTTCGGCGGTGAGGGTTGTGGCCTATGCGGACGACGTCTCGGTGGTGGTATCTGGTCGTGAGGAGGCCCATTATGTGGAGTCCCAGATCGGGTGCTACTCTGAGGCGTCAGGCTCGCTGGTCAATTGGGACAAGAGTGAAGTTTTCTGGTTGGGGAAGGAGGGGGAGCAGTTCCCCCTTCCGGACGTGTTCCCCACGCCCGTACCAGAGATTCGAGTTCTTGGCATTCATTTCGGCCCGGGTGATTATCCCAAGCTAAACTGGGAGCGCAGGCTGGTGAGTGCCACTCGGAAGGTGAAGGCCTGGAAAGGTTGGAAACTTTCCCTGAGGGAAAGGGTAAGCTTGGTCAAGACGTACTTATTGCCTGAGTTTCTCTTTGTAAGCTATGTGTGTCTTTTGCCAGCATCTCTCTATGCTCGGGTCTATGGTCTGTTCTTCCTGCTGTTGTGGGGAAGCAGACTGAACCTGATCAAGAGGGAGGTCACATACCGCCAGCGACGGCAAGGTGGGTTGGACATGGTCAACCCGGTGGTGTTCTTTGTCACCATCTTTGTTAAATACAATTTGCAGTCCATATTTGTGGACGAGCCTTCCTGGTGGGAGTGTTCATGCAAGGACTGGCTCTTGCTGTTCTTGAGGCAGTGGGGGGAGGGGGGGAGGCCCGGCGATCTGAGGAGATCGCATGGGTATCTCCCTTCCTATGTCCCCCTGGCATTAAAGGTACTGAGGCAGTGGCGGATAACTGCCCTGGAGGTGGGCTCTTTGGGTCGGCGGGAGCTGTACCTGAGGGTCATGGCCTCGGACATTTTGAAGCCCCTGTCTTTGAGGGACTGCCCTGAGAGGGTCCTCACGGAGGGGCTAGCCCTCTTGAATTCTTCTAGAATTCCAAGTAAGTTTTGGGATCTCGCATGGAGGTCGTTCCATGGACGACTCTATGTCCGTGCGAATCTCAAATACAGGAACCTGGGGGACAGGGACTGCCCCCGTCAGGAATGTGGTGGGACATTGGAGACCATGGACCATTTTCTGGTCCAATGTCCCTTCAACATGGAGGTTCTTACGAAGGTAGGGGGTGCCATTGGCTACCCCCGCCTTCCGGCCCTGACCTATGCTGAGCGAGTGTATGGTGATTTTGGGGTCCGCAGGGGATTTGAGTTATCGTCACTTTATTTAGTCAGCCTAGTTGTGCTTTATTACACTTGGCACGCTCGGTGTTTGGTGTCCACTAGGGACAAAATCCTGCCTGTGCATGAGGTGGTGGGCGGTATCTTTCGGGAGTTGGTGAAGGTGCGGGATCTGGAAAGGAGCAGGGTCGGGCCTGAGAGGTGTGCCCATTTATGGAGGGGGTTCCTCTTCCAGCCCCCTTAGGTCACGGCTCTGCCCCTCTCCATGGGTAGGGGCATCTATCCTTTTTCACCCCCTTAGATTTTGTTTATGGTATTTTTTTGAAATAAGGCTACAGACATGTCTGACTATCATGTTCTTGCTCATACGTGGGTTGTAGGTATTTGTTGTTGTGATGGTGGGGTGTGTTGTGGGTTGGCGATGATCTGGACAGTAGTGGTTTCTATGGACTTTAATATCTCCCTACTGTACCAGTGAGCCGTTTTAAGTGTTTTTTTTTTTTTTTTGCCAATGATCTGGGCAAGCTTTTCTGATGGACTATAAAGACTTTCTCTTGTACCAGTGAGCCTGTTGTAAATACCTGTTCTGGTGCTGTTTTTTTTTTTTTTTTTTATAGTTATTTCTTGGTGGGTGGAGGTCGGTGATTTGATGGTTTGTGTTTTGTTGTTTGTTTTTGTGTTATTTGGTTTATTTAGTTATTTTGTTTATTTTATATATTTGTTAACCTTTTGGTCGTAGTTTTATAAATAAAAAATTACCCCTCCTCGGTCTTCGCCTTCCGCCGGGGGGGTACACCTACCCCCCCCCCCGGTCTTCGCCGCCGCCTTCCGCCGGGGAGAGAGACACCCACCGATGCTCTCCGCCATGTTCGGCCAGGCCCCCTACCCCAAATCAAGCTCTTTTACATCCGGGGGGGGCCGGCGGCGGAAATGGCGGAGAACGGGGGCGTCGCCACTCCTCGGTCTTCTAGCCGTCTTCTGCCGGGGGGGGGAAACACCCACCCATGCTCTCCGCCATGCTCGACTGTGCCCCCACCCCAAAATGAAGCTCTTTTACATCCGGGGGGGCCGGCCGAAAACAGCGGAGAACAACGGGGGTGTCGCCCCACCTCGGGCTCCTCCGCTTCTGCCTGGCTCCTCCCAGGGCTTCTTTCGCCGTCTTCCGCCGGAGGGCGCCACTCTCCGGGCTTCTCGACGTTGTCTTCCGCCGCGGGGGCCAGGCCTTCTTCTTTGCCGCCCCCCTCGATTTTTTCGGCCTGGACGGGGGTCGTACATCCCATCCAGGACTTGGACGTGGCGGGCTTCTCGTCGCCGTCTTCTGCCGCTGCCCCCTTCACCACGAAGCTCCGTGCTTGTTTGATGAGGGCAGCGGGCTTCCGTCGTCTTCTCCGGGGCGAGGGTCGTACATCCCACCCCGGATTTCGTCGCCGTCTTCTGCCGCTGCCCCCTTCACCACGAAGCTCCGTGCTTGTTTGATGAGGGCAGCGGGCTTCCGTCGCAGTCTTCCGCCGCGGGGTGACACTCGCGGGCTTCTTCTTCCATTCGTTGTTGACACGGCGAGGTCCGGCGCTGAAATGCCTTCTGAGCGGCGGGCAAGGACTTATATTGGCATTGGGCGTGGGCGTGGTTATGCCAACATGTGACCTTAACCCATGTGACAGTGATGTGACGTGACATCACTGTCACATGGGTTAAGGTCACATGTTGGCATAACCACGCCCACGCCCAATGCCAATATAAGTCCTTGCCCGCCGCTCATAAGGCATTTCAGCGCCGGACCTCGCCGTGTCAACATCGAATGGAAGAAGAAGCCCGCGAGTGTCACCCCGCGGCGGAAGACTGCGACGGAAGCCCGCTGCCCTCATCAAACAAGCACGGAGCTTCGTGGTGAAGGGGGCAGCGGCAGAAGACGGCGACGAAATCCGGGGTGGGATGTACGACCCTCGCCCCGGAGAAGACGACGGAAGCCCGCTGCCCTCATCAAACAAGCACGGAGCTTCGTGGTGAAGGGGGCAGCGGCAGAAGACGGCGACGAGAAGCCCGCCACGTCCAAGTCCTGGATGGGATGTACGACCCCCGTCCAGGCCGAAAAAATCGAGGGGGGCGGCAAAGAAGAAGGCCTGGCCCCCGCGGCGGAAGACAACGTCGAGAAGCCCGGAGAGTGGTGCCCTCCGGCGGAAGACGGCAAAAGAAGCCCTGGCCCCTAGTAGGAGCCAGGCAGAACCCGGCAACGAAATCCGGGGTGGGATGTACGACCCTCGCCCCGGAGAAGACGACGGAAGCCCGCTGCCCTCATCAAACAAGCACGGAGCTTCGTGGTGAAGGGGGCAGCGGCAGAAGACAGCGACGAGAAGCCCGCCACGTCCAAGTCCTGGATGGGATGTACGACCCCCGTCCAGGCAGAAGAATTTGAAGGGGGCGGCGGAAGACCCTCAAAAGTGAAAACGTTCACCAGGTGAATGGGTAGGGGTACGATGTACCCCATACTCATTCACATAGGGTGGGGGCCCGAAATCTGGGGGCCACCTTATTAAACGGGGCTCCCAGATTCTGATTGGCTCCCGCCCGCATACCCCGACAACCAATGGCTAGGGTTGTCGGGAAGAGGCTCTTGTCCCGATCGACATGGGGACAAGAGTGCTTTGGGGTGGGGGGGCAGCGCCCCCCTCCCCCAAAGCACACACTCCCCCATGTCGAGGGCATGTGGTCTGGTACGGCTCAGGAGGGGGGGGGCGCTCGCTCGTCCCCACCCCCATTCCTGTCCGGCCAGACTGCATGCCTGGGATGAGGGCTTGGTACGGATCTGGGGGGGAACCCCACGCCGATTTTGGCGTGGGTTAACCCCTCACGTTCCGGACCAAGCCGGAGAGCCTATTGTACCCCTGGGGGGGAAGCCGCGCCGGTTTCACATTTGAAATTTGGCGCGGAGTTCCCCTTCAGTGTCAGCGCAGCCCGAGAACAGCTCGGAGCTTGCCGTGCGCCGCTCCAGGCAGTGCAAACACTGCTACGCCGCCTGGTATTTACCAAGGATTTCCCGGCGTACTGAAGAGGCGCGCGGTAAGCTCCGATTGTTCCCTCTGCGCATGCCCAGTATGCAAGTGAACCTTCCGAGGTTCTAGCGTACTTTGCAAGGGCACGGGGATCGGGTCCCAAAAGTCACTTTCCCTTTCAAATCGGCCCGCCACACAAGTTTAAACACATGTCACTACACTTCCCCTGCATCACCCCCCTCCCTCCCCTCATAAACTCCCACCCGAATCCCCGATGTTTACATTACTAAATGCCGCACGCCAGCTCTGTACTGGCGTGCTGTGCGCCCTCTTCTGGGCGCATTAGGCACTTTAGTAAATGAGGAAACACGCTGCACTGGCAGCGTGTTTCTTTGGTAAATGTCAAAAACAGGTTTACTCCTGCTTGTGCACCATGAGTCTTGGCGCACAGGCTTGGTAAATCAGCCCATTTGTCTCTGAGAATGATATATGGAGGTCTGGCAGCAGGATGATATAGTGGATCTTAGTAACTAGTAGTAATCATCCGCTACACCATAAAGCCAGACTCCGGCCCATTCCACAGTAAACTACAAACCCCAGTTTGCCTGCACTGAAAGGAAGATAAAATTACATTAATTTATAAGTGTGTGTGTGTGTGTGTATATATTATGCATACACACACGCACACGCGTGTTTGAGCTTTGGGGTGCACGCCCTAATGCAATAGGCTGCACACACCTATGAATAGAGTTCCAAAACAATCAAATGTATCTCTTATAGAAATGGTTTGAAACTAATCTGTTCATTTAGGCCCTTTTCACATGGGGCAGTGGAGGTGCGCTGGCAGTGGTATAGCACCGCTATTTTTAGCGGCGCTATACCACCGGAATTGCCGCGAGTTGCGGCCGCTATCGGTGCGGTATTAACCCCCGCTAGCGGCCATGAAAGGGTTATTACCGCCCGCAATGCGCCTCTTTAGAGGTGCATTGCGGGCGGTATTGCCGCGGTCTCCCATTGTTTTCAAAGGGAAGGAGCGGTGAAGAAGTGGTATACATGCCGCTCCTCTCACCGCTCCAAAGATGCTGCTGACAGGAGATTTTGTTATCTTCCGCCAGCGCATCGCCTCAGTGTGAAAGCCCTCGGGCTTTCACATTGAGGTTGCTGGGGCATACGTTTTTCAGGCGGTATAGCAGCGCTATTTTTAGCGCTGTACCGCCTGAGAGAAACGCCTCAATGTGAAAGGGGTCTAAAACCTGGCGGCTGATTGCCGATCCCATTTGCCTTTTTTTTATCATAGACATGGTCCCAAAGGCTTTTTCTGTCTCCTTGTCCACAGCTACACCTGCCATAGCCCCAGCATCATGCATGGAGGAGTCAGCTGAGTTATTTGAACACCGCATCAGCCACTTGCTCCTTGACGATGCACAGGCATTACTTGATTATGATGTTGGTTCTGAGGTTTAGGAAGGCAGGAACATGAGCCTACAGAGAGGGGAGAACACCGGTAAACTCTGAATTGGCAGTCAGGTTCCAACAGCGTAGTGCCAAGCTGGCTGCAGTGATGATGAGGATGCAGGAGATGACGATAATGAAGTCACTGATGTGACTTGGGTGCCAAATAGAGAGGAGGAGGAAAGTGAGGGTGAGGCATAATCCCAACAAGGCAGCCACAATGGAAGAGTAGAGAGCAGCCACCCTATTCCATCAGATTGGGGAGCTGTTATCTCCCTGCCCACTTCCCACAGCTCAGCTGTATGGACCTATTGCAATTTGCATACTTTGCTTCAAGCAGATCAAGCATGGTAAAAACACCAGCCATTTGAGTACCACATGCTTGACCAGGCATTTAACCTCCCACCACTCAGCCTATTGGCGAGAGCCAACGTAAAAGCCACGCAAAAGGAATGCAAATCTGCTCCTCACTCTTCACCTTTCAGGTCTACCCCAGCTATATCTTAAGATCTATGTCACACCTACCCCAATGCATGTGATCAGACACTATAACTGGCTACTGTGTTTTTCACCTATAGCAGCCCCCTTTCCTATAAGGCAAGCAGGTCTACCAGTACTCAGTTGCCTCCAGGTTTTATACTTAATGCTATAGTGCCTGGCCACCACATCAGGGCAGGCGTGAACTGAGCAAAGCAAACACGTACTTGCGGTTGGAGGACAGATAGCGTGGTTCTATGACAGTCCAGGTAAATGGCAGGCTGAGTTCAGAGAATAGTACAAAATTTGGTCCAAGGTCATACACAGCGAAAACCCGATCTAGTAGAGCAGGGCAGACAGACAGGGGCTTGATCAGGAATAACACACGTATCACTCTCTATCACAAGCATGTGAGTAAGGGTTTTGCTGGACTTTTTCCATCTCATACTGGTTATTATTTTATTCATTAATTATATCCTACCCCGATTTATAAATGTATATATTCTTTCTAGATATTTCAAGCATCCGCCCCTGAGGAGTGTTATATACATGAAACGCGTCGGGCTATTAGCCCTCGTACACACGATCGGACATATCCGATGAAAACGGTCCGTGGACCATTTCCATCGGATATGTCCAATCGGGAGTTTGATCCGATGGCGTGTACACACCATCGGATCAAATTCCCCGCCGCCGGACGGCGTGGTGACGTGGCGCTGACGCGGCAGTGACGTTGACGCCGCCACGTCACCGCCACGTCACCGCCACGTCACCACACCAGGAAGTTAAACACTTCCGCGCATGCGCCGAATCCATTCGGCAGCGGCGCGGCGGCGGTGGGGGACGACATGTCTGCTGGTAAGTGTCGGGCGGACAGATTCCCACCGGATAGATTTCAAAGCATGCTTTGAAATCTGTCGGGTGGAGAAATCTGTCCGCTAGCCCATACACACGAGCGGAGATGTCTGCTGAAACGGTCCATCGGACCGTTTTCAGCGGACATATCCCCTCGTGTGTACGAGGCCTTAGGGATGCTACATATACCTTCATGATATTAGAATTGATGAATTGTATATTATATATGTTTTTTACCAGTTTTCGCATTTTTAACCATTTCGCTATTACTGTTAATATGACATCAATCCATGCAGATCATCATGGGGCACCTGGCTAGGCACTGCTGTATCCTTGTTGCTCTTACTACATATACACATATTTATGTGTTTTCAATATGAAGTAATGTCATTTATTTGAAATGAATGTTTTCATTACATGTTTTCTGGATGTTGATATATGTTTTGTATTTTTATGAACAATAAATTTGTACCCCTTTTAATTACCCGCACCATGTCTGCAGCCTCACTCCTAAACCAGGGATGGAGGTGCTATACTTATACACCTCATTTAAAGTCCCAATTTTCCCCTTCCTCTTTCCTTGCCTAGGATGGAGGCTTGCTAGACAGGTTTGGCAGTTCTCCCCTGCCATCCAAGTGCTGGGCGGCCCAGTTCGGGGCAGGTTCTGACACCAGGCCCAGACGGAGTACACTCAGGACACGTTCCCTGAGATTTAACAGTTTATTGGCGTCATACTATGGGTCTGGCATCTTTGATGCGGTTCAATGTATGTCCATGGCCTCACTCTGTCTGCATTTCGGGAGCTGCGAGGCACTCTGCCCGCTGTCCCCTCCCCGTCCTTCTCTCCGCCCGCTTGTTGGCGGGGGGCTGTCCGGTTGTGGGGTCGGTGCGCACAGCATGTCAGGGCCACGTATCCCACCCAACCTGTGACGCCAGCTCTGGCGTCATTACGCTGGGCGCGAATTCTTGCCACCCTAGCTGACGTTACCCGGGTTATAGGAGTGGATGCTGTGGGCGGATTCCGCCCACTTCGGCACTCTTCCGGGTTTACGTCTTGCCCACATGACGCTGATGGTATGCTAGCGTGCACCTGTGTGGGGTGGCTATATAAAGGTCCTCCCCTTGCATTCGCTCGCATACGGGCTTGATAGGACATACCACACCATCTTTTGTATAGACTTCAGCTGGCTATGTGGTCCTTCCCATGGCTACACCCTACTTGCTAGCACACTTGATCCTGTGCTGCCTTGTTTGGGGAGAAATCCCTGCTGCCCCTTCCTTGTGTGTGCGCTGCATTGCCGCCTCAGCTCCTGTGGCGGACCTACCGTTTTGGCCACGGCTCCCATTCCTGCTAAATTTAGACTAGTGCCCGCACTGAAAGTAAAGGGGGCGCTACATATACATCAGCCAATATACATCAGCCAATCCCCAGGAGTGGGCCTGGCAGGAAAATGGAAATGCCATAAATAGACAAATGGCTTGCCAGCAGGGGAATCAGGTGGAAGATGGAGAAGCAGTGCTGAGGAGAGGCTGTTGGTAGCCCTTGAGGGACCTCTGCCAAGAACGGGTTTTACCTTGGGCTGGAGCTTGGGAAAGCTGGCCTGGAAGTATACCACCACAGGTGGCCAGGGCCGATCCCAGACGGGGTGCAGAGGGTGCACTGCACCCAGGCGCCAGAGGGGAGGGGGCGCCAAAGTGTCAGGAGCACCGTTGGTCGGCATTGTGCTTTCCCTTCAGAATCCGGCCGCAGCAGCTAGGGTGCCAGGGTAGGGAGGGTGGCAAAATCCGGATCCTCAGCTACTTGCAGGGAATTCAGATTTTTTAAATACCTGCAGGGCCGGCCGGCGTCACCATTCATAAGGCAACATAGGCGTCTTATTGTGCCAGGCAAGGCGGGCAATAAAATGCGCCTGTGAAGACATCCCAGCGCTATGTGCAAAAACAGTTGGCTCTCTCCGCTCGCATTCTGTCAGCCTGCTTTTTCCGGGGGCCACTCTGTCCCCAGCCTGCAGTACCACCCTAGCAACATCAGTAATCAGAGCAGCAGGGGAGAGAGCCAGGACAAGGGGCCCAGAACCCCTAATCACCAACCAGGAGGATATCCTCCTAACAGAGGAAAAGGAAAAGGCCCCCGAGGGAGGTCTAGGAATCAGAGGGATTACCCTCAGGATATACGGACCTATGACTCACCTCCCTACAATAATAGAAGTTATTACGATCATCCCCCAAGATATCCTCAATCTACCCCGGGAAGGGGAGGGGGTAGACACAACCCCCCCCCACCCAAGGGAAATTATCCATACAGGCCACCTAATCAACATTATGGCTATATGGAAAGGGAAGATTACCACGCAAGATCCCCATACTCTTACAACCAAACCCAACCAAGGTCTGCCTACCAGGGGGATTTTCCCCGGGAGCAGGAAGACTATCCAAGGGGGGGAGAACAAAACGGGGCACGAGAGGGGGGCGACGGGCCCGGTCGAAAAAGAAGACGAGTATAGTAGGATCTGGCATCTTTAATCTAAGTACGGTCCAATTAACTGAAGCAGAAAAAACGGTCCTTGATAAAGGGTTAAAGTTTGTTCCTTCTAAACCTTTGAACAAATTCAAAACCTTTACTGATGTACAAAAATATATAAGAAAACTAAACATCCAAAGATACTTTCTCAGTAATCCTAGCATACCCAATCCCCCAGACACTTCCTCTCTTATCATACATACGGGTTTTTCGAACCCATCGCTATTTAACCCCTCATGTCCTATGGCTCCTAATGTTAGAGTATTTAGGGATTTAGTTCTGAAGGATTTAGATGAGCTTCCCCTCAAAAGGACCTACTCCGATCCCAAAATCAGGACGGGCCTAAAGAGTCTCTGTGAGCATAAGGACCTTGTTATTCGACCTGCAGACAAAGGGGGGGGGGATAGTCGTTCTTGATAAGTCCGCTTACCATGGGGAAATGTCTCGTATTCTGGGAGACACTGAAACCTATGTGAAACTACCTTCTAATCCCACAAAGAAAATCAAAGCATCATTAACTAAACTAATTGAGGTTGGAGCCCGCAATGGAATTTTGGACAAAAAGGAAAAGAGTTACCTTATACCCAGAGTACCACGTATCCCTACAATTTACTATCTTCCTAAGATCCATAAGGACAGTAGATGCCCTCCCGGACGACCCATCATAAGTGGGATCGATTCTGTTACCTCCCGCCTTGGAAGGTACATCGATTTCCACTTACAGCCAATTGTTAGAAGTATACCATCGTACTTAAAGGACACAAGACATACTATTGCAAGACTTGAAAGTATTGTGTACAGTAGCGACGTCATGCTAGTAACAGCGGACGTCGCTTCTCTGTACACCAGTATCGCTCACGAATTAGGTTTCCGGGCAGTGGAATGTTTTTTGGAGCGTGTTGACTATCTCCCTAATATTCAGAAACAGTTTGTTTTGGAGTTATTGAGGTTTGCTACCCTAAACAATTATTTTTGGTACGATGGAGACTTCTATCTACAACAAAAGGGTGTAGCAATGGGGGCCAAGTTTGCCCCCAGCCTTGCAAACATCTTCATGGCTAAATGGGAGGAGGATGTCGTCTATGCTTTTAATCGACCAGAGATCGTTCTCTGGGTTCGGTACATAGACGACATCCTCCTCTTATGGAAAGGTGACCGCGAGTCCCTGGACTTATTTATGTCCACTTTAAACTCTAATGAGGTTGGAATCAGCCTCACTTATGAGGCAAGCCTTTCAAGGATCCACTTTCTGGATTTGGAGATCCAGGCCCAGGGCGATCGGTTGACAACTAAAACCTATTTTAAGGATACCGATCGCAATGGGTATATCCCGACAGACAGCTGCCATCATCCTGCTTGGCTGAAGTCTGTTCCACGCAGCCAATTGCTACGTATAAGACGCAATTGTTCAGACACCCGAGACTTTTATGTCCAAGCAGAAGTTCTAAAGCAGAGGTTTCTGGTTAAGGGCTACCCGGGACAGGGATTGGATAATGAAATAGCGAGGATTGGGATGATTGATCGTAACACATTGACAATAGAAAAACAAAGGACCACTCAAGAAATGAAATTTAAGAATTCTTTCTTTACAACTTTTTCTGCACAACACAGAGAGATTAAGAACATTATTAACAGACATTGGAGGATTTTGAGAGAAGATTGTGTTCTGGGACCATCACTTCCGACAAACGCGACTGTGATTTATAGAGGGGCTAGATCTTTAAAAAATCAAGTCGCCCCCAATATCCCCGACCCCCCTGTAAAACCCTCCTTTTTTCCTCTTTCCAAGGGTTTTCATCCGTGTAGGAAATGTAAGGTATGTGTTCACAATATACATGGGAGGAAAAAATCAGTAAGTTTCAAATCTACTCACACAGGGATTGAATACCCTATGAAATTATTTTTCACTTGTGCCACCACGCACATAGTTTACCTCATCACCTGCCCTTGTGGAAAACAGTACGTTGGTCGTACCATACGGAGTTTTTCCACAAGGGTAGGTGAACACATTTCTAAGATTAAAAAAGGTTGCACCAAACATACGGTGCCTAGACACTACCTCATTAAACACAATAAAAAACTTGAGGGTACGAGCTTCCAGATTATAGACAAATTTGTCCCCCACTGGAGGGGGGAACCCAGCACTCGGGGTGTGTCTAAATTGGAAGTCTACTGGATTTACTTACTTAAAAGCTACGTGCCATATGGTTTGAACGTTGAATGGGACGTTAATGCTTTTATAAATCAATCTTGAATTATGTATATTAATCATTGATGGTCATTTAGGTATGACGATGTGACCACATAGAAACCATTTATGTATATACATTTTTGTAGCTTATTCTTGTTCTATGTGGGTATATATATATATATATTTAATTTTGGTTTGGTTTCTTGTTCCCTTAGTGTATATATGTACATTTATGTATACACATGTTATCCCTCCTTTACCCTCCATCAGATGGGTAACTAGGTTGTTCTTACATTTGATGCTTCTTGCCCCCGTGAGACCTATATTTATTTTTATATATTTTTTTCTTTAGCTCATATAATTACATCCCCGAGCTCCTTTTTTTATCACAGTTAATATACTCTGACTGGGTTCTTGTTCGGATGCGCTATGTACATCCTGTAACCATACGATTATCCGTAGACCCGGTGGATCGCATGTTCATCTGTGTGGAACGCAGTTCTCTGGAACACTTCCGCACCATGTGATGTCCGTCCAGCTAGTTGGACGTATTGCGGACCGCAGGCTGGAGCGCACCGTGATACACGGGAATGACGTTGTGCGGCTTTTGGGAGATACCCACCCTTTTGAGGACTGGGCCAATGGTGTGGAGCTTGGGGCACATGTCCATGTGTAGCGTGTTGCGCACCGCCGCGCACAATAATGACGTTACACGTCACGCCGACCATACATGCAGGCACAGCCGCCCTATTGGTGGACGGGATTCCAGCCTTGGTTGCGCAGTGACGTTTTCTCGCTTTGCTATTTCCGGTGATTGGAACGCAATATGGCGATGGGGATGGATTATGACACGCACGCTAGTGCTGACGAAAGGTGAGGTACAGGTGGTCTCATTGGGGCAGAATCACTTTATATAAATGCAGGTGAGTGGTGAATCTGCATTATACACCCCAGTTGAAGTCTATCTCAGACGAAACCGGTCGGGTTGCAGATTCTATGCCAATCTCCACTGCATTTTGAAACACCCTTGTCCTTCCATCATAGGGGGAGAATTGCTGTTTTTGTCCTTTTCTTCAGTTTTATATTCATTTATTTTTGTTATGATTCTTCACGTGTGGAGTTTTTTTAAAACATTTTTGTCTGATTTTTATCACATTGTGTGAGACTTTGAACTGTTTTTAATTAAAAACCAACTTTTTTACGCTATGAGGAGCCTCTGTTCCCTTTTTCTTTTCTATTTTTGCGCTTGAGAGTTACTGCTGTGCACTACCTAGTGTGAAATTCCAAACCTGTGGATACAGACGCACCCTGGGAAACCACTCACACCTGGGACCACAAACTTGGTGTTATCCGGATCAGACAATCGGTCTGTGCAAGCTCTAAAGACCCCCCGCCATATGGTGTGATGAGGGTCCACCCTATCCGGTAAGGTTACCCATCTATATTTGTGCGAAGTGTGGAGAATATTGTTTGAACTTTATACTACATCCAAGTGTATCTTGAAGGAAGACCTACGTGTCACTCATATTAGATGCTGGGATTAAAATCCCTATGATTGGTGACCCCGCAATATACACAGAGGACTTTTGGTGCCACAGACACTCTCTTGCTGCATGACCCTCCTTTGATAGTCATATGTTTGATATACGTTTGTTTATCTGCTGATTTATATTTTTGCTATTTGCTTATAGGAAGTCACTCATCACTGATTATCACTTACCTTGTGATTGTTTTTTCCTATTATGGGTCCGGACTGATTGATTTGATTATCTATTTAGTCTTAAGGACACACATAGGGACCACCCTAAGGTTGATATAATTCACAACTATATTTTTTAGTGTGATAGCTTTCACATCCTCACAAGGAAAATTATTTTCTAACTGGCATGGTTTTGATTATTTTTTCTTAACATATGGGGTACTTCTTGTGAGTGACCCCCTTATTATATATTTATAGGATTTCACCTATCACTGATTTACCACTTACCTTTTGGTTGGATTTTTTTCCTAAAGGTTGGCCTGGACTGTTTGATTTGATTATCCATCAGTTCTAAGGACATACAAGGGGATCACCCTAAGGTTGACACCAATTTTCACTAATTATTTATTTTTTAGTGCGAATGTTTTCACATTCTCAGAAGGAGAAAAATTATAGCGCTACACTTTCTCACCTATTTTCAGGACAAGGAGCAGCCCGGAACTTCTGCATTAACGTGGAGTCGGCTGGGGCAGGAGGTGAGATGGAACCGGGAGCCCTGGCTGCATGTAACCCTGCCTGGGCTTGCTGTGATTTCCCCTCCCTCCTCCTGGATCGTGAGAGATCTGTCGTGGGCTAACAGGCAGCAGCGTCGCTCTGCTCGAGGTGAGTCCACCACCGCCGCTGGCTCAACTAGTGAAAAACAACATGCTCGGCTGAATTAAAAAAAACTTTATCTGCTGTCTGCATTGCGTACACATGGGAACAGATGGGGGGGGGGGGGTTACATAGTTACATAGTTAGTCAGGTTGAAAAAAGACACAAGTCCATCCAGTTCAACCATAAAAAAAATTAAAATAAAACAAAGTAAAACACAGTACATCCTCCCATACACCCAACTCCCTACCCACAGTTGATCCAGAGGAAGGCAAAAAAAACCAGCAGAGCGATGATCCAATTTGCTACCGGAGGGAAAAAAAATTCCTTCCTGATCCCCCCAAAGGCAATCGGATTTACCCCGGATCAACTTTACCTACAAAACTTAGTACTCAGTTATATTATGTGCATTTAGGAAAGAATCCAGGCCTCTCTTAAAGCAATCTACTGAGCTGGCCAGAACCACCTCTGGAGGGAGTCTGTTCCACATTTTCACAGCTCTTACTGTGAAGAAACCTTTCCGTATTTGGAGGTGAAATCTCTTTTCCTCCAGACGTAAAGAGTGCCCCCTTGTCCTCAGTGTTGACCTTAAAGTGAATAACTCAACACCAAGTTCACTATATGGACCTCTTATGTATTTGTACATGTTGATCATATCCCCCCTTATTCTCCTCTTCTCAAGAGTGAATAAATTCAGTTCCTCTAATCTTTCCTCATAGCTGAGCTCCTCCATGCCTCTTATCAGTTTGGTTGCCCTTCTCTGCACTTTCTCCAGTTCTCCGATATCCTTTTTGAGAACTGGTGCCCAAAACTGGACTGCATATTCCAGATGAGGTCTTACTAATGATTTGTACAGGGGCAAAATGATATCTCTATCTCTGGAGTCCATACCTCTCTTAATACAAGAAAGGACTTTGCTCGCTTTGGAAACCGCAGCTTGGCATTGCATTCCATTATTGAGCTTATGATCAACTAAAACACCCAGATCCTTCTCCACTACAGATCCCCCCAGTTGTACTCCCCCTAGCATGTATGATGCATGCATATTCTTAGCCCCCAAGTGCATAACTTTACATTTATCAACATTAAACCTCATCTGCCACTTAGTCGCCCAATTAGACAGAGCATTGAGGTCGGCTTGTAAATTGGAGACATCCTGCAAGGACATTATTCCACTGCATAGCTTGGTGTCATCTGCAAAAACAGAAATGTTACTTTTGATCTCAGACCCAATATCATTTATAAATATATTGAAAAGTAAGGGACCCAACACTGAACCTTGGGGTACACCGCTGATAACCTTGGACCGTTCAGAGTAAGAATCATTAACCACAACTCTCTGAATTCTGTCTTTCAGCCAGTTTTCTATCCATTTACAAACTGATATATCTAATCCTGTAGACCTTACCTTACACATGAGCCGTGTGTGGGGAACTGTATCGAACGCTTTTGCAAAATCCAAGTATACCACATCCACTGCTACGCCTCTGTCCAGGGTTTTACTTACCTCTTCATAAAAGGAAATCAGGTTTGTCTGACAACTTCTGTCTTTCATGAATCCATGCTGTCTGCTGCTTAAATAGTTTGTTTCCAGCAAGAACTCATCCATGTGGTCTTTTATTAAACGTTCCAGTATCTTCCCAACTATAGAAGTTAAACTAACAGGTCTATAGTTACTAGGTAAAGACTTTGTTCCCTTTTTAAATATGGGCACCACATTGGCTTTATGCCAATCCAGTGGTACTATTCCTGTCATTAATGAGTCCCTAAATATTAGATACAGTGGCTTTGAAATTTCAGAGCTCAATTCTTTTAGGATCCGTGGGTGGATGCCATCTGGTCCAGGTGCTTTATCCACCTTTATTCTGTCTAAATATTTCTGGACCATATCACTTTTGAGCCATTGTGGATTTGGGGCTGTGTCACTCCCACCCCCTATATCGACATGAGCTCCCCCATTCTCCATTGTATACACAGAGCTGAAGAAAGCATTTAATAAATTTGCCTTCTCTATGTCCTCAGTCACCCACTCTAGATTATTTTGTAAAGGGCCTACATGCTCAGACTTGACCTTTTTACTATTAATATATTTAAAGAATTTTTTGGGGTTTGTCCTACTATCTTTTGCAATCTGTCGTTCATTTTGAATTTTTGCATCCTTGATTTCCTTTTTACATATTCTATTATATTCTTTGTAACATTTAAACGACACTAGTGTTCCTTCATTTTTATATTTTTTAAAAGCTATTTTCTTATTGTTTATAGCTTTTTTAACTTTGACCGTGAGCCACATAGGTTTTATCTTTAGCCTTTTAAACTTATTGCCCATGGGAATATACTTTGCAGTGAGGTTCCAAAGAGTCTTTTTGAAGAATTCCCATTTCTGTTCTGTGTTCATCGGTGCCAATATTCCCTCCCAGTCCAAGCCCTGGAGAGCAGTCCTCATGCTTTGAAAATTTGCTCTCTTGAAATTAAGTGTTTTTATCTTTCCTGTATGTATTTCTTGCTTATAGTTTACATTAAACGAAATCATGTTATGATCACTGCTACCCAGGTGTTCCTTTATCTGAACATTAGTAATGAGCTCTACAGAAAGGAATTGATTTGTGTGGGGGTGGATACTGTGTGGAGTGGAACAGAGATGGGGGGCTACTGTGTGGAACAGAGGTGGGGGGGCTGTGTGGAACATAGGTGCAGGGGGGGGGGGGGGGGGGGTACTGTGTGGAACATGGGTGCAGGGGGGGGTACTGTGTGGAACATGGGTGCAGGGGGGGATACTGTGTGGAACAGAGGTGGGGGGGATTCTGTGTGGAACAGAGGTGCCGGGGGGGGGATACTGCGTGAAACAGGGGTGCAGGGGGATACTGTGTGGAACAGAGGTGCAGGGGGGATACTGTGTGGAACAGAGGTGAGGGGGGGATACTGTGTGGAACAGAGGTGAGGGGGGGGATACTGTGTGGAACAGAGGTGAGGGGGGGGGATACTGTGTGGAACAGAGGTGAAGGGGGGGATACTGTGTGGAACAGAGGTGAGGGGGGGGGCAGGAATTCAAGGTGGTACAATGATGAAAAGGTGTGCAGGGGACTACAGTGATGAAGCAATTGTGGTGATCTGAGGTGTGGAGGTTCAAGTTAGCCTGTCTATATACTACCCCCTCTCTCTCTCAGGCCCACCTGTCTCTCAGCCTCACCTCTCTCTCTCTCTCTCTCTCTCTCTCTCACAGCCTCACCTCTCTCCCTCTCTCTCTCTCTCAGCCTCACCTCTCTCTCAGCCTCACCTCTCTCTCAGCCTCACCTCTCTCTCAGCCTCATCTCTCTCACCCCCTCTCTCTCTCTCTCAGCCTCACCTCTCTCACTCTCAGCCTCACCTCTCTCACTCTCAGCCTCACCTCTCTCACTCTCAGCCTCACCTCTCTCTCAGCCTCACCTCTCTCACTCTCTTTCTGCCTCACCTCTTTCACTCTCTCTTTCTCTCTCTCTTTCTCTGCCTCACCCCTCTCTCTCTCTCTGTCTCACCCCCTCACCTCTCTCTCTCTCTCAGCCTCACCTTTCTCACTCTCTCTCTCTCTCTCTTTCTGCCTCACCTCTCTCACTCTCTCTTTCTCTCTCTCTCTCTCTTTCTCCCTCTCTGTCTCACCCCTCTCTCTCAGCCTCACCTCTCTCTCTCTCTCTCTCTCACACACAGCCTCACCTCTCTCTCTCAGCCTCACCTCTCTCTCTCTCTCTCTCACACAGCCTCACCTCTCTCTCTCTCTCTCTCTCTCTCAGCCTCACCTCTCTCACTCTCAGCCTCACCTCTCTCACTCTCAGCCTTACCTCTCTCACTCTCAGCCTCACCTCTCTCTCAGCCTCACCTCTCTCTCAGCCTCACCTCTCTCTCAGCCTCACCTCTCTCACTCTCTCTCTCTCTCTTTCTGCCTCACCTCTCTCACTCTCTCTTTCTGCCTCACCTCTCTCACTCTCTCTTTCTCTCTCTCTCTCTCTCTGCCTCACCCCTCTCGCTCTCTCTCTATGTCTCACCCCCCTCTCTCTCTCTCTCTCTCAGCCTCACCTCTCTCTCAGCCTCATCTCTCTCTCTGCCTCACCTCTCTCTCTCTGCCTCACCTCTCTCTCTCTGCCTCACCTCTCTCTCTCTGCCTCACCTCTCTCTCTGCCTCACCTCTCTCACTCTCTCTTTCTCTCTCTGCCTTACCTCTCTCTCAGCCTCATCTCTCTCACCCCCTCTCTCACTCTCAGCCTCACCTCTCTCACTCTCAGCCTCACCTCTCTCACTCTCAGCCTCACCTCTCTCACTCTCAGCCTCACCTCTCTCACTCTCAGCCTCACCTCTCTCTGACTCACCTCTCTCACTCTCTTTCTGCCTCACCTCTTTCACTCTCTCTTTCTCTCTCTCTCTCTCTGCCTCACCCCTCTCTCTCTGTCTCACCCCCTCACCTCTCTCTCTCTCTCTCAGCCTCACCTCTCTCACTCTCTCTCTCTTTCTGCCTCACCTCTCTCACTCTCTCTTTCTCTCTCTCTCTCTTTCTCTCTCTCTGCCTCACCCCTCTCTCTCTCTCTCTCTCTCTCTGTCTCTGTCTCACCCCTCTCTCTCTCTCTCAGCCTCACCTCTCTCTCTCTCTCACACACACACAGCCTCACCTCTCTCTCTCTCTCTCTCTCTCTCTCTCTCTCAGCCTCACCTCTCTCTCTCTCTCTCTCACACAGCATCACCTCTCTCTCTCTCTCAGCCTCACCTCTCTCACTCTCAGCCTCACCTCTCTCTCTCAGCCTCACCTCTCTCTCAGCCTCACCTCTCTCTCAGCCTCACCTCTCTCACTCTCTCTCTCTCTCTCTCTTTCTGCCTCACCTCTCTCACTCTCTCTTTCTGCCTCACCTCTCTCACTCTCTCTTTCTCTCTCTCTCTCTGCCTCACCCCTCTCGCTCTCTCTCTATGTCTCACCCCCCTCTCTCTCTCTCTCTCAGCCTCACCTCTCTCTCAGCCTCATCTCTCTCTCTGCCTCACCTCTCTCTCTCTGCCTCACCTCTCTCTCTCTGCCTCACCTCTCTCTCTCTGCCTCACCTCTCTCTCTGCCTCACCTCTCTCACTCCCTTTTTCTCTCTCTGCCTTACCTCTCGCACTCTCTCTTTCTCTCTCTCTCTGCCTCACCCCTCTCTCTCTCTCTCTGCCTCACCCCCCTCTCTCTCTCTCTCTATTTTTTAGCCTCACTCCCCCCTCTCTCTCTCTCTCAGCCTGACCTCTCTCACTCAACCCCCTTCTCTGTCCATCTCTTTCAGCCCCACCTCTCTCTGAGCCTGATCTCTTTCAGCCTCAATCAGGGTAATCAGGCTAGGGGTATCTGGGGGTGTGATCAAGGTGGGGGGTATATGGGGGTGTAGTCATTATAATCAGTGTGATGTGTACCATAGGAGCCGCGAGTGGTTGTTACAGTGGTTGTCCGGGCAAATTCAATTCAAGCTCTGTGACAGCAGGATATTGCTCTGTGTGATCCAGAGGCACTGGTAGGCTGAAATTGGTGAGCAATTATAAGGCTACAATTGGTGGGCACTGGTAGGCTGCATTTGGTGGGCACTGGTAGGCTGCATTTGGTGGGCACTAATAAGGCTGCATTTGGTGGGCACTGGTGAGGCTGTATTAATCTCCTGTACCATGTCTGCAGTCTCTGACCATCTCCTGTATCATGTCTGCAGTCTCTGACCATCTCCTGTATCATGTCTGCAGTCTCTGACCATCTCCTGTATCATGTCTGCAGTCTCTGACCATCTCCTGTATCATGTCTGCAGTCTCTGACCATCTCCTGTATCATGTCTGCAGTCTCTGACCATCTCCTGTATCATGTCTGCAGTCTCTGACCATATACTGTATTATGTCTGGGGCTCTTTCTAAACAGACTCTCTGAGTGAGTGAAAAACTTACATAGCGCAGCACATGCAAACTAAATCGCCTCTGGGCGCTCTAACAGAGACCCTCTCTATGTCCATTAGAGAGACCCCCTCTAGGTACAATTAGAGTACTCTGCTTCTCTTTCTGTATTTTGTTTATTATTAAGAGATCATTGGAGGATCCCAGTGTAACGATAACTCCTTAGGGGAGCATCTCTGTGTTTTAATAGTTGCCATGAAAACATTTGTAAAGGGGGAGGAGTTAGTAAGGTGGCCATGCCCTTGTAGGGGCGCCAGAAATATTTCTGCACCCAGGCGCATGTGACCCTAGGATCGGCCCTGCAGGTGGCAGTTGAAGGCATACATGCCGGAAGCAGCGGGAGAGAACAAGCAGACAGTGAGCAGATTAGCACGGTGCAGGGACAAGACAAGGGGAGATACTGTCAGCTGTAACAGAGCTATCTTGAAGACCGCGGTGTGTCAAGTCTTCCTAAAACAATGCACTGAGAAATCTCCTAGCCTGTAATGGGCTGCTGCTAAATTGAACTAAACTGTACAGAGTGAACCAAGCTTGTGCTGGAGCAAGGAAGAAGAGGATTTCTGTTTATATCGGGAACAAGTTGTCCCCTTTTTGTTCTGTGTTCTGGACATTTTCAAGTTGGGCATCCCATAAATCCCCACCCCATCTAAGTTATCACCCCCTAATAAAACAACAAAAACAAGCCAAGGACTTCACTGCGTTTAAGTGAATGGAAAAAAGCCACCCCCAAAAAAACTAAAAAGTCATGAGGTTTAAAAAAAATCTGTACCATACCCTTAGGGCAGGGATGCCCAACCTTTTGAGGAGTGAGGGCCACTTTAGCGACTTGGTAACCGGTCGTGAGCCACAATTAGCATAATGGGCAGGTGACAGGTCTGTGTCCACTCTGAGTTGGAACAATTCTTTATGGCTCAAATAAAATATTAGAAAATAATTGGTGTGGTCAATCTTTTATTGCAGAGCCTTAGGCCGGGTGAATGAGAACAGTCAAGATGGTGGAATAACTTCACCTCACCTCACCCAATTCCTGCAGAAAAAGAACAAAAGAGGTGCCCATGACACATAGTGCCCATGGTGGGAAGCGACAGAGAACCTTCCTTACATGTCCTCAGAAAAGCTTCCAAAAAAGTCCACCTGAAAAAATGATGGGCAGCCATGACTGGAAAACTTGTATGAAAGGGCCCTAAAGAGAAAACCAGAGAGGACATGTTAATGATGAATCAGCTTGAAAACAAAGCTGACCCCTTGTTTAGCAAATGTTGCCTATACAAGAGACATTAAAGAAATATAGAGAGGGGCAGATAGCAAAGCAACTGCAGCTCTAGGCACTCCAGATTAACAAATATATGATGGATATTTAAGAGAATCCAGCTTTTAGTCCCTTTCAGCAAACAAGGAATTTTGAACCATCAGGAGAGGACCAATAAGAAACAAGTGTATTGGTACCCCCGGAGGGGCTTCTGGTAATAGAATGGGGTGACACATTACCTCATGGCTCTTGTAGAATGTCTAGGGATGAACGATGCACACAGCAGTAGTAAAGGAATGTCCGCAAAGAAATGTCTTTTTATATGTGCTCTTTATTACCCAGCCGGGTAAAAACAATAAAACTTGTGGTGATAGAAGAGTTGGAGTAAAAGGAGAAATAGCAGATTCAGGCGTACAGTAGGGAAACAGTCCTGCTTCCGACAACACTTAGTTTTCTTCGCCACTCCAGCTGGAGTGGGTATAGCGTACCTGGACAGGCATCTCTCACCGACCTGGCAGCCAGAGTATCACTCGGAATCTAGAGAGATGTCTCTGCCACAGACCCTCCTGAATGAACGTCAGGGAAACACCTCTGCCACAGGCCATCTCTGATTGCAGATATGGAGGTAGCCCTCCTAAGTAAAGTTACCCCTGGATCTTCTTCTTAACGTCGCCCAGGTACCGACTGAAAGAGGAGTCAATCCTTCGGTATCCGTTTACCTTGATCCCCGGTGGTTCGTTGGAATCCTATTGGACCACCAGCCTCTCATTGGCACTCCTCAGATGGACTCCCCACCGAACAGCTACACTTGCTTAGGATCTTCCAAAGTGGAAACCCAGTCGACTACTGAATCCCCGTCCTGCTTGAATGTTCCAGACCAACTTAGGCCTGAAACCAGGAACACTGCATAGCACACACGCCCCGGCCAGGTAGGCCATAACGCTAGGGGCGCGGTGATGTGGCCACCCTAAAGGTGGGTGCCACACAGGAAGAAGAACCACCCAACATATGGCATCCGTTCCATAAGTTCCATGCTTTCCCACCGAAATTCCTCTGGCTTACTGGGTCTTGAGGATGGATCACTGGCCAGAGCTTGCACAGTATGCAATTGAGCTACTGGCCTGCATCCAGCGTTCTTTTGGAACGCACATTCAGTGCTGCTGGAGGCTTTGTAACCGATCACAGGGTGCGCCACTCGACTGACTCGGTCAATCGACTGACCTTCATAAAAATGAATCAGGCTTGGATCACCACCAGCTACCAAGCACCTGATGCTGATGTAACTGAATATTTTTTTTGAAACGTTAGATCCCTTCAAGACTGCGTATGCTGAGTGACTATCCTGTTATGCTGAGTGACTATCCTTTTCCTCCTCAATGATCATCATGCTGATAGCTTGTAAGAACATTTTTGGTTCTGGGTACCGCCACCAGTGGCTAAGGCCCAATTTTTCTGCCCCTGTTTAACAAGGGCGTGTAATTATAATATTTGATGCAATAATTTGCAGCAGGGCTTATTACTGCGCTCCAACTGGAGTATCTGTGAGGGGTTGCAGTGTTGTGGCACCAGCACCAGTGCCTGAGGCCCAATTTTTCTGCCCCTGTTCAACAGGGGCATGTAATTACAATTATTGATCTAATATTTCACAGCAGGGCCCATTCCTGTGCCCACCAAAAGTAACTGTGAGGACTTACAGTGTTGTGGCACCCACGCCAGCACCAAAGGCCCAATTTCTAGAACTGTTCAACAATGGCATGTAATTACAATTTTTGATATAATAGTATTATTTTTTTTCACAATCTCATTCTTTCCAGTCTGGAGGAGAGATGTGGGATCTTATTGACCCGACATCTCTCCTTAAAAAAGTTTACATTCCTTGTAATAGGAATAAAAGCGATCGGGGAAAAAAAATGTAAAAAAAAGTGTAAAAAATTAATAAATAAGTAAAATAAAAAATAAAAAATAAATAATAATAAAAAATAAAATAAAACGCCACTGTCCCCAGTACATCGCATATGCACACATAAGTCCCGCCCACGTATGTAAACGTCTTTCAAACCACACATGTGAGGTGTCGCCACGTGCGTTAGAGCATGTGCAACAATTCTAGCACTAGACCTCCTCTGTAACTCTAAACTGGTAACCTGTAAAAATGTTAAATCATCGCCTATGGAGATTTTTAAGTTTGGGGCCATTCCATGAGTGTGCCCAATTTTAAAGCATGACATGTTAGGTGTCTATTTACTCGGCGTAACATCGTCTTTATATATTTTACCAAGAAATTGGGCTAACTTTACTGTTTTGTTGTTTTTTAATTCAAACCATTTTTTTTTTACAAATAAAGGCGTTTGAAAAATGATTGCGCAAATACGGTGCAAGATAAAAAGTTGCAATTACCGCCATTTTATTCCCTAGGGTGTCTGCTAAAAAAAATATATAATGTTTGGGGGTTATGAGTAATTTTCTAGCAAAAGAATAATGATTTGTACATGTAGGAGAGAAGTGCCAAAATAGGCCTGGTATGGAGGTGGGTTTTAAAGCCCGGTATTTAAGTGGTTAAAAAAGTACCAGTTCAAAATTACAAACAGATTCTACTTAACAGCAAACCTACAGTCCCGGTCTTGTTTGCACCACCTGCATACTGCTGTTCAAAGTATATAGGGCCAAAGTGGCTGGTAATGACCTGGGGGGAGGACGGCAACCCGTGCTATTTTTCTCAATGATTTTCATCCATATTGCAGCGACCAGACATTACATTAAAGCCGCAAGCAGTTTTAAATGACTTTTTTCTTATAGTAATGTCATTTTGTGCAGGGACAGTTCTAAACACGTGCCACTTCACAGGCATACTATAGACACCCAGCAGGTACGATATTTAACCCCTTCAATACAGGGTTTTTATACCCACCTCCATACCGGGCCTATTCTGGCACTTCTCTCCTACATGTACAAATCATCATTATTTTGCTAGAAAATTACTCAGAACCCCCAAACATTATACAGGGTTTTTTTTACAGACACCCTAGGGAATAAAATGGTCATTGCAACTTTTTTCTTCCACGGTATTTGCGCAATAGTTTTTCAAACGCCTTTTTTGGGGGAAAAATTTGTTTTATAAATTGAAAAACAACAAAACAGTAAAGTTAGTCCAATTTTTTTGTAAAATATGAAAGATGATGTTATGCTAAGTAAATAGATACCTAACACGTCACGCTTTAAAATTGCGCACACTCGTTACTTAAAAATCTCCATGTAAACATCCCTTGTAATAGGAAAGGTGTGTGACAGGTCCTCTTTAAGGAGAGATGTGGGGTCAATAAGACCCCACATCTCTCCTCCAGGCTGAAAAGCATGAGATCGTAAAAAAATATTCACCGATCTCATGCTTATTAGCCGCAATTGCGGCTTTGTTTACTTCCTGGTACCCGGGCGTGACGTCATCACATCGCGCCCGGGCCTCCAACGGTCATAGAGATGACTGGTGACCACAAAGTACAAGACGTCACATGACGTCCACCCGGGATGGGAGATCCCCTTTGTGGACATCATATGTCTATGTGTGGTATTAAAGTGGTTAAAGGATTTTTTTTTTTAAAAATTCACTTTAAGTATCATTAAAATCACTGATCCTAAAAAAAATTCAGTTTTTGAAACATTTTTTGCATTGATACATGTTCCCTGGGGCAAGACCCTGGTCTCCAAACCTGTTTTAGGACAATAACTTGCAAATTAGCCTTTAAAATGAGTACTTTTGAATTTGAACGTTTGAGTCCCATAGACTTCAATGGGGTTCTAAAGTTCGCACAAACTTTCGGTCCATTCGAAGGTACTGGTGCGAACCGAACGGGGGGGGGGGGGGGGGGTTTGTGTTCGGCTCATCCCTAATTGCAACCAAAACGTGCAGTTTAACCCAGCAGATAAATACTTATTCTGCTTCTTTGAGTGTGGTTTCTTTCTGCTCTTCATTACATTGTTGCTTTGCAGATCAGCTAGTGCTCGCAAAAATCAGCGATATAATGGATTTTTTTTTTTCCAGCCCCTATGCTGTGACATCTATGTCACCTCAGAACTGAAATGTCTCCTCATAAATAACCAAAGCAGTGACCTGGTGGTTGCTTAGCTTGTAAACAGGCCCAGTGACCTGGCTTACAGGGCCTGACATACAGGGCCTCTCCTTCCCACCTTTCCATGTCCTATTGAAAGGGTATTTAGCACGGTAGATAATGTCAACTCCTGAAGGCATATCCAAATGTCCACTATAAGCACATGTTTAAGCAGGCCATAGATGGTGCGATTTTCTTTTGAGAAACCATGGTTTGCGAAAAGTAAATAAAAAATTGATTGATTCCCCAAATCAACACAGTCAGGAATCCCTCCCGCAGAGCTATTGTGTTCTCCTGACGAGAGGAGCCGTCCCAGCCCTGAGAACACACAGTGATTATTGCTAGCGGCTATGGCCAGCTTTAGATCCCATTAAAATGGTGTGCAAGTTATTTGCCATGCTCTGTCACATCAATAAAATAAACTTGAGTTTAACCAATCTCTCCTTACCAAACAATGACAATATGACCTATAATAATAAACTATATCCATAAAACAGAATTGAGCATAGTTCATCATAATCAGTCAAGTAAATGTTATCTCAGACAGTCTGCGCTGTCTTGTAATTTTTAGGTCGAGTTTCATCTAATATGGGTCAATTCAGACTTTAATACTTAAAGGAGTTGTAAAGGAAAAAAAAAATGTTTGCCTAAAATTAATGTCTGCAAGGTAGACAGACAGAATAGTGTAATGATTCTGTTAACAAACGAGTAAGAACCTATTAAATTCCTTCATCTATATCACCTCCGGCGTTCTAGTTTCTGTTCTCTCATTCACTTCCCGGTTTGCATCACTTGTTCATGTAAGAACTACATTTCCCAGTATGCATTGCGGCACGCCCAGTAATTCACACCTCCTTGAAGTTTCTAACACGTAGAGAGCGTCCTGCCGCACAGATGTAGTTCCCAGGAGGGGGCGAGCATGTTACTGACCACCGCAGTAAAGTCTCCCTTCACGGTGGTCAGTAAAATCAGACAAGCAGGAAGTGAACAGAACAGAGAAGAAATAGAGCAACTTCTGAGCAAAAAACAAACAATGAGGAAGTGAAAAGATGAATGTCTGCTGGTAAAGGATGCTTTTTATGAAAAAAAATGTTTTCCTTTACAACCCCTTTAAGGCCAAACGTTGACTTCCATATGGAGATTAAGGTATTACAGGCTGTAAAGTTTGTGCCATAAACCTTTAATGTGCATGAAAAAAAAAATCTTCAAGTGTGTTGCTACTCAAAATGAGATTACAGTGATCTGCAATCACCTTGTAGAATTTAATGTGCACATATTCTTATGTGAATAAGTTTTCAAAATCAGCGTTAAGTTTTTAACATCTATCGTGCTTTTTTAAAGTGCATTGCATTCTAGACTCACAAGTAATGAAATAATTACAATATGTGTAATTATGTGTTTATTACATGTAATTACATTTTGTTTAATTATGTGTAACATTTGATAAAATATTTGATAGGAAATATTTCATTAGTGGCAGTTGATTTGAACTCTTTCCCTTTGAAATATTTACAAGATGAAAAAATACTGTAATTGCATTTACATATACAAGAGTGCATTGATTGCTTATTTGAAGTGACCATTTTGTCATTAGGTTTAATGAAATCTTCTGTTAATGTTTGATCTAGCATCGGTACTTTGACTGTGTTACTTGTCTGATGTTTTTTTGTTCGTAAACTAGCATCTTAAGATGTATTATAATCATAAAAGAAATGCTTTTTGTAGAGCTTAGTTTTACATTTTATTATAATGTTTTATACCAGGCATAAGCAATTAGCGGACCTCCAGCTGTTGCAAAACTACAAGTCTCATCATGCCTCTGTCTTTGGGTGTCACGATTGTGGCTTTCAGTGTCTTGCTATGCCTTATGGGTTGTAGTTCTGCAACAGCTGGAGGTCCGCTAATCGCATATCCCTGTTTGATACATACAAGTCTCTATTGGAAAGTTTAGCAAACCATCAAAAAGTTTTTTCTTGGTGAATAGAAGCAGCTATAAATGTTAACTAATTTTTAGCAAGAGGATTTTTCTGTGGAGGCAGTCCTCCACTAACATCACTTTTTGGCAGTCCTCCAGTCAAAAGAATGGTGAGCAGTGCCAGTGAGCAATGAGAGTTCTGATTCTGTTTTACTTAAAGGGTCACTAAAGGAAAAAAAATTGGGCTGAAATGACTGTTTACAGGGTATAGAGACATAATAGTTAACTGATTCCTTTTAAAAATGATTAAAAATAGATAAAAATCAATCATATAATCAACCTACAGTTCTAGTTTAGTTTTTGCTGTTGTTTCCTGTCTCTCTGATGTACAGAGCCAGAGAGCCAATAGAGGGCAGTGATGGTTTGTCTAAAACCCCTCAGCCCAATCGAGTTTCAGTTTACACACAGTAATCACACCTCTTTGATTAGTGACCACAGTGTGAAAGTTCCCAGTACTGTGGTTATAAGGAAACAGACAACCAGGATGTGTCCAGAACAGAGCAGGATTACAGCAACATCAAAGCAAAAACTAACAATGAGGACTTGAAAACAGCACTGTAGTAAGGTAAAGGAAGCTATTTAGCTAAAAAAAAAAAACCTTTTGTGATCCTTTAAGTGCTGACAGTATTTTTGTAATAAAAATGTATAATGTGAAACTTTTTTTTTTTAACCTTTAAAATTGCTATATATAAGACTTATGGATCTCAATAAAAGTATACTTATAGTTTTACATTGGATGAGAAAGTCGCAGCTGTGCTACAACTTTGTGATCCTTTCTTATTATCCAGTTATAAAATGGTTCAAGGCTGGGATACATATCAATGTACTTCCAGCAAAAGGCTTTTTGTGCTTTGTCCCTGGCATGTTAACCAATTTTTGCTGCCTGGTCAGAGAGAATCAAGCAATAAATGATGCCTTCGGGCATATTTCATTCATTTGTTTGTTCTGAACATTGTATGGATGATCCACTGACAGTACTAGCAAAAGTGCTACCTCCAGTATTGCTTGCTTATTAATTCTGCCTTTGTGCGAGCACATATGTTCTGCTGAGAATAAACTTAGCTTACCATAGCCCTGCAATCACAAAACCTTATGTGAAATGCAATCAAAGATTTCGTTTTAACAGTGTAACAGTACTTCATACCCACTTATATTTGTGTACAAATATATCTCGATTTGCATTTAAGTATCTATACAGTGAACTGCAATATGTTTTATTTTTAGCGATGTACTTACTCATAAAATGAACTAAACAGCTGTGCATATTGAGTCACATAAAAAATTATATTTCATAGTCAGTCAAATGGTTAAAATGAAAATTAAATACAAAGGGCCAGATTCACATACACTTAATATTGCGCTGCGTAATCTAAATACTCTACGCTGCCGTATTTTACCAGGCTCTACACCGAATCCTGGTAGATTTTTGCCCGTACGCTACGGCGGCGTAGTCTATTTCTCGCCGCATAATCGAAATACGCGATTAGGGGGCGTGAAGCATTTAAATTAAGAGCGTCCCCGCGGCGATCGAACTGCGCATGCTCCGTTCAGAAATTTCCCGCCGTGCATTGCGCAAAATCACGTCGTTACGTCATTCGTTGCTTGAGTAGCGTCGTTTACGAACATTCCTATTCCCGGACGACTTACGTAAAAAATAATAAAAGACGTCGGAAAACGTAGAAATTCGATGCGGGAACGACGGCCATACTTAACATGGGTTGTCTAATATTAGAGCAGCAAAAAGCTGGTATAGTGTTATGCAAATAAAAGATGACTAAAGGTGTCGTAAGAGATTGCGATTGAAGATCGTAATTTCGGGGATCGCCGGCAAAAGCTCATTTGCATACCCTGACGCGGAAAACGACGGGAAGTCCACCCAGTGGCCGCAATTTTATTGCAGCGTAGATCCGAAGGCGTATGAACACGTAATCCAGTCGAATTGAAGCCCGCAGCCGTCTATTCATGGTTTGAAGTTTTCGACTAGCTAAAAAACGCGCGTAATTTGAAATTACTCCAGTCTAACATCAGTTAGACAGGCGTAATGGCTCTCTGAATCTGGCCCAAAGTTTAGAAACAATCAAATACGTGGAACTCTGTACTACAGTAAGTGCTAATGACTCCTCTTTAGCACATGTTTCAACTTACAGAGCAGATTGTAAATCGGCATCTCCCTTTTTTGCAGGACATCCCTATTGTAGCTTTCAGTACTAATATCGTATTTTTCAGGCTTGCCAGACATGGAAATATTTCCACAACTGTAACTAAATTGAGTAATCATGAAAAATATGTGGTAATAAAAATGTATCCACTCTTAGTGACTCTTTCTTAGGGTTGGTCCCGAAGTTTGACACAAATATCGGGTGTTTGTCAGCAAACAAACCGAACATATGGGGCGTTTGCAGCAAATTTGAGCACTGCGGAGTGCCCCATAATGCACTGCGGGACCGCAGTGCATTAATGGCTGCTAATTGGCCAAAGCATGTACTTGACCTACATGTTTTGACCAATCACAATGCCATCAGCTTGAGAGCCCTGATTGGCCTTTGGCCAATCATGGCTCGGGGTCTAAGTCCACGCCCCACACTATATAAGGCTGCTTAACCACTTCCATACCAGGCACTTACGGGCCTTCCCACCCAAGCCAATTTTCAGCTTTCAGCGCTGTCGCACTTTGAATGACAATTGCGCGGTCATGCTACACTGTACCCAAACAAAATTGACGTCCCTTTTTCCCCACAAATAGAGCTTTCTTTTGGTGGTATTCGATCACATCTGCGATTTCTTTTTTTGCACAACTAAAAAAAGACTGACATTTTAAAAAAAAATAAAGTTTTCTCTTTCAATTATGGGCACTGATATGGCGGCACTGATGGACACTGATTAGGTAGTACTGATGGCCACCAATAAGGTGGCACTGATGGGCAATAATAGGCGGCACTGGTATGCGGCACTGATGGGCACTCATAGGCGGCACTGATGGGAACTCATAGGCGGCACTGATGGGCACTCATAGGCGGCACTGATGGGCACTCATAGGCAGCACAGATGGGAACTCATGGGCAGCACTTATGGGTGGCACTGATGAGTATTTATGGGTGGCACAGATGGGCACTGATAGGTGGGCACTGGGCATGGATGGGCACTGAGGGGTGGCACTGATGGACACTGTGGGGTGGCACTGATGGACACTGAGGAGTGGCACTGATTGATCCATGTTTGTGGGCACTGATTGGCATCTTTTTTTTCTGCCTTTTTTTTTTTACTGACTTTTTTTTTATTGGTCCAGTGTGGGCATCCGAGGGGGGCTGCGCTGATAAACAATCAGCGTGAACCCCCCGTCAGAAGATCCGCCTCCTGTACTCACGTCTGTCATATGCGAGTGAGGAAGAGCCATTAACAGCTCTTCCTGTTCACATCGTGATCAGTCGTGATCGGACACAGCTGATTACGTGGTAAAGAGCCTCTGCCGGAGGCTCTTTACCGAGATCGGAGATGCAGGGTGTCAGACTGACACCCCGCATCACTGATCACCACGGGCACACGCCGGCATGAAATCCTGCAGGACGTCAATAGATGTCCAGTCAGGATTTTAGATCCAATCTGCTATTGACCGGGCGGGAAGTGGTTAAATGGTGGCCGTACAAAGCCCCTTGCGAGGGGAGGGTAAGGGCTAACATATTTATTTATGTAAGAATCATATAGATATAAAACCTTTTTTTTTTTCACTGAGGAATATAAGATCCAAGGAGCTAAAGAGAGTACAGGGTCAAAACAGCTATACCACAGTGTAGGGAGGGGGACAGGATCTGAAGGAAGGAGAAAGGGAAAGGTGTTGGTTTTTTTTTTCTCTCTTCGTTAGAGAGAGGGGGGTTAGAATGACCGGTAGGCATCTTTGGAAACTGTAATTTCGGGTTTTCTAAGCGGGATAAATGTATTTGTGTATTTATTAAAAGACAGAGCATAAGATTGTATAATTCTGTATGAAATTTAATGTGTAATGAGTAAAATAAAAAATGTTGATTATAAAAAAAAAATGGTGGCCGTATGTAGTGTGAGGCGGCGTACACACGACTGAGGTTCTCACTGGAAACCAGCGAGAACCTCGCTGGAAGCTGCATTCCAGCGAGGACCTCGGCCGTGTGTACACGGAGCGCTCGCCCCGCCCGTCGGGAATCCCGTCGAGCGAAAAGAGAGCACGCTCTCTTTTTGCTCGACGGCCCGCCTGGATGAATGGCTGGTTGCCATTCCCGACGGGCGGGTCACCGATTTCGACGGCCGGCAGAGAACCTCGACGGGCGGAACGATGTGTTCTGCCCGTCGAGGTTCTCTGCCGTGTGTACGCGGCCTTGATACGAGGAGGAGACAGAGAAATTGAGCTAGATTAGGCAGGTTAGTTAGTGTACAGGCAATTTAGTGTGTGTATATATATATATATATATATATATATATATATATATATATACACACATACATATATATATATACATATATTTATTTATTTATTGTAGCAGAGCATCCCAGAGAGAGCCAGGAAAAGGCTCCTCTCATACACATTCAGGGATCTCTGATCTCATGGTGCCCCCAAAATCCATGGCAGGTCCTTTGGGTCTTGTATAGATTTTTAAGTGGAACTCCATGCAAAAAAAAAAAAACAGCATGGGGTCCCCCCCAAAAGGGGAACCCAGTGCCAAAATGTAAGAAAAAAATTGGCCTATATAACAGCTGTCACAGCCAACAGACAGCAGTCGCCAAGAGGCGGCGTGATCGAAGATGGATGGACATTGTGGGACACTTTTTTTTTCTTTTTTAATAAAGGAATTGTCAAACATCAACATTATAAGTTGGGTCCTCACTGCTGAGGAAAACTGTGGCGCGCTGCACTGCAGCAAAAATTGGGTGTGATTTTGATTGCGATGAATACTGGCTGTGGCTTACATAGTACAGGGGTTCAGCAGTTAGTGTCGCAAAGGTTTAGGAGTACATGACGCAGAGTTCAGGAGTTGGGTGTACTGTAAGTGATTCAGAGATCGGTAGTAGTAGATCATGTAAAGTTGAGGGGTCAGTACTAAGTGTCACATATACACAAACACATAATATTTTTCTCTCTCTCTCTCTCTCTCTCTCTCTCTCTCTCATATATAAATATATATATATATATATATATATATATATATATATATATATGACTGTTTGGGATGGCCTGATTGCATTGGGAGACTGCTGATGTACCGCCACCTGTTTGCTGTATGTAGCCGTTTGTTGCTACTAGTTACTATCATCCACACATATTCACCCTGCTGCCAGACCTCCATACATCACTCTCCAGTAGACAATGAACAGTCATTTGCATTGTTTTTTTTTTGTTGTTGTTTATTTGGGGGACATAACATAGAACAGATTACATTTGCCATGTTATAGCAGTTGCGCTTTAACCACTTGACCACTGGGCACTTAAATATCCTTAATAACCAGACCAATTTTTAGCTTTCGGTGCTCTCACAGTTTGAATGACAATAACTCAGTCATACAACACTGTAACCAAATGAAATTGTTGTCCTTTTTTTCCCCCACAAATAGAGCTTTCTTTTGGTGGTATTTTATCACCTCTGCGGTTTTTTTTTTTTTTACTATAAATGAAAAAGAAAAAAATTTTTGTCAAAAATAATAATTTTTCTTCATTTCTATTATAACATTTTGCAAAAAAGTAATTTTTTCTTCATAAATTTGGCCTAAATGTATACTGCTACATATCTTTGGTAAAAAAAAAAAAAAAGTTTGATATTATTTAGTCTGGGTGAAAGTTATGGGGTCTACAAGCTATGGTACCAATTACTGAAAATTGATCAATTTCATCACACGATGTACTGACAGCCTCTCTCATTTCTTGAGACCCTAACATGCCAGAAAAGTACAAATACCCCCCAAATGACCCCTTTTTGGAAAGAAGACATTCCAAGGTATTAAGAAAGAGGCCTGGTGAGTTTTTTAAAGTTGTCATTTTTTCCCACAATTTTTTGCAAAATCAAGATTTTTTTTTCCCATCAAATTTTCATATTAGCGGGTTATTTCTCACACACAGCATATGCATACCACAAACTACACCCCAAAACACATTCTGCTATTCCTCCTGAGTATGGCGATACCACATGTGAGACTTTTACACAGTGTGGCCACATACAGAGGCCCAACATGCAGGGAGCACCCAGGCCAATTCTGACATTTCTCTCCTACATGTAAAAATCATCATTTATTTGCTAGAAAATGACATAGAACCCCAAAACATTATATATGATTTTTAGCAAAGACCCTAGAGAATACAATGGCGGTCGTTGCAACTTTTCATCGCGCATGGTATTTCAAACGCGTTTTTTTGGAAATAAAACAGTTTTGTGCTTTAAAAAAAAAAAAACATTAAAGTTAGCCCAATGTTTTTGCATAATATGAAAGATAAATTTACGCCGAGTAAATAGATACCCAACATGTCACCCTTCAAAATTGCTCACGCTTGTGGAATGGCGCCAAACTTCGGTACTTAAAAATTCCCATAGGCGACGCTTTAAATATTTTTACTGGTTACATGTTTTTAGTTACAGAGAAGGTCTAGGGCCAAAATTTTTGCTCTCGCTCTAACGTTCGCAGAGATACCTCACATGTGTGGTTTGAACACCGTTTTCATATGTGGGCGGGACTTGTGTATGCATTCGCTTCTGCATGCAAGCTCACGGGGACAGGGGCGCTGTATGCCCAGAGTATTGCAGAGTATGCCCAGAGTATGCCCAGAGTATTGCAGAGTATGCCCAGAGTATGCCCAGAGTATGCCCAGAGTATTGCAGCAGGGATGGCTGAGCAGGGAGGGATGAATGGATAGATCTGTGACTACATTTGTCACAGATCCAGCCCACAGCACTGCCGCTGACATCTGCTCCCTCCCCTCTCACACTGTACCGATCGGTACAGAGAGAGGAGGGAGGAACCGGCGTCATTACATGATGCCGGTTTGCTCCCGTGTGCGCGCCTCAGGGGGTGCGTGGGAGCGCGATTCTGGGAAGCCGTTAATTAACGGCCACTTAGAATTGAGCAAACCTCCCTGTAGACGTACTTTCTCTATAGGGCGGTTGCAAAGTGGTTAAACTGGAAATGGTCATTGTGACTTTGCTGATTAACTTGAATAATTGACATAGCGGTTGCGCTTTGCATATTCTGAATAGAGCACTTAGAAAAATTATAGACTCTAACCTTGGCAGACTTTGACTTTACACTTCTTCTCTGTACATCTCCTGCAGACTGTTACTTCCAGGACTCTTCTCTTCCTGCACAAACTTCCCTATCACAGCCTTAGTATTTCCGCTCCATCATCTTGAACTGAACCAGGAATCACTCCTAGTTACTTTAGCATAAATAAACGGTAGATGGACTACTAATCCTAGCCAGTCCGACTTGCAAATCCTGTGCCCTCAGGCCACATCGATTTGTCACAGAACCCCACAGCCTCTCCCCTGGCCCTACACCCAGCTCCCGTGGCATGCCTCTTCCAGATATCCACAGTGCCTCACTCATCGAACTTCTCCTGCCCTTCGTAAAGAATTTACCTGGACTGTGCATACCAACTGCTTCTCCAGCTCCTGTTCCAGGACACCTCTCCATGGACAGGGCGGTCAGTGGTAAGGTGCATATTACCACTGACTCATGGTCCAGCAGGCATGGACAGGGACGTTACCTTTCTTTTACGGTGCACTGGGTAACTCTGCTGGCAGATGGGAAGGATGCAGGACAGGGTGCAGTATTGTTGGAGCTCGTTCTGCCTCCAAAATGCTGGTAGTGGTAATTCTGCCACACCTCTCTCCTCCACCCCCTCCTCTTCTTCCTCTATGGCCTCTTCCTGTGCAGATTTGTCCATGTGGTGCTTGAGTTGGTCTACTTAGGGGACAAGAGCCACATAGGGGCAGAGATTCTGTCAGCTCTGCAGGGGCAGGCTCAGAGGTGGTTGATGCCACACCATGTTAATAGTCTTTACTAGTGCTAAGACTGTATAAGCACTGCATACAATTTTACATTTGCTGTTTAACCCTAGCAATGTCTAATCACAGCGCTGAATTTCAGACACAGTGCTGAGCCCCCAGTAAGCAGCCAATACCTTTTGCTGGTGATGCAGCCTCATACATGACAATATAAAAAGCTCAGTGTAGAAAACTCTAGTGCCGTAAGAAGGATCTGCCAAACGCTGGGCAAACATCTCTGTCCTGTCACTAATAAAACAGAGCAGTGGAAGTGTAAAGTTCACTGATTTACTTGCTCTTAAACAGAAGCACTAATCATAGGCAGAATTCTATATTAAAATTATCTGAATATATATGAACAATACATTTTTCTTTTCATTCTACTTGGTATGCCAGTTGCTTTCCCTTTGACTTGCAGTTTTATTTAATATTTCAATCATGCTCCATGTCCCCTCCCTGTTACTTCTCCATGCATATATATTGAATCCCTTGAATAATTTAATATACTTTTACTGTGATCATCTCAGAGGGTTGTAAGGCAGATTTGACTGTAGTATGAGTATGGCATTCCATCTGCCATCTCTCAGCTAACTCACACATGGTACAACAGTGGGCACAGACAAAATGCATTTGTTTGTGCTACATTTCAGCTTTGTGTATTTATTATAGTGTAAAAGTGGCCATAAAGGGGGAGGTTGGCACTGCCGGTGTCCTCCCATCCCCTGCGGGTGTGATAAATGAGGTGCTATTTTAAGATGGCGTGTGTTTAATGGCAGATAAGGGACAGGGTACCTGTGATTCTGTCACAACAGCGTCACTGTCCCTGCATCACCCATTAATCAAATTCAGCATACGCTGTATTTAGGCCACACTCTCTTACCTAGTCTAATTAACTCCCTCAATGCTGCACACAGCAAAAGAAAAGAAGGCAGAGAAAATAGTTACATAATAGGCAGAAAAAGCATGTACAGTACAAAAGAAAGCAAAAATGCCTGCATAATGGAACATTGATAGAAAATAAAGAGACGCAATTGACAAAGTAAAGATAAGCCATAGTAATGTACAAGAGACACATGAAAGAACAATAAAGGAAATAAAGCCAGTGAGAATATACAAGTAAACGTGAAGCTTGCAAAGGCAGGAGGCCAAATCTATGAATTGGATGAGGTCAGTAACCTAAAAATGAATATAGGAAGGAATAAAGGAGAGTGACTAGACATAGAAAAATGCAGCCTGATACATTAAGCCCCGTGATTTCAAATCTCTACCTCTCTTTTGTGACATTTTATCACGTCACATCACGTGTGTTAGCCATTTCTTTAAAATGTAGTTATTAGGATATATGCTTTGAAATACAGAAATAGCTTTATGGACAATTTCGTCTTCTGAATAGGGATGAGCTCCGCGTTCGAAACGAACGTATGTTCGACTCGAACATTGTCTGTTCGTACATTCGACGAAATTCGAACAAAACAGGTCGTTCGCTCCAATTTCGAGTGACGCGCAATGGCCCATAATTGACTGCGGCATTGCACGCTGATGATTGGCCAAACATGCACTATGACTCTGCATGCTTGGCCAATCACAGCGCGCAAAAAACGGAGAGCCATAATTGGCCAAAGCTAGGGTGGCTTAGGCCAATTATGGTTTAGGGCTTTAACACACGCCCCACACTATATAAGGCCGCCTGTTGGGCGGCCTCGTGTAGTGTGTTGTGGTTGTTAATGAGAGCAGTCAGAGAGACAGAGAGATTGTCTTTTTATATAGCTAGATAGAGCAGGCAGGCAGGCTAGTCAGTTTAGCTTAATTTACAGTGTGTAGAGGATATATATACATCCCTAGGAGTTGTACATATATTTATACACTGTATAGCTTAGCTAGATCAGCTATTCCTAATTTACTGGCAGGCAGGTGATTGTGCTATTTAACCACTTGAGTCCCCACATATAGTCAAATGACGACGGCAAAGGGGAGTCAGTCCCCTCCCCCCACACAGTTAGAATACACCCAGGATACACATTTAACCCCTTCCTCACCCCCTAGTGTTAATCCCTTCCCTGCCAGTCACATTTATACAGTAATTAGTGTGTTTTATAGCACTCATCGCTGTATAAATGTGAATGGTCCCAAAAATGTGTCAAAAGTGTCTGTCGAAATATCGCAGTCCTGACAAAATTCGCAGATCGCCGTATTACTAGTAAAAAATAAATAAAAAAAACTGTCAGAATTCTATCCCTTTTTTTGTAGCCACTTTAACCTTTGTGCAAACTAATTACTATACGCTTATTGTGATTTTTTTTTACCAAAAATATGTAGAATACATATCGGCCTAAACTGAGAATTTTTTTTTTTTTAAAAATGGGATTTTTTTTATAGCAAATTTTTTTATAGCAAAAAGTAAAAAATATTGTCACTCTTTTTTGTTTATAGCGCAAAAAATAAAAACCGCAGAGGTGATCAAATACCACCAAAAGAAAGCTCTATTTGTGGGAAAAAAAAGGACGTCAATTTTGTTTTTGAGGCACGTCGCACGACCGCGCAATTTTAATTTAAAGCGACGCAGTGCTGAAAGCTGAAATTTCGCCTGGGCAGGAAGGGGGTATATGTGCCCAGTAAGCAAGTGGTTAAAGACATTATCACAGGTATAGACACCCAGCAGGTACAATATTTAAAGATTTTTTTTTTTTTTAAGCATCATTAAAATCACTGCTCCTAGAGCAGCGATTTTAATAATGTTTAAATTTAAAAAAAAGAAAAAATCCTTTAAATATTGTACCTGCTGGGTGTCTATAGTTTGCCTGTGAAAACGTCTTTGAGAACCCGGGTCTTGCCCGATGGAACATGTATCAATGGAAAAAAGTTTAAAAAACTGTATTTTTTTCTCCTGAAAAAACAACAGTTTTTTAAACTTTTTTCCATTGATACATGTTCCCTTGGGAAAGACCCGGATTTTTAAAGACGTTTTCCAACAATAACTTGAATATTGGTCTTTAAAATGATCGTTTTTGAATTCGAACGTTCGAGTCCTATAGACTTCAATGGGGTTCTAAATGTTCGCGCGAACGGTCGGTCTGTTCGACGGTTCTGGTGCGCACCGAACGCGGGGGTGTTCGGCTCATCCCTACTTCTGAATAAAAAAATATGTTTTAATGCAACTCTGTTAAAAAACTACCTGCAAAAATAATTAAATACTTTTTTCTCCCATTGCTTTTGCAGCAGAAAGCTGCTCTAATGAAGAGCAATCATCACCTGAATATTGTCAGAAACCGACACTTTGTCAATCTCCTAGTTTATCACTGTCTTTGTTGTTCCTCTTGCTCACCCCATGTCTTAGCTGTGTGGAACCACTGAACGAAGAAGGGGGCCTGAAGATGGACATTTCCAGTAGCCCACTTCTGAACACTTCAGAGGATAAGTTCTCTTAATTAGATTGACGTTTTTTACAGTAAAGTTTATTGAATGGCTTACACAAATTTACAACCAAAGCGAATGTAGGCAAAAAATAACATTGGGTGATTGCACAAACTAAAGTAACACTGAATAGTGGAATACAATGGTGGCAATTAGACAGACTGGTAAAATGGTCTTCCGTACATAGCATAAAAAAATACTCTAACAGAGCAGTAAGTTACACTTAGGTCACTATCATATGGGACAAAGAGTGGAGGATCCAAATATTAGGTATGCTTGTGGCTAGTCAGCCATTGCTGGAGAAGAAAGAAAAAAAAAGGGGGGGACAAAGAAGGCTAGACAAGTGTGGCAGATATTGGACTAACCCCACAGATATATCAAGGGCCCAAAGTCTAAGGGTCCTTGGCTTTAATCCAAGCCCCTCATATTTTTCTTAGAGAAATTATGGCCAAGAAAAGTAGGTTTATACAAAGGCAACACCTGTGTGATAAAAGAGCACCACTGCTGTTTCGTAGTCGGATCAGACAACATTCAAGTCGGATCAGACAACATTCAATTTAGGAAAATAGACTTCCTAGCATAATACAATACATAGAACAAAAACAAACATTTATAATGGGTAGTATGCAATGTATCACAGATACTCAACAGAATAACTAATAGGTCTACATGCACCACCACCCCACTTAAGGCACTGAGTTCAGACACCACCTCCCTCCAAAATGACTGCAGAGTAGGGCAAGACCAAACCATGTACAAATGGAGTATAAATGTACCAATATCCATTCTGCATTTGGGACAAGTGGGGCCAGCAGAGGATAGATCATAGGATAGATCATAGAGAGACATTGTGGGGAGTAATACACTCTACAGATCTATAGATCTACACTCAACTCCCACTAGGGACTCCACCTATCTCCACACCCCGTAAAGTGGTTTGCATGGGCTTAGTCACTTTAAGGTCAGAGACTCTCAATGTCTTGAAGTTAAAGGATTATTATGACTGCCATGCAACTAGCATTTTCCAAATCTAGTCTGCAATGGAAGCCCTCTAATTCTTGCAGCACAGAATTCATTTAAGCAGTTAGAATATCTGTTGAATTTATCTCTATTTCACATCTATACAAAAAGTGATCTATTAATGGAAATGAATTGATGGCAAAAGTGACGTGAGCGTGTAAAACAAATGAAATACCTAGGTGTAAAGGTAGCCTTTGTCATCATGTTAAATAAGAAAATATGAATTCATAGCAGGTGCTGTGTGATCATTTATATTCTGAATTGCTCATACTGAATGCAGGTGTGTACTCAAATGGAGATTTATGTAACATACAGCGATAATAACAAAGTGTCCTATTACTTTACCTTCATACATTGGCGTACTTTAATATCGTAACTGATTTTATCATTGCTTTGCACTGCACAATACTTCATCAAATGTGCAAGTAGTACAAGAATGACACTGAAATATTGGATAAAAATCTAAATTTAGTTCAGTAGTGGGAGACTAACCTAATCTCAGAATACAGGGTCAGAAAATTGGACATGTATATATGCTGATGTGGCAGATAAACCTACATGTAAACGAAGTGAAAATTGCTGACAGCCTTTCATTTGTGCAGGGTCCTTTGTAAATGAACCCCAATAACAAAACGACACTCACATAATGTAGCATAGCACACTATTATCATATACTGTAAGATAGAATAAAATGTTTAACATTTCTTAAACAGGTGTACAACTTATATCCATGTGATGATGGGGATCATAATAATGATTATTAATAGTAAACTGACAAGGATATAAGGAAATACTGTTCCACTGTTTATACAATGTTGTAAAAGCAGATGTATTGTGGTATAATTTATTTCTAAAGCCTCACATTACTGTATAGAAAAGTGCAGTAGTAATAAGCAGGGTGATCAAAATAAAAAATAAAATAGAAATCCCTTTCATACCATATAATTTTACTAAATTTACAATGTTGCTGCATTTGAAAACCTATTTTATGAGCAACATGGGATACATGCCCCTTTATTTTAGTACTAAAAGATTACACCTCTTGTTTTATTTAGAAAAACATATATAGTCCAGCTATTTTTTTATTATTGACGAACAGTCAGTCCAGGGAAGAGTTGCAGATGGAGTTTACCTGCCGACTAGGTTGTAGCATTTTATAAGATAAACTGGCTGGATAGGTCATTAGGAGCATACGGGGAGTTAAAATAAAAGTCTTCTCCTACGGTTCACAGGAGTGGAACCCACGTTACCCATCCATTGACTCACTTATCAGATCACCTTTTTTCACTTACTATATATTTTGAAAAATATTTTTTATTAACTTTTATGTTGTTGCATGCTAGCCTTGTTCTGGTATAGCATTATTTATATATGTATATGTTGCATTTCACATATACGGTAATCTATAGAGGTTTTTGAATGTCTTTATATGATCTGTATTCACACAGCACTTGTGATCTATTGTACTTATGAGTACCCACCTTTAGGATTGCCTATTCCTATTAAGATTGTTTGATTTATTACACACATTTGCTCTATGGTTTTGCCGCACATTAGGGCTTATTTTTATTAGTTATACTTTTTACCGTTTCAGGCATTAGTATACCACTAACACTTTCAGACAGCGCCATAACCCCCTATTTTTTCTCTTTTTCTCTCTTTCACAGGAGTGGAAGGCCCCTTTCACATGTGCGGACTGTATGTCCGCATTTTCATCCATCCGTTGCGGATGAAAACGGGACACACATTGGTCCCTATGTGATTGCGGGTGTCAGCGGATGACCATCTGCTGACACCCGTAATCACCCGCCTCCGCAAAGATCCGATTTTTCGGACAGAAGAAAATCCTATTTTTCTTCCGTCTGGCGGATCGGGTGAACACGGACATACGGTCCATGTTCATTCGATCCCCCATAGGGGAGAGCGGAGGAAAGACAGGGCGGTCCCTGCACAGTGTGTGGGGACCGCCCTGTCAGCCGACGGCTCAGCGGGGATGTTACGGAGGATCCCCGCTGAGCAAAGCGGACACACAGAGGCGGATCATTACTGATCCACCCATGTGAAAGGGCCCTAACTGGTTTTGCATTCCTGAGACCCCTTTTCAGCAGAGAGCGGACTGAAGTCACTGGAATCACACCAAGCATCAGGTTATCACGACAATAAAGTCTGGATCCGCCAGGTGCCTGTACTGATGTCTGTCTTAGGCTGAGACAGCCCGAGACTGAGACTTAGGCCGCGTACACGCGATCCGTCCATCCGATGAGAACGGTCTGAAGGACCGTTTTCATCAGTTAACCGATGAAGTTGACTGATGGTCTGATGTGCCTACACACCATCGGTTAAAAAAATGATCGTGTTAGAACGCGGTGACGTTTACGTGTTTTAACACAAGGACGTGCTGAAAAAAATGAAGTTCAATGTTTCCAAGCATGCGTCGACTTGATTCTGAGCATGCGCTGCCTTTTAACCACCTGCCGATCGGTTTTGACCCATCGGTCAGGCGTCCATCGGTCAAATTTTAAAGCAAGTTCTCTTTTTTTGACCGAAGGATAACTGACCGATGGGGCCCACACATGATCGGTTTGGACCGATGAAACTGTCCTTTAGTCCGTTTTCATCGGTTTTGACCTATAGTGTGTACGCGGCCTGAGACAGCCGCTCCACAGCCGATGCTGCATCCACCTAGGTATGTATAGTGGGTAAAAACAAAAAAACATACTTTTCCCCTAGGATGAAAAGGGTGTGTGTTGGAAAGAGATACATGTGGGCTATGAAGGAACATGTTTGCAGATCTGAGCAGCCCCAGTGTGGTTCCATCACTAGCCAGGAGGCTAAATAATTGTTGTTTAATTGCATATTTTATACCCCTGTGGGGGAACTTCTGTGTTTGGTCCTGTTTGCAGAAACATTGATGAAGCATTGAAGCCCTTTAACACATTTTGGCGTCATGATTTCCTCTCTGCAAACTCTCTGCTTGAAGCTTATTGCCCACAATTGGTGTTCAAATGCAGGCATCTGCTCTGCTGATCCCTGCTGAAAGGCAAGTTTGCTTGTCTTGCTATTGAGATAAGAAATATGAAAAGTATATGTCAGCAGTGATTTAAAGGGACAGTGGAACATTCTGCTGAATCTGTAAAATTGCTCCCAATGTCCTGAGAAAAAGACTCAATAGTCATTGTGGTGCTGCTGATAGAAAACTGTGTCTATACCACTTAAAGGCACAGTACATTTCCGTGTACATTTTAAGCCCTCATTCACATTGCGCACCTGTAAAAATCACATGCAATTATGTGTGATGCGATTTGAGCCCATTAATTGTGATGATTTAAATCGCACAGAATCCACATGAAAAAGGTGCGGGCAGCTTTTTTTGTTTGCACTGAAACTAGATTGCATGGGGTTTTTAACGCTGCAGTTTGCGTACTGCTTTTGGGGTGTTATTAACTTTTAATTGACAACCGCATCAGATCGCATTAACATAGCAATTGCTATGCAGTGTCGCAAACGCACAGGAATGGCTGCATTTCCCGCTCCACATCAGTGAATCAGGGCTGGATCTGCAGCATGGAAGAATGGTTAAAGGCTTATCAGCAGAACCTGGCACATCAGAAATAGATCCTGGGACAAGAAGAAGAAACCAATGGACTGTGGATTGTTGGCCGCCCAGCAGCAGCAAACTAGTGCAAATCAGCAACAGACAAATGCAATAAAAAAATAATAATAATTGACTGTTAGCGACCCAGTATGCGCAGCACTAAGGCTCAGATGACTGCTTTGGCCCAGACAGCATAGAGAGACCAACAGGCCTTAGCAGAAAGTGCTGCAGCAGCTGCCAGCCTGGTCTGAGTATTTCCACTGTTTCACCAAGTGACACCCATTTAGGTAAAGTAGGACAACTCCTACAAAGGATGACATGTGAATATAATGATGTGGAAGCCTTCCTATGTACTTTTGAGAGGACCACAGAAGGGTAAGCCTGGCCTAAAGACCATTGGGCAACACGTTTTGCAACACTGTTAGCGGGAGACACCAAAAAGGTGTACTTCCACATTATCCTGACAATGCCCAAGACTGACAAATAAAAATCTAACATCTTGCAGTGTCTGGAAGTCACAGCCCCAGTGTGGGTTCAGGTGGTACACAGCTGGAGTAACCAGCAATGTTTGACATAATCAACCTGATCAGATGTTTGCTGTAGCCAAAGTGCTTACAGGTCCTTAAATCGTGGACCAATTTGTGGGGGCTCTACCTCCAGAGCTACAGAGGTAAGTGAACCAAGCTGATTCAAAATGGACTTATCAACTGGTTAAGGTGGTGGATAGCTATTCTGCCGTGGAGGAACTTTTGGCCAAATCTACAGTTTCAAAATCCCTAACAACCAAAAGGTCATCTCCCTCAGCAACCCCAAGAAACCCATAGGCATCCCCATAGTAGGGATGAGCTGAACACCCCCCTGTTCGGTTTGCACCAGAACCTGTGAACACACTAAGGCCCGGATTCACATACCTGGGCGCATTTTTATGCGGGCGTAGTGTATCTTCTTTACGCTACGCCGGCGCAAAGTTGAAAGGCAAGCATGGAATTCACAAAGCAAATGCTCCCCACGTTGCGCCGGCGTAGCGTATAGTCGTTGGCGTAAGCCGACGTAAGTCAAAGTAGGTGGAAGTGGGCATGTTACATTTAAATGAAGCGTGACCCCATGCAAATGATGGGCTGAGCTTCAAACAAGTACTGAAAACGAACGGCGCATTCGTAGTATGTTGGACGCATTCCAGTACGCATGCTCACAGTCACGTCGAAATTACTGCCTACGACGTGAACGTAACCTACACACCGTAAACGGCGTACACGACGTAAAATTTGACGGCGTCTGTTCCTTGGTCCATACCGTTGCATGGGTCGCACCTCCTATATAAGGAATAATTAACCCTTACGCAAATCGCTTAAAACATGCGCCGAGCGCAAGTACGTTCGTGAATTGGCGTATCTTACTCATTTGCATATTTAAAATGGGAACGCCAGATGCGTCCAGCATAACTATGCGCCCACGATACGCCAGCGTAGGCAAGTTACGTTGGGCGGTCGAAGCCTTATTTTTCGACGTATCTAGCTTGGGGAATCGGCGCATTGATATGACGGCACACATTTGTACTTACGACGGTGTATCTCGAGAAAAAAAAAAAAGCGTGGTGTCCCCCCAAATACAATTATCAGTCCCTTCAGGTCTGGTATGGATATTAAGGGGAACCCCGCCGTCAATTTAAAAAAAATGACGTGGGGTTCCCCCCAGATATTCATTCCCTTCAGGTCTGGTGTGGATTTTTACTGCTTGCCGACCACCCGCCGCAGTTTTACGGCGGCAGGTCGGCTCTGCTGGACGAGAGCATGTAGCTATACGTCACCTCGCCCAGCAGCCAATATGGGCGTGTGCGTCGCCGGAGGCGCTCACATGCACCCCCTGCTCGTCCCTGACTCCCGTGCGCGTGCTCCCGGCGACCGTGATCGCCGCCGGGCACCCGCGATTGCTCGTTACAGAGCGAGGATCAGGAGCTGTGTGTGTAAACACACAGCTTCCGGTCCTGTCAGGGGAGAAATGCCTGACCGGCAAGCAGTAAAAATCCACACCAGACCTGAAGGGAATGAATATCTGGGGGAACCCCACGTCATTTTTTTACATACAATGTATGAACAGCGATCAGTAATTTCCCCTAGTGAGGCCACCCCCCCTACAGTTAGAACACACCCAGGGAACATACTTAACCCCTTCCCCGCCCCCTAGTGTTAATCCCTTCACTGCCAGTGGCATTTTTATAGTAATCAATGCATTTTCATAGCACTGATCACTATAAAAATGCCAATGGTCCCAAAAATGTGTCAAAAGTGTCCGAAGTGTCTGAAAAAAAAAATATATTAATAAAAATGCCAAAAAAATAAACCCCTGTTTTGTAAACGCTATAACTTTTGCGCAAACCAATCAATAAACGCTTAAGCCCCGTACACACGGCCGAGGTTCTCGGCAGAAACCAGCGAGAACCTCGCTGGGAGCGGCATTCTGCCGAGAACCTCGGCCGTGTCTACGCTCTCGGCGAGCCCCGTCCGTCGGGAAACCCGTCGAGCAAATAGAGAACAGGTTCTCTATTTGCTCGACGGCCCGTCGGGATGAATGGCTGTTTGCCTTTCCCGACGGGCGGGTCGCCGATTCTGACGGCCGGCAGAGAACCTCGACGGGCGGAACGATGTGTTCCGCCCGTCGAGGTTCTCTGCCGTGTGTACGGGGCCTTATTGTGATTTTTTAACAAAAAATATGTAGAAGAATACGTTTTTATGAAGAAAGTGTAAATAGTTGTAAAAAAAAAACACACACACACCAATAAGTCCTTTGTTTAAAAAAAAAAAATCCAAAAATCCAGCGGTCTGGTCTGGTGTGGATTTTTTGGGGGAACTCCACGCCATTTTTTTTTATTTGGGGTGGAGTTCCCCTTAAAATCCACACCAGACCTGAAGGGTCTGGGATGGATATTTGGGGGGAACCCCACGTCATTTTTTTTTTAATTGATGGCGGGGTTCCCCTTAATATCCATACCAGACCTGAAGGTCCTGGCAATTGAATTTGGGGGGACCCCACACTTTTTTTTTTATGAATGAATTTTCTCTGAATTGTCGGGAGACGGCAATTCATTATAGCCGCAATTCAGTTTTCAATTTTTTTCTTTCAGAAATGACACTTTGTGCAGAGACAGTTCTAAGTACGGGAAACATGCACTATTTCACATGCTTACTTTACACCCCCCAGGTACGAAATTTGAAGGAATATTTCACTTTTATTGTTTCACTTTAAGCATTATTAAATTCACTGCTCCCAAAAAAACGTCTGTTTTTAAAACTTTTTTTTGCATTAACTTGCATATTAGCCTTTAAAATTAGCACTTTAGATTTCTCCCATAGACTTTAACAGTGTTTTCCACGGCTTTTCGAATTTCCTGCGAACACCCCAAATTGTTCGTTGTTTGCCATACAGGCAATGTTCGAGTCGAACATGAGTTCGACTCAAAGCTCATCCCTACCCCATAGTTGGTAATGAATGAATGAATGAATGAAAAACTTGTATAGCGCAACACATGCAAATTTAATCGCCTCTGGGCGCTTGTTGTTCCTTTCTCTTTTGAAATCAAAAGAGATGAGTCTTGATCTTTCTCCTGAATGCTAGGTGGTTCTCCTCCAACCGAATACTGGTCGGTAAAGCGTTCCATAGTCTGGGACCAAGGAGCGCGAATCTTCTTTCTCCTTTGGACTTAAAGTTGGCTTTCGGAATCTGGAGCAGATTTTGATTGGTGGGTCGCAGAACGCGATTGGGATTGTGAGCTTTTATTTTTTCACATAGATAATGGGGAGCATTCCCATGAATACATCTATGCGTTAGGCAGAGAGTTTTAAAAACAATTCTGTCTTTTACTGGCAACCAGTGAAGGGATCTCAGAGAAGGAGAGATTGATTCCCATGGTTTTTTTCCAGTCACAAGTCTAGCGGCCGTATTTTGCACGACTTGAAGACGAGCGATTTGGTACTTGGGGAGTCCGAGGTAAAGAGCATTTGCATAGTCTAATCTTGAATTCACAATTGCTCCCACCACGACTGGTACGTCTTCTTTGGGGATGAAAGGAGTAAGTCTGCGTAGTAGGCGTAGCAGATGGTGAGATCCGCTGACTACAGACCCTATTTGTGCATCCATTGTCATGTAGGAGTCAAAGATGACCCCAAGACTTTTGACTTTGGTGCTAGGGGTGATGATTTTGCCCAAAATGGGCGGGGGTATCCAGGTTGTCCCCGGGTGATTCGTGCGCTTGGCGTGAAACAGTAGAAGTTCTGTTTTTGCTCCGTTGAGTTGTAGATAACTCTTTGTCATCCAGTTCTCTATCAAAGAGAGGCATGTCTCTAGATTGAGGTGATGATCCTTTTTATTGCATATGCGGAAATACAGTTGCGTATCGTCTGCATATGAGTGATAAAGCAGTTTTTGGCTGCTAATTATTTCAAAAAGGGGACGAAGATAGATGTTGAATAACACCGGCGACAGAGGCGATCCTTGGGGGACTCCGCACGATAATGTGCGTTTCTCGGAAGTGAAAGATCCCAACTTCACAGTTTGCGATCGGTTTTCCAAAAAAGAAGAGAACCAAGATAAGTCGCTTTCTGCGACTCTGGCTACTTCGACTAGTCGAGTCAGTAATAGCTTATGGTCTACAGTGTCGAAGGCTGCGCTTAGGTCCAACAGGACCAGGAGACAGGATTCGCGGCCTCGAGGACGTCGTCCCATATTTTGAGCAGTGCTGTTTCCGTCCCGTGTCCAGGACGGAAGCCAGATTGAAATGGATCTAGTAGGTTGTGGGTATCTAGATGCTGTTGCAGCTGTTGTACCACTACTTTCTCCATTACCTTTGAGAGGACATTTAGGCCTGTTATGGGACGGCGGTGAGTTGGGTCCTTGGGGTCAAGGGTAGGTTTTTTCAGAATGGGTTGAATTATGCCCTCTTTCAACTGGGAGGGCACTATGCCTTCCTTGAAGGATTGTTTTTTAAGCTGCGTGATCGGAGGAGCCAGGATGTCGGCCCATTCCTTCAGCAGTTTAGTGGGGATGATATCATTTGGCGCAGTGCTGTTACGCAAAGAATCAATGATAATCTTTGTGGCCTGTATAGTAATGGGTTCCAGGGTGAACTTACCTGATTGTGGCGAAATATTGATGGTGCTGTGTGAAAGATTACGGGAGGGATTGGGGGGGGTTTGGTTCTGCTGAATGCTTTCCCGGATTGCCTTAATTTTATTAATGAAGTAATCCGACAATTCATCGCAAAATTCTTGGGTGTCAGAGTTGGGGGCTTCTAGACATCTTGGATTCATGGTCTGATTGACCAATCTGAAGAGCTCGCGGGGGCGATTTAGGGCGCTGTTGATAGCCTCGGAAAAATAATTTTTCTTGGCTTTGAAAATTTCTTTGTGGTATTTCCTGGTTGATGCCTTGTAGATGGAGAGGTTCGCCTCTGAAGAGCTTCTCTTCCAGGCGGCTTCCGCCCTTCTACGCTCTTGTTTTAATAACGCCAATTGGTTGTTGAACCAGCTGGAGGTATTTTTACGGATGCAGGTTTTATGTTTCGGCGCTATTAAGTCAGCTGACTGTAATAGGGCTGTGTTTATGGCATCCAGTGTTTCTACAGCCGTTTGGTTCGGCTGAATTGTTTTTATTTTGTTCCTTAACGTGGTTTTGAAGAGTTCCGAATGGAGCTTCTTCTGACATCTAGTCCAGTGTGTTGTCACTGGTTTTGATGTTTTTGTTAAGGGAGGGAAATCGGAAATAATGAATTTAATTGCATGGTGGTCTGTCAATGGCAATAGTTCCTTTTCCAAGATTTTTATTTCCAGATTTTGCCTGAAAATAAGATTGAGGGTGTGACCTGACGTATGTGTGGGCCCACATACTAATTGCTGTAGCCCTAATCCTCCTAGATGTTCAATGCAGGCGTCGGCAATGGGGTCTTGTGATGAATTGGCCCAAAGATTAAAATCCCCAAGCAGCAAAAGGTGTTTGCTGTTAAGGGTATAAGTAGAGATGAAGTCCGTCAATGATAGTAAAAGCTGCGATTTTGGGCTGGGTGGTCTATAGCAGAGTAAAATCTGTACGGTCTCCTGGGAGTTTATTTCCAGCTTCAGCGTAAGGGTTTCCATGAATGGAAGAGGGTTTTGAAGGACTGGTTTTATGATCGTAAGATGGGACTTGTGGATCACCGCCAATCCTCCTCCTCTTTGCCCTATTCTGTTTTCCGTTATAATACGGTAGTTTTCTGGCACCATTTCTCCTAAAATGGTGTTACAGTCGGCTGTGAGCCAGCTCTCTGTAATAAAGAGGCAGTCTAAATCGTATTGTAGGATGAAATCATGGATTTCTAATCGATGTTTTACTGCCGATCTAGTGTTGATCAACGCACATGATATGTGCTTAGGCTGGGGTGGGCGGCTGTGATGTTTGATAGTCGATCTCCGATCGTTTCTCAAAAGGCGCAGAATTTTTAGTTTTTTTTTTGGTAATGGCTGGTAAAAATGCTGCACATTGCTTCAAGTCCCAAATGGTCTCTGCAGTGTATTGCAGATTGACCATGGTCGCCATATACCTGGAGGGGGGGGGGGGGGAGTGGAGGATTTTCAAGAAGTGACTGAATCCTCCACCCAGGCTTGGTCCAGAGGAAGGCAAAAAACCCTGGCCTTGCAATGCCAATGTGCTACGGCGGGGAAAAAATTCCTTCCTGACCCCTTAAGAGGCGATCGGCGAACCCTGGATCAAGTCCTAATAGTGTTAAGGAAAGGGGATTGGGGCTGGGTGTACCAAGATGGCCGCCGACCAGGCAGCAGGATCCAGGCTGGGGTCCACCTAATAAAGTGGATCGGTGCTGCCTGGGGGGCCGGGAAGAATAGCTGGGAGGAGAGGGGGGGGTTTGCTGGGGTAGGAGGAGGCTTTCTGGGCCGTTGAGGTGTTTTGCTGCCGGTTGCCGGGCGTGAGGAGCGGCGCGCCTCTAGGCCGCAGGTGAAGCCGCGGCCTTTCCTAAATCGCGGCTGCCGCGAATCCTCACAGGCCGGCGCGGAAGTGTAAAAAAACGCCCGAATGGCGTGGAATTGCGGGGATAGATGGTGAGGGGGGTAGCACTGAGTGGGGGGGGGTAGTATGGGGGTACGGATGAAAGAGGGAGAGCTGTGGGGGGTTGGAAAAGCTGCCTCAGCTTGTCCTGAAAAGGACAGCTGTGTGTGGCTTACCTGCTTGGCTCCCTGGCGAAGGGATGAAGGAGGGAGCCAGCGGGGATCAAGCAAGTCAAGGAAGCCTAATGAGTCCCTGGAGGGGTGGAGGGAGCCTGCCTGACTGTCTGGCTGACTGGTCCCTGGCGAGAGCGACTCGTACGGGAGGCCGGATCGTCCTACTCTCCCACTGTCACTGACTGACTGACTGAGCAGTCTCTAGCTAGGGGGGAGGAGCACCCCTAGCTAATGCAGTGATGCAGTGATGCAGTGAGCAGGGTCATATTGCTGCCAAGTGCCCCTGACACCAGAGCCCATGGAATGTGCTTTAATCCTACTGCTGTCCTTGTTTGCTCTTACAGGTCTAGTCACAGATCTGGACATTCTGAACTTTGTTGTGAAGATGGAAAAATTGTGCCCTCCTAGACTCTGCGAGCCTGGTTACCTTAGTGCATATATACAAATACAATGGGTGCGCATCCCCACAAACATCAAGTGAAAACATCAGTGATGTGCAAATCTTCTAAAAAACAGTAAAGGAACAAGTGAAAACAATCAACTATTTACAGACTCCCTGAATGTATCTTGAAGAGACAACCAAGACACTCACACCCTTCACCACAAATAGAGTTTCCAAATAAAAAAGACCCCCACCACAGAGATAAGCCAGGCGTATAATTAACAGACCTCTAGACGTTCAACCCGGTGTGCGTGCTTACATCACAAGTTAAGCCCCGCCCAACATATTTAGCCGTCAGTGTTATCAGGGGAACAGGAGCAAACACCAGTCAGGTCTAATTCAGTTTATATATGCTCCCACTCTGCCCCCATTGTACATTCTGTGACATGCTGTATTTTCTTTTACCCCTGTAAGTACCTGTCTATTGTTTGACACAGTGGGTGACAGATTGCGCCGCAGCGCAGCCTGTAGCATGTTTTATGGTGTCCACCTGGAATGGTGAATGTCCCACCCAACTGACATTTGTCAATAGGCCGGACGGGAATTGATTGAGGAGTTGAATAACAAAAATTCCACCCTATTAACTTTCTATGGAATTAACAGAGTAAAAAAAAACATTGAACGGATTCAGATCTTACTAAGTAAAAATTTAAAAAATTAGACACAATAGATATACAAACTATGCACTCTACAACTGAACTAAATATAGATATCAATTTGAAGTGTTTTATAACCAATTTCTGAACCCTGGTATTAATATTAATGTTTGGGGGAATATCAGGATGTTAGCAGTTATAAATAGTTTTTTGCCCAATAAAGTCTATATCTAATAATTTTCGATACAAAAAATAAAATTACACTCTTTTCCTCTTATCGGCTTACCTGTATGGGATGTACGAGCAAGCAGATACACTGACAGTGTGCAGGAGACCTACATGGCATCAGCGATCTGCCGATAACTGTTAATGCTTTACAGGCTCCTGCCAGATGAAAATAATTACCGTACCTTCAAAAAAATGTGCATTTATTATTTAAGTAATATAAGATATAAGTGAACTTATCCTTTAATATATAATTTTAGGATTTTTTTTGTACTTGATTTCTTTTAATGAGTTTACATAACTTTTTTGGATATGAGGATAATATAGTGGAGGTTGTAGCTTGTATAAGAGTAATTATCTTATTGTTTTGTATGGCGCTACCATACTCCATATTGGAGAAGGAGTATAGGTGGATTTCTTCCTTAATCTTATTTTTGGATAAAGGGTCACTTTAACCACTTCAGGTCCGCGTTATTGTCGAAAGACGTCAACATCGCGGACCTGAGGCGCGCAGCGGGGAAAAACAGTGCCGTCGCATCGCCGAGGATTCGATGCGTGTACCCGGTGGCCGCGGTGTCCGTCAGGTACACGCGATCGGCGGTGACAGAGCAGGGACGTGGAGCTCTGTGTGATAGAGCTCTGCTGTGCTAAGCTGAGGATTGGCTGGTAGGAGATAACATCATCAGCATGGTCCTCCCGACTTCCTGCCATTAGGAATCCTTCTAACTTACAGCCTGCATGCGCAGCAGTGGGCGGGAGTCGGAAGGTGCAGGAGAGTTGAAGTCGGCTCCTACAGTGAAGAAATAGAATTGTACAGGCAATAGTAAAATGGGCATTAATCTGCACACATACTGTACATGTACAGGAGACTCTGCTGGGGACATCTATGTGAGAGAACCTATGCTGAGACATCTATGTTGGGAGAACCTATGCTGAGACATCTATGCTGGGAGAACCTATGCTGAGACATCTATGTTGGGAGAACCTATGCTGAGACATCTATGCTGGGAGAACCTATGCTGAGACATCTATGCTGGGAGAACCTATGCTGAGACATCTATGCTGGGAGAACCTATGCTGAGACATCTATGTTGGGAGAACCTATGCTGAGACATCTATGCTGGGATAACCTATGCTGAGACATCTATGCTGGGAGAACCTATGCTGAGACATCTATGTTGGGAGAACCTATGCTGAGACATCTATGCTGGGATAACCTATGCTGAGACATCTATGCTGGGAGAACCTATGCTGAGACATCTATGCTGGGAGAACCTATGCTGAGACATCTATGCTGGGAGAACCTATGCTGAGACATCTATGCTGGGAGAACCTATGCTGAGACATCTATGCTGGGAGAACCTATGCTGAGACATCTATGCTGGGAGAACCTATGCTGAGACATCTATGCTGGGAGAACCTATGCTGAGACATCTATGTTGGGAGAACCTATGCTGAGACATCTATGCTGGGATAACCTATGCTGAGACATCTATGCTGGGAGAACCTATGCTGAGACATCTATGTTGGGAGAACCTATGCTGAGACATCTATGCTGGGATAACCTATGCTGAGACATCTATGCTGGGAGAACCTATGCTGAGACATCTATGTTGCGAGAACCTATGTTGAGACATCTATGTGAGAGAACCTATGCTAAAACATCTATGCTGGGAGAACCTATGCTGAGACATCTATGCTGGGAGAACCTATGCTGAGACATCTATGCTGGGATAACCTATGCTGAGACATCTATGCTGGGAGAACCTATGCTGAGACATCTATGTTGGGAGAACCTATGCTGAGACATCTATGCTGGGATAACCTATGCTGAGACATCTATGCTGGGAGAACCTATGCTGAGACATCTATGCTGGGAGAACCTATGCTGAGACATCTATGCTGGGAGAACCTATGCTGAGACATCTATGCTGGGAGAACCTATGCTGAGACATCTATGCTGGGAGAAACTATGCTGAGACATCTATGCTGGGAGAACCTATGCTGAGACATCTATGTTGGGAGAACCTATGCTGAGACATCTATGCTGGGGACACTGAAAATGGTGACATCTATGCTGGGGACACTGATAATGGTGACATCTATGCTGGGGACACTGATAATGGTGACATCTACGCTAAGCACACTGATAATGGTGACATCTATGCTGGGGACACTGATAATGGGGATGGATGCCCACTGATCCGAGAGATGTGAAGAAAAAAACACCACACAACGGGTCTGGTCTCCCAGAACTCTCACCTCTAGCAAGTGTGTACAGGCATAAAGGGTAATCCTTTGTATGGAAACCTCCCTGGATAGTCTTGCTCGCCACCACGGATCGGTGGGAAGATGGGTACCTGAGATCTCGGATGACAGTGGAAACAGAAGAGGGGGAAGGACAAAAAGCCTCCAATCGTGTATTATCCTTGGTATAAAAACGTTTAATAAAGGAATTGCACTTACAGATAAAATGAATAAATCACGCATTTAGAACAACGGTGACCGCATCGCTTGTAGTTCGTCACTCAATGCACGTCTTTCCCTTCCCTACCTACCACCATCTTCCCACCGATCCGTGGTGGTAAGCAAGACTATCCAGGGAGGTTTCCATACAAAGGATTACCCTTTATGCCTGTACACACTTGCTAGAGGTGAGAGTTCTGGGAGACCAGACCCATTGTGTGGTGTTTTTTTCTTCACATCTCTCGGATCAGTGGGCATCCTTCCACATTGTTTCACCACTATGGAACATTAGTGCACATATTGAAGTTTTTGCACTTTTTGGACTTATTTTGTCCCTGATGCATTTTAGTTTGGCACTTTACACTTTTGTGCACTCTATTTTATTACCTATTGTGTATGTTATGTTTTGTTTATACAATTTGCACTATCACCCACATTGAATTTACTTTACTAGGTGCTGTGTATGCATTTTTTGTGTTTGCTGCATATTGTCACTGGCTTTAGAAAGACTTTATTTAGTAGCGCAGAAGTCCCACTTCATTGATAATGGGGATATCTACGCTAAGCACACTGATAATGGGGACATCTATGCTGGGGACACTGATAATGGGGACATCTATGCTGGGGACACTGATAATGGGGACATCTATGCTGGGGGCATCTATGCTGGGGACACTGATAATGGGGACATCTTTGTTGGGCACATCTATGCTGGGGACACTGATAATGGGGACATCTATGCTGGGGACATCTACGCTAAGCACACTGATAATGGGGACATCTATGCTGGGGACACTGATAATGGGGACATCTTTGCTGGGGACACTGATAATGGGGACATCTATGCTGGGGACATTGATAATGGGGACATCTATGCTGGGGACACTGATAATGGGCATATCTATGCTGGAGACACTGATAATGGTGACATCTATGCTGGGGACACTGATAATGGGGACTTCTATGCTGGAGACACTGATAATGGGCATATCTATGCTGGGGACACTGATAATGGGGATATCTATGCTGGGGACACTGATAATGGGGATATCTATGCTGGGGACACTGATAATGGGGATATCTATGCTGGGGACACTGATAATGGGGACATCTATGCTGGGGACACTGATAATGGGGACATCTATGCTGGGGACATCTATGCTGGGGACACTGATAATGGGGACATCTATGCTGGGGACACTGATAATGGGGACATCTATGCTGGGGACACTGATAATGGGGACATCTATGCTGGGGACACTGATAATGGGGGACATCTATGCTGGGGACACTGATAATGGGGACATCTATGCTGGGGACACTGATAATGGGGGACATCTATGCTGGGGACATTGATAATGGGACATCTATGATGGGGACACTGATAATGGGGATATCTATGCTGGGGACACTGATAATGGGGACATCTATGCTGGGGACACTGATAATGGGGATATCTATGCTGGGGACACTGATAATGGGGATATCTATGCTGGGAGCACTGATAATGTGGAATTCTATGTTGGGGACACTGATAATGGGGATATCTATGCTGGGGACACTGATAATAGGGATATCTATGCTGGGGACAGTGGAAATGGGGTATCTACACTGGGGACACTGATAATGGGGATATCTATGCTGGGGACACTAATAATGGGGATATCTATGCTGGGGACACTGATAATGGGGACATCTATGCTGGGTACACTGATAATGGTGACATCTATGCTGGGGACACTGATAATGGTGACATCTATGCTGGGGACACTGATAATGGTGACATCTATGGGGGAAACTCTGCTGGGGACACTGATAATGGGGGAAACTCTGCTGAGGACACTGATAATGGGGGAAACTCTGCTGAGGACACTGATAATGGGGGAAACTCTGCTGAGGACACTGATAATGGGGGAAACTCTGCTGAGGACACTGATAATGGGGGAAACTCTGCTGAGGACACTGATAATGGGGGAAACTCTGCTGAGGACACTGATAATGGGGGAAACTCTGCTGAGGACACTGATAATGGGGGAAACTCTGCTGAGGACACTGATAATGGGGGAAACTCTGCTGAGGACTAGTGTTGCTCACGAATATTCGCATTGCGAATATTCGTTACGAATATTGCATATTCGAGTATTCGCGAATAACTCGAATATCGCGGTGAATATTCGCTATTGCGAATATTCGTATTTTTTAAAATTTATTTTTAAAACAGATCACATCCTAGTGATCTCCATCGACGTCTAAAAGCATTGCTGGTATGATTAGAGACCCTGGGCCGAGTAGCTGAGGCGATCCTTTTATGTTGCCGAATATTCGCGAATGCGTTCTCTGCCCTTCTGTGTTTTGTGTATACAAAATAAAAAAAAAATAGCTTTAGTTTAGTCATATAAGTTTGTGTAAGTAGAGTTAGTGTTTAGTGCATATTAGTTTAGTAATCCAGGAAATGATCTCCGTTTTCGCGTGTTGACGAGAAATTCGCAATTCATTTCGCATTCGCACTAGCGAAATTTCGCATTAGCGAAATTTCGCAATTTTTTTTTTTTATAAAATACATTCATAAAATATATTCTTCTATATATTCGCAAATATCGCGAAATCGAATATGGCGTATTCCGCTCATCACTACTGAGGACACTGATAATGGGGGAAACTCTGCTGAGGACACTGATAATGGTGAAAAATATGCTGGGGACACTGATATAATGGGGGGGACTCTGATGGCGGATACTGATATAATGGGGGAACTCTGATGGCGGATACTGATATAATGGGGGGACTCTGATGGACATATACATGCAGAAGTTTTCGGCCCCCGAATACTACAATGTGCCCCCAGTGTTAAAAAGTTTGGAGACCCCTGCTCTAATGTATAGAAATCTCAATAAGCGTCAATATTATCACAATACTGGTCTCTGTGATATGTAACATCACATCAAACTGAAAAAATACATAAAAATTAAACTTAGTGGAGATGATGGAAACCCCTCCTATATTGGCCATACAGATTGACTCCAACTGCAATAATTCCAGTTATATGTGATTTCACATGTAATACACATCAAAATAAATGATTATAAGACATACGTTTTATTTTTTAAACTTAGCAGGGATGGTGGAAACCCCTCTACGGATAATTGCAATACAAATTAAGTTCAAGTGCAACAACTTTTTAGTTGGGAGAATACATTTTTTAGATTGTTACACTTTTTTATGTTTTAAATTATTGCACTTGAAGTTTTATTTTCCCCCACCCCAAACTCGCTCCTCCATGTCTTTATGGACCTTGCTTTGCGCTCTAGTGCGCAGTCATGTTGGAACAGGAAGGGGCCATAAACCAAACTGTTCCCACAAAAGTTGGGAGCATGAAATTGTCCAAAATGTCTTGGTATGCTGACGCCTTAAGAGTTCCCTTCAACTAAGAGGCCAAGCCCAACCCCTGAAAAACAACCCCCACACCATAATCCACCTCCACAAATTGATTTGGACCAGTGCACAAAGCAAGGTCCATAAAGATATGGATGAGCGAGTTTGGGGTGGAGGAACTTTATTAGCATGCACAGAGTCCTGACCTCAACCTGATAGAACACCTTTGGGATGAATTAAAGTGGAGACTGTGAGCCAGGCCTTCTCATCCAACATCAGTGCCTGACCTCACAAATGCTCTTCTAGAAGAATAGTCAAACACTCCCATAGACACACTCCTAAACCCTCGTGGACGGCCTTCCCAGAAGAGTTGAAGCTGTTATAGCTGCAAAGGGTCGGCCAACTCAATATTGAACCCTCCGGACTAAGACTGGGATGGCATTAAAGTTCATGTGCATGTACTTTTGACATTGTAGTGTGTGTGTATGTATATATATATATATATATATATATATATATATATATATATATATATATACACGCGCGCATGTGTGATTCACCTCTGGGGTGCAATAGGCTGCGCACCCCTATGAACATATGTGTGTCATGGGAGCATGAGGCGGCAGCAGAGAAGGAGATCACATCCTTAAATCTCAGCCAGGGTTCATGCTGGGACTTGTAGTCCTTTACTTTTGGGGATGTGACACCCCAAAAGTGAAGGACTAAAGCAGGGATCCTCAAACTACGGCCCTCCAGATGTTGTAGAACTACACATCCCATGAGGCATTGTAACACACTGACATTCACAGACATGACTAGGCATTATGGGAATTGTAGTTCCTGAACAACTGGAGGGCCGTAGTTTGAAGACCCATGGACTAAAGGCTCAGCATGAACCCCTCAGAGCTCAGGATGTGTGACACACCCCTGCCCCCCCCCAACTAGTGAAAGACTACAGGTCCCACTGTCCCAGCTTAAACCCCTCAGAGCTGAGGATGTGTCACCCCCCCCCCAATTAGTGAAGGACTACAGGGCACAGCATGAACCTGTAGGATCTAAGGGGACACAGCCTTAGATCTCAGAGGTTCATGCTGGGACTTGTAGTTCATCAGTAGTTGGGGGGCACATCCTTAGATCTCAGGCATTAATGTTTGGACTTGTAGTCATTCACTAGTTGCGGGAGGGGGGGGGGGTTCAGGTCCTCAGCTCTGAGGGATTCATACATGGACTTGCTTGCAGTTTAGGTCCTGGAGGCCATGGTAGTACATGTCCCCCACAGGCTCTGGAGGGCCACATTGTCCTCCCTGCCCCCCCCCCACCTTTGTGATCATGAAAAACTTTAGAGACTGTTTTCATGATCCATCACTTTGCCTCCACCGGGTCTATGGGCCACTTGACTGGCCTTGCCCCCCAGGCCTAAGGCTGCCAGCCCTCCCCTGTGTGTTGGTGTAAGCACAGCTTGCAGCAGCCTTTTGCACTAGGGACTTTTTCATTTTTTGTATTTTGGGCAGAATTGTTTTTATTTTCTCATTATAATATGTTAAAGTGGTTGTAAACCCTTACATATACCCAGTAAAGTGACTGGCATTAGTCACAGTACACAGAGATTAAAGTAATCCTCCTACATAAGTTGTACCTATGTATCTGCTGCCTTCTCTTCTCAACAGCCATTTAAGGAACATAATTTATACAACTTGTCTGAGCTTCTGGGGGTAAGGGAGCTAAAGTTTTTTTTTTTTGCGTCAAAGGTACGTTTATTCATATATTCGCACTACTTACATATATTCAAATGCATCAAATGTGCGTTTATACTTATATATATATATTTTATATATTTCAAGAGTTTATTGAAGATAATGGATACAATACAAGCAAGATAGTATTACAATAAATCAACAAGTGGTCTATATCCACGGTCACAGCCGCTATACAGAAAAGTTGCTTATGGACAACATTATCATGAAAAACATAACGTTAAGATTACATATAACCGGTTATAATATAATGATGCACAGGGAGAACCAGTGAAACCTAAGAATAATCAGTATCGACAGGGAATGGAAGGAAGTACGTACTTGTCCCGAAGCCTGGGATGTTATTATTGTGAGCGAGGGTCATCAGGGGTGCATCGACCATCCGGTCAGGTAGAGTAGGGTGCATCACTACAAGGGAGCCCCCGTGCTAGACTAGGAGCTGCAAGTGGTGAGTCTAAAGAAGCGCACGGGGGGCTGACTCCAGAAAGGGTTACGAATGATTGGTAATCATCATCTATGCTTGGGGCAGGGTTAGATGGTTTCCTAGAGTCCTGACCTGGGGATCGGAGAGGGGGTTACATCCATATGGAAGGAGAGTTTGGGCGTCAGGGTTAGGAGGGAGAGGGGATCGGTAATTGTGAGTGTGGGGGCGTTAAATGAAAGGTAACATTTCTACACTATATATGTGTGACAAGAGTCATTTCGCAGCTCTTGTAGTCAGCTAGGACATAGCCTGTTTGTATTTGTCTGTGGTGGTGAAGTGCACCCAACACGCCCATAGCTTAGTGAACTTAGACTGTGTGTCTCAGGCCTGATGTATCAGATTTTCCATATCTGCAATATGGTTTATTCGCTTGAACCAGTCAGCTAGAGTTGGCGGTTCCTGAGCCCGCCATTTCGCAGGGATGCAAAGTTTCGCTGCATTCACCATGTGCATTGCTAGGGAGCGAAAATAGGTTCTCGGATGTAGGTGGGAGTGGTGCAGCAAAAACTGTTCTGGCGTAAAGTCTAGATTGAGCGTGGAGACGTCTTCGGTAATGCGATGGACGTCTATCCAGAACTTTTGTAGCTGAGCGCAGGACCACCAAATATGCAATAGGGAGCCAATTTCAGTGCCACATCTCCAACATAAGGGAGAGACAGAGGGGAGTCTCGTAGGAGTTCGGTACCAGTGTGAGAAGACTTTGAACGCGTTTTCCTGGGCGTGCACGTTCACCGTCCCTTTATGGATACAAGAGAATATTGCTTGCCATTCTTTTTCTGAGAGGTCTATGGATAGCTCTGCTTCCCACTTCCTACTGGCCCAATTGTTCTTGGAGTTGCTGTCCAGGAATAGGAGCCCGTACGTGAGGGAGATTAAGTGAGTCACAGGTCCAGTGCCCATGTACAATGCTTCAAAAGGGGTGAAATGGCAGGACTAAGTTGGTTTCGGACGAGGAGTCTCAAAAAAATATCTGATTTGAACATACGTCCAAAAGGGGAAGGAGTCAGACTCTATCTTGGACTGTAATGCTTTGTAGGAAAGAAATCGATTGACAGCAAAAAAGTGAGTTGCGCGTATGTGAGCGTGTGGCCATATATCTGCTAAGAAGGAGGGGGATTGGCCCGGGGGGAAGTCTGGATTAAGTCTAAGTGGGGTCATCGGGCCAAGAAGAGAAGAGATCTGGTATTTAGTACATGCTATCCTGAAAGTGGAAAGGGTCGTCGAGATCAGTGGATGAGCTAGGCAGGAAGGAGGAAGTAAACCTGGCTTGACCCAGGGGGTATGGGACAACGGGATAGGGGAAAAGGCGTGTTCCAGATTCACCCATGCTTTAGAGGCACTATGGAGATTCCAGTCCGCTATCGTGGAGAGGTAGCAAGCTTGACGGTATCTTTCTAGGTCCGGCAGGCCTATTCCTCCTTTCAGTTTGGGCGCGGTGAGTTTAGCATAGCTTATTCGGGGATGCAGTCCGTTCCAGATGAAGTTGGTGCAAGCCGTTCGGTACATGGAGAAAAAGGCCTGAGGGAGTTTAATTGGGACTGTCTGAAAAAGATAAAGAAGATAGGATGTTCATTTTTATCGCGGCCGCTCTGCCAAACCATGTGAAGAGGCCTGTAGACCAACCTTTAAGGTCCTTCTGGATCTTTTGCAATAGCGGGAGGTAGTTGACGGAATATAAGTCTGAAAGGAAGGGAGTTGAATACCAAGGTAAGTAATCGAGCTTGTGTTCCATTTTAATGGAAAGTTTGCTTGACACTGCGCAAGTATATCCTGGGGGAGGGTAATGTTGAGTGCGAAGGATTTTGATACATTTATCTTTAAGTTGGATAGGTAGTTAAAAGTTTTAAGATCTGCTAAAAGGTTCGGTAGAGTCGTGATAGGGTCTGTCAGGAAAAGGAAAAGGAGAATATCGTCGGCAAAGGCCGCTACTTTGTACGTATGGTGGTCGATGTCGATTCCCTTAATATTCAGGTTGGCTCTGAGGCTTCGAAGGAATGGTTCGAGTGTTAGGATAAATATAAGTGGGGATAAGGGGCACCCTTGTCTGGTTCCGTTGGTGATGGAGAAGGCATCCGACAGGTGGCCGTTGACGCGTACCCTAGCAGTGGGAGTGGCATAAAGTGCGAGGATGAGCTAGAGCATACGCTGAGGGAGACCCATAGAAGTTAGCACCTCTCGCATATAGTCCCAGGCCACTCTGTCGAATGCCTTCTCCGCATCAAGGGACAGGATGAATCCACGACGTTTCTGTGTCGTGAGCCAATGGTGAACGGAAGGGAGCTAAAGTTACGCTCAACAAAGAGAGCTGATTGGAGAGAAGGGGCAGACCCCTTCACACAGTACAGACTGAGGCTGTCAATCACAGGCTGTGCACTTGTCCTCTATCCCCTGTCACCTTTTTACCTATTAGTGTCAGGAAAACTTCTCATAAGGTAGCAGAGGAATGAGGCAGCACACAGAAATGACACTTATGCAATGTAAACACAATCAGTTTGTCTGATGAAAACGGACCGATGGACCGTTTTCATCAGAAGAACCGATCATGTGTGGGTCCCATCAGTTTTTTTCCCATCAGTAAAAAACCTGTTTTCAATTTTTCTTATGGTTAAAAAACCAATAGAAGAAAACGATCGTCTGTGGGGAAATCCATCGGTCAAAAATCCATGCATGCTCAGAATAAAGTCGACGCATGCTCGGAAGCATTGAACTTATTTTTTTTCAGCACATTGTTGTGTTTTACATCACTGCGTTGGAAACGGTCGGATTTTTAACCGATGGTGTGTAGGCAAGACACACATCGGTTCATTTTCATCAGACGAACCGATCTCGTGTACAGGGCATTAGGGATTGATTTACTAAAGGCAAATGGACTTTGCACTTTGCAAAGTGCAGTTGCACTCTGCAAGTGCAGTTGCACTCTGCAAGTGCAGTTGCACTCTGCAAGTGCAGTTGCACTCTGCAAGTGCAGTTGCTCCAGAGCTTAGTAAATGAGGTAAAGCTTCACTTTGCAAAGAATACCCAATCACATGCAAGAAAAAAAAAATGCTTTTTTGCTTGCACATGATTGGATGATGGAAGTCAGCAGATGTTCTGCTCATTTACTAAGCTCTCCAGCGCTCTTGCAGAGGGCAACTGCACTTTGCAAAGTGAAAAGTCTGTTTGTTTTTAGTAAATCAACCCCTTAGTGCTTTGGATTGACACAAGTACACACTATAGAGCAGGGCTCACAATTTCAAGTCCTGAGCTACTAACCAGACTTAAGTTACCAGTTGCCCCACCCAACCCCTACCCTGACACGCCCCTGATACAATGATCCTAGCGGCGGTATGTAAAGACAGGAAATCTGCAGGGGACACGACTGATAAGTATTGGAAGCGGTAGCAGGTACACTGGCAGGGGTAGTGTGATTAGGTGGAGATAGAGGAAAGGGATCTGGTCCATCTAGCTGAGGGGAATGTTGGTTTTTAGAAGAAACCTTGGGTGTTGACAGCTGTCACAGGGAGATGGGTCGGCCCCCCGGCCGACGGAGTCTCCGGTGAGTGTGCATGGGGACCGATGTGTGCGCACTGATGATATGTGGTGACGTGGCAGCTGTACTCCTTTCTTTGGGTGAGGGAGAAAAACAGATGGTGTGGGGATTGAAGGGGTAATGCTGGCATTAGTAGGACAGTGAAGAGGCTTATGACAGGATAGGCATGATAGGGGAAGGGGAGACCTAAAGGGAGAGGATACTAACTGGATGGGTTGGTATCCGAGTGCCGGCTGTAATTTCTGGCCCTGCTAAGAGATTGATTGGGGGGGGGGCGGCTGGGAGGATAATCGTCTCCCTTTCAACCCCGTGACCACCCCCTTTTAAATGCAGCTCCAAGCTTGCCCTCAGCTAAATGTGAGCAAGTGAGTGGACATTTTGAGAGCCGCTATAGGGCAATATGTTTTGTTTTTAATTCATGTCAAAGGTTTACAACCTCTTTAACCACTTAAGACCCAGACCAATATGCAGGTTAAGGACCTGGCCCCTTTTTGCGATTCGGCACTGCATCGCTTTAACTGACAATTGCGCAGTTGGCAACGTGGCTCCCAAAAAAAAATGGCGTCCTTTTTTTCCCACAAATAGAACTTTCTTTTGGTGGTATTTGATCACTTCCGCGGTTTTTATTTTTTGCGCTATAAACAAAAATAGAGCAACAGTTTTTAAAAAAAATACAAAATTTTTACTTTTTGCTATAATAAATATCCCCCAAAAATGTACAAAAAAACTTTTTTCCTCAGTTTAGGCCGATACGTATTGTTCTACTTTTTGGTAAAAAAAAATCGCAATAAGCATTTATTGATTGGTTTGCGCAAAAGTTATAGCGTTTACAAAATAGGGGATAGTTTTATGACATTTTTATTAATATATTTTTTTCTAGTAATGGCGGCGATCAGCGTTTTTTTTTTCATGACTGCGACATTATGGCGGACACATCGCACACTTTTGACACATTTTTGGGTCTATTGTCATTTTCACAGCGAAAAGTGCTATAAAAATGCACTGATTACTGTGAAAATGACAATGGCAGGGAAGGGGTTAACCACTAGGTGGAGCTTAGGGGTTAAGTGTGCCCTAAGGGAGTAAATCTTTCTGTAGGGGGGCGTACAGCAGTGTACATGGGGCCTTAGAAAAGCAGGCTTAACAGCAAACCTGAAAAAGTATTCAATTGGGTTAGAAGAGGCCTAGTATCTGGGGTACACCATTGGACAGGGCCTTATAAACCCCCTGTCACAAGGAAACAAGTGAGAACCTTCTTGGGTATGGTTGGGTATTATCGTAGAATCATCTAAAATGTTGTCACATTGGCAGAACCCCTATCTGACCTGACTAAGGCCGCGTACACACGATCGAATCTATCTGCTGGAAACGGTCGACGGACCATTTCAGCAGACAAATTTGATCGTGTGTACGGGCGGACAGACAGGTTTTTCCAGCAGACAGATTTTAAAGCACATATGCCCGCACATGCGTCGAATGGATTCGACGCATGCATGGAAGTGTTTTACTTCCTGGTGACGGTAAAGTGGCGGCGTCAACGTCACCGCCACCGCCATGTCACCGCGATGTCTGCCGGTGGGGATTTTGGTTTGATCGTGTGTACAAGATCAAACCAATCTATTCCAGCAGACAAATCCAATCAAAACGGTCTGTCAGACTGATTTGATCGGATTTATTTCATGGTGTGTACGCGGCCTAAAAGCAAGAGCTCTGTAGGGATCAAGTGGAATCCAAATGCTGAAAAAGCTGTTCAAAGATTGAAGCAGGCTGATAGCCCTAGACTTTAACAAAAAAATTAAAAATTCCGGACCAATGCCTCAAGTGTAGGACTGAGGGCTGTAGTAGGTGGAGTCAGGGCCGGTGCAAGCATTTCTGCCTACACAAGCGAAGCTCCATTTTGGCGCCCCCCCCCCCCCCAATGGCCACCCACCTCCCTTGCAAAAATGTTTCTTTCAATCATTTTTTTTATATAAAAAAACACACTAATTTGTGCTTTTGTTAAGTGCATTTTTATTAACGATTTAACAAAATAAGTTATACAGCTATAAAACAAATTTTTTACCAATAAGTGCAGGAAATAGTGCAAACAGACTTGTAAAAGTGCAGGAAATAGTAGTGCACACAAACAGTACAACACTAAAACGGCCTATTCAAGGCAAAACATTACCATTATTGGTTAAAAGAAGAGCAATAAGTGCATATAAACATATTTTCAAACTATAATATCAGAACATGAGTTTTTTGAGAACATGAGATTTTTAGGACCCTCAGTCCTATTCAACACCAAAGATAACACACACTGATAACGTACAGATAATGTACTACGCGGCCATACTAGTCGGCAGCCAAGCCATGCCAAGAACACAAGTTTCCAGAGATTTAACTGAATGCAATTCAACTAATGTGCTAGATAATGTAAACATTCAAAGTGAGCACTATACAAATCTAACCTTTCTTGCTTTTGCGCTCACAAAATCAGAAAGCAAAGTCTGACCAGACCTGCCCCATTACATGACCAGACCTGCCCCATTACATGCCAGACCTGCCCCATTACATGACCAGACTGTGCCCCATTACATGACCAGACTGTGCCCCATTACATGCCAGACCTGCCCCATTACATGACCAGACTGTGCCCCATTACATGCCAGACCTGCCCCATTACATGACCAGACTGCGACCCATTACATGACCAGAATGTGCCCCATTACATGACCAGACTGTGCCCCATTACATGCCAGACCTGTCCCATTACATGCCAGACCTGCCCCATTACATGACCAGACTGTGCCCCATTACATGCCAGACCTGCCCCATTACATGACCAGACGTGCCCCATTACATGACCAGACCTGCCCCATTACATGCCAGACCTGCCCCATTACATGACCAGACCTGCCCCATTACATGACCAGACCTGCCCCATTACATGACCAGACTGTGCCCCATTACATGCCAGACCTGCCCCATTACATGACCAGACTGTGCCCCATTACATGCCAGACCTGCCCCATTACATGCCAGACCTGCCCCATTACATGACCAGACTGTGCCCCATTACATGCCAGACCTGCCCCATTACATGACCAGACTGTGCCCCATTACATGCCAGACCTGCCCCATTACAGGCCAGACCTGCCCCATTACATGCCAGACCTGCCCCATTATATGACCAGACTGTGCCCCATTACATGACCAGACTGTGCCCCATTACATGCCAGACCTGCCCCATTACATGACCAGACTGTGCCTCATTACATGCCAGACCTGCCCCATTACATGATCAGACTGTGCCCCATTACATGACCAGACTGTGCCCCATTACATGCCAGACCGTGCCCCATTACATGCCAGACCTGCCCCATTACATGACCAGACTGTGCCCCATTACATGACCAGACTGTGCCCCATTACATGACCAGACTGTGCCCCATTACATGACCAGACCTGCCCCATTACATGACCAGACCTGCCCCATTACATGCCAGACCTGCCCCATTACATGACCAGAATATGCCCCATTACATGACCAGAATATGCCCCATTACATGACTAGACTGTGCCCCATTACATGCCAGACCTGCCCCGTTACATGACCAGAATGTGCCCCATTACATGACCAGACTGTGCCCCATTACATGCCAGACCTGCCCCATTACATGCCAGACCTGCCCCATTACATGACCAGACCTGCCCCATTACATGACCAGACTGTGCCCCATTACATGACCAGACTGTGCCCCATTACATGCCAGACCTGCCCCATTACATGACCAGACTGTGCCCCATTACATGCCAGAGCTACCCCATTACATGCCAGACCTGCCCCATTACATGACCAGACTGTGCCCCATTACATGACCAGACCTGCCTCATTACATGACCAGACCGTGCCCTTACCTTATCCCATGCGAATCGCGGCCGTGTAACCTAACAGTAACAGCTTACCTTACCAGAATCGCGGCTGTACGATTTTTCAAAAGCCGCGCCTCCGATGTCTTCTGTTCCGTGATAGGCGGAACATTCAGCTTCCCATGAGGCACTGTGTTCAGTGTTCGCCTATCACGTGATAGGCGGACACCAAACACAGGACGAGAGGGCCTCCGTGATAGGCGGACACTGAACACAGTGCCTCCTGGGAAGCTGAATGTTCTGCCTATCACGGAACAGAAGACGTCGGAGGCGCGGCTTTTGAAAAATCGTACAGCCGCGATTCTGGTAAGGTCATTTTTTCGCCCCATCCCAGGCTGCGGACCTGCCCGCCCCAAGCGGCCGCTTGGTCCGCCTGGTGGTTGCGCCGGCCCTGGGTGGAGTGGAGCACCAGGCAGATTGTGATTAAAAAAAAGATGTTCTTTTTGGAACCCACTGTTTGGTAGCTTATGTTCAAACCCAAGGGGTTCAAAAAGGTGTGTATATGAAAACGGCCCTTGGCTGCATATGGACTGTGAAGACACATGCCTGCAGACCCAGTGTGGTCTCATAACTAGCAAGGAGGCAAAATCATGCTAAGTGCAAAATTCTATGCCAAAAAATTCATGTGAAGACATGCGTTGATATGATAAAAAAGTCAATTTCAAAAAACAATATTCAGATCCAAAAATGGTGATAGCAAGCATGTTCTTGTGCCCACTCAGGTGCTCCCCCCTTCAGTGTGTGCTCAGCTTAGAGTGTGTGACCTTGCAGTTAAGCTCGGTCAAAACACGCATATAAACCACCCCAGGGTTCAGTATCTCTGATAGGATCCTGGGCTGATTGATGTCATGTTTTCCATATACATATATGACAAAGGAAACTAGATAGTGTGATATAATTTTAAATAATTGTATTACTAAACACTAGCCCCTTAATAGGGTACTCACATTTAATGGGTGCTTCATTGCACCATTTTTTATAAGCCTAAGATGCTATGACCACTGAAATGGTGTGTCCCTTCTGTTTTGAGACCGATCAGCTGTCTCCTGAGTCCTGCACCATCCTGTCCCCTCCCCAACATGTGTCGATACAGGGATGTGACGTATCTTCCACAGGGGAATTGTATTGGACGGTTGGTATGTCAATCAATATATAGTATCTCGGCAGCCATTTTCTTTTAGATCGCGGATACTCTATCGTCCGCGTCTTTAGTACTGCATATTAAAGCAGAGTTCCACCGAAAAGTGCCAAATTTGGCGGCCCCTCCCTTTAGGCGATCTCCTGGGACACGTGACAGGTACCAGAGATCGCCTGTCCACTCATAATGTGAATGGAGGCGCCAGAGGAGAGGGGGAGAGGAGCGACGCTCCGGGCGGCCACATCACTGGACCGTGGAACAGGTAAGAGTCTGTTTATTAAAAGTCAGCAGCTACACTTTTTGTAGCTGCTGACTTTTAATAAACATAAAAACACTGGAAATCCACTTTATCATCAATAGGCACATGTAATAGAAACAGACATACCATTTACAGCGCTGCACTACATTACATAATATAATACTATACATTGGAAGCGTAGCATAGCCAAAAACGGTGAGCAACATATATACATGACTACGTTCACTATTGACTATAAGGAAATGTCTAAAATTAAGAGGCACCTAATTTTACCACAAAACACTTGGAAAACGTATTGACTTGAGTATAAATCTAAGGTGGGAAATGCAGCAGCTATTGGTGTGGTAAATTTCAAAAATAAAAATAGATACCAATAAAATTACATTAATTGAGGCATCAGTAGGTTAAATGTAGTAGGTCAAACAGTAAACTAGCTCTGTAAGTAGAAAAGAGGGTCAACAAAAACAATATGGTAAAAGCTAAAACACAAGGTAAAATCCTTCAAAACTGGATTCCTCCTCCTCTGTATGTCCAAAGAGAGCTTCAGCATTAGCTGGTGTGGGGTTATCAGCGTAGACATTGGGGTCAATTCACAAAGAGAAACGTTATTGGTTTTCTTCAGTTGTTAAATTAGCACTCCTTATTTAACGCTAGCAAACATGGTATTCACGAAAGCTATAATCGTTATTCAACATAGTCGTTATGGTTTTCAACTGACTTTTTATCCAATCGTTATGCTAACTACTCAAGAGTTATTTTAACGTCCCAAATCGTAATAATAACGTCTAAGATCGTTAAATAATGCTGGAGAGATGCATTCTGGGAGCAGAAGGGGAGGAGAACAGCTGCATGTGGAAAAGAGCAGATGCAGAGAGAGAGAGAGGGACACAAGCAAGACACATGTGAAGATTGAGCATGTGATGTGCAAAACTTCTAGTGTGTGTTTTTCTAAAGCCATGTGTATTTCCTCATACAGAGAATAAATCATGGGAGATGATAATCGGAATTTAGCTATCACCTGGGTTTCAGAAAAGTCATCCAAAATAGTATGTGAACGGAATACACGAATATACAACATTCTAACGTGTTCTTCTTCGCCTCTGGATAATTTTAAGTTCAAATAGAGCATGGTTCCATCTTGCCCAACACTACTAAAAACTTCACTACACTACAAAAATCGCCAAAAGCTTCCTCTAACAACAAAATATCGCCTAGGAAATGTTAACATTAAATTAACGATCGATAACTGTCAAAAAAATCTTTATGAATTGCACTTCTGTACATATTTAACGATTTGACTCTTTAAAATAACGATTTGACTCTTTAAAATAACGATCCAATTGTTAAATAAGGATCCACACCTTAAAATATTGGTTCTGTTTAGTGAAACGTTATTTGATGATTTTTCAAAGCGTTAAATCGTTTAGTGAATTGAACTAACTTCAATAACGTGCAAAATCGTTAAAATAACACCCGCAATCTGAAAATAAAGCTTTGTGAATTGACCCCATTGTCATCATCACTGAGTTCGCAGTCATCACCATCACTGCTGTCGTTCTCATACAAAGCGCTGTCTTCACTGCCATCCATAGCATTACTAATGTCACATTTCTTAAAGGTGCGTTGCACCATGTTCTTTGGAATCTCTTCCTATGCATCACAAACCCATTTTGCTATCAATTCTATGTCGGGCTTCCCCAGATTTACGACTTTTATCAGTCGGGCTTGACCAGATGACATCCATTCATGTCACATCTTTCGCACCCGGTCTTTGAAAGGTTTATTTAAACACATCTAGGGGCTGCAAAACAGATGTAAGCCCACCTGGAAAAAACGGCCAAAGTAACTTGAGAAGATTTTGCCAATTGTTTTATGTCATCAGATGTGTGGGCTCTGAACATATCACAAACTAGCAATGATGTGTTTTTTTTTTTTAAGGCTGTTCCTGGTCGTCCGATCCAAATTTCTTCCAGCCATTTTTTTTGTTCCGTCTTCATCCATCCTGACTTTAATATGTGCGTGCACTGTAATTCGTGGTGGGAATTTGACCTTTGTAGACAAGGTCTTTCTTTTAAAAATAATGACAGGCCGCAGCTTAGTTCCATTAGCCAAACATGACAGAACAACTGTGAGGCCACGTACACACGATCAGACATGTCAGAGGAAACATGTCTGACGGACCGTTTTCATCGGACCAGGCTGAAGTGGTCTGTTGGTCTGATGTGCGTACACACCATCGGACCAAAATCCCCTCAGACCAGAACGCGGTGACGTAGAACACGTCGACTTGATTCTGAGCATTCGTGGGATTTTGGTCCGATGATTTTGTGTACTAACCATCGAACATGTCCAACGGACAGGTTTCCAGCGGACAGGTTTCTAAGCATGTTAAGAAACTTTTGTCCGCTGGAAAACGGTCCGATAGGCCGTACACACGATCGAACATGTCCGCTGAAACTGGTCTGCGGACCAGTTTCAGCGGACATGTTCGACCGTGTGTACGTGGCCTCAAATGTTTTTTTTTTCAATTTCCTGTGGTTCTGAGTAAAATTGTTTTTTCTCCCGAATGTGCCACATTTCTGTTGCTTGGAAGATCAAAGGTCATAGGTGTTTCATCCATATTCTCAATATCTCCCAGGTCATAGTTATGGATCCTTCTTTGTTTTATGATGAATGAATGGAATGACATCACTTTTTCATCAAGGTCTTTTGCCAACTTCTGTGAAATCTTTGTTCTTTGCCGCAAAATTTGTCATCTTTAGCCATTTGAAGGGCACGTAAGCGAATACCCATGCGTGTTATGCAGTAACCATTTTGACGACACTCCATAACCCATTCATGCAATTCAGTCTCTAGAGCAGGGATCCTCAAACTGCAGCCCTCCAGCTATTGTATAACTACACATCCCATAAGGCATTGTAACACACTGACATTCACAGACATGACTAGGCATGGTGGAAATTGTAGTTCCTGAACAACTGGAGGGCCGTAGTTTGAAGACCCATGCTCTGGAGCTTCATATGAAGTCGTTAAACCACGTCAAGGTTTTTTTGCCTTTGGAATCTTTTCCAAGTGAGCTTTCATTTTCCGCCACTCCCTCACTTGTTTTTCATCAACACAAAATTCCCTACTTCTAATACTGTTATAAATGCTTTCTTCTGCTCTGGACACAACCTTAAGTTTGAAACCAGCTTTGGTTTTGGTTTTGGTCCAGGATTAGAAGTATTGGGATCCATTCCTAACAGGATAAAAAAAAAAAAAAAAGACTTTGAAAAAGAATGCCTTTACTTTATATTAGATGGATGAGACACTTTTTTCACAAAATAATTAACTGGTATGTTACGGTATGTTAATTTATGTTATGTTTTTTTTCATACTGTGATATACGGTACTTTGCACTAGCAGTGCCACATTCACTTTTCTCATTTCTTTGCCATTATTTAGACATTAATGATGGATCATTAATCCTCCCACTGACACCAATGACTGGTCACTATTCCTTCCACTGATACTAATGATGGGTACATTTTCTTTCCACTGGCACCAAAAATCACTGACAACAACCATGGGGTACTATTCCTCCCACTTACACCAATGAAGGGTCACTTTTCTTAACACTCATAATGAAATCACTATTCTTTACACTGACAACAATGTTGTCATACCTAAGAGCCGCTCTGAAGATCCTGGCCATTCCGCATCTGCGCAAAAGCCTCCAGAGACACAGAAACTGAAGGGTTTGAGCCACGGCTACAAAAAAATGTCAGCGACATGTAAACAATGCAGGCCTCTGTTAAACCTCTAGAGGACGGATCGCCAGCACTATCCAGAATATAAGGGGGTCGCAGGAACAGCACAATGTGGCCCCAGAGAGACTGGAGAACACGAAGTGGGACCCTCGCTCGAGTATAAGCCGAGTTGGTCATTTTCAGATGCACTGAAAAACACGGCTTATAATCGAGTATATACAGTATATAAAATGGTAAATGTATACTAAAATGAAATGTAAGACTAAAAACATACAGCGAGGGGATACATATTATAAAATATGATGTAAAGTGATATTTTAATAATACTAATATTAATTTTAAAGTTATCTGTACACCCATCAAGTACTGCTCCCAAAAAACACTGTTAGTAATATAATATACGGTAATAACCCTTCCACTCCCCCAGAATGGAATGGTGTGGTACTTCTTAACACCCAATAAATTGTGGGATATTTACTAATACAAGCATTGATTAACAACCAATAAAATGTGGGATGTTCACTAATACAATAACCCATGTACCAGTGAGTTGGCCACTGGGGACACCAGTATTAACAACTCATTGAGATGATAATAATCACTGAGAGCACCAAGGATTACAAACCCAATAAAATAAGTGCCCATACAAGTATATAGCCTCAATCTAGAATTCAGTGAACCCCCCTAGGTCACATGCCATGGGCAAAACGTATCCCATTAACTTCCCCTAGGACTAACTATTACTTAAAAAGCATTTAAGATCAAATTCTTTATTCAACCCGGCGCCAAGGAGCCCAATTGGTGTATCCGACAAGATTATTTTTTGCTGATCATCTCAAGGGGTGTTTTTGATCTCTAGATCCAAGAAATGTATGCTGTCTTTACTGATATCCCACGATAACATAATATTTCAATCATTATCATTCATGGATTGTTCATTTTAGTATACATTTACCATTTTATATAATTAAAACAAAACACAGATATTTTATATTATTTTATATTCATTTTATCTTAATTTTATAAATATCCTTTATATTCAAGCGTGAACGTAGTCATATATAAATGTTGATCCCTGTTTGTGGCTATGCTTCCAATATACAGTATTATATTATGTAATGTACCATTGCGCTGTAAATGGTATGTCCGCTTCTAGGCATCATCCTGAGTTCAAAATGAGTTAATGATAGAACTATTTTTCATAGTTTTATGTATTATTTATACTCCAATGGGCCACAGTACATAAAGGGAATTAATAGCAGTCTGAAACTTACCATCGGTACTGTTATGATATCCATTATATGTGCCCATTGATGTTAATATGCAGTACTGAAGACACGGATGATAGAGTATCCGCGATCTACAAGAAAATGGCCGCCGAGATACTATATATTGATTGACATACCAACCGTGCAATACAATTCCCCCTGAGGAAGATACGTCACATCCCTGTATCGACACGCATTGAGGACAGGACAGTGCAGGAGACAGCTGAATGGTCTCAACACGGAAGGGACACACCATTTCAGCGTTAACAGCGTCTTTGGATTTCAAAGAGTGGTGCACTGAATCACCCATGAAATGTGAGTACCCTATTAACCACTTAAGACCCGGACCAATACGCTGGCAAATGACCCAAGGGGTTTTTGCGATTCAGCACTGCGTCGCTTTAACAGACAATTGCGCTGTTGCGGTAAATGTATACTAAAATGAAATGTAAGACTAAAAACATACAGCGAGGGGATACATATTATAAAATATGATGTAAAGTGATATTTTAATAATACTAATATTAATTTTAAAGTTATCTGTACACCCATCAAGTACTGCTCCCAAAAAACACTGTTAGTAATATAATATACGGTAATAACCCTTCCACTCCCCCAGAATGGAATGGTGTGGTACTTCTTAACACCCAATAAATTGTGGGATATTTACTAATACAAGCATTGATTAACAACCAATAAAATGTGGGATGTTCACTAATACAATAACCCATGTACCAGTGAGTTGGCCACTGGGGACACCAGTATTAACAACTCATTGAGATGATAATAATCACTGAGAGCACCAAGGATTACAAACCCAATAAAATAAGTGCCCATACAAGTATATAGCCTCAATCTAGAATGCAGTAAACCCCCTAGGTCACATGCCATGGGCAAAACGTATCCCATTAACTTCCCCTAGGACTAACTATTACTTAAAAAGCATTTAAGATCAAATTCTTTATTCAACCCGGCGCCAAGGAGCCCAATTGGTGTATCTGACAAGATTATTTTTTGCTGATCATCTCAAGGGGTGTTTTTGATCTCTAGATCCAAGAAATGTATGCTGTCTTTACTGATATCCCACGATAACATAATATTTCAATCATTATCATTCATGGATTGTTCATTTTAGTATACATTTACCATTTTATATAATTAAAACAAAACACAGATATTTTATATTATTTTATATTCATTTTATCTTAATTTTATAAATATCCTTTATATTCAAGCGTGAACGTAGTCATATATAAATGTTGATCCCTGTTTGTGGCTATACAGTATTATATTATGTAATGTACCATTGCGCTGTAAATGGTATGTCCGCTTCTAGGCATCATCCTGAGTTCAAAATGAGTTAATGATAGAACTATTTTTCATAGTTTTATGTATTATTTATACTCCAATGGGCCACAGTACATACAGGGAATTAATAGCAGTCTGAAACTTACCATCGGTACTGTTATGATATCCATTATATGTGCCCATTGATGTTAATATGCAGTACTGAAGACACGGATGATAGAGTATCCGCGATCTACAAGAAAATGGCCGCCGAGGTACTATATATTGATTGACATACCAACCGTGCAATACAATTCCCCCTGAGGAAGATACGTCACATCCCTGTATCGACACGCATTGAGGACAGGACAGTGCAGGAGACAGCTGAATGGTCTCAACACGGAAGGGACACACCATTTCAGCGTTAACAGCGTCTTTGGATTTCAAAGAGTGGTGCACTGAATCACCCATGAAATGTGAGTACCCTATTAACCACTTAAGACCCGGACCAATACGCTGGCAAATGACCCAAGGGGTTTTTGCGATTCAGCACTGCGTCGCTTTAACAGACAATTGCGCGGTCGTGCGACGTGGCTCCCAAACAAAATTTGCGTCCTTTTTTTCCCACAAATAGAGCTTTCTTTTGGTGGTATTTGATCGCCTCTGCGATTTTTATTTTTTGCGCTATATACAAAAATAGAGCGACATTTTTGAAAAAAAATCAATATTTTTTACTTTTTGTTATAATAAAAAACCAATAAACTAAATTTTAGTCAAACATTTAGGCCAAAATTTATTTAGCCACATGTCTTTAGTAAAAAAAAAATCGCATTAAAAAAAAATTAGCTACCTAGCGGGAACAGCGACACTAATACAGCGATCAGAAAAATGATCGCTTAGTGACGCTGGCAATAGGGAGTGAAAGGGTTAACTAGGGCAGTGATCAAGGGGTTAAAACTTTATTGGGGGGGTGGGGGGGCTACCCTGACACTAACACTGACTGACTGTCACACTGTCTGTCACACTGACACTAAATACAGTAATCATACATGTATGATTACTGCATTCAGTGACACTGTGACAGGGGGGGAGGGGGGGGCGATCGCGGGGGTTAAATGTGTTTGTGTGTGTGTAAGTGTGCTGTTTGGTGCAGGACTTACTTGGTGTGTTGTGATCTCTCCTCAGCGGCGCTTGAAACAAACGCCGAGGGAGAGATCACATCGCTACCTCCTTCCTGTGTTTACACAGGAGGAGGAAGTGACAGGGCGGGCGGGCGCGCGCATTGGCTGGGAGCGATCCGGAGGGGGCGGATGAAAACGGATAGCCGCCCCCACTTGTCGGATCGCTCCTGCAGCCGCATGTACGCCGCATGTACGGGGGGGGCCCGATCCCCCCCAAGGCACCAACGTATATATACGTTGATGTGCCTGTCGGTGCCATTCTGCCGACGTAAATGTACATGCGGCGGTCCTTAAGTGGTTAAAGGGGCTAGTGTTTATTAATAAAATTATTTAAAACAATATCACACTATCTAGTTTCGTTTGTCATATATGTATGTCGAAAACGTGCCATCAATCAGCCCAGGATCCCATCACAGATATTGAACCATGGGGTGGTTCATATATGTGTTTTGACCGAGCTTAACTGCAAGGTCACACACTCTAGGGTGAGCGCACACACTGAAGTAGACACAAGCACACTCTTGCTATAACCATTTTTGGATCTGAATATTGTTTTTTGGAATGGACTTTATATTTTATCATATCAATGCATGTCTTCACATGAATTTTTTGGCATAGAATTTTGCACTTAGCACTTTTTTTTGCATAGAATTGGAGCACTTTAATAAGGACGTTTTTCATATTACATGTGATGATAAGATGTTACACGTTGCATTACACTGTTGCACAAAGTTGCTTTATTGATAAAAGCATTGTCACTAGGGCACTTTATGGATTGTATATATCTGTAGCACTTAAGACACATTTTGAGTACATATTTTACAGTGATCTGTGGAATCCTACACTAAAATATTTATTAATTTTGGGTATCACATGCGAAAATTAAGTGCAGCATTCACCCTTTTTTTTCCGATTACCCTTTCTTGGCCTGAGTCATCCATCCAGACACAGGCTCTAATCGATTTCGGGGCCTGTTAATAGATAGTGCCTTTGTATTTAAGCACTCGAATTCGCTACAGTTTCGTGCCACTCTACTTGCCATTGAGGCTATTGATGGGAGACCTCTACAACCTGCCCATGTGACTCATGAGACTGCTCCGTTGACCATGGCCGTAGGGGCTCTTCACCATGAGATAATCCAATTTCTAGTTATTTTCTTACCCCATGACCCAGTGGTTATTGGTTATCCTTGGTTACAGAGGCACAACCCCTCTTTTGATTGGCTTCAGGCTGAGGTTCTTTCCTGGTTTCCACAATGCAGTAAGACATGTTTTCGAAAAGTGGCCAAGGTCTTGTACACCTCTTCACTCACCTCCCTGCCAGAGGAGTACCGTGAATTTGGTGATGTCTTTGACAAAGGTCAAGCCTGTAGTTTGCCTCCACACCAGTCGTATGATTGCGCAATTGACCATCAATCTGGTGCCATGCCTCCTCGTGGTCGGGTTTTTTCCCTTTATCGGTCTTGGAGGATAAAGCCATGGATGGCTATGTTGCCGACACACTTTCTCAAGGGTTTATCTGCAAATCCTTGTCTCCTGCTGGTGCTGGCTTTTTCTTTGTGAAAAAGAAGAGTGGAGAACTGAGACCTTGTATCGATTATAGGGGTCATTAAATTGCATCACGATTAAGAACACTTAACTGATTCCATTGATTACGGAATTATTTGACCACCTTAAGGGAGCAACGGTTTTCACAAAAGTCGATCTGAGAGGTGCATGCAATCTCATGAGGATTAAGGAGGGTGACAAATGGAAACCTGCGTTTAATTCTAGAACAGGACATTACCAATACCTTGTAATGCCGCTGGGTCTTTGCAACGCTCCTGCAGTTTTCCAGGACTTCCTCAACGATGTCCTCCGAAATATGTTGCAGCAATGTGTGGTGGTTTATCTCAACAACATTCTCATATATTCTAATTTCCTAGAGAGCCACTGATGAAGATTGATTAACCCCTGACTCAACTTCAGGGCAAAACCCATTCTACCGTTGACCCAAATTATGAAAGCATGCAGAGAGCTAAGGATCAGACTGCTTCTTTCGGTGTTCAGCGTCAAGAGAGAGACCGAACCCATTTATTGATCTTTTTATAAACATAATTACATCATACACATGAACACACTGATTGGCCAGTTCATATAAGGTCAGTCCATATAAGGTGGTCTTCCTGTGAGTTTATTCTTGGCATGCTGCACACGTTCTTCTTGCCATGTGGCACAAAAGTCCCCCGTGGTACACAGGGTCCCATTCTGAAGCTGACAGGGGTTCTCTTAAAGCCATATATGTTCATAAGTGAAACAAGGTAGAAGGAGGATGACATCTGTTTTCACTCTTAGTTTTCCGGGCCGAGACTTAACCCTATAATCTGACATAACTTCTTTGCCTCCATTTCAAGCAGAATTGTAATTGTAACTTTAAAACATTATATCTGTCATTTCATTTAAGGATAATAAACACTTGTAGCATATATGTTCACACATGCATATGTATATATCTTATATAGATCAAGAAATAAAAGGAAATATAAAGAAATAAAACAATACTGTATAAAGAAAAACAACCTTTCAGTGGTTCTAATAAAATAAATAGCTTAACACAAAATAGGAATTTTAGTAACTTCCATCACACCACCACACAGATGTCTCCCATGTGCTTAAGAGCATGAGAGATAATAACCTGTAATGCAAGTTGGAAAAGTGCGAGGTCCATCATGAACATGTTAAAATTGACTGGCCACAAGAATCTCACATTCTTGCCTGAGGCAACAATTTTTCTCCAAGAAGGGTGCGATAGGCTCTTTTTCTGTCAAGCTTCAATTTACACAGTCTCGTTGTTACCCGCTACCAAGAATGTAAGGGCTGATGCATTGTCGCAACAGTTTTTCTTTGCTTCCAAGATGGAGTCGGTTCCTGTTTCTGTGATACCTCCCGATCATATTCTGGCCACTGTTCATACCATTCTCACTTCACCCTTAGGTGACAGAATTCTTGATGCTTAGATCCACTCTCCTCCTGAGAAACCTTGTGACCGCTGCTTTGTCCCTGAGAGTGTCCACACTGCTTTGCTCCAGACTTACCATTCTCCCAAGGCAGCTGGCCACCTAGGAAAGAATCAACTTATTTGGGCCATTTCCCAACAATTCTGGTGGTCTAGTCTCTAGAATGTAGCCACCTTCATGAATGAATGAATAAATGAAAATGAATGAAAAACGTATATAGTGCAGCACATGCGAACTGAATCGCCTCTGGGTGCATGGTGTCCATTTCTCCTTTGTCATCAAAAGAGATGAGTTTTGATCTTTCTTCTAAAGGCCAAGTGATTCTCCTCCAACCGAATGGTAAAGCGTTCCATAGTCTGGGTCCTTGGACCGCAAATCTTCTTTCTCCTTTGGCCTTAAATCTGACTTTGGGTATTTGGAGTAGATTTTGGTTGGTGGATCGCAGAACGCGATTGGGGTTGTGAGCTTTTAGTTTTTCGCATAGATATTGGGGGGCTTTTCCTTGAATACACTTATGCGTCAGACAGAGTGCTTTAAAAGCAATTCTGTCTTTTACTGGAAACCAATGAAGGGTTCTCAGCGAAGGTGAGATTGATTCCCAGGGTTTTTTCCCAGTCACAAGTCTGGCGGCCGTATTTTGAACGACTTGCAGACGAGTGATTTGGTATTTGGGGAGTCCGAGATTAAGGGCATTTGCATAGTCAAGTCTGGAGTTGACAATTGTTCCCACCACGACTGCTATGGGCCAGATTCAGGTAGATGGGCGCTTCTTTACTTTGGAGTAACGTTTCTCATTTACGTTACTCCGCCGTAACTTTAGGAGCAAGTACTGTTATTCACAAAGCACTTGCTCCTAAAGTTGCGGCGGCGTAGCGAAAATGAGCCGGCGGAATTCAAATTGGGCGGGTAGGGGGCGTGTATTATGTTAACTATGCACGATCCCGCGGCGAACGTACTGCGCATGCGTCGACTGTCAGTGCGCATGCTCCAAATTCTTTCAGGGAACGTCAATGACGTCAATCCCCATTCACGGACGTTTTACGCAAACGACTCAAATTTTTTTTTTCGACGCGATGACGACGGCCATACTTAACATAGGATACTCCACTAGGGGGCTGCTTTATCTTTACGCCGCGTATTTCTTACGGAAACGTTGGAAAGTCACTGCGTCGCGCCGGAATACGATCGTGAATTTCCGATTCCCGCTGATTAACATATTCTCGGCGTTAATCAGCGGGAACGCCCCGCGCGCCATTTTTAAAATTGAAGTTCCGATACGACGGCGTAATACAATTACGCCGCTCGTATAGGAACTCCAACCCGGCGTTTCTTGTTTTCTGGTTACAGAAAACAAAAACGCCGGCTCAAAGTGACAGTTAGGCTGGAGTATCACTGATACTCCAGCCTAACTCTACCTGAATCTGGCCCTATGTCTTCTTTTGGAATAAAAGGAATAAGTCTGCGTAGTAGGCGCAGAAGATGGTGAAATCCGTTGACTACTGACCCTATTTGTGCATCCATTGTCATGTAGGTGTTGAAGATGACGCTAGGGGTGATGATTTCTCCCATAATGGGCGGGGTGTCCATGTTGTTGTGGGATGATTTTTCCGGTTGGCGTGAAACAGGAGAAGTTCTGTTTTCGAGCTGTTGAGTTTAAGATAACTCTGTGTCATCCAATTTTCTATCAAAGAGAGGCATTTCTCTAGACGAAGATGATGATCCTTTTTGTTGCAAATGCGAAAATACAGTTGTGTGTCATCTGCATAAGAGTGGTAAAGTAGCTTTTGGCTACTCATGATTTCAAAGAGAGGGCGGAGGTAGATATTGAACAGCACCGGTGACAGAGGGGATCCTTGAGGGACTCCGCATGACACCGTGCGTTTTTCAGAAGTGAAAAGTCCTAATTTCACTATTTGTGATCGATTTTCCAAAAAAGAGGAAAACCAAGATAGATCACCTTCCACGACTCTGGCTACTTCAGCTAGCAGAGTCAGTAATAGTTTGTGGTCTACCGTGTCAAAAGCTGTGCTTAAGTCCAACAGTACCAGAAGACAAGATTCTCCTTAGTCTGCGGCCTCGAGAGCGTCATCCTATATTTTGAGCAGTGCTGTTTCTGTCCCGTGTCCGGGATGGAAACCCGACTGAAATGGATCAAGCAAATTATGGGTGTCTAAGTGATGTTGTAGCTGTTGTACCACTACTTTCTCAATTACATTGGAGAGGACATTTAGGCCTGTTATAGGACGACGGTGTTTTGAGTCTTTGGGGTCGAGGGTGGGTTTCTTTAGAATAGGTTTGATTATGCCTTGTTTTAAGCAGGTGGGCACAAAACCTTCCTTGAATGATTGGTTTATAAGCTGCGTGATCGGCGGTGCCACGATATCCGCACATTCCTTCAGCAGTTTGGTGGGGATGATATCATTCAGTGCTGTGCTATTTCGTAGGGTATCAATGATGTTTTTTGTGGCCTCGATGGAAATGGGTTTTAAAGTGAACTTTGTTAATTGCGGCGACTTTATGTGGGTATTGGGCGTATGATTGAGGGGGGGGGGTTAATGCGAGTTCTATTTTGCTGAATGCTTTCACAGGTTTCCTTCAATTTTGTTAACAAAATAATCCGATAATTCATTGCAAAATTCTTGGGTATCAGAATTGGGGGCTTCAAGACAGACTGGATTCATGGTCTGGGTGATTAAATTAAAGAGTTTGAGGGGACGATTGAGGGCATTAGTAATGATATTGGAGAATTTTTTTTGGGCTTTAAAGATTTCTTTGTGGTATTTTTTTGTCATTTCCTTATAGATGGTGTGGTTTTCCTCTGAAGAGCTTCTTTTCCAAGCTGCTTCCGCTCTTCTGCGTTCTTGCTTTAGCAACGACAGCTGGTCGTTAAACCAGCTTGAGGTTTTTTTCCGGATGCAGGTTTTTGCGTTTGGGCGCTACCAAGTCGGCTGACTGCAGTAGAGCTGTGTTTATGGCATCCAGTGTTTCTGTGGCTGTTTGATGTAGTTGGATTGTTTATATATTTTTTTTATTGAACAGTGTCACACTATGCCTGCCTGGCGCCTCTCTGTCCTTCCCTTTTTTTTCAGGATATTTTAAAGCCACAAGTTTTGCCAGTTTTGAAAAAGATGTGGAAGAGGTTTTTTTTTTTTTTTTTTGTACAGTTTCTATTTTAAAGGTGTGAATGTTAAATATGGCAATTGCAATAAATACAAGCAGCTGGTGTGCATTAATATAGTCTAAAATCTTTTACATAAAAATCATGCTATTTTGCTATGCAAAACTATTACCAAATATGATGGTGTTATCTGTGGTTACCGGCTCGTTTTCGAAAGTAAATGGTTATTATATATAATATAAACAATATGATCACAAATTTGTTCTTCATGAAACTACTTAATGCACACACTAAGAAATACTTTGAGCTTATACCAATTATATTAAGTAACCAGTTATAAAAAAATATTAAAGAATATAAAAAAATATAGTCTTTCAGACATAAAGCTTTAAAAGCATCTGTACGGTGTTAAAAGTCACCTAGAGCTATATTTGTCTCATATGTTCACATAACTGAGTTAAAATGAATGAGCTGCTATGCATATGTTGCTGCTGAGATCAACTTCTTTATGTATGGTTGCACAATTTTTTTTTTCTTATCTGCTTTCTAGACTAGCTGTACTTCAGATAACAGAAACTTCCCTTGTGTCATGAGCGACACCTGTGCTGGATGAAGAGGAAATGCTACTCTGCCTGGAAAAGGGAAATTTTCACTATTGTTTTTTTGTGTTCTGAGTATTAAAAGCTTATTTGGTTGAGCTCAAAGTGATATTTTCTAGGAAATGTGTAGTTTCACTGATTAATAAATACCATAAAGAACACATTTGTGATTATATTGCTTATATTGATTATATTATAGTAATATATATAGTAGCTTTTATGTATGTCTGGTATCCCATTGGGAAGATGTTTTCTTACCTCTTGTCCCTGTAATACCCATACAAGAAATGGAATGTACAGTTGTCACCAGGACAGATCAAAATAAAAACATTCAGAAGTTAGAACTTTTTCTCACGCTACAAAAAATGTGCTTTGTTTTTGTGTGTTTTCCAGCATATTTTCCAACACTGCTAGCCCTATCGATAAGAGTACAGGCAGCAATCTTTAATGCCCCATCCCAAGAAGAAAAAAAAGAAGCTTGGGAAGCGTGCCCACTGGATTGTACAATAGTGTGAAGTATTAATCATTTTTACATACATACACGTGGCCTGAAAATACCAGGCAAAAGATTATTTTACAAACTTTATGTCAAGCTTTAGTAAATTAAGCCTCTTGCTGCTAAGTTTTTTAATGAGAAAGATTTTGCCCACTGTTTGGATAGCTGTGTTTGGTCCACATCCCTGATACATACAGTGAAAAGAAATTCCTCAAAGGGTGGGATTTTAATAGACCAGAAACAGTAATGTCATAAAAGTACAAAATGTATTGAAGCAAATACACAATATATGATGTAAAAAGAGTTGATCAATAAAAACAAACACATGATATGATGAACAACATGGAGTCAAACCAATGGAATAACCTAGAAATCAACTGTCAAGAATAAGACAGAAGAAATCCAGAAATGTAAATTTCTTCTGTCTCATTCTTGAAAGTTGATTTTTAGGTTATTCCATTGATTTGACTCCATGTTGTTCATCTTACCATGTGTTTGTTTTTATTGATCAACTCTTTTTATATCATATATTGTATATTTGCCTCAATAAATGTTGTACTTTTATGACATTACTGTTTTTAGTCTGTTAAAATCCCACTCTTTGAAGAATTTCTTTTAACTAAGTTTCTAAATGGCCACATACTGTATAGAGAAAATGTGTCTAAAAAAAAAAAAAAAGCTGTATAATTTTGTCAAAGCCTAGCTTAGCACACGTCAAAGCCTAGTAAATCAAGGCCAAGAGGAACACCTTGGTACATGTGTGTAAAAACTATATATAAATTATTTCACAAATATGGGCAGAACGGAAGCCTGAGTGCATATATAACACCATATTGATTAGTAAAAGAGATTTACCTGGGATCCTATCCTGCTGGCAACAGTTTTAATGAGATAGGGGATGAGGAACACTCTGCAACAGGAAAGAACAAAATTGTCTGTGTTGTTGAAGAGTTTCCCTAATTTCTTTCCTGGTAAAATGTCAGTAGGAAAGTACGTGAGGGGGCCCCAGACAGCAGTTAAAAACTACCCACAAAAGGAACCTTTCTGGGCTTGAGTCTTATCTCTTCTTCTACTTAGAGGAGGTGGGGTCCTCCAGCTGAAAACTATCCACAAAAAACAACCAGAAAAAAGTTGTGTCATGTAGAAATAACTTTCTATGCCTGTGTTTTCTTTCCTCTTTTTTTTATGGGGTGTTGGATCCTTTTTCAGATATTCATCACACTGCCTACATGATGTGGACACTTGCAACTACCTTTTCAGCACGAGGGTCTTCTCAGGATTCAGATCAGGAGTATCAGCATTGACATCAGTGCAAGGAACATCTGCAGCTGTGTGAGGTGAGTAAAACTTGCTTTACAAGGTAAGGACAAAAAATAGATGAAAGAGTGAGAGGGGGTGCCATTTTGTTTTTTGCCTGATAATGGACTTTCAATATCGCATTTCAAAAATAAAAAAAACATATCTATTCAAACATAAAACAAAATATGCTACAGAAGACTGTCCAACATCTTCATACTCCAAATGTCAAAATCACAGTCTATAATAATGTAAACTAAAGATATCCGTGCTAGGACTGGGTAGATGAGCTGCTGCCCCCGGTGTAGTCTCTAATATAGGGACTGGTGCAAGTATAAATAATTAAAGTGGATATACAGGTGATGGCGCTGCTAGTGATATTGGAAGGTTGTTTAATCCTAATTACAGGTGTCGGGTATTGGTAGTCAGTGGGTATATTGATAAATCCCCCCGCTTTTACCACAATGCCCCTATTACTGATAGCTTCCCACAGGGGCTGTGGAATCGCCCTGATATGTGCTGTGATAACGATAGTTTGTTCCTAAGAAAGTAATATACAGCCTGATGGCATAAACTAATTACTAAATGTGAGTTGCCACCAATCCGGTAGTGATTGGATTTGCATACCATTCAATAATCAAAAATCAATAAAACACTGTGACCTTTTAAAGTGCAAGTGACAAAAAACAATAAATAAGTGGTTATGAATTAATCCTGGTAACATGAATACTGTAAACAGTCCATAAATTGAGGTAATATCTATAACATGGTGCAGGTGTGGTAAGCTTTAGATGTCTGATGAGGCTTCAGCGGTCCCCCCACGTGTGTCCCCACTTACCAGAGCGTTGCCCCCTGAATGGGGTAGAAGGCCTTGGGGATCAGTGGGTCTTGGCGGTGGCTTACCCGTTCCTGGATGTGGTAGATCTGTGGTACCGTTCCTGGATGAGGTAGATCTGTAGTGCTGGTGACAGCCTCGGACGAGTTGTTTTGAGGAAGCAAAAAAAAGAGTCACAGTGTTTTAAAAGGTCACAGTGTTTTATTGATTTTTGATTATTGAATGGTATGTAAATCCAATCACTACCGGATTGGTGGCAACTCACATTTAGTAATTAGTTTATGCCATCAGGCTGTATATTACTTTCTTAGGAACAAACTATCGTTATCACAGCACATATCAGGGCGATTCCACAGCCCCTGTGGGAAGCTATTAGTAATAGGGGCATTGTGGTAAGAGCGGGGGGATTTATCAATATACCCACTGACTACCAATACCCGACACCTGTAATTAGGATTAAACAACCTTCCAATATCACTAGCAGCGCCATCACCTGTATATCCACTTTAATTATTTATACAGTCTATAATAAGCCCAATTCAAAGCCAGGGATAATTACACATAGCCCAGGGCTGGGGTGACCTGGATCAAAAAAGTATATTAATATAAAAATAACAAAGAATTTAAATATAACTCAACTAAATGTATACAAAATCAAATGTATACAAAATCAATAATGATCCTGTTGAGTAGGCGCTATTTGTAAATTTAGTTATCTGAGCTGTAGTTTAGCTCAGAATTGTATGCCAAATTATGGGTTTCTGTTCCAGTTCAGCTGCGTTGCACATCTACCACCTGACTGTGGGGGTCGCTGTCACCAGGAGTCAAGGTTGGAAATGCAATGGACTGGGTGCATTGGGTCTCTGTTTCCCAGAAGCAGCCCAGTGGCGTGGTCCCCCGCGCTGTGCATTCTGGGGAGGGGTACTTAACCACTTAAGACCCGGACACATACGCTGCTAAATGACCCAAGGTGTTTTTACAATTCGGCGCTGCGTCGCTTTAACAGACAATTGCGCGGTCGTGCGACGTGGCTCCCAAACAAAATTTGCGTCCTTTTCTTCCCACAAATCGAGCTTTCTTTCGGTGGTATTTGATCGCCTCTGTAATTTTTATTTTTTGCGCTATAAACTAAAATAGAGCGACAATTTTGAAAAAAATCAAAAAATTTTTACTTTTTGTTATAAAAAAAATCAAATAAACTAAATTTTAGTAAAACATTTAGGCCAAAATTAATTCAGCCACATGTCTTTAGTAAAAAAAAAAAATCGCAATAAAAAAAATAGCTACCTAGCGGGAACAGCGACACTAATACAGCGATCAGAAAAATGATCGCTTAGTGATGCTGGCAATAGGGAGTGAAAGGGTTAACTAGGGCAGTGATCAGGGGGTTAAAACTTTATTAGGGGGGGTGGGGGGGCTATCCTGAACCTAACACTAACTGATTTTACACTGCCTGTCACACTGACACTAAATGCAGTGATTAGATCACTGCATTCAGTGACACTGTGACAGGGGGTGGGGGGCGATCACAAAGGGTTAATGTGCCTATGTGTGTGTGTGTGTCAGTGTTGTGTTGGTGCACACTTACTGTGGATGTCTTCTCTCATCAGCAGCAGTGGGAAACACCGCTGCGATGAGAGGTGACATCATTTCCTCCTTCCTGTGTAAACACAGGAGGAGGAACTGACACGAAGGGGGAGCGCTCCGATTGGCTGGGAGCGATCGCGGGGGGGGCGGAAAACACGGACATCCGCCCGCTCGTCGGCGATCGCTCCCAGAGCCAGGGGGACCGCCGCACGCCGCAGAGGGGATCCCGATGGGACCCCCGAACCGCACGAAGGCGAGGACGTAAATTTACGCCCTTGTGCCTGTACGAGCCATCTTGTGGCCGTAAATGTGCGTGCGGGGGTCCTTAAGTGGTTAAAGGACAGACACTGTTCTGGCGGGGTCTTCTGATCCTGACCTGATGGCCCTCCTGGCCTTATGGATGTGTTAGCAGCCTTTTTGTCTCGGGGCCTGCCAGCCTGAGGCTCCACTGCTGAGAGTAGGCCCAGGAGTTTCTGAGGCCTACTGGTCCAGGGGTGGTCCTGTGCTGTCTTGCCTGTGGGAAGAAGCCGAACAATTGGGGATCCAATTTTAGGACGCATTCTAGCCAATTTGCCTCACCATGGCAGAGGACCATGTTACAACTCGACGGCACTCATCAAGTCTGTGGCAGAGACTTTTGAACGAGCTTCGCACCGGCTACTAGGTTAGTGAGAGAGGCCTATCCGGTGGTTGCTAAATCCAGTGTGGAAACTATTTGTCCTCTGGATCCAAAAACATACCCGTGATCCGCAAAGCAAGGTACCTGAATCTCCCCTACCCCTACCCCTCCATCCCTCTGACGGAACTTGTTTAACAAAAATCCTTGAAGAAGAAGAAACAAAGTGTTGGTGTTGACATTTGTAACTCTTCAAGAAGGACCCCCTAGGACAAGCATGGTGAACAGTAAGGTAACGGCAGGCCCAAATCTAAACCAGCAGCTCCTACGGGGGTAGTGCTACAGTTGCATATCGCCATATCTCTATGCTGGAATAAGCCCTATGTAATACTAATAGCTGTAAGAATGTGATCAAATGTAACCTGATCAGTAAAAAGGAGGTCCAGGTCAGCTATGGGTAAGACAGGATGGTCAGAACACTCTTCTTATGTCATGCCTTTTACTATTTTACCAGGAGTTTATTAGAGAAGGGGGATTATTATGACATTTGGTGTACAGGGATGTTTTGATTGTTCCTAACCTTGTTGAATGTAGACATTTTGAAGGAAATTATGTAGTGTCATGTATTTTTGATATGTAATATTTAATAAAGCACATTTTAATATTTTCCATGATATCAGGAGTATGGATTTTGATTTTACAGTGGCTCCTGTGTTAGGTGTTACATCAGTGTGGACCCCTGATCTGCACTCTATGTGGTGGTGATTTGCAGTAAAATCCAGATGGGGGATCTAACCCTTCCACGCTCTATTTTGTCTAGACATCCACTTTAATTCTTTACTTTTTACTATATCCCAAACCAACATGTTACCCATTCTGTTTAAGTTATTGCTATATATGAGTAAAATTATTGTACCACTTCTAATGCTATTAACATCTGCTTAAATGGCCCAGAAGGCCCCAACAGTACTCTCTATGGCTGTAGGGTTCTGTGTCGAAAAACTTGCTTTAAATATTCCACCCCATGTCACAGCCAAAAGTTACTAATATTAATATACTTTGTATGTTATATATAATGGAAAGAAGGGAAATTGAATCAATTATTAAATAGATGTTGCCATTTTTAAAGTAGCCTAAAGCCGTGTACACACGATTGGTCAAACCGATGAGAACGGTCTGATAGATCGTTTTCATCAGACCAAACGATCGTGTGTGGGCGCCATCGGTTAAAAATCCATTCGTTAAAAAAAAGCAAACTTGTTTTAAATTTAACCGATGGATACCTAACCGAAAAAAGCAAAAAAACTATCGTTTGTAGGCACGACCATCGGTTAAAAATCCATGCATGCTCAGAATCAAGTCGACGCATGCTTGGAAGCATTGAACGTCATTTTTTTCAGCATGTCGTTGTGTTTTACGTCACTGCGTTATGACATGATCGTTTTTTTAACCAATGGTGTGTAGGCACAACTGACCATCAGTCAGACCATCAGCAAGACAAATAAAAGGAATAAAATCAAAAGTATAAAAGCAAGGTTAAAATAAGTGACTGACTAAAATGACAAAAATATTTTCTATAACTAATATTTAAACTTAGGGATTAGTTATTAACATTTTTTACGTTTTTGACCCATTCCAAGTTGACACTTTACTATTGTTCTTGGGCTTCATATTATTTTTTTAATGCATGTTAGAATAGAAAATGTAGGACACTACACAAACACCAATTTGATGTAACGGATCACAGTTCATCATCATCAAGTAATGATTGTATTCACAAATGTAGATGAATATTGCTTTTATATATTCCATTTTTTTTATGAGCAGAAGACTAAGGTAATGTGTTTTGTACAAAATTCCTATCTGATATGACTAGTAATAAATTGGTGATCTAATTAGTACATCCATATGCTTTTTTATAGAGGTCAGGTCATTTACAAATGTGTTTTAGCTTTTGACTTTTTAACCTTCTAGTCACTTATTAAATTAATAACTCCTACACAAGAACACTGGCTTGGGAGCTGCTCTCTAATGACTCACCGAAAGATATTCATACAATTAATGGAGTTGATACATATTTTCTAGAACACTGCTATCACTGCAGTAAGATGCTCTATTCTTCCTGTTTTATTTTACTTTTATCTTGCTATGTTTTCATCCAGTTAATGATGCTCCAGTATGGCATTTGTCATGTACTTAGTGCATCTTGGGAATTTATATACTGTACTGTACCAAAGGTTGTTTGTAACACCTCATTACTGGTTTCTTAGGATATTTGAAGATGTGGATTCTGGTTAGCCAGGATAAAGGAGGACCCTGGAAGAGTGGATTAAATATAACCCTTTTACAGTAGCCTTCAGAATAGAGATAAAAAATTTCGAAAATAGAAATAGAACATCAGTCCATGAAACCATACATATCCAACCTACCCAACATGTCTGCTTGTCATGCAGCTTCCTATGGTAAACTTTTCTAACCCACTGCTAAAGTCCCTTGTTTTTGGAAATGTAGTGGGAACACCATCCTGACAATAATTTTAGAAGTATGGCAGGCATGCTCAGTCCCACGCTTTACTTTATTTATAGCTTGTTCTAATAGTTGGCTGATATATCGTCATGCATGTGGTGATATACAGCACCAGGTAGTAAAATTGCACACCTCTGGTGCCATCTTATGTGTTCTAGATTTGATACAATTTTGCTGATCTCCCTCTTACTCCTTGGCTGCCCCCTTTGTTTTTAGGCAGGAGTAATACCTTCCACTCTCGACTGACAGTATGCCACAATCCCATTCAGATGCTAAATCAGTGCAATGAAATATGCATGTCGTTTGGCAAAGGAAAATTAAAAAGACAAGCTAAGTCAACTACATTAAATATGCTTCCCAATAGCTTTTGGGAAAAAACGCCTGATTTTTCTTTTAGCCTTGACTCTTACCTCCACACACATAATTACAAAATTAAGAAAAAGCCAAAACAATGTACAAGGAAGTGCAACTTTTATCCATCATCTGACCTAGAGCTGCCTAATTCTCAAAACAGCAGCTCAATACAGCACATTCCTTTTTTAGTAAAATGAAAAAAAGTACTGTAACTTTAAATCACTTTAAAGGTTCAAGTCAATACATTCTTATTAAAATCTATCTGCATATTGCAAGCCCCCCTTTTTTTTTACTTTGATGACCTGTTGCACATCTGTGAAGGGTTTTAGTTCAGTAACCTTGTCAAACAACAGAGTTTCATCTCTGCAACATTCTATAATTTTGTATGCCAATTCATTATCTGCAGTAGTTGATTCATTATAATGTCGTTGATGAGCACAGGAATCTCCATATACTTTGTACATAGTGCAGAGGTCGCCCACATAATTTTTCCTCTTTTGGTTGAATTATTTTAACCAGTAGTGTTATGCCGTTTAGCATTTGTAATGGAGATAGCACGGTCGTCACACTGTAAGGCCGCAAACACACGATCAAATCTATCTGCTGGAAACGGTCGGCCCGACCGTCCCAGCAGACAGATTCAATCGTGTGTACGGGCGAGCCGACGGATTTGGCCAGCCGACAGATTTGAAAGCATGCTTTCAAATCTGTCGACTGGGAACCCATCCGCCCGACATGTCTGCTGGTTAGTACGCTAACCAGCATACATGTCTTCTCGCACATGCGTCAAATGGTTTCGAGGCATGCGCGGAAGTGTTTTACTTCCTGGTGCGGTGACGTGGCGGCGTCAACGTCACCGCCACGTCAGCGCCGTCTGCCGGCGGGGATTTTGGTTTGATCGTGTGTACACGATCAAACCAATACGTCCCCAGCAGACAGATTTGTTCAAATCGGTCTGTCCGACCGATTTGAACAAATCTGTCTGCTCGTGTGTATGGGGCCTTACAGACTTTAACAGACTGTTAGGCCGCGTACACACGACCAAATAAATCCGATCAAATCGGTCTGACAGACCAATTTGATCGGATTTGTCTGCTGGGCTATTCTGGTTTGATCGTGTACACACGATCAAACCAAAATCCCCGTCGGCAGACAGCGCGGTGGCGTGGTGGTGACGTTGACGCCGCCACGTCACCGCACCAGGAAGTAAAAAACTTCCACGCATGCGTCGAATCCATTCGACGCATGTGCGGGCAGATATGTCTGCTGGTTAGCGTACTAACCAGCAGCAAACCAAAATCACGCAAGCAAACCAAAATGCCAGCAGACAGATCTGTTCAAATCGGTCGGTCCGACCGATTTGAACAGATAGATTGACTCGTGTGTACGAGGCCTAAGACGCTGGGCGAGACTGACGTTTTGACGTCACTTCCGCCCAGCAGAGCTATGGGGACGAGTGAGGGACATATTTCCCTCACTCGCATCCCCACATATTTTATTATTTTTTACACTGGAAAAAAAAATTGATCACTTTTATTCCTATTACAACGAATGTAAACATCCCTTGTAATAGAAAAAAGCATGACAGGTCCTCTTACATATGAGATCTGGGGTCAAAAAGACTTCAGATCTCATATTTAGACTAAAATGCAAAAAAAAAAGAATTGAAACTGTCATTTTTTCAAATGACAAAAAAAAAAAATGTTTCTTTAAGGCCTCGTACACACGATCAAATCTGTCTGCTGGAAACGGTCGGCCCGACCGTCCCAGCAAACAGATTCGACCGTGTGTACGGGCAAGCCGACGGATTTGGCCACCCGACAGATTTCAAAGCATTTCTGCCGGTTAACCAGCAGACATGTCTTCTCGCACACGCGCCGAATTATTTCGACGCATGCGCGGAAGTGTTTTACTTCCTGGTGCGGTGACGTGGCGGCGTCAACGTCACCGCCACGTCACCGACACGTCAGCGCGCTGTCTGCTGGCGGGGATTTTGGTTTGCTCGTGTGTACACGCGAGCAAACCAAAATGCCAGCAGAAAGATCTGTTCAAATCGGTCGGTCCGACCAATTTGAACAGATAGATTGACTCGTGTGTACGAGGCCTAAGACGCTGGGCGAGACTGACGTTTTGACGTCACTTCCGCCCAGCAGCGCTATGGGGACGAGTGAGGGACATATTTCTCTCACTCGCATCCCCACACAGCAGACGAGCGGACCCCGATCGCCTCTGCTGCTACCGACGGCTCCGGTAAGCGGCGGAGGGCGCGGGAGAGCGGCGGGAGGGGGGCCCTCTCCCGCCGCCGATAACGGCGATCTTCCGGCGAATCCGCCGCGGAGACCGCCGCTATCTTTTACAGGACCGCTCACACTAAAGATGGATATCTTGGTTGTGGCAGCAGCTGCTGCTGTTACTAAGATATCCATCTTTAAAGTGCCGCCGTATAAACTCGTAAGGCGGTCTGGAAGTGGTTAAAGTGAAAGTAAAGGGAAAAAAAAACAGTTGGAAATGTTGCTTCCTCCCATGCTCTAACACCTACTGCATGTAATTTGTAAAATAGATCAAAATAAATACTTTTTTTTAAATGTTCTTTGGTGCCAGCACATGATCACTATGTTCCATCTCCTCTGTGTGAGTAAGCAGCTCAGCAATGGTGCTGAATTTACAGATCCATTGGCCTCCATTGGTTTCCCTTTTAGGGGAAACATTGTTTAGTGATCAGATCATGTGACCAGATTGAACAAGAATAAAAATGGTATTTACACTGAGCTATTTTACAAACAGCATGCATAACGAGTATGAGCAGGACGGAGGCAACATTTTAAACCTGGGTTATATTAGTCTTCATGCCCATTTGTCTAGCCAAATGTTCTGAACCACTTCAGCCCCAGAATGATTTACCCCCTTTCTGACCAGGCAATTTTTTTGTGATACGGCACTGCATCGCTTTAATTGACAATTGCACGGTCATGCAACATTGTACCCAAATAAAATTGACGTCCTTTGTTCCCACAAATAGAGAGTAGTATTTTATCACCTCTGCAGTTTTTATTTTTTACACTATAAACAAAAAAGTCCTAAAATTTTGAAAAAAAAAAAAACTATAGTTTTTTTTTTTTTTGCTTTAATAAAAAAATGTAAAAACTAATTTCTTCATCGGTTTTGGCCAAAGTGTATTCTTCTACATATTTTTGGTAAACAAAAATGCAATAAGTGTATATTGATTGGTTTGCCCAAAAGTTATAGCGTCTACAAAATAGGAATAGATTCATAGCATTTTTATAGCAATTTTTTTTACTAGTAATGGCGACGATCAGCGATGTTTATCGGGACTGCGACATTGCGGCAGACATATGGGACACTATTTTGGGACCATTTATACAGCGATCAGTGCTATAAAAATGCACTGATTACTGTGTAAATGTCACTGGCAGGGAAGGGGTTCACAGGGGGCTATCAAGGGGTTAAATGTGTTTCCTAGGTGTATTTCTAACTGTGAGGGGATGGAACTGACTCGTTGTTCCTACATAGTAGGAACAGACGATCTGTCTCTCCTCCCCTGTCGTGCCCGCGATCGCGGGTGGCTGCTGGCCACGCACATTGGGTCCCCCTCTGTGCAGTGGCCGCGCACCTGCTACGGCTCTTTACCCATTTGTAAGCATTGTATTCATCATTATATTTACTAGACATGTGCATTTGTTTTCGTCCGAATGCATTTTCATCCGAATTTCAGGTATTTTCGTTATCGTTTTAACAAACGAAAACGAGTGCACAGAATACGAAAACCGAAAGATCCATAAACAAATGCTTTATTTTCATTTTCGTTGGTCGAATGTGCCTAACTCTTAACTCTATTTAACTCTATTAGTCCAAAATTATTCTACATAAAGAGAAAAGATTCAACAATATAGAGAGAAAAGAGTCGACATTATAGAGAGAAAAGATTCGACATTATAGAGAGAAAAGATTCAACATTATAGAGAGGAAAGATTCAACATTATAGAGAGAAAAGATTCAACATTTTAGAGAGAAAAGATTCAACATTATAGAGAGGAAAGATTCAACATTATAGAGAGAAAAGATCGCTGATGAAATTGGGTTGGTGAAGTAAAATAAAAATAATGATGATGATGAATGTTACTGGCTGATTGTAATCAAAGAGGAGGAGCAGTAAAATAGCTAGAACTAACTTGACATTTCAACATGAACAACGAAGATTCGACAAAGCATCGAAAAACGTTGAATCTGTCATTGAAGGCTTATGGTGTTTACTCTGACAATAAATAATCCTCTATGCAGTTTAAGGTTAAACCGCTTTTCTTCTAATTTCAGTGAATGGCTGTGTGTCTTTTTAAATGACCTTTCACTGAACAGTTTTTCCCCTATGCTAGGGTCACCAGTATGGTTCTTGTACATCGCTATCATATCCCTTTGTAAGCATCTCCTCTCCAGAGAGAATAGGTTCAATGCTTGTAGTCTTCCCCCATAGCTGAGATCCTCTAGTCCCTTTATTAGCTTTGTTTCCCTTTTCTGGTGCCCTGAACTGGATGGAATACTCAAGATGTAGCTGGAGCAGAGTCTTGTAGAGTGGGAGAATTTTTGTTTTATAGCTGGAGTAAATCCACTTTTTAATGAATGCCAATATTCTGTTGGCTTTGCTTACAGCAGCTTGGCATTGGATGCCATTGCAGAGCCTGTCATCTACTAGGAACCCCAAGTCCTTTTCCATCTTAGATTCCCCCAGAGGTTCTCCCCCTAGTTAGTAACTTTGCTTTCGTATTTTTAGCACCCAAATGCTTTACTTTACATTTTTCAAAATAAACCTCAATTGCCAAGTAGCTGCCCACTCCATTATTTTATTTAGGTCTTCTTGTAATTTTTTACTATGCAGAAGTTATTGCTCACCTTAACTTTGTATTTTCTGTAAATACTGAGATTGAGCTGTTTATTCCATCTTCTATATTGTTTATGAATAAATTAAACAGAAATGGTCCCAGAACAGATCCGTTGGGGACCCCACTTACCACACCGGACCATTCTGAGTATTCACTGTTTATCACCACCTTTTGGACCCACCCCTGGAGCCAGTTTTTAATCCAAGAACTCACCCTATGGTCAATGCCGACAAACTTCAGTTTGTAAAGTAAACGATTGTGGGGAACTGTATCAAATGCCTTTGCAAAATCCACATACACCACATCTACAGGCCTTCTTTTATGGTAATAGATTGGTCTTGCAAGAACGATTCTTCATGAATCCGTGCTGATTATCACTAATGATACAGTTTTTATAACTAAAATCTTGGATATAGTCCCTTATCCTCCCCTCCATTACCTTGCATACTATAAGTGTTAGGCCGCGTACACACAATCGTTTTCCTCGACAGAATCCATTCAAGAAACTTGGTGGGAGAGCTTTTTTGCCGAGGAAACCGGTCGTGTGTATGCTTTTTATCGAGTAAACTGTCGAGAAACTAGACGAGGAAAAAAGAGAACAAGTTCTCTTTTTCCTCGACGGGAGTCGTCGTGTTCCTCGTCGGGTTGGTTTTCCAGGAGAAACACGTTGGTGTGTATGCTTAGAAACCCATGCACCTTCGGTAAAGTTGTATCTCACCGAGTTTGAGAACAAGGAGATTTGGTCTTGACAGTGTGTACGCAAAGACAGCTTGTCAAGTTTCTCGACAAGCCTAACAAGGAACTCGACGAGGAAAATTATGTGTCTAAAACGACGAGTTCCTCAGTGGTGTGTACGAGGCTTTAGGCTGACTGGTCTGTAGTTTCCCGGAATACATCTCGCCCTTTTTTAAATATTGGTACTACGTTGCCTTTTTCAACCTTATGTTGTAATGGCAATCTTAAAAAATTGATAAGATAGATAATTGCACTCTTTTTATTCTTCGCATACCTAATTTATCTTTTCCTCCTCACTCTTTCCTGGTGGCCATCTTTTACTAGGGAAGATAAATCCACCTACCTTTACTTCCTAGAACCTTGCCAAGAACTTCAGGTCTGCCTCCTGGAAGATGTGACTAGAACTTTCAAAGATTAAACTGTGAGGTTAGGGTTACATCACCAGTGCCTTACTCAAACAGTGGTAAAACAGTAAGTAAAAGCAAAAAATATTGGTTTAACCACTTGACAACCGCCCTATAGACAAAATAGATCTACAGGATGGTTGCTTAACTCTGGGAGGCCGTTAATTAACGTCCTCCCATATTCAGAAAACCCTATTTTTCTTCCGTCCGGTGGATCGGATCGGATGCAAACGGACAGACGGTCCGTTTCCATCCGATTCCCCATAGGGGATAGCGGAGGAGAGACAGGGCGGTCCCTGCACAGTGTGCGGGGACCGCCCTGTCCGCCGACAGCTGAGCGGGACCCCCCGCTGAGCCGACGGACACACACGGAGCGGACCGAAAAACGGTCTGCACCGTGTGAAAGGGCCCTTAGCTTTAAACTGCAGCACAGTCAAAAATGTGTCCATCCTTGTGTCTACTGTTGGGTGTAATTTTTCATCTCTGAAATAAGATGTTTTCTGAATAGCAGAAATTATTTTCTCATAATTATATAACGTATGAACCGGAGTATAAACCAAGTTTTTCAGCACATTTTTTTGTGCTGAAAATGTCCCCCTCTGCTTATACTCGAGTCACCTCTTTCTGCCTAATCTCCTGGAATTTGGGGACCCAGTGTGCACACATACAGCCACACTCGTCCTCTACAAGTGTGCAAAGTTTGTTGTCCGGGGGACCTACAGCCGGGGAGTACCGATTTTTCAAATTCGGGCACCCCTTCCATAGACATCCATGTTAAACGGTAATTTCTCCAGTAAGTTTGGGGACCTGGTACCAGCCAACCGTAGGTTCCCTGGACCCGAAACTTGGCACACATGCAGCCCCAGTTATTTTCTACAAGTGTGCAAAGTTTTCTTTCTGGGGGACCTACGGCCGGGGAGCACACATTTTTCAAACCCGGGCACCTCTTCTATATACTCCCATGTTAAACTTAAGTCTGGTCATGGACACAGTGAGGCATGGGCACAATGAGGCATGGACACAGTAAGGGCATGGACACAGTGAGGCAAAGTGAGGCACAGTGAGGCATGCAGATGGACATCCTAGGCTTATACTCGAGCCAATACGTTTCCCATTTTTTTGTGGTAAAATTAGGTGCCTTGGCTTTTATTCAGGTCGGCTTATACTTGAGTATATATGGTACTCTGCATTGAAAGTTGTCCTTTAAAAGAAAAGCCTTCTCAACCTTTAGGCCTCGTACACACGATCAAATCTGTCTGCTGGAAATGGTCTGCTAGACCGTTTCAGCAGACAGATTCGATCGTGTGTGCAAATAGACGGATTTGGCCACCCGACAGATTTCAAAGCATGCTTTGAAATCTGTCGGCTGGGAACCCATCCGCCCGACATGTCTGCTGGTTAGTACGCTAACCAGCAGACATGTCTTCTCGCACACGCGCCGAATGGTTTTGACGCATTCGCGGAAGTGTTTTACTTTATGGTGCGGTGACGTGGCGGCGTCAACGTCACCGCCACGTCACTGACACGTCAGCGCGCTGTCTGCTGGCGGGGATTTTGGTTTGCTCGCGTGTACACGCGAGCATACCAAAATCCCAGCAGATAGATCTGTTCAAATCGGTCGGTCCGACCGATTTGAACAGACACATTTAATCGTGTGTACGAGGCCTTACTCTTCAATACAATGGTCTAAACCGTTTGCCTATGTACAGGCACCCCTTGCAATCAAATATTAGTTTTAGTTTTACTTTCCATCTCATACAGTTTTTGCTGACATTTTCCGAGAATATCAAAGGATTTGAAGATTAAACAGTTACATGCACCATTTGCTATCTTTGTTCTTTCCAGTAAAGATTATAATGTTCTTGGGCTATTCATCATTCAGCTGTCCTTTGCAGATGTCTGACTGCAGATCCAACACTTCTGAGAGTATGTTATGTACTCAAACCATCTTGTGGCATTACATATTATGCTGCACCAATGATTTGGTAGAATCTCAAAGCAATCTGATTTTGGTAACTAGGAGAAGTATGGACGGAACCATGGTTAGAAAAAAATGACTTTACTGAACAGATGAAACTGCATGCACCAGATAGCGAAAGCCTAACAGACTCCACACACATACAAGAAGAGTGTAACTTATATAGGCCATGTGACTTTGAATCATCAATGTACAGTTTAAATGTGTTTTGAAACTCTGATGTAATATCTGTACTTGAACAGTTGATGGTATATCCTGTTTGACAATATAAACATAAATAATGCACATATAATGTTATCCTTACCATATTCTGATATAAATTCCCATGTCCAATAGACTAATGTTGTAACTATCAATATGTATGTGGGATATCCAGTGGGATCTCCTTTTCCATTTAACATTAAGCGTTGTATATTATGATTTTTGTTCTCTTAGTGAGTGTATATCACTAACCTAATTTGCTGTGCTATGGTAGGCCATCATTGTGCGGCAACACCCTCATCACTTAATATCCACATGTCTCCCTCACCAACAGAGAAGAATAGACAATACAACTATTTCTTGCGTTTGTTTTCTGTTTCATGCTACAGATTTGTCAAAGTTTATCTCCCATATTGCTACTCTCTAAAGGGACACAAACAATAAAAAAATGTCTATTATGTAAATTGGTGCCACCTTGCTTGCTGACAGGCAACTTTTGGCCCAGGGTGAAGCTCCACTCCAGGTACGCTCTGCTCACTGGGTAGGTCAGGATGGACAGCGCCTGCTGCACAGACTTTGGGCTACCAAAATGGCTGGCACAGGGCAGCCAGGGTCTACAGGGAGAAGCCAGGGCAGCTAGGACAGGGCTGGTGGGCAGAGCCTCCTGTGGGACACTGAGCCAACCTCTGCTCCATGCTGGAGGAGGTGGCCTGCTCACTGTTCGTATCCTCCTTCCCAGACACTGGTGGAGACTTTTTAGTTCTCTTTACCAAGAAGCCTTTATGCATGTCCAGGGCCAGTGCAAGTATTTTTGCCTACACATGCGAAGGTGAATTTTTCTGCCAACTGCTCAGTGTCTGCCACTGCTCTCCACCAATCCCCACACTGGCCTCCGATCGCCCAACAAATTTGTTGGGCAATCGGAAGACAGTGTGAGGATTGGCGGAAAGGGGTGGCAGACACTGAGCAGTTGGTAAGGTAAATTAATCTGGTAGCAGCATTCATGATAGACTGAAGAGGGGATAGCCTATGAAGAGGTAGGCCTATGAGGAGGAAGTTGCAAGAGTCAAGTCAAAATATAACAAGAGAGTGAATGAGTAGCTTGATAGTTTTATTAGTTAAAAAGGACGAACTGTGTGAAGTGTACAAGCTTTTGACAATGATTTGGGGCTGAAAGGACAGGTCAGAGTCTAGGATTACACCTAGCACCCTTCTGTGAGGGGAGGGATTGATAGTTGGAATATTGGTTTTGATGGAAAAGTCATGGAGGGGGGCACGGACAGCTGGGCCGTCTTTAAGGCAGGGCAAAAGGTGAAGCTGCCCTGGTCCCTGTCATTGATGTGGGGCCAAAATCATGCTTGCCAACTATCCTAGTTTTAATCTCCTTGTCCCTTGAAGTTTTAGTCCTATGTTGTGCCCCGATATCTCAGTGTAAAGTGCTGCTACTAATGCTGCCCAGCATTGCCCTATTGTTGTGTACATATGACTCACCAGCAGACCCTGTGTTTACATGTAAATAACCTCCATTCATATGCAAAAAAGGTATCATTCATATGTAAATGGCGGTGGCCAGCAGAAATTATGTGCTATAAGTTCTAGCAACTAATCAGTGAGACGTAATTTGTGCTGTAACCTCTAGAAACCAGTCAGTAATTTGTAATGATATGCTGTAACTAATATTTGCTGAAAGTTCGGGTTCGGAGTTCGGGAAAAAAATGCGCGGGGGTCCCCCCAAATTCAATAACCAGACCCTTTAGGTCTGATATGGATTTTAAGGGGAACTCCACCCCAAATTTAAAAAAAATGGCGTGGAGTTCCCCCTAAAATCTACACCAGACTCCTTATCCAAGCACGTTGACCTGGCCGGCCGCAGAAAAGAGGGGGGGGCAGAGTGCGCCCCCCCTCTCCTGAACCGTACCAGGCCACAAGCCCTCAACATTGGGAGGGTGCTTTGGGGTGCCCCCCAAAGCACCTTGTCCCCATGTTGATGGGGACAAGGGTCTCATCCCCACAACCCTTGCCCGGTGGTTGTGGGGGTATGCGGGCAGGGGGCTTATCAGAATCTGGAAGACCCCTTTAAAAGAGGGGACCCCCAGATCCTGCCCCCCCTGTGTGAAATGGTAATGGGGTACACTGTACCCCTACCATTTCACGAAGGAAGTGTAAATAGTAGTTTTCAGGAAAAAAACACACGCACACCGTAGAACAAATTACTTTATTAATTAAACCAAATAAAAATACAGCGGTTAAAATAGACCATCGATGCTGCTCCCTGCTCCAACGTTGTCTTCTGTTTAGTGCTGGGTGATCTCTCCAGCGACGGTCGGTTGGTCCAGCAATGAGAAGATCCATCCATTCAGAGCACAGCTCAGCGTATGATGTGCCGGAGCTTTGACATTTCTTTTATAGGGGAGGGGAGGCATCACATGACCCCGTCCCCCTCTGACACACACTCTGCTACGTCACTGGGACAGCCCAGACATGCCCCTTGCATCAGAGGGGGACGGGGTCACGTGAGTGACGAGTAAGATTCACAAACCTAGATGCACCCAGCCGCTTCATATACGTGATTTGTGTAAGGCTTACGTCCAGCGTAAAGTTACCCCTGCTATAGCAGGCGTAGCTAATGCAAAGGTATGAGCCAGGGAACGACGCCGTCGAATTTTAGGTCATGTACGCCGTTTACGTAGTACTACATGAATAGGGCTGTGCGTAAGTGACGTTCACGTTGTAGGCATTGCGCCGACGTGTCTTAGGGAGTATATGCGACCTGATTATGAGCATGCGTGAGCATGCCCAGTTCGCCCGGACATTCATTAGCATGGAGTCAGGCCCCGTACACACGACAGAGAACCTCGACGGGCAGAACACATCGTTCCGCCCGTCGAGGTTCTCTGCCGGCCGTCAGAATCTGCGGCCCGCCCGTCGGGAATGGCAACCAGCCTGTAACGGTTACCACCGCTTACAACCTTCCATCCAACCACGACAAGCTTATCTGACACACTCCGACAATATTGCATACACGATCCATATCCTTTCCCAGAATAAACGAGACAGCGCTCCGTTCTTGCTTCCAAAGATATGACAATTTATTAGTATTTTCTCAGCTTCTTATATCCAGTACAGCATAATACAGTTAATCACAGGACAATGCAATCTCCACCCCCCTATTCACTCACTGAGGATAATTCTTTAATTGGTAGCTAGACATGACGGCACCGTATTATCAATAGGGTTCAATTAACCTTAAATAGTAACACAGACATCTTGTTGAATAAGTTCTCTATACAGCTTTGTCACACAATGGCAGTGAGAGTGGGTGCAATCCACACCTTCAGATATTTCAATAGCCTATTATACAAAGGTATGACTCACTGGCTGGCTGACCTGAATTAACACCTTTCAAAAGCATGTGTGCCCAGATTGCATAGCTAACAGCTTTTGATATTTGAAGACATCCTGCAAACCTGGATTATTATTAATGTCCCTTATTAATGTCTTCTGTAATATATGAATTATGATTCTTTGTCACCCTATGGCCCTAGTGGACATAAGGTGACCCTAGACATAGGAATATCTCAGACTGTCACGGTGCATTCCGTTACATCTCTCCCCTTTCGGTGGGAGACGGACACAGGTGGTAACCCCAAACGGGTTGACTCCGAAGTCCGTCAGTAGTTCCCGTCCTCCAATGCTGGTATCCATACTGTACCCCAAATAAATGGCTTCAAACTGAGCATTACTCACCCCGCCAACCTCTGCCTCTCTCAGAGAACACGCCTGCCGCTGGGGAGAAGGCAGGGTAGCTGGGCTCAGTCCATCATGCTGTTGGGGGTCTGGGCCAACTGCCCCCCCTTCCTGGGGTATACCAGTGGAGACTGAAGTCCCATCCACTGGTGCTTGGTGAAAACCCCCCGGTGCTTGCAAAGCAAAGCAGACATCCTCCTGTCCCAGTCCTGTACCATTTTCTGGGGTTGTGCCAGTGGAGACTGAAGTACCATCAACTACCCCAGGAACCCCCTCTTCTATTAGTGAGGAGCAGAGGCCTATGACACTCTGCTCTGTTGCCAGCTCTTCCGCTGGGTTGCTGCGAGCGGAGACCATAGTCCCATCCACTACCACAGGATCCCCCTCTTCTGTTAGCGAGGAGCAGAGGCCTATGACACTCTGCTCTGTTGCCAGCTCTTCCGCTGGGTTGCTGTGAGTGGAGACCACAGTCCCATCCACTACCACAGGGTCCCCCTCTTCTGCTAGTTGGGAGCAGAGGCTTGGGGTACCCTGCTCTGTTGCCAGTGATTCAGCTGGGGGTAACAGCTTTACCACCTCAGCTTGTTGCTGGAGAGGGGGGCCAACCGCCCCGGCTCCCTGGAACTCCACACCATCCGCTTCGACTTTAGGGATGAAAATCTCCATATTTTCCACTGCCGATTCATCAGCCAGGAGTTCACAGTTGTCATCTGAACTTTCCTCATAGTCCCAGGCAATGGGAGCCCCACCCTGCTTCTGAGCCGAGTCTAGCAGCTGTCTGTAGGCGACCTCCAGCTCCCATTCCCGAATGGCCAGAAATTCTAAATCTTCCTGTGACCAGTGGCCTCCCGAGATATTTAATTTTTCCTCTCTGTGCTCCATTATATCCTCCAAGCGCCACTCCCGATCATCCCCAAAGTCGGGATCACTGGACATCCTCCAATACAACAATCCCAGGCTATCGTAGTCATAGCCTTCTGTGGGGCTGTCATCCGCTGACCACGGGCACTCTTGGGCTACATACCACCGGAGGGCTCTGTAGCTCTCATCCAGCTGCATCTCTGCCCGGATCAGCCTGCTTAACTCTGCTATCCACTCCTGCTTCGGTTGTTCCCCCAACAACAGCATTCGTACGTCATACTGCGGCCAGTACCTTGCATAGATGGAGGGCAGGACCTTTCCTTGGTGTTGCTGCTCCAGAGCTAACGCTTCCTTCCAGAGTTGGCACCGAATCACATCCGACCATCCCAACAGGACCTCCTCTGATACTGGTCCTCTATGCTGTATCCGCATCTCTTGTAACCTCCTTTGGAATTCCTCTTCAATGGAGACTGGTATCTGCACCTCTCCTCTCTCTTCAGCTGCTGCCGCACTTCTTCGCTGTCGCAAGGTGGCATCCACAGCCGCTATAACCCGGTCTATGATCTCCGGCGGAGGATTAGGACCATATTGTGCCAGTCCATGTTTAACAGCCCGATCAAAAAATTCTTCCTCGGGTGTCCTGTCTGTTATGCTGGGCCTCTTAGCTCTATTCATTTCGAATAGTTCTGCGATAATGTCCCTTTTCTTACGGTTGCTGGCCGGTCTGCCCCGGCTCTCCAGTAAGTCCATGAGGGAAGAGAGCTTCATCCGTTCATACAGCGTCTCCATTGTCATGTGTCCTTGTAGCCGTCCTTCTGAAGATGGAATCATCCCACTGCTGCCACCAACGTAACGGTTACCACCGCTTACAACCTTCCATCCAACCACGACAAGCTTATCTGACACACTCCGACAATATTGCATACACGATCCATATCCTTTCCCAGAATAAACGAGACAGCGCTCCGTTCTTGCTTCCAAAGATATGACAATTTATTAGTATTTTCTCAGCTTCTTATATCCAGTACAGCATAATACAGTTAATCACAGGACAATGCAATCTCCACCCCCCTATTCACTCACTGAGGATAATTCTTTAATTGGTAGCTAGACATGACGGCACCGTATTATCAATAGGGTTCAATTAACCTTGAATAGTAACACAGACATCTTGTTGAATAAGTTCTCTATACAGCTTTGTCACACAATGGCAGTGAGAGTGGGTGCAATCCACACCTTCAGATATTTCAATAGCCTATTATACAAAGGTATGACTCACTGGCTGGCTGACCTGAATTAACACCTTTCAAAAGCATGTGTGCCCAGATTGCATAGCTAACAGCTTTTGATATTTGAAGACATCCTGCAAACCTGGATTATTATTAATGTCCCTTATTAATGTCTTCTGTAATATATGAATTATGATTCTTTGTCACCCTATGGCCCTAGTGGACATAAGGTGACCCTAGACATAGGAATATCTCAGACTGTCACGGTGCATTCCGTTACACAGCCCTTCATCCCGACGGGCCGTTGAGCAAATAGAGAACCTGTTCTCTATTTGCTCGACGGGTTTCCCGACGGGCGGGGCTCGCAGAGAGCGTACACACGGCCGAGGTTCTCGCTGGAATGCAGCTCCCAGCGAGGTTCTCGCTGGAATGCAGCTCCCAGCGAGCTTTTCGCTGGTGTCTGGCGAGAACCTCGGCCGTGTGTACGGGGCCTCACGCTTAATTTAAATAGATGCCGCCCACCTCCTTCCTTTTTTTTTTCTTTTTTCTTTTTTTTTTTTTTTAACCACTTCAGCTTTTTACCAATCACTGGAGAGCAGCTCATGGTTTTGTGCTTTCTATGTCTCCATAGCGGTTTTGCATCATGTGTGGCATCTATGCTTTATCATATTTCTCTTTTTTTTTTTTTAAACCATGCATCTTTTTAAGTCATGTTTAACAATTACTCGCCCTTATAGATAACACACAACAATAGGACCCTTGGCCATGCCGAGGGACCTCATTTTTCCACCCTCCCGCTATCCCACCCCCTCCCTCCCTTCCACCCCTCCCCCCTTGGGTTCCCATGGTTCTTATTTTCTTCTTTTAGATTTTCCTTTCTTTCCTTTCCTTTACTTGATGTTTTTATTATATTTGCTGTCTTGTTGTTACTTTTACTTTTCTATTTACCTTGTTCTCAACCTTTCCGCATAGCTCCATGTCTTTTTATAATCTTTCCAACTTTTCCATTTTTCCCTGAAATCGCTGCTGTTTTCGAAAAACATCTCTTTTAATTCTTCCATTCGAAATGTTTCCTCTACCGCATCTACCCATTCCCAGATCTGTGGGCAAGCTATTTCCTGCCACTTTTTAGGTATTAACCTTTTAGCTACGTTGAGTAGGTGGGGTATGAGTGATCTCTTATATCTTATTATTCCCTCTTGACTTCCATGAAAGAGCACCTCCCAGGGATCTTTTTTTATTGCCTTACCGGTAATTTCTTTTATTTGTCCTAAGATTTGATCCCAGTAATCCTGGATTTTTGGACAGGTCCACCACAGGTGCGCCATTGTTCCTTTTTCCGGACATCCTCGCCAACATTCAGCTTGGTGTCCTTCTTTAAACTTACTGATTTTATCCGGTGTGGCATACCAGCCTGATATACATTTATAATTGGTCTCGGCGGTTCTCACATCCACTGCGGATGAATGAATTAAACGCAGTATCTTTTGATACGTGTACCTCTCCCTTTGTATCCCTAACTCTCTTTCCCATTTTTGGATGAATGGGGGTTCTTCCGGCGCATCAATCCTACATAATATTTTATACAATTGTGATACCGTGTCTTTTGAATTACCTGTTTTGCACAGTTTCTCCAGAGGTGTCAACTCCTCTCCTGTCCGTAGAGGCTGGGGTAAATGTTGCAGGAAGTGACATAGCTGGTTGTACCTCCATTCATCCAGTTTCCAATCATTTACTCTGAGTTTCAACTCTTCATAAGCCAAAATTCTACCCTTTTTAATTATATCACCCAGGTGCATCCTTTTATTCTTTATCCAATTCCCGCCAACCCTTTCTTCTCCCGGTGCAAAATATGCATTATTTTTCAGGTTCATTAGTGGAGAATTATATTCCCTATCAATTTTTTTGTGAATCCTATCCCATTCTCTTAAAGTGTCTCTCGTTAATTCATACGTTGTGCTATTTAGTGCTCTATATTGTGCAGGGATCCATATTATATTACCTAATTGTGCATTTGCTTGTGCCTTTTCTATTTGTACCCATCTTTTTATTGGCCTGTCCCTGGCCCATTCTATCACCCGTGCCAATATAGCCGCCTGATGGTATTTCCTTATATCCGGCATTGCCAGGCCTCCTTGCCATTTTTCCTGTCTTAGCGTCGCGAGGGATATTCTGTGTCTTTTATTTTTCCATACATAGTTTATTAACAATGAATTTAGTATTTTCAAAAATTGTTGAGGGAGAGCTATTGGAATCATGAGGAATTTATATAGGATTTTTGGTACTAGGATCATCTTCAGGACATTTATGCGTCCACACCATGAGATCGGTCTATTTGTTGTTTTTTTAGGTCACTTTTTACTTAGTTTAACAAGGGAACGTAGTTTATCTTGTATATTTTTTTAATGGAGTTGGCTAATTTTATGCCTAAGTATTTTAACTCTTTTGTCCACGGGAAATTACATATGCTTTTTATAAGCTTTACTTCACACTTACTGATGTTTATATTCAATATTTCAGTTTTAGTTATATTGATTTTAAAATTCGAGATGGTTCCATATTGCTTGAGTATCCTGTTCAGGTTTGGTATTGTAATCATGGGGTTGGTGATATAGAACAATATATCATCGGCAAAGGCCGATAACTTATGTTCTTCGTCCTCCGTTTTAACCCCTTTTATATTTGGGCCGTTACGAATCGTGGCTAATAGCGGCTCCAAAGACAGGACAAACAACATAGGGGATAACGGACACCCCTGCCTTGTCCCATTTTTCATATCCACCGATTCTGACAACATACCATTGACTTTTATTTTTGCACTAGGGTGGCGATAGAGCGTTCTTATCCAGCTGATCATCCTTTTGCCTATTCCCATTTCTTCTAAGGTTTGGAAGATGAGTCCCCAGTCCACCCGGTCAAACGCCTTTTCGGCGTCCGCCGACAGAAATAGACCCGGGGACCCATCCTCTTTTATTTTTTGGATCAGGAGTAATGCTCTCATTCCGTTATCCTTACTTTCTCTGTCCGGGATAAACCCCACCTGGTCTGGGTGGACCAGGAGGGGCATAACCTCTTTCAGGCGCTCAGCCAGGATCTTTGCAAATAGTTTTGTGTCTGCGTTTAGAAGAGAGATAGGTCTATATCCTGAGCATTGTGTGCTGTCCTTTCCTTCCTATAAAATAATCGTTATTAAAGCGGCCGACGCTTCCTTACTTATTTCAAATTCCGATCCCAAACCGTTAAAATATTTACAAAGTCTTGGCATCAGAATTTTGCTGAATTTCTTAAGATATAATGCGCTGAACCCATCCGGGCCTGGGCTTTTTCCTAATGCTGTATCTTTTAATGCTTTTTTGATTTCCTCCTCTGTTATCGGCCTATCCATGTTCAATCTAGTTATATTGTCGATCTTGGGGAGTTTTGCTTCCACAAGGAAATCTTTTGTTTTAGCTTCTTTATCATCTATTTGCCCGCCCTTCTGATCCATCGCGTAGAGCTCCTCGTAGTAGGTTTTAAAGGTTTCAGCGATGTCTTTGTTGGAATGAGCCATCTCCCCGTTTTTTTTTTTTACCTTCTCGATGTAATTTCTGGTTTTCTTTTTTTGTACCATTCTTGCTAGGAGTCTACTGGGCTTATTTCCCCACATATATCTCTCTCTCGTTATAGAGTTTAGATTTTCTTTTGTCTTCTGTTCTAAGACCTCCCTAAGTTCCTCTCTTTTCAGGGTTAACCTATGAAATATCTCTTTGCAGCTCCGTTTTTTATGCTCTTGTTCTAGCTTCATTATTTCTCGGCTTAAGATCTTGAACTTCTCATCTCCCTCTTTTTTTTTCCTGGCTCCTTCTGAGATTAATATTCCTCTGATGTAAGCTTTATGTGCCTCCCAGATTGTTGCCCCCGAGATCTCTTCAGCCTTGTTTATTGAAAAAAACTGTTTAAGCTCTTTTTCCACCCTTTCTGCCCCTCCATTCTCTCTTATCAGGTTTTCATTTAAATGCCAGATCGGGGGTTGGTTTTGCTGTGGGGCAGATCTCAATTTCATAGTCACCGGTGCGTGATCTGACAGAGTCATAACTTCAATGTCTACCCTAGTAACCCGATCTAGAAGTCTATGATCTAACAGGATGCGCCCACCTCCTTCCTACTTTGAATTAGGCGGGCTTACGCCGGCCAATTTACGCTACGCCGCCACAACTTTGTGAATACTGCACTTGCCTCTTTATGTTACGGCGGCGTAGCGTAAAGAAGATACGCTACGCCCACCTAAAGAAGCGCCAATCTACCTGAATCTGGCCCCCTGTGTCTTCTGTGCAAACTTTATTGCAGCTGAGCAATACAGCTTGGTCTTAAGCCCCATACACACTATCAGTTTTCCTGCAGGTTTTCTCTTCAGGTTTACCAAAACCATCTAATATGAGGTCAAACCTCAAGAGTTTTAACTTGTATGCAATCAGGCAGGCCCTTGTACTACATGGTTTTGGTAAACCTGAAGAGAAAACCTGCAGGAAAACTGATAGTGTGAATGGGGCTTTAGACTTACCCCAGGCTGTAATTGGACAATGAAAGAATAGCGACATACTGACAACATGCCAGGTTACTAGACCTGGCATTGCACTGCAGTGGTAATTATTAAGTCCATTATCCAATGTCAGTGAGTTATTGTTTGCTTTAGAATTGCACCTTTTTCCACACAGGTCTATGGGTAACCAAAACCATCTGAAGCAAGTCAAATGCACCTGTTGTGAATTTGGGATGATCTTGGAAACACATCAAACTGATGCCAAAAGCACCATGGTTTTGCCCATCAAAGCCAATTGATACGGGCTCTTACCGTTTAAAAAATTTAAGGTTCAATGTTTTTTTTTTTTTTTTCATTTTCCTTTACTTATTTTACATTTAAAAAAACCTGGACTTCCGGTTCCGGCGCCGCATGGAGTAGCTGACCTCCTCATCAGCTCCCGCAGCACGACCCAAAATCGGCCTATAAAACCAGCCTGAGAAGACATCCGAGCCTCTCTCCACCTCTGGGCACTCTACACAGCACCCATGGACCGCTTCCTAGAAAAATCGAGCGCCCGAACGCTCACGGCGCAGACGGCTCACCCGCCGCCGGCGCAGCCACAAATCGAGGCCCCGGTCTCGGCCTACGCCGCGCTGCATTCATCCGCGCCGGGGGCGGACATGGAGGTAAGCGGTGAGACCTCTTCCCCCCCTCCTCCACACACATCCCTACCTCAGCTGGAGGGAGATAACTCCATTGACCGGATAGCCCAGGCTGTAGCAGCGTTGCTGTCACCCATGATTGCAGCATCAGTGGAGAAGGCCGTGAACGCCGGGATGGCGCAAATTAAGGCCCAGTTAGGGGAACATGGCACGAGGCTAAATGAGCTTGAACATCGCCTCTCTAATGCAGAAGAGGAGCTTTATCAAGCCCAGGCCACAGAGCATGCCCAGGACAAAACAAACCAGTACATCTTGCAGAAGCTGGATGATTTGGAGAATAGGGCCAGGAGAAGTAACCTGCGCTTCGTGGGAGTACCGGAGACACTACAGGCATCAGCCCTGACGGACTTCTGTGCCCGGCGCGTCCCAGAAGCCTTGGGCCTTTCGGGCCCATGCATGGTGGAAAGAGCTCACCGTATGGGGCTATTCAACTCGGAGAGAAAATCACCCCGTCCAATCATTGCCAAGTACCTCAGCTATGCAGACAAGTCCATTATCCTGCAATCATTCCGGCAATCCTGTCAACTTCAAATTGATGGCGTTAAAGTTTTAATCTTTGCTGACTACTCCATCGAGGTGTCAAAGAAGAGAAAAGCATTTCAACAGGTATGCACGGAACTTTTTAAACACCAAATTAAATTTTCTTTGGCCTTCCCGGCAATTCTCCGCCTCAGAGCTCCTAATGGCGACCAACTGACCTTCCATGACCCTGCTGACGCAGAAGCGTTCCTTCGTTCGCGCTTTGCAAACCAGCACCACCAGCCACCCTCTAAAGCCCTTCCGATCAACCGTCCCATGGACCAGAGGAGCCCCCGCAAGGATTCCCCAAAAAGATTCAGGGGCTCTGAATTGGATTCCGCCCGGCTCATCACAAACTGACTCTGGCAGTAATACTTTTCCACTCGTTCTCTCCCCCTACTCATATCCCTCCCTGAGGGGACCCAAAGTGACCTGTCAGGTACTCCTCAGAGCTCGCTGCGTAGCAGTCTCCGTCCACCAAAGTGACCTACCCACAACGCCGGTTGCCTGCCGCACTACCACAGGTCCAGGTAGCTATGTCCGCTGAGGTGAACCTCTGATCTTTGAGCTCGGGCATCTCTCAGCACGCCACTACACTTCTCTGTTATTGCTGATGCATTACCTTGGGCAAAAAGGGCTTAGTTATTCATTTCAGCTGCTTTGTTGCTCTTTCTGATGCAAATGCCCGACTGTTTTGTTTTATTTTTGTTACTCTGCCATGCTCCCTCCCCCCCCCCTCCCGGGTTGCTAAAATATGTTTATATGGTATGTCTCTCATGATATTTCACTGGGCATTGCACCCCCTGGGCTCATTGTACGCCGTCATCCTTCATTTCCTCCATTACACGGTCTGTGATCACACACCGCTTGGCACCTTATGCTTTTGGTGCCGGGCTCTCGGGCCTCAAATCGGTGTGGTCGTGACATGGGGGCTGGCTCGTACAGTGACTCCATGTGGAAAAAAGCGAAGTACTCGCAATTGTTTTTGTTCTTTCTTGTTACTGTTGGTATTACCTTTGTTTCAGGTTCCCCCCTTGCCACCCCCTTACCCCTCCCCCCCTCACCATGCACCGTATCGCTCCCTTCTTACACTCCGTCGACACACCATTCTGCTGATATCTACCCACCCCTTGAAGTGGCGACCCCCCCATACTTTTGAAATGAGAGGGCCCCTATATAGTATTTCTGCCCAAACCCTTTACACAGTCCCCCTGACATGAAAGTTATATCCTGGAATGTGAAGGGACTCAGATCACCCAATAAGAGGATGAAGGTTCTTAGACACCTGAAGAGGCACAAAGCAGACATTGCAATACTGCAGGAGACCCATCTAGCACAGTCTGACTTCCCACGCTTACATAAGCTATGGGTGGGCACGGTCCTTGGCTCAGAGGCTGTAGGCCGCAAGGCGGGCGTTATAATGCTTATACACAAAAACCTCCCCTGCACGATCATCGCAGTTAACTCGGACGCCCAAGGTAGGCTTCTCTCAGCACATCTTAAAATAGGCTCCAAGGAACTAGTCATCTCTAACGTTTATGCCCCTAACAGTCCCGGTAAAACCTTCTACAGCGAACTCTCCACCTGGCTTCTCCAAAACCCTCACCTCCCCCACTTGATTGGGGGTGACTTCAATGACACCCTCCACCAAGTGGATGACAGGTCCTCTCCGAAACACTCGAAACTCGCTCCAGAAGCTAGTCATCCCTCCCTTTTCGCGTCCACTATGGACTCCCTCCATCTCCATGACCTATGGCGCTTATCACACCCTGCAGACAGGGAATTCACCTTTTACTCCAACCCACATGCCGTCTTTACCAGGATAGATTACCTTTTTGGATCGGACGACTTAATACCCATGATGTCGGACACCGACATCCTCGACATAGCTATATCCGATCATGCCCCGATAACGGTCTCACTTGACAATCTGGACCTCCCCCCTCACCCCAAAATCTGGCGCTTTCCCTCTTATCTACATAACCGCGCTAACTTCCAACAATTCATGGAAAAAGCATGGCTAGAATACTCTGAGGCCAACGCCTCCCATGCAGAAAACCCGAACCTCTTCTGGGACGCCGGTAAAGCATTCCTCAGAGGCCAGATCATCTCCTATGCTTCTTCCTTTAAAAGAAATGCCATGTCCCAATACAAACTGGCCAGCTCCCGTCTGCACCTGGCACAAAGGGCCCTTCTCACCTCTGATTCCCCGCAAAACAGAGACGAATGGCACGCTGCCAAGAGATCATTTGATTCCTGGGCAGACACTCTAGAATCGGTCAAAAAGGCTACACTAGATGCCACCTTCCACAAGTTCGGCAATAAATCTGGCAAGTTACTAGCCAGGCTCTGTAAAGGCGCCTTCAAACCCACCCATATCACGTCCCTGAGAGACCCCAGCGGTAATGTTAACACAACCCCTCCGTCAATAAACGCGGCAATGCTACACTATTACTCGACCCTATATGCCCCTGACCCTATTGACAATCAAACAGCAAAAGCCTTTTTAGAAAACTTAGACATCCCCCAAATCACCCTCTCCCAACTGGAGGCCCTAAACGCCCCTATCTCTCCCGCCGAGATCTCTGACACCATTCGCTCACTTGCCCCATCTAAAGCCCCGGGTCCCGATGGCTTCACGGGCGAATTCTATAAGACCCTACGAACTTTACTGGAACCCACCCTTCTCTCAGTTTATAGCGGCGTGTGGTCCGGCGGCTCATACCTCCCCTCAGGAAATCAGGCTATCATCAAACTGCTGTCCAAAAAGGGGAAAGACCCCCTAGATCCTGGGTCATATAGACCCATTTCCTTACTGAACCTAGATGTTAAAATCTTGTCCAAAATAGTTGCCAATAGGCTCTCGGATATAATCCCCTCCCTCATCCATCCGGCACAATCGGGCTTCGTAAAAGGCAGAACGGCAACCCTGAACATCCACAAAGTCATGCTAGCCCTAGAGCACGCTCGACAACACCCTATGGGAGACTTTGCCATCATGTCCCTCGATGCCGAGAAAGCCTTCGATAATGTAAGCTTTGAATGGCTCTCTCTATCGATGGCGAAATTAGGATTCTCCGGCCCCTTCTGCCACCTCGTCCACGCCATGTACGCTTCCCCCTCGGCGAAATTAGTAGCTGCGGGCCTCCTCTCGGAGGAATTCCGCCTCCATAAGGGGACACGGCAGGGCTGCCCTCTCTCCCCGCTCCTTTTCAACATAGCCTTAGAACCCCTATCCAGACACCTTATCCAAATTGCCCCTCTTCACGGCATACGAATTGGCCCGCACGAACTGCGCTCTTCCCTCTTCGCGGACGACGTTCTCATTTTTTCAGCCGACCCATCCGCCGACATGGTCACCATCAAGAAAATCTTCGATACGTTCCATACCTGCTCGGGTCTCCGCATCAATTATGGCAAAAGCGAAATCCTCCCCCTAGGCTCACTACCCCCCCCCCCTCGTGGACTCGCCAATCCATCTTCTCGGTCGCCACGTCCCATATCACATATCTCGGCATCAAAATCGGCAAACTGCCCTCCTCCCTGTACCATCTTAACTATCCCCCTCTATTCTCAAAAATTTCTCAGGAACTGGTGAACTGGTTAGACCTGCCGCTCTCGCTCCTGGGGAGATGCCACCTGGTAAAGATGGTTAGCTTCGCCAGATTGCTTTACCCGATGCAGACTATCCCTCTGCTCCTCCGTCACAAAGACGTTAAAAACCTTGAATCGGCTGTTTCCAAATTTATCTGGCATGGCAAGAGACCCCGCATTGCTCTAAAAAAATTGTTTCTCCCCAGGCGCGAAGGTGGTGTTAATCTCCCGAACATTAGACTGTATAATATAGCATGTCTATTAAGAATTGGCTTAGATTGGATAGCACGATCCTCCCGATGCTCAAACTTCCCCCTTGAGTCTGCTATGGCGCACCCCCTTTCACTGGTGGCACTCCTCCACTGCAAATGGAAGTCTGTTTCCCCCGAATACCAGCATAACTTACTACTCAGGGACACGGTCATCGCATGGAGGGAAAGCAGGAAAAGCCTTGGTCTCTCCCCCTTCATGTCGAGGCATCTACCTATCCAAGGTAACCCCAGTTTTCAACCGGGACTGGACCACAGGCCCTTCAAAGTTTGGCAGGACAAAGGACTTACTCATTTTATCTCTCTATGTGATGCTGCCACCGGTCGCCCACGACCTTTTGCTGCTGTAGCCAATCTCTTTGCTCTGCCCCAATCTCACTTTCTTTACTATTGGCAATGTGTCCACTACCTACGTGCCACCTGCAACGAATACTGAAAGCGCTTCACCCCAAACTTCACTGACCAATTACTTCTAGATGGCACATACAAAATCTCAGACATCTACAAGCCACTGCTCAGTGAGGCGTCCCCCTCCCTGGCATCCGCATCCTCATCAGCAGCCAACTGGGGAAAGGACTTTCCGGACGATGATCTGTTGCACAAACTATTCCAAGGCTACAACAAGACGCTACAACTGACCCCAAACGAAATATGGAGGGAAACCCAGTTAAAAATTCTCCACCGAGCTCACATTCCTTTCCTTCGATCCTCTCAGGACTCAAGCAGCGCAGAGTGCCCTCTGTGCCGACACCCCAGACCCTCCCTGGCACACCGTTTCTGGACCTGCTCTTTCATTTCAACGTTTTGGGACCAAGTGTTGGCCTACATATTTGAAATCACTTTACTTAAGCTACCCAAGGACCCTTTCCTCCTCATCTTCGGCTACTGGGACCCCCAGCTACTACGACGTTCACAGCGGGATGATCCACCCACCCCCACCTCCAATATCCCTTCATATACCTCCAAAGATTGGCCTCTGCTATGCCTGCTTGTCGCACGAAGAGTCATTTTGAGAAACTGGACCTCCTCACGCCCCCCCTCTACTTCCCAAATTAAACGGGACATCCTCCTCCTCCTCTACAAGGAAAGAGCCACCACGGACTTCCGAAAGGACACTGCTAAGGAACGTTTTCTTTCCATCTGGCTACCCTTCATGCAAATGAACTTGTCCCATCAGGATTTGGAAACCTTTGAGCATCACTTATTCTCCTTCTCCAAATCCGCCCCTCCACCAACCCCAGCAGGAGTTATCCCCCCAGACACCCCCTCTACCACCTGATTGTGACTTTATACCTCTGCCGCCACCCCACCTCCCTCTTTATGTACTATATGGAACTAACTCCCTCGGTGCACCCCCCCCCCTCCTCCCTTCACCCCCAAGTTTCTCTATCCTCCCCCCAATATTGCTCTGCTTGTTATATTGTACATGTAACTCCTCTGTTTGGAAAACCTCAATAAATATTTTTGAAAAAAAAAAAAAAAAAAAACCTGAATAAAATGTTAAAACTACCACGTGAAATTCTGCTATATGAGAAATACAGCGTGAAATGTATCCAGGTATACCAACCAATTATAGCATATTGCTCTGTAAACTGACACCAAAACAGAAATATCTTATCACAAAAGTACCAGTTACCTAAGGACATAAAAGGATTTATACTGTCCCATGTGAGTCCACTAAAAACCTTATTACACAGAAAACATTTCCCCTAGCTTATGCTAGTAAAATCTAATATGATTCAAACTGAAAATTTAAGAAAAGGTGCATGTATCGGTGCTAAAAAAATTGTAGTTTTGGATGTTAGGTTGGCCATAGGAGTATGACAGCGTTAATTTGTGGGTCTATATCGACACATCAATATATGAGGAATAAACTCCATACTTGGAATAATAAATCCTAAATATTTACAGTAATAAATAAAGATAGTATGACCTGCTTTCTTTCTGAAAGAATATGCAAATGCTTTATTCATCCTGCTTACAACAGCCAAATGGAGATAAATAAGGCATTATCATATGACAAGAGACCACAAGGCCAAGCTTACGACTACAGACACCTGGTTGACTGGCAATCTGGACTCCTGCTGTGCCTTTATAAATATAATACTGCATTCAACTCTTGCAAGCACAGAGACCTAGTAATGACATCAAATAAAGTATGTAATAAAAACAGCAAGGCTTTCCCTGTTTTCTGCCATCTGCAGTTCATAGAGACCACACCTGGTGAGGAATAGATGGTTGGGGTTATGATGGTTCATCACTATGTTGTGGATGTACAAATAATGGGTTAAATCTGAATTTGATCTCAAATACTTTTTTTTTGTTAACCAGAGATCAGTGGCGGTGGGGGGACAAACAAACTGAAAATAAAACATCAATTGCAGCCTCACTGTGTCCATCAATTGTAGCGCCAATGTGCCCATTAATTACAGCCACTGTGCACATCAATTACAGCCAATGTGCTCACCAATTATAGCCACTATGCCCATCAATTGCAGTCACTGTGCATATCAAGTGCAGCCACGGTGCCCATCAATTGTAGCCTCACTGTGTCCATCAATTGCAGCCACTGTGTCCATCAATTGCAGCCACTGTGTCCATCAATTGCAGCCACTGTGTCCATCAATTGCAGCCACTATGCCCATCAATTGCAGTCACTGTGCATATCAAGTGCACCCACGGTGCCCATCAATTGTAGCCTCACTGTGTCCATCAATTGCAGCCACTGTGTCCATCAATTGCAGCCACTGTGTCCATCAATTTCAGCCACTGTTTCCATCAATTTCAGCCACTGTGCCCATCAATTGTAGCCACTGTGCACATCTATTGCAGCCTCACTGTGTCCATCAATTGCAGCCTCACTGTGTCCATCAATTGCAGCCACTGTGTCCATCAATTTCAGCCACTGTTTCCATCAATTTCAGCCACTGTGCACAAAAATTACAGCCACTGTGCCCACCAATTGTAGCCAATGTGCCCATCAATTACAGCCACTGTGCACATCAATTGTAGCACCACTGTACTCATCTATTGCAGCCCATCAATTGTAGCCTCACCGTGTCCATCAATTGTAGCCATTATGCCCATCAATTGCAGCCACTGTGTCCATCAATTGCAGCCACTGTGTCCATTAATTGCAGCCACTGTGCCCATCATTTGTAGTCTCACTGTGTCCATCAATTGTAGCGCCACTGTGGCCATAAAATGCGGCCCCACTGTGCCCATAATATGCAACCTGTACAGTATGAAGGGAAGTGTATATACGAGGTGGATGGTATTAGTATATACAGGAAGGAAGGTGGGTGTATACAGCCATATATACACCCATCTTTCTTCCTCTATATAGAGACCTTCTTCCATCATCACTGACTGTAGATAAATAGTATCTGTTCTGTTACAGCTATATACACAGTAGACATGTGCATTCATTTTCGTCCAAATGCATTTTCGTCCGAATTTCAGGTATTTTCGTTATCGTTTTAACAAACGAAAACGAATGCGCAGTATACAAAAACGAAAGATCCGACATAAACAAATGCTTTATTTTTATTTTTGTTGCAACAGCAGTTCGATATAGATAGGAGATTCGACCTGAAGCTGACAATAACAATCTGTGTCTATCGAAGCTGTTGTCGAATGTGCCTAACTCTATTAGTCCAAGATTATTCTACATAGAGAGAAAAGATTCAACATTATAGAGAGAAAAGATTCAACATTATAGAGAGAAAGGATTCGACATAGAGAGAAAAGATTACTGTTGGAATTGGGTGGGGGAAGTAAAATAAAAATAATGATGATGATGATTGTTATTGGCTGATTGTAACCAAAGAGGAGGAGCAGTAAAATAGCTAGAACTAACTTGACAATTCAACATGAACGACGAAGATTCAACAAAGTATCGAAAAACATACAAATGTCGAATCTGTCATTGAAGGCTTATGGTGTCTGTTGAAAGTTCTAAGAAGATTTGACGGAGCAGCTAAACTGTACAATGCTGCATTCGTACATTTTCGGTCAAATGCTTGGCCCATAGGCTATAGAACAATTCTAATGTTGGTTGACTAGTAATAATAATCAATAAATATAATTATTACATACAACATTAGAATTCTACTATAGCTAGCTTGTAGACGGAACATTGGACCGGAAATGTACGATCACGGCATCGTACAGTTTCGCTGCTCGACATTCGACAGACACCATAAGCCTTTAATGACAGATTTGACCTTAATTCATTCAGATTTTCAGACAAATACAATTTCTAACGAAAAACAAAGTGAATAAAAACGAATTTCGGGAGTAACTACATACATTTATTTTTTCGGACGAAAACAAAATTCCGAAACAAAATATTTCAGTGTGCACTAATACACAGTGACAGGACAGATGGTATAGTAGGATGGACTGGACAGTCTCTCTCTTTAATGAGTCTGCTTTGCTCTTTCCTCTAGGCCATTTGATCTATACAGTACTCATATACCCCGATCCTCCAGCCATGTGATCACACCCAGGCCCAGTCTCTACACTGCCACAGAGACTCATGTGGAGAGAAGCGGCAGGGAATTGTGTACTGTACTACTGATGCTTGTGCAGAGTGGAATTGCGGCTGTCAATGGGAAATGCCAGGCATTGGTGGGGCCCGTGGATGGCACTAAGCTGTGAGTCCTGGTCGGCAGACAGTACTCCCCAAGTGAGTGGTGGTTCTGCGAAAACCACCGCCTACCATCCTTCGGACCAACCAATCACTGCCTCACCTTCTGAATGCAGCGAAGCGGCTACTTGCGATATATTGGAAGCGTCCGCAGGTTCCTAGCAGGGAGAAGTGGATCCGCAAGGTCGGTGAGATACGGAAGGCGGAGGACTGGATCACCACTACTCGGGAGCGCTTTTCCAGCACCTGGTCGACCTGGGCAACGTATGTCTTGGATCCAGTATATGTCACTTGTCAGTTCCAGTTTGGACGTGGCATTGTTGGAGCTGGCAGACCCTTCCCTTAGGCAAAGACCTTGGGCCCCCTAGCTTGGTACAGAGCCCTCAATACCACTGTCTTGGACTCATTAGGCAAACAGAGGAGGAGGAGGAGGGATGAGGACATTTTCCTTTTCAGCTACTAATAGACTGCGAGGTGGTGGAGGCAAGTGGTGTGGGGGAGGAGCTGGACGTGTGACCTCAGGTATGTTCCTACTTATTCTAACCCCCCTTTTTTTTCTCTCTTCCTCTTTTATCTTTTGCTCTTACTTGTCTTCTTTGCCCTATTTTTCTCTGCTTTCCTTCTAGAAACTTTTTGACATTGAGTGACCTGGTTGCTTGTACACCGGGAGGGGGGTGGGCATTGGGGGTGTCGGCCGGTCTGACAGACTCGGGATCCCGTTGCCGAGGGGAAGCTTGTTCCCCTTCGGGGACGGCAACTTGTTTTGCCACCTTGGGGTGGGCGTCTCGATCACTGTGGAGGTCAGTCGGGGTTGGTGCATGGAGGGGGGTAAGCTGGAGGTCTACAGAGGCCCCGCCTCCTTGTGCACGCTCGGCTGGCTTACCCTCTAATCTGCACATTATTTAGTGTACCAATTGCTGTCCAGTTGAAAGGCCGGCTCGCCTTCCGGTCCTTGCCCCTCTACAGCGAGCACTTGCCTTTATCAATTGATGAGAGACTCGAAATGTGTCTTCCTTAAGCTTTGTCTTTCGGCTACAGTGTTTTATACAGAGGGGGAGACTTCACCCCCTGCTCGCTGCCTGGTCTAAAAGATTAAGTTATGCCCATTCGGATACTGGGTCCCGATGTGTTCACGTGTTTCTCTGTTTTCAATGTCCAATTTGTTTTTATGTTATGTTGAATACTGAATGGCTTACTGTCTGCTGCAAATGCTTCTGACAACTTGTGTTGTGATGTACTACTTTGCCATTCACAAATAAAGATTTGACAAAAAAAAAAAAGGATAAGTTCACCTTTTCCATATTCAGGGTGTTACATGTTATATGCTACAGATTCCCCCGTACCCCCTCCACAATCTCTAATTGTCTTCTTATTTATTCACAGAGTTCTATAAATGTGAAAACTACAAGCTTGTAGTTCTCAATTAACTACCATGTCGCTGTTGAGCGTTTCAGTAGTTCATTGATTCTTCCTATTAGTGTATGATGTACAGGCAGACAGCTGCTGACCCCAGGTGCAATGCTTTCCAGGCTCCTACATAAAAAAAATTGTAAATGCACATTTTTTTACCTGCAAAAAATGCACTGATTACTGTATAAATGTCACTTGCAGGGAAGGGGTTAACACTAGGGGGCGATCAAGGGATTAAGTGTGTTCCCTAGGTGTGTTTCTAACTGTGAGGGGATGTGACTGACTAGAGGAGTAGCCCGATCGCTGTTCCTACTTAGTAGGAACACACAATCTGTCTCTCCTCCACTGTCAGAACAGGGATTTGTGTGTTTACACACATAAATCCTTGTTCTGGCTCTCATACCTGGGATCGTGGGTGGCATGTGGCAATTATGGCCACCAGCCACATGCATTGGGTCCCCCGCTGTGCAGTGGGCGTGCATGCCTGCTATGACTCTTAAAGGAGCCATCGTGCATCTACAGCAATTCGCTCAGGAGAGCCAACCTGCTGCCGTATATGTATGGAAGTCAGTCGGAAAGGGGTTAAGGAACGTAAAAACTTGGAATGTGAATATTTTGGCAAACACAGACATCAGAAACACCCAGCAGAGTGGGAAGCTGACACAATGCTACACTAAAACCACCCATAGACATCAGAGAGTAGTCACTAGCTTTGTAAAAAAATATTTTACACACATAAAACATACTTTAAATAGGAATGAGCCGAACATTCCTGAATTTACGTAGCACCATCTAGTGTGCTTCTAGTGTCAATGTAGGTAAATCTATGTTTTGACTCATAGTTAAAGGGTTTGTAAAGGATTTTTTTTTATCTTAATAGCTTCCTTTACCTTAATGCAGTGTTGTTTTCATGTCCTCATTGTTCGTTTTCACTCTAAAGTTGCTGTAATTCTTCTCTGATCTCCACACTTCCTGGTTGCCTGTTTCCTGATGACCACAGTACTGGGAGCTTTCTTTCTGTGGTCACTAACTTCAAGGAGGTGTGATTACTGTGTGTCTAAAACCCCTCATCACCAATCAGTTTCGTTTTACAAACCATCACTGCCCTGTATTGGCTCTGTGGCTCTGTACATCAGAGAGACAGGAAACAGCATGCAAAAACGGAACTAGAACTGTAGGTACATTATATGATTGATTTTTATCTATTTTTAATAATTTTTAAAAAGAATCAGTAAACTATTATGTCTCTATACCCTGTAAACAGTCATTTCAGCAAATAAAAAAAAATAAAATCCTTTACAACTCCTTTAACTTGTGAATTTAAATTGGGTCATGATTTACTGCAGGTCAGGCTGGATAACTTACACAGGCAGGTCTCTGGTGCTTCCCCCTGGTTCTAGAATTATAGAGAAACTTCTAGAAGCTAGGGGGTGGAGGCCAGGAGCGTTGGTCTGCATACTTAGGGAAGCATGGCCAATCCCCAGGCAGTGGGACTGGCGGGGTGGCTGAGCCACCCTCTAAATATTGATGAGTCGTGCCAGCAGGGGGTCAGGTGGAAGATGGAGTGCTGAGGAGACTGTCGTGGCCTTGGAGGGGGGCCCTGTGTCTGGGGGCCTCTGTTTAGGTTGGTGCTTGGGCTGGCTTTGGAGGATCCTGACACCCGTGCAGTTTGAAAGGAGTCTTGCCTAGGAAGCAGCGGGAGCAAGAAAACAATGTGAGCACATCAGCACACCTAAGGATAGACTGCCACATGTAGCAAGTCTTTTCTGGAAGACAGCATTGTGCTTAATCTTTCCTTTCTCTTGCCCTGGGAGATCTTTGGAAGCAGCGGGGTGGGTTGGTGAAGAAGCAGCCAGGTGGGCTGGTAGTTCCTGCAGATAATAGAGCTGGGATCGGTGTCTACAGTGGAGTTGGAGATACTCTGGTATGCAGCCTACAACACTTCATGCTACTTTCTAAGGGGCTAAGAGTTCTGAAGGGGCTTTTGCATCTGTGATTATCAGAGACTGTCAGCTCAGGAGGAGGACAGTGCTGGAGCGTGTATATAGGGAGGAAGTTGTCCCTTCCATTGTTGCAATCAAGCTGGGTAACCCATAATTCATATTCCCCATCCAAGTTATTACCCCTAATAAACAACAAAAACCAAGCTCAAAATATAAGTGTCGGGATGGAAGTGTTCAAAACAGAGTGATAACATACATGAATATTGTGCCAATACGTAAGACGTCTATGTAGCAATGTGGAATATCAGAAAATGGCAAGTGACAAACAAGAAGTACAAAAAAAAAATATATATATATATGTACACAATGTGCTAGTACATATAATGTGATAGTACATATATTGTGAAATCAGGGAAAGCTTCCCACTAAGGGCGCCCCTGGGTGTATCGCACAGTGAGCAATGCAAATGATAACAAATATGGATCAAGGTCACAAAAATATATATGTACACAATGTGCTTGTACATATAATGTGATAGTACATATATTGTGAAAACAGGGAAGGCTTCCCACTAAGGGCGCCCTTGGGTGTATCACACAGTGAGCAATGCAAATAATAACACATATGGATCAAGGTCACAAAAATATGTATGTACACAATGTGCTAGTACATATAATGTGATTGTACATATACTGTATTGTGAAATCAGGGAAAGCTTCCCACTAAGGGTGATACACCCAGGGGCGCAAGTGAGCAATGCAAATAATAACAAATATGGATCAAGGTCACAGGTGCAAAAAAATATTAAAAAATCAAATATATTGAAAAATCAAATCAAAAAACAGTCTCTGAGCATATTTCCCAAATGTCCCAGAAAGCAGGATCCAAAGATGCAGAAGTGGTGCCGGGAAAGAACGTTACACAGTGAACACCTCTGGTGGTCCCTAGCTCCTTGTTTTCCACCCCCTCTTACGCATCATGGGGGTTTTGTTCCTCGCTGGAGACTGGAGCATTGCTGGAGAATGGATCATCGTTGGACATGGAGAGACGGGATTACATCGCTGGACAGACATCGACATAGAGAGACTGGATTACATCGCTGGAATTTATTTTTTATTTTTTTTATTTTTAATAAAGGACTTCTACTGTGATTTTCACACTTTTTCTTTGTGAAATGGTAGGGATACAATGTACCCGATTACCAATTCACATGGTGGGGCAGGATCTGGTGGTCCCCTTTGTTAAAGGGGCTTCCAGGTTCCAATAAGCCCCCCCCACCGACCCCCACAACCACCGGGCAAGAGTTGTGGGGATGAGGCCCTTGTCCCCATCAACATTGGGACATCCTCCCCATGTTGAGGGCATGTGGCCTGGTATGGTTCAGGGGGGGGCTCTCTCATCCCCCCTCTTTTCCTGCGGCGTGCCAGGTTGCGTTCTTGGATAAGGGTCTGGTATAGATTTTTGGGGGGAACCCCACACCATTTTTTTTTAATTATGGTGTGGGGTTCCCCTAAAAACCATAACAGAACAATCCCCCTTGATCCCCTAAGGAAGTCACGTGACGTGACGAGACGCGTAGGGATCGAGGAGCATCAGAGTCCATACGCCTGACGCAGCAAGACCCCCCTGTCGTCCGTCTGGTATTCTGTGCCCAGTTTTATCTTCTAAATATGAGTGCATCCATGTTGTTTCAATAAACTTGTTCCATTTTTGCGGGGCTGTACTATGGTCTTTCTCTCCCCTGACATACATGTTGTGTGTGGGTTCCCTTTACCCACTCTGAGTGTCCACCCGGCCCAGACACAGAAGAAGAGGAGCCAGGTGTGCATCCAGGACCCAGGACAAACTCGGTGTTCGTGGGAGATAGGCCCACCATCCATCACCTCCATGTGAGTGGATGTATGAGTGATTGATGATGTATGGATAGACATTTCCCTAACACTATATCAAAACTTGCTTTTCTCCATGCCATACTGCTAAGGAGTGCTGATGTCGTTTCTGCCCATTGAAGTGCATCCCCCCCCCCCCCCCTGCTGGAGGTGGTTTAATTTGGCTATCCGTGCCATAGCCGTGAGGTGAGGAGCTAGGGACCACCAGAGATGTTTACTGTGTAACGTTCTTTCCCGGCACCACTTCTCCATCTTTGGATCCTGCTTTCTGGGACATTTGGGAAATATGCTCAGAGACTGTTTTTTGATTTGATTTTTCAATATATTTGATTTTTTAATATTTTTTTGCACCTGTGACTTTGAATCATATTTGTTATTATTTGCATTGCTCACTGTGTGATACACCCAGGGGCGCCCTTGGTGGGAAGCTTTCCCTGATTTCACAATATATGTACTATCACATTATATGTACTAGCACATTGTGTACATATATATTTTTGTGACCTTGATCCATATGTGTTATTATTTGCATTGTTCACTGTGTGATACACCCAGGGGCGCCCTAAGTGGGAAGCTTTACCTGATTTCACAATATATGTACTATCACATTATATGTACTAGCACATTGTGTACATATATATATATTTTTTTTTTTGTACTTCTTGTTTGTCACTTGCCATTTTCTGATATTCCACATTGCTACATAGATGTCTTACGTATTGACACAATATTCATGTATGTTATCACTCTGTTTTGAACTTGACCCCACCCCCCCCCTCTTCCACCCACGGTCACTAGCCTAGGGATTTATTCCCGTGTCTCCTTTAGATTTCACCCACTTCTCACAGCGCAGACACCACCCCCCCTTGTTTTCTATTTGCTATTTCTCTCTGCCCAGGACAGAGTGTCAGGTGTTTGCAGCAGTGACCCCATCCCATTTCACCCCCCTCGGTAGCGCAGGAACCTCTGTCTATAACGTAAGAGGGGGTGGGATCACCCGTCCATGTCATTAGGCAACCCCTGGCTTCCTCCAAGAAAGCCAGGGGTTACCCAATGACGTGGACGGGTGACCCTGTTCCTCTTACGCGTCATGGGGGTTTCGTTCCTCGCTGGAGACTGGAGCATCGCTGGAGAATGGATCGGAATTGGACGTGGAGACATACATCGCTGGACAGACATCGACATCGAGAGACTGTATTACATCGCTGGATTTTTTTTTTTCCAAACCGTCTACTGTGATTTTAAAAATGTTCACACTTTTTCTTTGTAAAATGGTAGGGGTACAACATGGTGACATTCTCCTATGCTGAGGGCATGTGACCTGAAGGGTCTGGTATTGATTTTTGGGGGGAACCCCACGCCACTTTTTTTTAAATGGCGCAGAGTTCCCCTTAATATCCATACCAGACCTGAAGGGTCTGATATGGAATTTTGGGTGGACCCCCACATTTTATTTTTTGATTTGGGCCTGGTAATAGACTGCCCCCCCCCCAGTTTTTGGACTGGGAACCCCTGTGTTTTTTTTTTCAATGACTTTGATCTGTTTTGCCGGGACCCGACAATTCATGTATAGCCGCGAGTACCGTATATACTCAAGTATACGCCAAGTTTTTCATCCCTTTTTTTAGGGCTGAAAATCCCCCCCTTGGCTTATACTCGAGTCAGTGTACCTGCATTCCTGAGAGGCGTCCATTTTTTTAAAAGTCGCGGGTTCCTCCTGGTGTTACGTTCCGTGATAGGCATTTGACACTGTGTTCCACCTATCACAGAGGTCCTCTCATCCTCACACAGTTTCCCAGCAGATACTGTGTTCAGTGTTCCGCCAATCATGGACGTCCTCTTGTCTGAGGATGAGTAAATAACTTGTATAGCGCTACACATGCAAACTAAATCGTCTCAAGGATGAAAGAATGTCTGTGATTGGCTGAGAAACTGAGTCAGAGGATAAGAGGACCTCCGTGTAAGGTGGAACACAATGTCAAATGCCTATCAAGGAACGGAACGCCAGGAGAAAGCCACGACATTTAAAAAATGGATGCCTGTCAAGAATTCATGTACTCGGACACAGTGAGTACCGTATGGCACAGTGAGACTGCGATGGGCACAGTGAGACTGCGATGGGCACATCCCTACTGATGACCTGTAGGGGCTCTTAACCACTTAAGACCCGGACCTTTAGTCAGCTAAAGAACCCGGACAAGTTTTGCGATTCGGCTTTAACAGACAATTGTGCGGTCGTGCGACATGGCTCCCAAACAAAATTGTCCCACAAAGAGAGCTTTCTTTTGGTGGTATTTGATCACCTCTGCGGTTTTTATTTTTTGTGTTATAAATAAAAATAGAGCGACAATTTTGAAAAAAATTCAATATTTTTTACTTTTTGCTATAATAAATATCCCCCATAAATAAATATATATAAAAACATTTTTTCCTCAGTTTAGGCCGATACGTATTCTTCTACCTATTGGGTCGCACCCGCGACCCACGGCTGGGTACTAGTACAGGACGTACCTGTACGTGGATGTGCCCAGCCGTGCCATTCTGCCGATGTATATGTGCAGGAGGCGGTCCTTAAGTGGTTAAAGCATCACCTGTGGACATTTTTTTATATAAAAGGTTCCCAGAATATAGTGCCTCTTTAAACAAACTACCTGGTCCCTGACAGAATTTCAAAATTCTCTCCACAATATCCTTCCCACTGCTTCTGATGCTGCCTTACCCCTGGTACACAAGTGCATATATGGTGGGAATGCAAAATAGTTAAATCATTTTGGTCAGAATTTTTTCAAATTTTTAACATGATGTTTAACACTATTCTACCACCTGATCCAGCTACGGCACTCCTGAACAGTAAACCCCACACCCTATCACATCGTCAATTTAAACGAATGCTCGTAACCACAGCAGCAAAGCAGACTATTGCGACAGCATGGAAATCTGACTCGCTATGTATTTTATCAGTCAAAAACAGGATTACGCAATCCATGATTCATGAAAAATCAGAAGAAACCTTTCTTGACAATATATTCAAATATGAAGCCTTGTGTAGAACGTGGTTTGAGCATTTCCTACCTCTGATTGTTGTCTCTATGAGGGAGTTTGCCCTATAAATATCCTCTCTGGAAATATTCCTCAATCTCCACTCTATCGTTCCCTTACCTCAAACTGGTTTCGTTTTACTTTTTTTTTCTTACAAACAAGTTTAACAAATCAAAACAAGGGATCTGATATAGTTAGGAATATAACTTTCAGCGGTTGTATACCTGCAGCAGTTTTTTTTTTTACACACCTGAAAGGCAAAAGGCATAATGAGCTAGTATGCACCGCATAAATACTTACCTTGGAAGGAGGTGTGGGGAACTTACCTGGTCCACGCCGAGGGAAATGTCATCTTGCCTTGGCGTGTCTTCCGGGTATCGCCGCTCCAGCGATGCGCGCTGGAGACCTCATTTCGGCAAGGTCCGGCGGCTGCCGGGCCTTTAGCCGAGGATCCGCGCTGTGCATGCACCGCTGCAATCAGCGGCGCATTGCGAGGGGAATATCTCTTTAACCCTACAGGTTTAGGAGATATTCTTTATACCTACAGATAAGCCTTATTGTAGGCTTACCTGTAGGTAAAAGTAGTAGTACAGTGTTCATCCGATCCACCAGACGGATGGAAAAGCAGGTTTTTACTTCGTCAAACTTTGGCGGATCGGAGCGGGTCGGATGTCAGCGGGCATGTCACCGCTGACATCCGCGGCTCCATAGAGGAGCACGGAGCACCCGTTCAGGTCCGCAAAAAACGGTCGCTCCGTGTGAAAGAGCCCTTATGTGTTACTGAGAGAAGGTGTTTCGAGTTCGAGGGATGAGCTTCGAGTTCGAGTCAAACTCATGTTCGACTCAAACATTGCCTGTTCTCCCGTTCGGCGAACAGTGAACAATTTGGGGTGTTCACGGCAAATTCAAAAAGCTGCGGAACACCCTGTATAAGTTTATGTGAGAAGTCTAAAGTGCTAATTTTAACCACTTAAGGACCTCCTACCGACGATATACGTTGGCAGAATGGCACGGCTGGGCACAATCACGTACCTGTCTATGTCTCTTTAAGGCCCACCCGGTCCGAAGCTCTGTGACGGCGCCTCAAATATTTAGGAACGTTAATCCCGGCTGACTTGTCGAAGGCATTTACTCTTAATTTCCCCCCACTACTGATAACGGCCCGCTCCCTGCTCGATAAATGGCATAAGGGCCTGCACTCTTGGTTTGGCAGATGCAATCTCATGAAGATGTGAATTCTCCCCAAATTCTTGTACCTGTTCCAGGCCCTGCCCATCCAGATCCCTGCTCCCTTCCTTAAACAAGTACAAGGCCTCTTTACACGCTTCATTTGGGCCCAGAAAAAACCCAGATTGAACAAAACCCAAATGTCTCAGCCCAAGCAGAATGGGGGCCTGGCCGTCCCTGACATCAGACGGTATTACCAAGCATCCCACCTATGCAGAATAATAGACTGGAGACGAAACGTAACACATAAACTGTGGACTCAAATTGAACAAGCTCAGACCACGATCCCTCTGAAAAGTGCACTATGGTGCACTGGCGGTCTCCCTCCAGGGCTGAAGTCTCACCCACTGATAGGCTCCACGTTGAGACTTAGCTCCTGTGTGGCCATGAAGGAGCTTCTGACGTCCGAGTCCTCACCGCTTTTCCCGATCCTCGGTCACCCGGACTTTCTACCGGGTCTCCACCCGGCGGAATATTCAGGTCTACGGGAGAAGGGTTGGGAGCAGGCGTCTAAGTTCGTGACGTCGGGACGCTGGGCCTCATTGACTGAATTGACAGACTCCGCAGGTGAATATAACCTTCCCTTTTGGAATGCGGTGCGGCTGCACCACTTCCTTCACTCTATCCCCGACCCGCAGAAATTTTCACGCCCACTGACGACATTTGAGGAATGTTGCTCGGAGACCGGACTGGCGTCGCAAACCCTCTCACAAATGTACTCGCTTCTAAACTCACCCCCCACGCAACCTAACTTGCGTTGCCTAGAGAAATGGGAGTCAGACCTTGACCGAACTTTCTCAGTGGTGCAGAAGCAGCGCATCATCACCTTAGCTATAAAGTCCTCATCTTGCACCAGACTTCAGGAAACTAACTTTAAACTCTTCTCCAGATGGTACCTTACGCCCACCAGGCTACACAAGTGCTTCCCCTCTACGTCGGACCGCTGTTGGCGGTGCGGGATGGAGGCAGGCTCACTACTGCACATTTTTTGGTCCTGCCCAAGACTGACGAACTTCTGGACAGAGGTTCGCCGTATCACACAGACGTTTACGACATATGTGATCCCGGACGACGCGTCGTTTTTTCTCCTGCACCTGTCAACGATATCGGTTAAGTCCTACAAAAAATCTTAAGTATGCCACCTTGTGAACGCCGCTAAGGCGTGCATCCCCCTCCGCTGGAAGCAGCAGTGCCCGCCGACGGTTGGTTGCTGGTTGCGGAAGGTGGAGGAAACAAAAAAGATGGAGGATCTGATTCTCACTGCACAACACAAACACGAGACCTTCACTGAGATCTGGGGTATCTGGAATGCTTTTATTTTCTCAGACGAGGGGGCATCCCTTCTCGGGACCTGAGGTCACCTCGGTCAGGAGCTGTATCGTCCGCTCCCCGACATCACCCTGTCTGTGTCCCCCATTTCACCCCCCCCCCCTCTCTCTCTTCCCCTCTCTCCTTCTCTCAGCTTCACCTGACTTCATCTCTACTTCTTTCTAAGATAAAATTAAGCACGGGGAGGTTATGGCTCTTGGATGCTATCCATATGGGTATAGATTGCAACGTGCATGTCGTTATGACTCCTCTCTAAGCGTGTCTATATACGGGGTCATTTTACAGTGTTGGCTAAAATACACGTATAACCCCTCTGTACTTGTTTTTTAAGGACATGTATGTTTCTGTTGTAATGTTGGAATCTCTCCATGTGTGCTTTCTTAATAAAAATACATATTTGAAAAAAAAAATTTGCGCAAACCAATCGATAAACGCTTATTGCAATTTTTTTGCCAAAAATAGGTAGAAGAATACGTATCAGCCTAAACCGAGGGAAAAAAACAGTTTTTTTATATATTTTTGGGGGATATTTATTATAGCAAAAAGTAAAAAATATTGTTTGTTTTTTTTTTTCAAAATTGTCGCACTATTTTCGTTTATAGAACAAAAATAAAAACCGCAAAGGTGATCAAATACCACCAAAAACAATCTCTATTTGTGGGAAAAAAAGGACGTCAATTTTGTTTGGGAGCCACGTCGCACGACCGCGCAATTGTCAGTTAATGCGACGCAGTGCCGAATCGCAAAAAGGGGCAAGGTCCCTAACCTGCATGGTGGTCAGGGTCTTAACTGGTTAAAAAGTGTTTGGGGACCTGGGTGTATAGTATGCCTGTGAAGTAGCGCTTGTTTTCCGTGCTTAGAACTGTCCCTGCACAAAGTGTCATTTCTGAAGGAAAAAAGGTCATTTAACCGCTTGCGGACCGCTGCATGTACATTTACGTCGGCAGAATGGCACGTACAGGCACATTGGCTTACCTGTATGTCCCTGCCTTGACTCGGGCCGGGGGTCCGATCAGGACCCCCCCCCCCCCCGGTACATGCGACGGTCTCTGCGGCTCTGGGAGCGATCCGGGATGAGGGGGCGGCTATTCGTTTTTGTCCGCCCCCTCACGATCGCTCCCAGCCAATGCGCGCGCCCTCCCCGCTCTGTCACTTCCTCCTCCTGTGTAAACACAGGAAGGAGGAAGTGATGTGATCTCTCCCTCTGCGTTTTTTTCAATCACCGCTGAGGAGAGATCACGTCTCACAGTAAGTCTGCACAACACTACACTGACACACAGACACATAGGCAGACTTAACCCCTTGCGATCACCCCCCCTCCCCCTGTCACAGTGTCACTGAATGCAGTGATTATATGTATGATCACTGCAGTTAGTGTCAGTGTGACAGGCAGTCAGGCCGTGTACACACGGCAGAGAACCTCGACGGGCAGAACACATTGTTCCGCCCGTCGAGGTTCTCTGCCGGCCGTCGAAATCGGCGACCCGCCCGTCGGGAATGGCAACCAACCATTCATCCAGGCGGGCCGTCGAGCAAATAGAGAGCATGCTCTCTATTTCTGCTCGACGGGATTCCCGACGGGATGCTCGCCGAGAGCGTACACACGGCCGAGGTCCTCGCTGGAATGCAGCTTCCAGCGAGGTTCTCGCTGGTTTCCAGCGAGAACCTCGGTCGCGTGTACGCCGCCTCAGTGTTAGGTTCAGGGTAGCCCCCGTACACCCCTAATAAAGTTCTAACCCCTTGATCACCGCCCTAGTTAACCCTTTCACTCCCTATTGCCAGCGTCACTAAGCGATCATTTTTCTGATCGCTGTATTAGTGTCGCTGTTCCCGCTAGGTAGCTAATTTTTTTTTTATTGAGATTTTTTTTTTTACTAAAGACATGTGGCTAAATAAATTTTGGCCTAAATGTTTGACTAAAATTTACTTTATTTGATTTTTCTTATAACAAATAGTAAAAAAAAAATATTTTTTTTCAAAAATATCGCTCTATTTTTGTATATAGCGCAAAAAAAAAATCGCAGAGGCGATCAAATACCACCAAAATAAAGCTCTTTTTGTGGGAAGAAAAGGACGCAAATTTTGTTTGGGAGCCACGTCGCATGACGCAATTGTCAGTTAAAGCGACTCGCAAAATCGCAAAAAGGGGCCTGGTCATTTACCTGCATTTTGGTCCGGGTCTTAAGTGGTTAAAACCACTCGCGGCTATAATGAATTGTCGGCTTTCCCAGTGATGTGATAGGTGACCCCGCACCCCTCTGATATAAATCAGGTTTGTCGTTACATCAGAGGGGGGTGGGGTCACCCGTCATGTCACTGGGAAAGCCTGGGTTTTCCCTTGCGTCAGAGGGGGACGGGGTCACGTGACAATTGGTCTCACCCTCACCTACATAAGAGATGTCACTGGCTGAAGCCGAGTCATTCCTAGGGTCTGACAGGTGATGTTCTGCGCTGGAAGGACATCTCATCACTGGATCCTGGACATGGATGAAGAGGAGATCTTCTCATCGCTGTACGCCAGAGAGGAGATCACCCATCGCAAGATACATACAGTATCCATACATACTGAGTTCCCCCCAAAATTTGTCACAGATCCAGCCCACAGCACTGCTGCTGCCTCTGCTCTCTCCCCTCTCCTCTCACACTGTACCGTTCGGGCAGAGAGGGGAGGGAGGAACCGGCATCATCACATGACGCCGGTTTGTTTACAAGTGATCGCTCCGTCCAATGATCTATCAGCAGCGATTTACCGTGATCCGTGATGCGCCGGGTCCTCTGGACCCAACGGTCACAGACATTCCCGTGTGCACGTTAATTAACGGCCTCCCAGAGTTAAGCAACCGCCCTCTAGACGTACTTTGTCTATAAGGCGGTTGTCAAATGGTAATATCCATACCAGACCTGAAGGGCCTGATAATTGAATTTGGGGGGGACCCATGCATTTTTTTTTATGAATGACTTTAATCTGTATTGCCAGGAGCCGACAATTCATTATAGCCACGAGTGGTTTTAAATGGCTTTTTTTCCTTCAGAAATGGCAATTTGTGCAGGGACAGTTCTAAGCACGGGAAACAAGCGTTACTTCACAGGCATACTATACACCCCCCAGCCCCCAGGAATGAAATTGAAAGGAATATTTCACTTTTATTGTTTCACTTTAAGCATTATTAAAATCACTGCTCCCGACAAAACGGCTGTTTTTAAAACTTTTTTTTGCATTGATACATGTCCCCTGCGGCAGGACCCGGGTCCCCAAACACTTTTTAGGACAATAACTTGCATATTAGCCTTTAAAATTAGCACTTTAGATTTCAAATGTTCGAGTCCCATAGACTTTAACAGGGTTCTAAAGTTCACACAAACTTTTGGTCTGTTCGCAGGTTCTGGTGCGAACCGAACAGGGGGGTGTTCTGCTCATGCCTAGTCTTCAACTTGTTCCTATGTTTCCTGACACCTGATCCATTGCATTCACCTACCCATGTATGACTTCTGCCTCAACTTTGCTCATCAGTTTACTTTTGGCCTAATTACTGGAGTTGCCTTTGCCTGCTAAATATGCACTGGATTGTCTGGCTATTGGCAACCTTGGCCCTCTTCCTGGACTTGCCCTGCCGCTGATTCAGTATCACGCTGCCTGACTCTTACTAACTTTTGGCCTGCTCCCCAGTTTCCTATACTACCTCATGTTCTAGTACCAAGCTGCTCCTGAGACCTGTCCTGAGGGCTGTGGCTTCCAGTTATACCCACTTATATTGCCAACACTGTCAGTCAGCTTAAACTCTTTGCCTTCAGGAGGGCAGGAGGTGCAAGAAAAGCCCTCACAATGTTCCAGTCTCCACCAGGTATGTGATGGTTCAACTCGACTTAACACTAACTTGGTTTGGTTGTTTGGTAAACCTCCAAACACGCAAAATTCTGTCCAAACTTGTAAACAGTGGGCCAGATTCACAGAGCGATTACGCCGGCGTAACAGGAGATGCGCGGCGTAAGTCTTAGGCCCCATACACACGAGCGGACAGATTTGTTCAAATCTGTCTGCTGGGATTTTGGTTTGCTCGCGTGTACACACGATTTGTTCAAATCTGTCTGCTGGGATTTTGGTTTGCTCGCGTGTACACACGAGCAAACCAAAATCCCCGCCAGCAGAGAGCGCGCTGACGTGTCGGTGACGTGGTGGTGACGTTGACGCCGCCACGTCACCGCACCAGGAAGTAAAACACTTCCGCGCATGCGCCGAATCCATTCGGCGGCGGTGCGGCGGCGGAGCGGGACGACATGTCTGCTGGTAAGTGTACTAACCAGCAGACATGTCGGGCGGACAGATTCCCACCGGATAGATTTCAAAGCATGCTTTGAAATCTGTCGGGTGGACAAATCTGTCCGCTAGCCCATACACACGTTCGGAGATGTCTGCTGAAACGGTCCATCGGACCGTTTTCAGCGGACAAATTCGATCGTGTGTACGAGGCCTAATTGTGCCATGCGTTTCGATGCACGGCACTCCCAAAACGAGATACGCAAGAAATCTATTTTGTTTTTGTCCAGCGCAATTTCGTCAGACAGGCGCATCCGTCCGCGCAAAACTGCGCTAGACAAACCATTGATTTGCTATTCAAATATGCTAATGAGGGAGTTACGGGGATCCACAAAAGAATGTTGGTGCAGCGCAGGCTACGCGCTGTGTGCAACAGCTAAATGTTCTGTCTAAAATTAGACCATATAAAAGCTGCTCTAAAATTAGACAATTCGTCTACATGTCAGATAAAGCAACACTGTTAGTGAGGAGCTGAGCGGTCACACATGTTGCCCAACAAACTGTATGCCAACATGCCAGTGGCATCCATGCTCATAGCTATACTACTGACTTTAGATGAGCAAAGAAGGAGGAGGGCACTGAGGAGGGCACGGGATTTTTTTTATTTTTTTTACTTTTTTTTTTTGCTTATATAAACTTTACCATTTAATCTAATCTAATACAATATTCTTATCTGATACAAGCCCCTCACTCTTCACTCTTCACGGGAGAGGATATATCACACACGCATAGACATCTATGGCATGAGTGATTCTGAGGTGTCTCGCATCTTCAGATTCACCCCTCATGCCATCATGGAATTAACCACAACCCTGCAGGAGGACATCACCAGCCTAACACATGACACTACCCATGACACCCATGACAGCTACATATACAATCAGAGCCCCATCCCCACAGATTTAGAACAGAACATGTATGGAGACAGCTGGCTGGTTGGTGAGTGACAAGGGTGGCAGGCATGTCTGTCCCCCCCCATGATGCACACATCACAAGGGGCACATGCACGACTAACATCCTCCTGTCTTTTCCCTATAAGGTGACTCTGCATATGCACTGGGACCCCATCTCATGACTCCTATACGGAACCCCCCTAACCAAGGCTACCCCGTCTTCTGAGGGAAGAGCAGTCAGGAGACAGCTCACATTAGGCATCTTTGCACGTTAACACACACATTAATCGTGGCACAATGAGAATGCATGCAATCTTGTACAAGGCTTTATGGCAAAAAGTTACACTTTAAAAGAGCAGGCCACAATTCTGTATCCATCCAGATGGCAAGAATCTGGGATAATCTGTGATCACTTGTATATTGGTAGAGAATCTTTAGCCTCCCTTTTTATTACTGTGCATATATATGTAAATCAGCATGAGTTTATTTAAACTGCATTTCTTACTCTGGTGTTGATATCTTTTTGTTTCTGCAGTCAACGTGGTGCCAAGAATGCTCTCTTTCAGGATTTTTCTACTAAAATCGCTTGCTTCTGAAGTCAAAACTGTATAACTCCAAGGGGAGAACAAACAAAGCCTTGCCAGCTTCTGATTGCAAGCAAAGAAAAAAAAAAACAACTTAATGCTATTTTAAACCAGTGTATTTCTGCAATGGGATATTATGTTTAGATTGAAAATAGAATGGAAAGATAGATCATTTTCCCTTGTTTGGATTTATAGAGATGACCAAGGCACTTAAGTTTCATGTTGCTAGAAGCTTACTCCGGGAAATGTCTATAAAAGTGCTGTCAGAATAAGAGCAAATGCTATTTAGCATACAAATCACAAAACAACGAGCAAAACACAAGTAATGAGTCACTGTAGAATTGCATTATGGAAGATCAAAGATAGAAGTGCATGACTTTCATTTTATTATTCTTAAAAAAATAAAATAATACTGCACTGACAATTCATAATTTATTTTGAACTTTTATTGATATGTTTAAACCAATCAAAGAGACTTTACCACTAGGTTTTTGTATGATGACCTTTACTTTAAGAATTGTGTGAAGGCTTAGGTGCAACGTCTACTCCCCTAATAATATGTCTGATCACAAATCACATAGATTAGCACTGAGAGGAATAGCAAAAAGTCTTCAATATACCAGAAACATATTATAAAATGAAAGCCTTACACAGCTTTGTTGTATAAACACTTCACTACATAATACCTTTTTTTTTCCTATTCAACTTATCATTGTAAAGTTGTAAAGTACAGTATTCTCGTCTATGCAATCCAACACTGTTTAATATTTTTTAACTGATTGCCACATATTTTTCAAAATATGATTCATTTATTTCCTACTATTTTTATTTACACCTGCAATCAGAGGTTATCATTCAACATAATGACAAACAAAACAGTGAATACCGCAATGGGAGGTGTACTGGGAAGTCTAGCGTAAAAACTCGTTGTAGGAGCACGAGTGGGCTATAAACCATGAGCATGTACTTTACTGCCCTGGCATCCAATCATATCATGATTCAACCCAAGGACGTCTAACATGGCATTTCACTAAACCACAAGCCCACTCTATTGCATTGTGAAGATAATCACAGCATAGAAAACATGGCTCAAGGTGAAAAGAACATGATTATGAAGAGAAATTCAAAAACAAATAAAGTTACCCTATGAGCGTTGAAACAATGCTACCACATTCATACAAAAGTTGAAAGCATGTATATTTTTATTCTCTATTACAGTCTTTCCCAAAGTGCGCAATATGTAGAATTACATATCTTTAGTATAGGTACAGAACAATATGTTTCTTCTCGTGTCACCCACCTGTGGCACTAGAAGATTAAGTTTAATGAATCATATTGACTTTGTACTAGTGCCGGAATAATTAGGTTGTGACTCTCTTAGTTGACAATCTAGGTATAGGAATGAAGACGTGAGCTGTCCTCAGGGCTGTAGAAAAGACTAAGGGCTAGATTCAGGATGGAGAGCGTAAGTTTGTGTGGGCGTAGCGTATCGACGCACGTAATCGACGCACCGAACGAATCACGTCACAAATAGTCAATGAAAACGACGTGAACGTAACTTACGCCCAGCCCCATTCTGAATCGACTTACGCAAACAACGTAAACGATGTACAATACGACAATGTCCCGACGTCCATACTTAACATTGGCTGCGCCTCATATAGCAGGGGTAACTTTACGCCGGACTTACGCCTATGCAAACGACGTAAAAAAATACGCTACGTTCGTGAATCGGCGTATCTATCTCATTTGCATATTCGATGGGTAAATCAACGGGAACGCCACCTAGCGGTCAGCGTAAATATGCAACTTAGATACGACGGCGTAAGTGACTTACGCCAGTCGGATCTAATGCAAATCTATGCATAACTGATTCTATGAATCAGGTGCACAGATAGGACGCCTTCGACACAGAGATACTGCCAAAGCGCCTGCAAAGTGATTGGCAGCGGCTCTACATGGACACATTTAACCCTTTATTCAGCAGCTATAAGAGATTAAAAGTAACCGATTAGCGCCGCTAAAATGCCAGTAAAGCGCTGCTAAAACTAGCAGCGTTTGACCGTCAACACCCCCCACCCCAGTGCGAAAGCAGCCTTAGAGCACAAGCTGCAAACACTAATTTCTTTACAGACAAATGAAACACAGAAATGGAAAGTTTTTGTTGACTCTTTGAGGTTTACTTTGTTACACATGCATTGTTGTTTGCCTTTAAAGAGATTGTAAAATCAGTTGTTTTACATTAAAATACTAAACATGTTATACCGTACTTTATTATACATATACATATTATACATATCTATTTATTATATATATGTTATACATGTTATATGTTATGCCCCCATCAAATCATTTCCCGCATCTATTACCTTTTGTACCACCACCCCCTCCCTTTAGAATGTAAGCTCTATGAGCAGGGCCCTCCTGTCCCTTCTGTATTGAACTGTTCTGTAATTGTGCTGTCCCCCCTCTACATTGTAAAGCGCTATGTAAACTGTTGGCGCTAAATAAATCGGGTATAATAATAATAATAATACTTACCTGCTCCACGCACAGAGCAGCCTTGAACCTCCTTATCTGGGGTACCCTGCTGGCCATGTCCACACCTCCTCTTCTCCACGTGCCACCATAGGAAACTGCTTCCTATGGGGGCATACATGCATATGTGCTCCCTTTGCGAGGCTGTGTGTCTCCATAGACACACACAGCTAGCCTCGGCCCAACCTCCCACTCATTCCAACAGGATTTGACTAACAGCAGCAGGAGCCAATGGTTATAGCTTCACTCAGCCAACCCTGTGAGAGCCTGTGAGAGGAGAGGGAAGACTTGCAGAAGGGCACAGTGCTAGATCAATACAGGACTCAGGTAAGTATTTAGGAAAAGTGTTTGGAACAGGAGCTGGAAGTTTTTTTTACCTTAATGCATAGACTGCATTAGCTAAAAAAAAAACTTTTGAACTTTAGAACCTTTTTTGATAATTTTGCCAATTCCTTACTCCATAACTAGGAGATGCTCTGTATAGCTAGTTCCACCCTCTTTTGATCGTGACTAGGGTTGAGCGAACCCGAACTGTAAAGTTCGGGTTCGTACCAGACTTTTTATTTTTCTTTACCCGGACCTGAACCTGAACAATTTGCTGTAAGTTCGGGTTCGGTGTTTGGGTATGTAACGGCGCGCTGCAGGACAGCCAATCAGCATTTGTTTTACTTGTGTGACCTAGAAGCAATCACAGCCATGCCTACTAATGGCATGGCTGTGATTGGCCAGTGCAGCATCTGACCGAGCATGTGACCCAGCCTCTATATAAGCTAGAGGCACACAGCACAGCTCATCACTCTGCTTTAGCTATGGTAGGGAAAGGCTGCTGCTGCTCTCAGGGACAGATTTAGATAGGATTGTGCTGCTTCAGAAATCGAATTACAAATCTCAGCGATCTACATAGCATTAGCTACTGTAGGGAAAGGTTCCTGATGTACTTATAGGGAGAGAATTAGATAGCAGTCTGTCCTACTTCACAAATCTAATTGCAGATGCACTGCATATTTTCCTGTCAGATACTCTGCATTAGATAATTTAGGGTGAAGGTTCCTGATTGTGCTTATAGGCAGAGAAATATATAGGAGTCAGTCCTACTTCACAAACCTAATTGCAGCTGCACTGCATATGTTGCTGTCAGATACTCTGCATATTGCACCAGCATTGCATATGTTCCTGTGACATACTCTGCATATTGCACCAGCATTGCATATGTTCCTGTCAGATACTCTGCATATTGCACCAGCATTGCATATGTTCCTGTGACATTCTCTGCATATTGCACCAGCATTGCATGTGTTCCTGTCAGATACTCTGCATATTACACCAGCATTGCATATGTTCCTGTGACATACTCTGCATATTGCACCAGCATTGCATATGTTCCTATGACATACTCTGCATATTGCACCAGCATTGCATATGTTCCTGTCAGATACTCTGCATATTGCACCAGCATTGCATATGTTCCTGTGACATACTCTGCATATTGCACCAGCATTGCATATGTTCCTCTCAGATACTCTGCATATTGCACCACATTGCATATGTCCCTGTCAGATACTCTGCATATTGGACCAGCATTGCATATGTTCCTGTGACATACTCTGCATATTGCACCAGCATTGCATATGTGCCTGTCAGATACTCTGCATATTGCACCAGCATTGCATATGTTCCTGTCAGATACTCTGCATATTGCACCAGCATTGCATATGTTCCTGTGACATACTCTGCATATTACTCCAGCACTGCATATGTTCCTGTCAGATACTCTGCATATTGCACCAGCATTGCATATGTTTCTGTGACATGCAATGATGGGGCAATATGCAGAGTATGTCACAGAAACATATGCAATGCTGGTGCAATATGCAGAGTATCTGTTCCTGTGACATACTCTGCATATTGCATCAGCATTGCATATGTTCCTGTCAGATACTCTGCATATTGCACCAGCATTGCATATGTTCCTGCGACATTCTCTGCATATTGCACCAGCATTGCATGTGTTCCTGTCAGATACTCTGCATATTACACCAGCATTGCATATGTTCCTGTGACATACTCTGCATATTGCACCAGCATTGCATATGTTCCTATGACATACTCTGCATATTGCACCAGCATTGCATATGTTCCTGTCAGATACTCTGCATATTGCACCAGCATTGCATATGTTGCTGTGACATACTCTGCATATTGCACCAGCATTGCATATGTTCCTTTCAGATACTCTGCATATTGCACCAGCATTGCATATGTCCCTGTCAGATACTCTGCATATTGGACCAGCATTGCATATGTTCCTGTGACATACTCTGCATATTGCACCAGCATTGCATATGTGCCTGTCAGATACTCTGCATATTGCACCAGCATTGCATATGTCCCTGTCAGATACTCTGCATATTGCACCAGCATTGCATATGTCCCTGTGACATACTCTGCATATTACTCCAGCACTGCATATGTTCCTGTCAGATACTCTGCATATTGCACCAGCATTGCATATGTTTCTGTGACATGCAATGCTGGGGCAATATGCAGAGTATGTCACAGAAACATATGCAATGCTGGTGCAATATGCAGAGTATCTGTTCCTGTGACATACTCTGCATATTGCACCAGCATTGCATATGTTCCTGTGACATACTCTGCATATTGCACCAGCACCACCTAGCCTTCAGAAAAAAAGATCAAAACTCATCTCTTTTGATATCGAAGGAGAAAGGAACAACAAGCGCCGATTTAGTTCGCATGTGCCACGCTATATAAGTTTCTCATTCATTCATTCATTCATATGTCAGATATTCTGCATATTGCACTAGCACTGCATATGTTCCTGTGACATACTCTGCATATTGCACCAGCATTGCATATGTTCCTGTGACATACTCTGCATTATATAGTTTAGGGAAGGGTTCCTGATTGTGCCTATAGGGAGAGAAATATATAGAAGTCAGTCCTACTTCACAAATCTAATTGTAGCAGCACTGCATATGTTACTGTGAGATACACCATTTATATACTTTCCTTCTATTGTGCTATTCAAAAAACAACCAGTGTTTCTCAGTGTTTCCTCCATATCTGTAGGTGTGAGATAAACACCTTAGCTAGTGTTGTTCTATTTTTGTATTAAAAAAACACCCATTTAGGGAAAAAATATATCTTTTACAGTTTTTCCTCCAGTCTTTGCAGTCTTGCCTGCATATTTGTACGTGCGAGATACACACTTTACATACTGTCTTCTATTGTGCTATTCAAAAAAACAATTATTTTGAGCAAATAATTTTTTTTTTGGACCGTTTTCTGCATATGGACAAACGAGCGCCCAGAGGCGATTCAGTTCGCATGTGCAGCGCTATATAAGTTTTTCACTCACTCACTCACTCAAGATGATGTGGTGGACGATGAGGTCCTCGACCTCACATGGAATCAACCTCATGCAGATGACCCATGTAGTTCGGAGGAAGAGGCGGTGGTCGTACAGAGCCACCAGCACAGCAGAAGAGGGAGCATGGTGCCAAAGCAGAGCGTCCGTCCCCTAGACAGTACGCCTGCTACTGCCCAACGCAGCAAGGGACCGAGCAGACCAAAGCCAGGTCCAAGGAGTTCCCTAGCATGGCAGTTCTTCACACAATGTGCTGATGACAATACACAAGTGGTTTGCACGCTGTGCAATCAGAGGCTGAAGCGAGGCATAAACGTTCTCAACCTGAGCACAACCTGCAAGACCAGGCATCTTAGTGCAAAGCACGAGCTGCAGTGGAGTAGACACCTCAAAAACCAAGAAAGGTCTCTGGCTCCTCCTGCTTCCTCTTCTGCTTCAGTCTCGGGCCTCCCGGCCTCTTCATCCACCTCTGTATTGACAGTACCACCTGACACCCCACAATTAGAGGACCGGCAAGTAACACTAGCACCTAGGTCACCAAACGTCTCCACAATGTCCCATGGAAGCATTCAGCTCTCTATCTCCCAAACACTGGAGCGGAAGAGGAAGTACCCCCCTACCCACCCGCGATCCCTGGCCCTGAATGCCAGCATTTCAAAATTCCTGGCCTTTGAAATGCTGTCATTCTGTCTGGTGGAGACGCAGAGTTTTAAAAGCCTGATGGCATTGGCTGTCCCACAGTACGTCGTGCCCAGCCTCCACTACTTTTCCCGGCAAACCATCCCTTCCCTGCACAACCAAGTGGGGGACAAAATCAGGTGTGCACTGCGCAACACCATCTGTGCCAAGGTCCATCTAACTACGGATACGTAGACCAGTAAGCATGGTCAGGGACGTTATATCTCCCTAACAGCGCACTGGGTAAATGTAGTGGCGACTGGGCCTGAGGCGGATAGCAGTTTGGTGCATGTCCTTCCACCACCAAGGATTGCAGGGCGCTTCAGTTTGCCTCCTGTTACTAACTCCTCCGACTCCGCTTCCTCATCCTCTACCGCCTCCTCATCCGGTCAGCGTAACACATTTACCACCAACTTCAGCACAGCCATGGGTAAACGACAGCAGGCAGTTTTAAAACTTTCCTGTTTGGGGGAAAAAACCCACACCGCGCAGGAGTTGTGGAGGGATATGGAACAACAGACCGATGAGTGGTTGGCATCAGTGAGCCTTAAGCCGGGCCTGGTGGTGTGCGATAACGGGCAAAATCTCGTAGCAGCTCTGGGCCTAGCCGGTTTGACGCACATCCCTTGCCTGGCGCATGTGCTGAATTTGGTGGTGCAGAGGTTCCTTAAAACTTACCCTGATATGCCACAGCTGCTGCAGAAAGTGCGGGCCATCTGTGCACACTTTTGGCGTTCTCACCCTACTGCTGCTCGCCTGGCAGCGCTGAAGCGTAGCTTCGGCCTTCCCGCTCACCACCTTATATGTGACGTGCCCACAAGTTGAAACTCCACTTCGCACATGCTTGCCAGACTGTGTGAGCAGCAGCAGGCGATAGTTGAGTTTCAGCTTCCGAACGCACGCGTGAGTCGCTCTGCGGAACAGAACCACTTCACCACCAATAACTGGGCCTCCATGCGAGACCTGTGTGCCTTGTTGCGCTGTTTCGAGTACTCCACCAACACCAACTGTACACCATCATCCCACATCATCTAGGGATATCTGCTGTGAAATACTATTTAGACGCACTTTCTGATCTGTCTGAGATACAAAAGGATTTTTTGATTGAGCTCCTTGAGTATGCGGCTAGTCACAATTATTTCTGGTTCGATCACAATTTCTATCGACAAGTAAGAGGCGTCGCTATGGGTGCCAAATATGCACCCAGTCTGGCCAATTTATTTATGGCCAAATGGGAGGAGGATGTCGTCTATAATGACCTGAGCCCGCATATCAAACTATGGGCCAGGTACATCGACGACATCCTTCTCCTGTGGACTGGAACCAGATCTCAATTGGATGAATTCATTTCCCTTTTGAATAACAACAACAGAGGTATTGTGCTAACATACGAAGCTAGTCAAGATGTTATCAACTTTCTAGATCTTACCATCGCTAAGGAAGAAGGAACATTTAAAACAAAAACTTTCTTTAAAAAGACAGACAGAAACTCCTACATACCAATAGGAAGTTGCCATCATAACAACTGGCTAAAATCTGTTCCCAGAAGCCAATTCATTAGGATGAGAAGGAACTGCACAACCCTGGATGACTATAAGACACAAGCAGATATTCTTGCCAATAGGCTGTCTGAAAAAGGATACGATCAAAGAATGCTTGAAACCACCCTAATAGAAGTGGGGGAAATAGACCGTTCTGAGCTTTTGAATTGTAGTGTTATAAATAATAAAAATAATCAAACTGGACCTATAGTCCCGCTTATCACTACATATTCCAGCCAACACTATAAGATTAAAAATATTATAAAAAAACATTGGCATATACTTGAAAACGATAGAGTCCTAAATACTTTCCTACCCTCGAATCCACATGTGATTTTTAGGGGTGTACCTTCTTTGAGGGACAAAATAGCCCCCAATGTGGTGGACCCTCCGGCGAAAAAGGTCTCCTTCTTTCAAAGAGGCATCGTAGGTTACCACCAATGCCGGAGGTGCCAGGTTTGTACGTTAAACAAACTAAAAACGAAAAAAACAACATCATTTTTTTCAACCAGTACCTCCAGGGAACATAAGATTGAACCCTTTATAACCTGTAGTTCTACTGGCATTGTTTACCTGCTGCAATGTCCTTGCGGGAAACAATATATTGGTAGGACCAAACGCACAATGCAAGTACGACTGGGGGAACACATTACCAATATTCGATCAGGGTTTTCCCAACATTCAGTGTCAGCACACTACGACCTACATCATAGTCGAAATCCTGAAGGCACGATATTTTTGGGGATCGATAAATTTGATCCCCACTGGAGGGGTAGTTCCTTAGTTAGAGGACTCTCCAGACTTGAAATGTCTTGGATCTATCGAGTCCGGACTTACCTACCTTATGGGTTAAATGTGGACACGGACGTCAACGCTTTTATAGATAACAGCTGATTTCCTTTTTTTACCATTACTGTAGTGTGTACCTGCTCTGATGTCTGGGTAGATTTGAGAATCAATAAGTTCTAATCAGTTTCACCTCATTAACAACTTCACATCGTTACACTGTTTAGTCTAGTCGATCCGCATCACCAATTTAATTAATCTTTTTTGAAATATTTTTTGGAACTAATTTTATTATAGATCCTGTCCTTTTACATATATTTTTTGATTTTCCAACATGGTTAATGTATGCTGCAAGTTGGATTTCTGTTCTTACAGTTACTTCCAACACAGATGTTTTTCCGTGTTGGGCTATATTCATTGTGTACCTGCTCTGATGTCTGGGTAGATCTGAGAATCAATAAGTTCTAATCAGTTTCACCTCATTATCAACTTCACATCGTTACACTGTTTAGTCTAGTCGATCCGCATCACCAATTTAATGAATCTTTTTTAAAATATTTTTTTGAACTAACTTTATTTTAGATCCTGTCCTTTTACATATTTTTTGATTTTCCAACATGGTTAATATATGCTGGAAGTTGGATTTCTGTTCTTACAGTTACTTCCAACACAGATGTTTTTCCGTGTTGGGCTATATTCATTTTGTATAAAGGGCATAATATATATTCATTCTAATATATTATCTGGTAGTGTCATACCATATTGATATACACTATCAGTATACAAAGGAATTGTGGAGTTTCTACACTCTACCAATTTTCAGTGTGCACTTCATTTACACTATCAGCACACACAGGAATCGTATTTTTTATACTCTATCAATTTTTTATACTCTATCAATTTTCCTTTTCTGTGTGCACTTCAGTGTTTATGGAATAATCGTCCCTAATTTGCTTCTTTCTTTAATATACATTTATATATATATGGAATCAATCTGCATATATATATTTTTCATATTTTTTATCAAATTAATTTTTTATAATTAATTTTTCCCTTCATTAGTGGACTAATGTGTGGCATATTTGGAGGTGGTCATACCAGCTGTATTTGCCATACAACCCTTATACTCCAAATTGAGGCTCTTTTTTATGTATATTTTTTCTGCCTACATATTCTTATTTTCAGATATTAATTCCTATTACTGGCAAGCGATCCCTTTTCCAAAATGGTCGATTGCTTCCTGAATTCCCCGCTTGTCTGTTTAGGGCGACCTTACTGCAAAGGGTGTTTTCAATGTTTAAGGCAAGCGATCCCTTTTTTTAACACGGTTGATTGCTGCCTGAGTTTTCTGTAACTCTGCTTGGGATGACCTTATTACTAAGGGTGATCTCAAACAAAATTTCAAAGTTCAAGGCACTGACAGTGCTTATACTATTGGCAAGCGATCCCTCTTCAAAGATGGCCGATCGCCATTCATGATCCCCAGACGTCAGAGAAGGGCGGTCCTAGAATGTTACAAACGAATTTAAAGGTGGCGAGTCAGCGCGCCGCTCGTGCCCCTGGATGAAGTCTGCTATTGGACGAAACGGCGTAGGGAGGAACGGCGTGCTGACGACACCATTGTTTTTATCCTCACGACCATCCGGAAGGACGGGCGGATTGTGAGAGCCGGCCGGCTTACTATTTATATGCTTCCAAAGGATTCGTTTTTTGTAAGTGCAATCGAATTTCTTTTATTAAACTTTTAAAACGTTACTACTCTATGTTGGCTTCCTTTCTCTTCCCTTGGCTACACTCTGGGAGTGATTGTTTTTCTGGGATCCAGCCGCATTGAGACCAAGCTTGGAGACACACACAGGATTCCACTTTAATACCCGTTAAGGCAATCCAGCCTGCTGTGCTGTTGATGCTCACGATTATTATCTATCTGGTAAGCAGATTTACTATAAGAGGTGGAGGTGGAGGTTCTCTTCTGTCCTGCAGTATCTCAATCTCCTACTTGGGATATTTCTCTGAACTCACTGAACTTTGATTTTTCCCTGGAGCTGATTACCAACATTTTACGAACTTTGTCAATTCAGTTTGTTTTCCTATATGATTTTGTTATACATTGGAACACTTGGTGTTGGTTTTTTATATACAATTTTTTTGCACTCAATGCACATTTTGTTATCACTTTCACTATTGATGTATTAATTTTAGCAGCGCAGCACACCCTATTTACTACTCCACCAACATGGCCAGTGCCGATGACGCCGTTCTCAGCGTGACTATCCCAGTTCTATGCCTTTTTGAAAAAACTCTTCGGGCGATGATGGAAGAGGATGTGGCACAGGAGGAGGAGGAATCATGATCATTTCCAAGGCTTTCAGGGCAGTAATTCACAAGTGGCTCCGAGGGTGGGTTCCTGCACCAACAAAGGCCAGGTACACAATTGTCCAGCAAAGGCACAGTTCTGGAGGATGACGAGGTGGAGGATGAGGAGGAGGAGATGGAGGAGGAGGAGGAACCATGTTCACAGCAGGGTGGCACCCAGACCAACTTATGGCCATCACTGGTGCATGGCTGGGGGGATACCTAGGACACAGATGATACACCTCCCACAGAGGACAGCTTTTCCTTGCCTCTGCCACACATGAGCGATTACATCCTGCAGTGTCTCCGTAAAGACCGTCATGTTTCGCACATTTTAACAGGTGCTGATTACTGGGTGGCCACGCTGCTGGATCCCCGTTACAAGGACAATGTACCGTCCTTAATTCCCTCACTGGAGCATGATCGCAAGATGCACGATTACAAGCGCACGCTGGTAGACGCACTGCTGGTGGAATTCTCACCTGAGAGCGGGGGCACAGTGGAAGCACAAGGCGAAGGCAGAGGAGGAGGAAGAGGTCACCAATGCAGCAGGGGCACCACCAGCACCTCAGAAGGCAGGGTTAGCATGGCCGAAATGTGGAAAAGCTTTGTCAGCATGCCACAACAAACAGCACCACCAGCTGATATGGAACGTTTTAGCAGGAGGCAGCATTTCAGCAACATGGTGGAGCAGTATGTGTGCACACGCCTACACGTACTGAATGACGGGTCTGCCCCCTTAAACTTCTGGGTCTTCAAATTGGGCACATGGCCTGAGCTTGCACTTTACGCCTTGGTGGTGCTGGCCTGCCCTGCAGCCAGTGTATTATCTGAACGTGTATTTAGCACGGCAGGGGGCGTTATCACAGACAACCACAGCCGCCTGTTCAGAGCCAATGTGGACAAGCTCACCTTCATTAAAATGAGCCAGGCATGGATCCCACAGGCCTTGTCCGTACCCTGTGCAGAATAGACATGTATACCGGCCTTACCTAGCCATTCTTGTATTTCTGATCTTTCTAGGGTTGCCACTTCATCCCTTTAAAAGTGAAAACATATTAATTACACAGGTTCTCTGGCTGATTAAGGTGCTAAATAAACTCACTTGGTGCCTTATCGACATTAAATTAGCCCCAGAACCTGTGTAATTACTGTGGCCCGGATTCACAAACGTTTTACGCCGGCGTATCTATAAATACGCCATCGTAAGTACAAATGTGCGCCGTCCTATTGTTACACTGATTCGCAAAGCTAGATACGCTGTAAAACGAGGCTTCAGCCGCCCGACATAACTTGCCTACGCCGCTGTATCGTGGGCGCATAGTTACGCTGGACACATTCGGCGTTCCCATTTTAAATATGCAAATTAGTAAGATACGCCGATTCACGAACGTAGATGCACCCGGCTGCTTCATATACGCAATTTGCGTAAGGCTTACGTCCGGCGTAAAGTTACCCCTCATATAGCAGGCACAGGTAATGCAAAGGTATGGGCCAGGGAACGACGCCGTCTAATTTTACGTCGCATACGTCGTTCACGTAGTACTACGTGAATAGGGCTGTGCGTAGGTTATGTTCACGTCGTAGGCAGTGTTCGGCGTATCTTAGGCAGCTATTTAGACGTAACTGTGAGCATGCGCACTGGGATGCGTCCAAGAGAAGACGCATACGCAGTTTGTTTTTTGAAGCTGTGGCCATCATTTGCATGGGGTCAAGCTTCATTTAAATATATCACGCCCACTTCCACCTACTTTGACTTACGTCGGCTTAAGCCGACAACTATACGCTACGCCGGCGCAACGTGGAGCGCATATTCTTCGTGAATAGCATGCTTGCTTCTCTACGTTGTGCCGGCGTAGCGTAAAGGTGATACGCTACGCCGGCATAAATATACGCCGCTCTACGTGAATCCGGGCCTATATGTTCGGGTTTAAAGGGATGAGATGGTAACCCTAGATCTTTCTCACACTTTTGGGGTGTACCCTAATTTAAAAAATAAATAAATTCAAAACAAAAACCTGTGTTGGCTACCTCGTCCTCCTCCACCGCTGCTTCAACCTACACCGCCACATCCACCACCACCTCAACCTCCTACTCCATATGGACCTTGTCCTGCCAGGTCAAAATTATTTTATTTTATTTTTTTATTTTTTTTACATTATTTTAAGTTATTTCCCTATCCACATTTATTTTCAGAGTACTTGCCATGCTCTTACCGACATTTTGCTGCCATTTGCAGCCCTCTAGCCCTTTCTCTTAGTTTTTTAGAGACATTTTAGTAGTCAAAAGTCCGGCTCCCCATTGACTTCAATGGGGTTCGGTGTCGGGGTCAAGTTCGGGTCAAGTTCGGGTCCCAAACCTGGACTTTTTTCCGAAGTTCGGCCGAACCCACCGAACCCGAACATCCAGGTGTCCGTTTAACTCTAATTGTGACTTTAGTTTCTGTCCTGAGCACATGTAATTGTTGGAGCTAGACACACTGGGGTAGATTTACAAAGCACTTGCACCAACGTATCTGCAGATACGCCAACGTAAGTACATATGTGCGCCATCGTAGCTATGCGATGATCCCCAAAGCTAGATACGTTGAAAAATAGGCTTTAGCCGTTTGACGTAACTTTCCTACGTCGGCGTATAGTGGGCGCATATTTATTCTGGATGCATGTGTCGCTCTATTCAAATGTGCAAATGAGGGAGATACGCCGATTCACGAACGTACTTGCGCCCGGCGCATGATTTAAGCGGTCTGCGTAAGTCCTACGTCCGTCGTAAAGTTATTCCCCATATTGGAGGCGCAACTCATGCAAAGGTATGGACCAGGGAACACAGTCGTGGTATTTTACGTTGTTTACGTAGTACATGAATAGGGCCAGGCGTAGGTTACGTTTACGTCGTAGGCAGTGATTCGACGTATCTTAGCTAGTGTTGAGCGGAATACGCCATATTCGATTTCGCGATATATCACGAATATATAGAAGAATATTCAAGAAATATTCGCTAAAATCGAATATTCGTGATATTTTGTCCAAATAACAATATTGCGAAATTTCGCTAAAGCGAATGCGAAATTTCGCTAATGCGAATGCGAAATTGATTGCGAAATTCTCGTCAACGCGCGAAAACGGAGATCATTTCCTGGATATGCACTAAACACTAACTCTACTTACACAAACTTATATGACTAAACTAAAGCTAATTTTATTTATTTTTTTATACACAAAACACAGAAGGGCAGAGAAAGTATTTGCGAATATTCGTAATACGAATATTCGCATTGCGAATATTCGGCAACATAAAAGGATCGCCTCAGCTACTCGGCCCAGGGTCTCTAATCATACCAGCAATGCTTTTAGATAGGGTTGTCCCGATACCACTTTTTTAGGACCGAGTACAAGTACCGATACTTTTTTTCATGTACTCGCCGATACCGAATACCGATACTTTTTTTAAATGTCATGTGACAGTTTTCAAACCACAATACAGACTAAGGATATTTTCTTTAGAATTATGAAGAACTCTAACTCAAGACATTATAAAAGAATACAAATCAGTAAAAATGAATAAAAAAAAATTATTTGCTTGTCACGCAGTAGTAAAAAACTCAAAGAATTTTCACAGAACATGTTGATAAATACAAAAAAAGTATTCTATTTAGGTATCGGAAGCATTTGCGCGAGTACAAGTACTCCCGCAAATACTTGGTATCGGTCCCGATACCGATACTAGTATCCGTATCTGGACAACCCTACTTTTAGACGTCGATGGAGATCACTAGGATGTGATCTGTTTTAAAAATAAATTTGAAAATTTGAAAATATTCACCGCGATATTCGATTTATTCGCGAAAACTCGAATATGCAATATTCGTTACGAATATTCGCAATGCGAATATTCGTGAGCAACACTAATCTTAGCCAGTTGTTTCGACGTGAATGTGAGCATGCGCACTGGGATGCATCCAAGGTACGACGCATGCGCAGTTCATTTTAAGTACTTGTCTGAAGCTCAGCCCATCATTTGCATGGGGTCACGCTTCATTTAAATGTATCACGCCCACTTCCAGCCCACTTCCACCTACTTTGACTTATGCTGCCTTACGCCTACGACTATACGATACGCCGGCGCAACGTTGGGAGCATTTGCTTTGTCAATTCCATGCTTGCCTCTCCGCGATGCGTCGGCGTAGCATAAAAGAGATACGCTACAGCGGCATAAATATGTGCCGATGTATGTGAATCTACCCCCATATGATTTTCTTGACCTATCTGATGTTCATCTATAAGGATCTGCACAAGTTTAGAATTAAAGCTTTCTAGGATGTTATTTGGATCGAGTCACTCTCTGCTAATTCTACTGACACTGAGGCCACGTACACACGATCAGACCGGTCTGATGAAACTGGTCCGGCGGACCGTTTTCATCGGACCACGCTGAAGTGGTCAGATGTGCGTACACACCATCGGGCAAAAAATCCGATCAGACCAGAACGCGGTGACGTAGAACACAACGACGTGCTGAAAAAACAAAGTTTAATGCTTCCAAGCATGTGTCGACTTGATTCTGAGCATACGCGGGTTTTGGTCCGATGCATTTGTGTACTAACCATCGAATCTGTCCGACGGACAGATTTTAAAGCAAGTTTTAAAACTTTGGTCCGACGGACAACGGTCCGATGGGCCGTACACACCATCGAATTGGTCCGATGAAACTGGTCTTAAGACCAGTTTCATCAGACCGGTCTGATCGTGTGTACGCGACCTAAGTTACAGCTACTTGCCAAAACTGGGTCAGTTGTAGAGATCACACTTCAGAGCTTAGATTGGAGAGGCAAAACAAGGTTGATTTACTAATGATAAATAGACTGTTCACTTTGCAAGTGAAGTTGTACTTTGCAATGGAATTCACCTGTAGCTTAGTAAATGAGGCACAGTTCTGCTGACTTCCATCATTTAATCATGTGCAAGAAAAAAGGCTTGTTTTATTTGTTTTTTTATTTTCTTGCATGTGATTGGGGTATTCTATGCAAAGTAAAACTTAACTAAGCTCTGGGGCAATCCCCTCGCAAACTGCAACTTTTCTTGCAACGTGAACAACCTATTTGCCTTTAGTAAATAAACCCCTTTGCATCACAAGTGACATTTGAGCATTTGATGTCAACATTTGGCAGCCATTCGTGTATTTTGCTGTCGGGAAGGTGCACATGTAGAGGACAGTTGCTTACTATCGCTCATAGCATGCCTTCCATTTGTCGTAATGTTACAACATTTGCTTAAAAAACTCAACTCATGTATACAAGGGCCCAGATTCACAGAGCGATTACGCCTGCGCAACAGCAGATGCACGTGCGTAAGTCGAAATGTGCGCGTGCCAAAAATCTACTTTTATTTGTCCCGCGTAATTTCGTTAGACTGGCGCATCCGTCCGCGCAAAAGTGCGCTAGACACACCATTGATTTGCTAGTCAAATATGCTAATTAGGGACTTACGGGGATCCACAAAACAACGTTGGGGCAGCGCAGGCGACGCAGTGTGCGCAACAGCAAAATGTCCTGTCTAAAATTAGAGCATATAAAAGCTGGTCTAAAAAGTGAAAAAAAGTCTACTTGTTAGATAAAGCAACACTGTTAGTGAGGAGCTCAGCAGTCTCACGTGTTGCACAACAATCTGTATGCCAACATGCCAGGGGCATCGTCGCACATAGCTATACTACTGTCTTTAGATGAACAAAGAAGGATGAGGGCACGGAGGATGGCATGGAGGGTGGCACGGGAGGGGATATACCGCACCCGCATAGACCTGTTTGGCATGAGTGATTCTGAGGTGTTTCGCATCTTCAGATTCACCCCTCATGTCATCCTGGAATTAACCACAACCTTGCAGGAGGACATCACCAGCCCAACACACCGCTCACATGCAGTGCAGCCACTGGTCAAGGTACTGGCAACACTCCATGTCCTTGCCAGTGGCTCTTTTCAGCGTACAAGTAGAGTGGTGGCTGGGATGTCACAATCCTCCATGAGCAGATGTGTGCACCAGGTTGTCCCTGCAATCCTCAGACGCATGGCCAACCAAATCATCAAACCCACTACTGAGGACCTGCGGCTGAAGGCAATGACAGATTTCTACAGAATTGCCAGATTCCCACGCACTGTGGGGGCCTTTGATTGCACACATGTGGCACTCCAGCCCCCCCATGAGACAGAGCACATGTACCGCAATCGGAAGCATTGGCATTCCATCAACGTACAGGTGATAGTCGATGCCCAAGGCCTCATATGGCACATCCGTGCCAAACACCCAGGGTCCAGCCATGACAGCTACATATACAATCAATGCCACATCCGAATGGAATTCGATCAGAACGTGTATGGGGACACCTGGCTGGTTGGTGAGTGACATGGGTGGCAGGCATGACTATCCCCTCCCATGATGCACATCACAAGGGGCACATGCATGACTAACATCCTCCTGTCTTTTCCCTTACAGGTGACTCTGCATATCCATTGGGACCCCATCTCATGACTCCTATCCGGAACCCCCAAACCCCAGGAGAGGAAAGATACAATCAAGCACATGCCCAAACACGAGCAGTGGTGGAGCGCACCTTTGGCCTCCTAAAGTCACGTTTCCGATGCCTGGATAAGTCTGGGGGTACCCTCTTGTATTCCCCAAACTTCGTGTGCCAGATCATCGGTGCATGTTGCATGCTGCACAACTTCGCAGAAAGAAAGGGCCTGCAGATTGGCCTACGTGATGACCTGACCCCTGAACCAGACAATTCCCCCCTAACGGAGGCTACCCCGTCTTCTGAGGGAAGAGCAGCCAGGAGACAGCTCACATTGGGCATCTTTGCACGTTAAACACACACATTAATCATGGCACAATGAGAATGCATGCATGCACAACACTGTGGTCCCTAGCACACACTACCCACATCCACATCAAATTGGATTGGCACCAGTCCACCATGCAGGACTTGTGAGCAGCAACGCCACGCCAAGGCTCCAATTATGTCACTGTACATTCATACACCATTCACACGGACCTGGGGATCACTTCTCCCTGGTCCTGGGGAACCCTTCTCCACCAAAATTGAGGGTGACACCCCTTTTCCAGCAGGAATGTCACCCCCACATTCACACAGCATTCACAACCCAAAAAAAACAAAAAAAAAAAAAAACTGCAAAAGCAAAAAATTTCCAGCAAAAAAAAAAAAAAAATTACAAAAAAATAAATACAAAAAAAAAAAAAAAGGGGGAAAAAATAATTATTGCCCTTTGCGTGAGCCACGCCTGGGGCGCCCCCGGCCACGGCCTGGCTTCTCAGGGGAGACTCATGGGGGAGGGGTAAAACCGGGGAAGGAGGAGCAGCCCCTGATCTCTGCCCACCTGGCGGACTGCCCTCCAAGGCCACGGCTATTCTGTCCAGGGCAGCACCAAGTGTTGCCGTGTTGGCCTGGATAGCCAGGGTAAGGGCCCTCACATCCTGCCCAACGCCTGCTGATGTCGTCTGCAGTTTGTTTAGGCAGGTTGTGAATAGTGTTGCTCACGAATATTCGCATTGCGAATATTCGCTACGAATATTGCATATTCGAGTATTCGCGAATATCTCGAATATCGCGGCGAATATTCGCTATTTCGAATATTCGTATTTTTCAAATTTCGCAATAAAATTCGCAATAAAATTCGCATTAGCGAAAATTCGCACATTTTTTATTTTTTTTTTATAAAATATAGCGAATATTCGTAAATATCGAATATTTGTGATATTTTATAAAAAAAAAAAAAAATCGCGAAATTTTGCATTAGCGAAATTTCGCATTGGCGAAAATTCGCAATTTTTTTTTTATAAAATATCACGAATATTCGATATTAACGAATATTCGCGACCGCATATGTGAAATTTCGCTTTTTTTTTTTTTATAAAATATACCGAATATTCGTAAATATCTAATATTCGTGATATTTTATAAAAAAAAAAAAAAAAAAATCGCGAAATTTCGCATTAGCGAAAATTCGCATTGGCGAAATTTTTTTTTTTTTTATAAAATATCACGAATATTCGATATTAACGAATATTCGCGAATATTTTTCGAAATATTCGCGAAATATCGCGAAATCGAATATGGCGTATTCCGCTCATCACTAGTTGTGAAAGCCCGGGAGTGGGAGTCCAGGTTCCCCAGCGTATCCTTGATGGAGGACAGGCTCTCCTCCATCCGCACCAATGTCTGGCTGACCTGTCCCAGATGGCGGGTCTGGAGAAACTGGTCCCTTCTCAGAGTGGCGGGCAGGAGATCGGCCACCCCCCTGGTGGTCTGGGATGACATCCTGCCTCCAGCTGATGCTTGTGGCCGGGGAGAAGGGGAGGCCCTTGTGAGGGGAGCCATGTTGGGGGAGTGGGGGAGGAGGGGGGGGCTCCCCCTTAGGGAGGCCTGCCTGCTGCCAGCCAGAGGGGAAGAGTCCTCAAAAACCAAACGTCCAGTGTCTGACATGGACTCCTCCTCCTCATGATTCTCCTCCTCCTCATGATACTCCTGCTCCTCTTAAACCTCCTCCGCGGACTCCGGCCTTGTTGGGGGGGCCTCATTAGGCTGCTGTCCTGGGGTTGGTGCGGTCAGGCCAGATGGCCCTGCACCCTCCTGCACATCTGTGGATGATACAAAACATTCACAGGTTGGAGGGTCCACACACTTGCCACATATTCCCTTTCACCCCCTCCCCCACACATACTACACACCTGATATTAACAAAAAAAACGTACCTGGCACCACGGGCTCCGGACTTGAATCAAAGCCGGGCAGGCCCTCAACTTCATGCCGATGAAAGGTCAGGGCCACCGCACGCTCCTCCGCTGTCAGCCTAATACGGCATGGTGGGCCCCCTCCTGTGCCCCTGGCATGGGCATGCATTCTGGCCATCTTCTGTTTGACCAGACGCCGGAGGTCATTGATTTTTTTGTCAATCCCAGACCGGGTCCGTGTCTCCCCCTGCCCCGCTGAATTGACCTGCTCAGTGATCCTATCCAAAATCTCCCTCCTCCTGGCCGGGGTGGTGTTGGCACTCTCTGGGCCGTGGAGGTAACGCCCATACTCGCTAATGGCCCGGGCAAGAATTTGTTTTTCCACAACTGTAAAATTCAGCTTTCGTTTTCTCTCTGTCATCCTTCCAAAAAAACTCACTCCCAGTCAACAAAATTCACTCACACAAACAAGCCCAACCAATCAAGCAAAAACACACACAAAGAGAGAAAACTAGTCAGCAATAAACAGTCACAAAAAAACAAAACAAAAATACAGCAGGAAAACAAACAAACAAACACAAATATATCAATCAAACAAACAGTCTCTCAAACACTTATCAAAAACCACTTTCAAAAATCTACTAACAAACACTTGATCACACAGAACACTAATCTGACAACTACAAAACACACCGCAACGAACAACAGGACAAAAGCACTTGGTTAAATGGGAAGGGACAAAGGGATGTACTTTTGCAATGCAAGTGCGTTTGTGTGTGTCTATTTATGCTGTTTGCGTAGTTCATAACGTTGCCCTAGTCCATTTCCAATTTCACTGATTGCGCCGCTCCCGAGTTGTGAGCATGCGCACAGCGGAGCTGACATGGTATGCTTCAAGCGCGCATGCGCGAGCCGGCCGGCCCTTCATTTGCATGGGGTCACGGCTCATTTCAATGTAACACGCCCACGTCCTTCCCAATTTGTATTACTCCTCCTTACGCCTCTGAAAAAATGTTACGCATGCGCAATTTCCTGCGCAAAAGCTACGAGAATAGGGTGATTACTCGGCAAAATTGCGCAAGTCTAACGTAAAGGCGGTGCGCTACGCCGATCCAATAATGCGCAGATGTACCTGAATCTGGGCCAATGTTTTTTGGTATGTAAAAGAAAGGGGTATAAGGTATTATGCCTTATATATAGGGCAAATGAACTGACATTACTCCCCCAACAAAAATATTCCACTGACAGTCGGGGACAGTTGCATGTACCAGCCTATTTCAGGCTTTTGTCACATATGTTCCCTATGCCGCAGCTGTTCTTATTGCTTGCAGACAAACTAGAGCAGTCCATCCAGAGCAGCTGGCAAAGGATAAAATAAGCTAGAATATAACTGCAGACCATCCACCCTTATTTCTTTTGTCTGCACATAGTAATAAACACTATTACACTAAAAGAAATTTAGCTAATTAGAAGATCAGCTTCTTATACTAAACATAGCAGTGAAGAAACACATTAAGGTCTTCGGCCTTTAACAAATACTGCATACAGTCTAAAGAGCAAAGAAAATAAACTATTTCCCTTTGACCCTTAAATGTAATATTTATGTTTGCAATCTGTTTTCTCAAATTCATTTTAGCTGAAATCATTTTGTTATGCAGATGGTCTTCTAATCTTTACTGGCAACACTGCCTTCCTTTCTACAATAAACACTGTCCACATCACCCTCTCAGTTCTGGAACACTTATGTTGTATCAATTACTGTTATATTGGATTTTATTATGTATGAATTGATGTCTTGGTGCATCTAGCTGCAATTCAGTATAAGTATAACTACAACTTGCCATTTCTGTTTGTTAATGGTATAATCCAGCTTCCCTGTATGTTGGGGCTAGTTAGTTTAGATAGACCCAGGGCTTTTTTTCAGGGGGAACTTTGGGGAACTCAGTTCCACCACCTCTGGCTCAGACCCTTCGATGCCTGCTCACCACAATCACTTGTAAACACAGAAGTCCAGTTTCTGTGTTTACAAGTGACAGCTCTGCACTCTGTGTGTAGCCCCCCTGAACTCTGCACTCTGTGTCTAACTCCCTGAACTCTGCACGCTGTATGTAATGCAATCCTGGTATTCAATGCCCCTTTAAGACCCTTCTACTATTTGTGAAATCTGAACGGGATCGTGGTTGAGTTCCTGCACCCATTTTCTGAGAAAAAAAGCTCTGGATAGACCCCTCCCCTCTTCATCAAATTTTCTTGGTAAGCTGGCAGCCTTAAAAGCAGGCATAAGGCTGTAAAGATTATTGCCTCTTTACACTTCAAATGACCAGTGAACATTTAATGTACTGCATTTTAAGACGTAAAACTACCTTTGATTAAACTACCATGGCTTATTGGAGAGTTACATAGTTAGTCAGGTTGAAAAAAGACACAAGTCCATCTAGTTCAACCATAAAAATAAACAAAATATCGTACAATCCCTTATACCCAATTCTATACCCACAGGTGATCCAGAGGAAGGTGAAAAACCACAGCAGAGAATGCTCTAATTTGCTACAGCAGGGGAAAAAATTCCTTCCTGATCCCCTGAGAGGCAATCAGATTTTCCCTGGATCAACTTTATAAATGTTAGTACCCAGTTAATGGCCCGGATTAAAAGGTATGATCAAAAGATATGCCGTCGTAAGTACAAATGTGCGCCGTCGCATCTTTGCGCCGATTCACAAAGCAAGATACGCCGAAAAACGCGACTTGATTAAGGCTTACGTCCGGCATAAAGTTACCCCTGCTGAATGAGGCAAAGCTAATGCAAAGGTATGGGCCAGGGAACGACGCCGTCGAATTTTACGTTGTTTACGCCGCCTACGTAGTACGTGAATAGGACTGGGCATAGGTTACGTTCACACGTCGTAAGCATTGCACCAGATTAATTTAAAAAAACAAAACACTGCCCTGTATTTGTTTGTTTTTGTTCTGTGTGTCTCTTTACTTCACAGAAACATGAAACCAGTTTAAAAATGAAACTAAACTGCAGGCACATTATATGATTGATTTTTATCTATTTTTAATCATTTTTAAAAGGAATCAGTTAACTATTATGGCCCAGATTGACAGAGCGATTACGCCTGCGCAACAGGAGATGCGCGTGCGTAAGTCTAAATGTGCGCGTGCGTTTCGATGCACGGCATCCCCAAAGCGAGATACGCAAGAAATCTACTTTTTTTTGTCCGACGTAATTTCGTTAGACAGGCGCATCCATCCGCGCAAAACTGCGCTAGACACACCATTGATTTGCTAGTCAAATATGCTAATGAGGGACTTACGGGGATTTACAAAAGAACGTTGGGGCAGCGCAGGCTACGCAGTGTGCGCAACAGCAAAATGTCCTGTCTAAAATTAGACCATATAAAAGCTGGTCTAAAAAGAGAAAAAAAGTCTACTTGTTAGATAAAGCAACACTGTTAGTGAGGAGCTCAGCAGTCACACGTGTTGCACAACAATCTGTATGCCAACATGCCAGGGGCATCGTCGCGCATAGCTATACTACTGACTTTAGATGAGCAAAGAAGGAGGAGGGCACGGAGGATGGCACGGGAGAGGATATACCGCACCCGCATAGACCTCTTTGGCATGAGTGATTCTGAGGTGTATCGCATCTTCAGATTCACCCCTCATGCCATCCTGGAATTAACCACAACCCTGCAGGAGGACATCACCAGCCCAACACAACGCTCACATGAAGTGCAGCCACTGGTCAAGGTCATGGCAACACTCCATTTCCTTGCCAGTGGCTCTTTTCAGCGTACAAGTGGAGTGGTGGCTGGGATGTCACAATCCTCCATGAGCAGATGTGTGCACCAGGTTGTCCCTGCAATCCTCAGACGCATGGCCAACAAAATCATCAAACCCACCACTGAGGAGCTGCGGCGGAAGGCAATGACAGATTTCTACAGAATTGCCAGATTCCCACGCACCGTGGGGGCCATTGATTGCACACATGTGGCACTCCAGCCCCCCCAGGAGACAGAGCACATGTACCGCAATCGGAAGCATTGGCATTCCATCAACGTACAGGTGATAGTCGATGCCCAAGGCCTCATATGGCACATCCGTGCCAAACACCCAGGGTCCAGCCATGACAGCTACATATACAATCAATGCCACATCCGAATGGAATTCGATCAGAACGTGTATGGGGCCACCTGGCTGGTTGGTGAGTGACATGGGTGGCAGGCATGACTGTACCCCCCCATGATGCACACATCACAAGGGGCACATGCATGACTAACATCCTCCTGTCTTTTCCCTTACAGGTGACTCTGCATATCCACTGGGACCCCATCTCATGACTCCTATCCGGAACCCCCAAACCCCAGGAGAGGAAAGATACAATCAAGCACATGCCCAAACACGTGCAGTGGTGGAGCGCACCTTTGGCCTCCTGAAGTCACGTTTCCGATGCCTGGATAAGTCTGGGGGTACCCTCTTGTATTCCCCAAACTTTGTGTGCCATATCATCGGTGCATGTTGCATGCTGCACAACTTTGCAGAAAGAAAGGGCCTGCAGATTGACCTACGTGATGACCTGACCCCTGAACCAAACAATCCCCCCCTAAGCGAGGATGCCCCGTCTTCTGAGGGAGGAGCAGCCAGGAGACAGCTCACATTGGGCATCTTTGCACGTTAAACACACACATTAATCATGGCACAATGATAATGCATGCATGCACACCACTGTGGTCCCTAGCACACACACCCCACATCCTCATCAAATTGGATTGGCACCAGTCCACCATGCAGGACTTGTGAGCAGCAACGCCACGCCAAGGCTCCAATTATGTCACTGTACATTCATACACCATTCACACGGACCTGGGGATCACTTCTCCCTGGTCCTGGGGAACCCTACTCCACCTAAATTGAGGGTGACAGCCCTTTTCCGGCAGGAATGTCACCCCCACATTCAAACAGCATTCACAACACAAAAAGAAAAAAAAATGACCAGCAAAATCAAAAATTGTCCAGCAAAAAACAAAAAACAAAAAAAAAAAAGAGGGGAAAAAAAAATTATTGCCCTTGACGTGAGCCACGCCTGGGGTGCCCCCGGCCACGGCCCCGGCTCCTCAGGGAAGACTCATGGGAGGGGGAAAACCGGGGAAGGAGGAGCAACCCTGATCTCTGCCCACCTGGCGGCCTGCCCTCCAAGGCCACGGCTATTCTGTCCAGGGCACCACCTAGTGTTGCTGTGTTGGTCTGGATAGCCTGGGTGAGGGCCCTCACATCCTGCCCAACGCCTGCTGATGTCGTCTGCAGTTCGTTTAGGCAGTTTGTGAAAGCCCGGGAGTCTAGGTTCACCAGCGTATCCTTGATGGAGGACAGGCTCTCCTCCATCCGCACCAATGTCTGGCTGACCTGTCCCAGATGGCGGGTCTGGAGGAACTGGTCCCTTCTCAGAGTGGTGGGCAGGAGATCGGCCACCCCCCTGGTCTTCTGGGACGACTTCCTGCCTCCAGCTGATGCTTGTGGCTGGGAAAAAGGGGAGACCCTTGGGAGGGGAGCCATGTTGGGGGAGGAGGGGGGGGGCTCCCCCTTAGGGAGGCCTGCCTGCTGCCAGCCAGAGGGGAAGAGTCCTCAAAAACCACAAGTCCAGTGCCTGACATGGACTCCTCCTCCTCATGAAACTCCTCCTCCTCAACCTCCACCTCCTCCTCTTCAACCTCCTCCGCGGACTCCGGCCTTGTCGGGGGGGCCTCATTAGGCTGCTGTCCTGGGGATGGTGCGGTCAGGCCAGATGGCCCTGCACCCTCCTGCACATCTGTGGATGATACAAAACATTCACAGGTTGGAGGATCCACACACTTGCCACATATTCCCTTTCACCCCCTCCCCCACACATGCTACAAACCTGATATTAAAAAAAAACTTACCTGGCACCACGGGCTCCGGACTTGAGTCAAAGCCGGGCAGGCCCTCAACTTCATGCCGATTAAAGGTCAGGGCCACCGCACGCTCCTCCGCTGTCAGCCTAATACGGCATGGTGGGCCCCCTCCTGTGCCCCTGGCATGGGCAAGCATTTTGGACAGCTTCTGTTTGACCAGATGCCGGAGGTCATTAATCTTTTTGTCAATCCCAGACCGGGTGTGTCTCCCCCTCCCCCGCTAAATTGACCTGCTCAGTGATGAGGTCCAAAATCTCCCTCCTCCTGGCCAGGGTGGTGTTGGCACTGTCCGGGCCATGGAGGAAACGCCCATAATCGCTAATGGCCCGGGCAAGAATTCTTTTTTCCCCCAAAGTAAAATTTAGTTTTCGCTTTCTCTCTGTCATACTGCAAAAACTCACTCCCAGTCAACAAAAATCAGTCACAAAAACAAGCACAACCAATCAAGCAAGAACACACACAAAGAGAAAACTAACACCCAAAAAATCACACAAGCACTCAGCAAAAAACAGTCACAAAAACAAACAGCAAAAATTCAGCAAGAAAACAAACGAACAGAAATATATCAAACAAACAGTCTCTCAAACACTTATCAAAAAACACTTTCAAAGATCTACTAACAAACACTTGATCACACAGAACACTAATCTGACAAATACAAAACACAACGCAACGAACAACGGGACAAAAGCACTTGGTTAAATGGGAAGGGACAAAGGGATGTACTTTTGCAATGCAAGTGCGTTTGTGTCTGTCTATTTATGCTGTCTGCATAGTCCTTAGTCCATTTCCAATTTCACTGATTGCGCCGCTCCCTAGTTTTGAGCATGCGCACAGCGGAGCTGACCATGGTCTCCTTCAAGCGCGCATGCGCGAGCCGGCCGGCCCTTCATTTGCATGGGGTCACGGCTCATTTCAATGTAACCCGCCCACGTCCTTCCCAATTTGTATTACTCCGCCTTACGCCTCTGAAATAACGTTACGCATGCGCAATTTCCTGCGCAAAAGCTACGAGAATAGGGTGATTACGCAGCTACATTGCGCAAGTCTAACGTAAAGGCGGTGCGCTACGCCGGTCCAATAATGCGCAGATGTACGTGACTCTGGGCCTATGTCTCAATACCCTGTAAACAGTCATTTCAGCAAAAAAAAATGTTTTCCTTTAGTGACCCTTTAACTGATCACTGATTAATAGACATGTGCACAACCAAAAAAATATTTTTTTGTCGTTTCGTCTCGTAGATTTGTAAAAATACTTAATTTCGTAAGATGCAAGTTTTCCTATTCGGACCCATTCGTATTTCGTAAGACGCAAGTTTTTTCTATTCGGACCTGTTCGTAACAGTTTTACTTTCGTTTATACTGAATGATTCGTAATTCTGTCTAATTTATTTTCGCTGGTTTGAAATTCGTAATTTTATTAGATAATAATTTTTGTGGATTTGTAATTTTGTACTTTCGTAAATATATCGCAACACGCGGCTAATCCATATTAAGATAGACTTTCTCTTAAGCCCCGTACACACGGTCGGACTTTTTGTCAACTAACTTCAAAATGAGCGTTTTACAAAAAATCCGGCCGTATGTACGCTCCATCGGACAAACTTTTTTGGTTTCAAATGTCCGGCCAACTCCCTTCAGACAAAAATCCACGGAAAGTTTGTTTGAAGTGCGATCGTGTGTACGAGGCTTTACACTGTCCAATGTGACTCAGCACAAAAGAAATAAGTTGATTGGCTAAGATATTAAGTAAGATACATCACTTACTAACTACACTGCCCAGTACGCAATCGAAAGAATGATATGAGTACACAAATTTACGAACAGATAAAGAAACGGATTTACAAAACACAAACGTGAAAATACGAACATAAGAATGAAAATACGTACAGACAAAGGATTTAAAATACTGAATGCAAATCGTTCGTTATAGATGTAATTTTCGTTCTTTTGCTGTTTCGGTGTTTCGTATTTTAGTAAGATTGTCCAATCATACGTTCGTATTTTCGCTTGTTTCCTTAATTTTCGTATTTTAGTTCTCTCAGCTTTTCGGGTGTTCAAATTGATCCGAATTTACGAATACTAACAAATTTGTACTAAAATCCATTCGTTATGAACAGGAACGCACATGTCTACTGATTAATACAGCCTACCTTATGTCTGCTATACATGGTTTGTTTTTCTACTGAATCAGAAAAAATTTGGCACGGCTGGGCACATCAACGTATATATACGTTGATTTTAGTACCCAGCCGTGGGTCGCAGGCTCGCGACCCGGTCCGAAGCTCCAGGACCGGGACCGCGGGATTCGCGGACCCGATCGCCGCTGGAGTGCGGCGATCCGTCCCTGGAGCGGAAGAACGGGGAGAGCCGTGTGCACACACGGCTTCCCCGTGCTTCTCTGTGGCCGTAGCATCGATTGCGTCATCCCTGTAATAGGGGGACGCGATCGATGACGTCACACCTACAGCCACACCCCCCTACAGTTGTAAACACACACATTAGGTCACACATCCCCTACAGCGCCACCTGTGGTTAACTCCCAAACTGCAACTGTCATTTCCACAGTAAACAATGCAATTTAAATGCATTTTTTGCTGTGAAAATGACAATTGTCCCAAAAATGTGTCAAAATTGTCCGAAGTGTCCGCCATATTGTCGCAGTCATGAAAAAAATCGATGATCGTCGCTATTAGTAGTAAAAAAATTTTTTTTTATAAAAATGCAATAAAACTATCCCTTATTTTGTAAACGCTATAAATTTTGCGAAAACCAACCGATAAACGCTTATTGCGATTTTTTTTACCAAAAATACGTAGAAGAATACGTATCGGCCTAAACTGAGGAAAAAAAATGTTTTTTTATATATTTTTGGGGGATATTTATTATAGCAAAAAGTAAAAAATATTGCATTTTTTTTTAAATTGTCGCTCTATTTTTGTTTATAGCGCAAAAAATAAAAACCGCAGAGGTGATCAAATACCACCAAAAGAAAGCTCTATTTGTGGGGAAAAAAGGAAGCCAATTTTGTTTGGGAGCCACGTCGCACGACCGCGCAATTGTCAGTTAAAACGACGCAGTGCCGAATCGCAAAAAGGGGCAAGGTCCTTTACCTGCATTTTGGTCCGGGTCTTAAGTGGTTAATCGACTTTTGTTGAAGGAGCAAGGTAAAAAAATGATTGGACTAACAATAACCAAATCCAGATGTAGTGACCATTCAGGTACTCTGACAGACTTGGGTGCTGGAGGTAAGAATACATCAGCCAACAGATAAGATTACTCTATCCATCCTTTTTAGCAAAGATGGAAAAAGCTAAAGAATGAGAGAAATCTATATGCCGTGATAAGTTCTGAAATTTGTAGCTTATTTGTAGTACCAAACAGTGGGCCAGATTCACGTACATCGGCGCATTTTTGGACCGGCGTAGTGCAACTCCTTTAAGTTAGACCGGCTTAATTTCGAGGTGCAAGTACCGTATCCTCGTAGTATTTTCGGCCAAATTTGCACCGGTGCAATGTAAATTCCGAGGCGGTGTAATTCAAAGTGGGAAGGACGTGGGCGTGTTCCATTGAAATGAGCCGTGACCCCATGCAAATGAAGGGCCGGCCAGACTGGGCATGTGCACATGAAGCAGACTATGGTCAGCACCTCTCTGAGCATGCTCAGAACTCGGCACGGCGCAATCAGTTAGATAGGAACTAGGCCCGTCAGACTTAGTGAGCTATGCACAGTGCTTAAAGTGCTTAGACCGAGAGAAATGCCCTTCCATTGCAAAAGTACATCCAATTGTTTTCCCTTCCTGAAGCAAAGGTGCTTTTATTCCATTGTCTGTTGCTGTTTGGAGGTTTTTGTCATGTCGGTGTGTGTGTATATATATATATATATATATATATATATATATATATATATATATATATTAAATAAGATAATTATAATAATATTAAAATTAGTAAATTTATATTAGTTAAAAAAATATTATATTAATTATTATAAAATATATACTAAACAGAAAAAATTGCATATAAAATATATATTTACCCATTAGGGTGAAAAGAGCCACTGGCAAGGAAATGGAGTGTTGCCAGTACCTTGCCCAGTGGCGGTCGGCAGATCCTCTCCCGTGTAAGAACAGGGGAGTCCGCGCTATGGTGAATAAAGTAGCTGTTGCCTCCCAGTAGGATCCCTATGTGGGGAGCTAATATAAATATGAATAATAGAAAGGGAAATGGCGTTGCTAAATTAATACCTTTGTCGGGTATATCCGTGGGGTGAGCCCAATGGTAATAGGCCCCCCTTTTGGCTGGAATTAGGGTGCAATTGGAGAGATACCCTGTGTTAATAGGAGGGTAGATGTTGGTTCCCCAGCTTCCACTAATTTCAGTGAAATGGATTAATTAGGTAAGGAGCCTGTGCAGGCCAGCAGGCCCAAAGATTGCTAAACTAAAATGATCCTATGCTGCTATAAGGATGCCAGTTGTGACCGATGCACCCTAAACCATATAAAACAAAGAAAAAAATGTGTCTCTAGAGTCTAATAGGTAGGAATCCTTACTAATGTTGTACCTCTGCCAGCTTTACTGTTTCTCTTGCAGCTCTCAGCTGCTACATCCTTACAGGCTCAGGCCTTTGTCTGTGCTGACCTGGACAGTATGGTGCGATGTGCAACTGTTGAATGCGAGAGAGGGGACATTTTTGACATGTGTCATGTGTTATGGTCTCCTTCCCAGGCACTTTGCTCCCAATATTCAAGACTCAGGTTTTCTTCCAAAGCACAAAGTTTATTCTTCAAGAATGACAAGCAAACAGTCAATGCTTACATACAGTAGTTACAGCTGGTAACACATAGCAAGATGGTAATTCAGAAGGTTTCAGGAAAGATATGATGGCACATCTTTCTGCTGGGAGAGGTCCCTTCCAGCAGGGTTGGGTGACCCGGAGTTCCCGCAGGGTCAGGAGACCCCCAAGTTCCTAGCTAGCTACGCAAACTACATGGATTCTTATACCGTTTTAAAAGCCGAGCTAAGCATACTTTCTTTTAGAACAGCTCCAAGAAAGGTGGTGATGCTCCTGTCACAAACGTAACACCCACTTGAGTATATTTAAGTAACATATCTCCACCCACTGTCTTGACGTAGATCTCCAAAAATACATATAATCTACAACAGATGACCTTTCTCTATCCTCATCAACCTTCAAAATCACCATGTTTAAATATTGATTCTCAGAAACCTTTATCACATAAAATAGTAATAAATTCAAAATCTAACAATTCCCGATTAATGCACTATAATTAACAAATTAAATTCATGCATTCATCTTAAATAATAAATGTTTCTGATCCTCTTTTTTTCCAATACAAACAATACAATTTAGCATTTCAGATATTGTACATAAACTTTTTCCAAAACTCTGAGATATTCCTGTGAAATATTTAACCATTTCATTCCATTAAGAAACTATAAATTATTATACTATTTAATAATTTTAATTTATTATCATTCTAAATGATGTAATACATGTATTAAAAAAAAAATCCTTTACCTCCATAAATTTTTACTTCTTATAACTTTAACCATATCATATAACTATTTTAACATAAAGAAGAATTAAATATATTTGATGTATAAAATTATATTACTCTATAATATAAATTATTAATTAATAAATCAAAATTCTTTCATTTCTTTTGAAATTTCAATAACCAAAAAATTTCTACAGTATACATTATTTTATACATTATCCTTGACACTGAACAATTATACACATAATACGTAATCTACTCATCTGTGGATACATAAAAACATAACTTTCCCATTATTTGATTGTCATATTTTTATATATTCTATCTTTCTTCTATTTGTGTTTTTATTCATTTATTTATCTATTTTATCTATCTATCTATCTATCTATCTATCTATCTATCTATCTATCTATCTATCTATCTATCTATCTATCTATCTATCTATCTATCTATCTATCTATCTAGCTATCTATCTAGCTATCTATCTAGCTATCTATCCATTTATTTATTTATCTATCCATGACCAGCAAGCAACTCTTTCTATTATTTATTTTTTCAATGTTCCATATTATTTAATTCAACAATAATTCTGGTTAGACACATTAAAAATCCTTTTCTTCTACACAAACCTGTATATACTCTAACTATATTAATACTTCAAATGTACACTTTATTGTACATTCTTGTAATAACAAACTACCCATCCAACTTTCCAAAGTTATGTGTTCTATAAAAATTAATAAAAAAATCATTATTCTATGTATATCAATATGTATTCTTATAAAAGATTTAGAAACCAAAATATAACAACTATTATGTAAACTAAGCTAGTATCATTACTATTAGTTATTATTGTGATATCAATCTTTCAATGATCTACTAAACCAGTGTTTTTCAACTCCAGTGCTCAAGGCACACCAACAGGTCATGTTTTCAGGCTTTCCATTATTTTGCACAGGTGATTTGGTCAGTTTCACTGCCTTTGTAATCACCACAGCCATTTCATCTGAGGGAAATCCTGAAAACTTGACCTGTTGGTGTGCCTTGAGGACTGGAGTTGAAAAACACTGTACTAAACTAACAAAGATTTGTGTAGGAGAAATATCAAATTTCAATGTCAACATAGTCAACAAATTTTCCATATTTCAAAAAAATTCCTATATTAGAATTAAATGCCAACTCCACCTTATATAATGTCACTTTTGATGTAAGTTTATATGAATAAATCATTGAAGTTCACCCAAAAATGATAATCCTTGATAACATAATCAAAAAATAATTTTGAAAAAACTAGAAGTAATAATAAAATAGAAGTTTAGTTGTACTTGTTTTATGGTCATGGAACTAACCAAAAAATAAAATAACCTTCCCAATCGAAACTCCAATTGATATTTCAGTTGGCATTTCTATTGACATCCCTGGTACCTTCAGATCTATAATTCGTAACCATAACTTTAGCTACTGGATCAAATTATGAAACATACTCATAAGAAGTAGAAATCCTATTCAAAACATAGGGCCAGATTCAGATACACTTAATTTTGCGCTGCGTAATCGAAATACTCTACGCTGCCGTATTTTACCATGCTCTAAATGGAATTCTGGTAGATTTTTGCCCGTACGCTACGGCGGCGTAGTCTATTTCTCGCCGCGTAATCGAAATACGTGATTAGGGGGCGCGAAGCATTTAAATTAGGCGCGTCCCTGCGGCGATCGAACTGCGCATGCTTTGTTCAGTAATTTCCCGCGGTGCATTGCGCGAAATCACGCCGTTACGTCATTCGTTGTTTGAGTAGCGTCGTTTACGAACATTCCTATTCCCGGACGACTTACGTAAAAAATAATAAAAGACGTCGGAAAACGTAGAAATTCGACGCGGGAACAATGGCCATACTTAACATGGGCTGTCTAATATTAGAGCAGCAAAAAGCTGGTATAGTGTTACGCAAAAAAAAAGATGACTAAAGATGCCGTAAGAGATTGCAATTAAAGATCGTAATTTCTGGGATCGCCGGCAAAAGCTCATTAGCATACCCCGACGCGGAAAACGACGGGAAGTCCACCCAGTGGCCGCAATTTTATTGCAGCGTAGATCGGAAGGTGTACGAACACGTAATCCAGTCGAATTGAAGCCCGCAGCCGTCTATTCATGGTTTGAGATTTCCGACTAGCTAAAAAATGTGCGTAATTTGAAATTACTCCAGTCTAACACTAGTTAGACAGGAGTTACGGCTCTCTGAATCTGGCCCATAATTTCTATTCAAATTTAGCAAAGGCCTAGCCATGTTTGGTGAGCAAACTTCTGAAATTCCTATACATGTACTTTGTCCTATGCAACAGATTGTAAATAACTATGTATGCTTGTAACAGAATGGCCCGTGACACCCAGAGACTTTTGAGGGATGAGGGGTGCTCCTGTGCCGGCGTCACCAAAGAGCTGGTATACTGATAGTTCATATTGCAGGATGTTGGTTCATGTTGACCCAAACCAGGTCAATAGACTCCTAAGATATTCCATTGTCCATTGTGTAAGGCTGTTGAGATGCTAACTAAGCACGTCTGCTCCTAAGACCTGTCATTGTGTGAAGATGCTATTGATGATAGATATGTGTTGTGAGTTAGCAGTCTAAAGGTCAGATGTCTTCTTTCAGGGTTAGGGAATTAGCATGTCAATTATGTTTAGTAAAAGGAATGTGACTTGTCAAGCTGTAGTAATTACCTCCTCTAATTGCGGAGACGGGACGTCTGGGGGGACTAATGATTAGCTCAACTGGATGTCATTAACTAAAATAATGTGATTGAAGCCCCCCCATGGTGTGAAGTTGGGGGTGGAGAGTTTGATTGTTCCTGTGATTACTGAAACATGCCTTGTACTGTATATAAGAGAGCTAATCATTAAAGAGTTTGTTCATTCATTTTGAAACCAGAGGATAGAGCTGTCAGTCTTATTTTCTGGGGAATGGATCATGTCTGCTGGTTTGTCGGTGGGTCGGATAAGCTGTCTTGGGTTGATGGAAGGTCGTAAACAGTGGTGACCGTTACAATGCTAATCTTAAAAGATATAGATGAACAGACATTCTTCATCCTGCCATTATTTCAAAAAATTTAACAAACCCTTAGTTTAGAAAAGTTTTTAAACTAAAAGTATAACAGGTAAATAAGTTACCTAGTATTTACCTTTTCTTGAATCATCTTACCCCATTTACTTTAAAATACTATTGTTGTGTTCTATTATATTTGGGTACTAAAGAAAAAGAAAAACATTATCAAATAACTAAAATTGCGAACATGTCCTTCATCACCTGTCCTATAAAAATGAAAAAAATCATTATCTGACTCCATGGTTTGAAATCCAACCCCAATTAGATATGACAAAGTTCACAACTTAGCTTTCGTTAAAAATATATACATTTTTCTAGAATGACCTTAATTAATAAAAAAAACATCCTTGTATCCTCCTTTAGCAGGTGAAAAATCTAATATAATCAATCTTCATAGATTGCGAAATCTCTCAATACTTTGTAGTATCAGGTTACTCTTTTCCCTTTGAATTGCTCTATAAACAAATAAAACAATATTAAGAAGTTTGATGACAAAGTGCTCTAATAATGAGTAGTTCAGAATTTCTTTCATTTGCTTAAACAAAAAAATCAATTTATCAATTTGTCAGTCAATCTGTCAGTTACCTGGATATGCAAAAATAAATATTTTCATTTAAAATAATTCTATCCATTATTATTGGAATCAATTATCTTTACAATAAATGTTATCTCCATTATCAGTCTGTACTGAGACAAAAATTTCATCGTCCCCCTATTTATTCTGTGACTAATTCATTTTTGCAAAAGTAATAATCTTACCAGATTATTGTATTTTTCTTTTACCATACTTTCAATTATAACCATTTTAATTTTGCAAAAGAACATTAATTTAGGTTGGGCTTTCTTAAATATTTTATTTCAGAAAGCACTTCTGACTGCTAACTATTTTTCAGAACCAATCATACAGTATGATTGACTGAACCACATGTGCTCTGTAACAAACACATGGCTTAAGTTCATCTTTCAGTGTAGACAAATATACAGAAAGTTAGATTTGTGACAATATATGGATCCATTTATAAAAGCACAAAATTCCTTCCCAATAAATGTGCACTAAAAAATTGATAAAGTAACTTTTGCATAATTAACTTACACCTTTCAACTGTGGCTTTATCACACTGCATCATTTTAGCCTCAATGTCCCATTTCAACTGATCTTTCTTTTTAACCACTTTAGCCCCGGCCTGTTTTTCAGATTCGGTGTTTACGAGACTAAAACATTTTTTTTTGCTATAAAATTACTTAAAACCCCCAAACATTATATATTTTTTTTCTAACACTCTAGAGAATAAAATGGCAGTCATTGCAATACTTTTTGTTACACCGTATTTGCGCAGCGGTCTTACAAGCGCACTTTTTTTGGAAAAAATTCACTTTTTTAAATAAAAAAATAAGACAACAATAAATTTGGCCCAATTTTTTTACATATTGTGAAAGATAATGTTACGCCGAGTAAAATGACACCCAACATGTCACGCTTAAAAATTGCGCCCGCTCGTGGCATGGCGTCAAACTTTTACCCTTAAAAATCTCGATAGGCGATGTTTAAAAAATTCTACAGGTTGCATTTTTTATGATACAGAGGAGGTCTAGGGCTAGAATTATTGCTCTCGCTCTAACGATCGCGGCGATACCTCACTTGTGTGGTTTGAACACCGTTTTCATATATTCTCACTCGCATCCCCGCTGACCAGACGAGCGCACCCGATCGCCTCCGCCGCTACCGACGGCTCCGGTAAGCGGCGGAGAGCGCGGGAGCGCAGCGGGAGGGGGGGGGGGACGTTTGTCCGCTACCGATAACGGCGATCTCGCGGCGATTCCGCCGCGGAGACCGCCATTATCGTTTACCCGACCGCCCACAGAAGAGATGGATATCTCGGTTGTGGCAGCAGCTGCTGCCGTTACCGAGATATCCATCCTCAAAGTGCCGACGTATACCTGCGGTGGGCGGTCGGGAAGTGGTTAACATCCAGTTGTCATTAGACAAAGCTTAGTCAAAGCCCCCTCTTTTTGACACTTCATGTTCTACTTAAAATAAAACCTCTAGTTTTTCAAAACAAATGGTGCAAAACCCACGTGTTTTTTTTTTCAGAACAATTACTTTAGTAAGTAAAAATATCTTTTAAATATATTTTTTCTCATCCATGAACCTTTTTCTCAGATTTATGAAAGATCTGATCCATAGAAGTGAAAAACTCATGGCATGACTGACCTGACTAAGCTGTATAACTTGACCATCTGTTTTTTCCTGTTCATAGTACATTCCTTTACATGTCACACTCTGGAGAATGATCTGTCACTGTCAGTCTTAGCTATCATGCTACCATTCATAATACAATTTGTTAACAATCAAATTTTTTGTTTTTATAATTTTTAACCTTTTTCCATTTTTTAAACATATTTGGTTTGTACATCTGCTAAAAATCATGTACTATACGTCATTACGTTACATTACGTTTCTTGACTATAGTAATGACAAAAATTGTTTAGGGGACAATCTCACAAAAAACCCACAGATTGGTTCCTGCCCACTGCGATTGGCCTTTTTCCAGAAAAAAATCCTCCAACCAACCAACCAAAGTCCTCACTCTTATCAGAAATACTCGATTACAAAAACTTTTAACGATAGTTTTTTTCTACAATTTTTGCTAATTTTAGATTGAACAAAACTTTCATATTTTAAATTTTTTCCTGGGTAAACTTAAGTAAATTAGAACAATCTACTACTTTTAATTTAATAACCAAAACCAAGTTTGGATTTTTTTGTAAAAATTGCTCAATCCTTATTTCATGCAACCAAATCTGTAGGAGTTTTGTTAAATACTAAATACCTTGTTGATTTCCATTATCAAAGAACTTCTTTACATTCTGGCATTAATTAATTAATTACCCTACTACTGCTATATGCCTGTATTGCATATATACTATATATATATATTGTGAGGGATTGGCTCAGTAGCGGGTGTTTGTGACCCCCTGGATGGGTTCACTACACGCTGAACTGTACAAAAAGGCAGTTGAGGATGATTGAAAACAAATGATATCGTTTATTTTTCCATATTGCTGGATACACGTGCTGGGCAGACACTGCTGGTCCTACAGCAGAAAACAAAAAGTCTCTTTGATATTTCTCACACAGAAATATCCATCAGCACCTCACCTCTTCAGTACTGTTTGTGACTGCTCCTTAACTCCCCAAAGCCTCAGGATGCAGCAATCAGTCGTCATCCTTAGGCTGTCTTTATACAGGGTTTTATTGCTTAATTCTGAACAGCTGAAACCTTTTAACGCCCCAAACCTCTCTGGCCATCTCTGTAGCCGACGCCTAATAGTAATTGGTGTATTGTCTAAACAAGGCAGAAATATATCTCCCGTCTGTGACAACACACACAGATTTACTTGACTTTCTGTCACATACCCCCCCCCCTCTTGTTTCAACCCTAGGGTTGGGACACAGGTTGCCAGGCACGCATGCACTCGGGAAAAACCATCTTCATTCCCCATTTTAACACCGGGGCGATGCGTTACGACAAAACTAAATTTCTGAAGGGCCAGGAACCACCTATTTATTCTCCTATTGGTCTTCAAATTTTCGGGTGAGGTACATAATAGGGTGTTCCTTGCTCTGTAATATACTCATTTTCAGTTGTAAACCATGCAAAACCTTAATTGTTTTTTTAATGGACACAAAGGTTTCCCTCGATAACTCAATCCCTGAAGAACTCAGCGAGTCATAACCAATACCAAGAGCTGATAACACTCTGCTCTGCAATGGATCATCCATGTGGATGCCTTCTTCAGATGTAAACACACTAAGACTGCAATCCTCCAAGGCATGGTGAAAATCTACCAAACCCAATGTAATGAATGAATGAATGAATGAATGTAAGGTTTTCAGAAACTGAATCCTCGTCACTTTCTTGAACCAACTGCTTACTCTGTGCATCCCTTGTTCGCACATCCCTATTCTCACCAAGAACTTGACAACTGCTATCGGACACATCATTAACTGAGCTAGACAACCTTTCTTGTCTAGCAGCTACAATCACTTTTGAACTTATGTTTATGGCTAGTTGTTCAGCTATCTTTGCCTCATAGTCTCCAAAAAATGTTTTAGTATTTGTTTCTTTGAAACCAATCGACTATTGGACACAAATTCTCATATTCTTCATTCCTTTCAAGACATTTGGAAAAAGCATCCATTAAATAAGTACATTTAGCCTCTCTGACCACTTCAGTGATGGAGGTTTCACAACGTTCCGAGGGCTCACCTGCCATCACAGATTCTACACTTTGAAAAATAGATTTTACTTCCCAAGGAATCTTGGTAGTCAAGTCCAAAGTATTTTCCTTACTTGCTCTGACAGAACACTTTCTAATGACTGGGTTTCACAGGATGTGACATTACCTTTATATTCAAATCCGATTTCATTAAACATAATAATTAACACACTGCTCTTCAACATGCAAATAATTCACAGAGGCAAAAATAGCTTCAGTCTGGGTGCATATTTCTTGCAATTCAGATTCCTCAATGACCCTGCTCTGCTGATCATCAATTATGGGAAAGTCATGAATATCACCTGCCTTACTACATTCACAAGGCTCAGTGGATATTGGAAACACTTTTTCTACATCATTTGTTGCAGTGTCAGAATTAAGTGTTTCAGCTTTATTTCCATCAAGCAACTGACTGAGAACTGAAGATGTGCAAACCCCTACTTCCTGCACTTCAGCCACTTCATTTGCCCTGAAGCGATCAGGGATTTCACTTTCAACATCACTTCCAGAAAGTTCAGCTTCATTTTCCAGAAAGTCCTTCAGATTTAGCTTTCTAAGAATTGCCTCCTTCTCATCGTCGTTATCTTCCACACATTCTTCATTATTTATTGTTAGTCCATTCTGAGTGTTGGCTGTTTCCGAAGGGCAATCATCAACTTTAACATCTTCATGTTCTGTTTCTGCTTTGGTAATCTTGGTGACACCAGGAACCCCTAACTTGGCAGAGGAGGCCCAAAGAAATGAACAGTGATCCATACAGCCCTGGCACACCATCTCATTAAGTTCAACGTGCTCCGATGGAACTGCCCCTAGGTGCCGACCATGAAACCAGTCCTCACACACCACACACTGGATCATCTCATCTGGGGTCTAATCCTCAGGATCGGGGTACGGTCTCTTACATGTGCAGTACATGCCAAAGGAATTGTCATTGTAATTATTAGCCAGGTTTTTCGTCTCGTTATCCGGATATAACTTGTACTCCAGCTGTTTAAATTTGGCATTTCCACAATTGCAGCGAAAGTTCCTCTTGGTGTAGAGCTCAAACAGGTCGTGGCCTTCATGACACTTGTATGCACAGGCCAGACATATCCCAGCAGGCTCCTCTTTATCCGGGGTGCACGTACTGCAGGCGTACAGCGCTTGTCTCTTCACATAACCCAGGGGGTAGGAGCACTTTTTCGGAATCGCTCCCCGTCAGCACAGCAGACGCCTCATCCTGCAGGGTGTCATTCTCCTCCTCTTCATCTTCTGCACCACTTACAATTTCTGCAAGCTCTTCGCTGTCAGAATCATCACATGGTAGAAGATGGAAATCCTCAAGCCCGGCCTCATTTTCTTCATTTTGTCTGTAGGTGAAAGAACCGGAACAGAGAGCAACTGCTTCAGACATTAGGTCACTTTTCTCCTTTTCAGCATGAGCCTTTGTACAACTAAAAGATTCTTGATTTGAACCATCATCTTGACAGACAAATTTTCCAGAGCAGAGTTCTAAGGCCTCGTACACACGAGCAGACAGATTTGTTCAAATCTGTCTGTCCGACAGATTTGAACAAGACTGTCTGCTGGGATTTTGGTTTGCTCGCGTGTACACACGAGCAAACCAAAATCCCCGCCAGCAGACAGCGCGCTGACGTGTCGGTGACGTGTCGGTGACGTTGACGCTGCCACGTCACCGCACCAGGAAGTAAAACACTTCTGCGCATGCGTCGAAATCATTCGGCGCGTGTGCGAGAAGACATGTCTGCTGGTTAGCATACTAACCAGCAGACATGTCGGGCGAACGGGTTCACAGCCGACAGATTTCAAAGCATGCTTTGAAATCTGTCGGGTGGCCAAATCCATCTGTTCCCGTACACAAGATCGAATCTGTCTGCTGAAACGGTCTAGCAGACCGTTTCCAGCAGACAGATTTGATCGTGTGTACGAGGCCTAACAGTTTCCCCATATTTGCATCCATAGCATTCTCATCCATACTGTCCATCACAAGTCTTTGCTTGGCAGAGCTGTACTTGCTCCTGTTGCGGCCAACATTTAGAAAACCATCAGCATGCGTGACAACGATCTCTTCGTTGTAATCCTCATCACTCCAAAGTAAGCTTTCCGTGCAAGAATCACTGAGCGTCTCCTCATCACTTAGTCTTGTATATGTACGGCATCCATGATCGCTGCTTTTACCGGAAAACGGGGCCTTATAATCACTGTTGAGCTTTGAAGGTTGTAATTTTTTTTGGTGAGAGCTCCTTAGAAACCTCTATGTTCTCTTCACTACCAGACAGCTATGACTTTGCTTTCTTTTTCTTCTTTTTTTTCTTTGACTTCAGACTTCAGAAATCTTTGAACTTTTCTCTTACTTTTTCTTTAAGGCCTCGTACACACGATCGGACATATCCGATGAAAACGGTCCGTGGACCATTTCCATCGGATATGTCCGATCGGGAGTTTGATCCGATGGCGTGTACACACCATCTGATCAAATTCCCCCCCGCCGGACGGCGCGGTGACGTAGCGGTGACGCGGCGGTGACGTTGACGCCGCCACGTCACCGCCACGTCACCGCACCAGGAAGTTAAACACTTCCGCGCATGCGCCGAATCCATTCGGCGGCGGCGCGGCGGCGGTGGGGGACGACATGTCTGCTGGTAAGTGTACTAACCAGCAGACATGTCGGGCGGACAGATTCCCACCGGATAGATTTCAAAACATGCTTTGAAATCTGTCGGGTGGAGAAATCTGTCCGCTAGCCCATACACACGAGCGGAGATGTCTGCTGAAACGGTCCATCGGACCGTTTTCAGCGGACATATCCCCTCGTGTGTACGAGGCCTAGCACTTTCAGACAGCTTGTCTGGCTTGCGATGAGACTTCTGGATTAAGTTCTCCTTGCTTTTGTCTTTTAGGGACGGTCGGTGGGAATTTGAACTGTTTGTGGTGCGTCTTCTCTTTTAGCTTTGCTGACTGGCCTTTTCGTGAGCTAAAGAGCCTCTTGTCTGCATATGCCTCGTGACAGGACTCTGATCCTGCTCTGACTTGTCAACCCCAGGGAAATACTTCATATGGTAATGCAGGAATTTGGCTTTGCGAAAAGATCTGGAGCAATCCAAAATCTTGCCCTTAAACTTGTTGGGTTCCAGTTCCAAGGTACCAGCTTTGGTAGCTGGATCATCAAGTTTCTTCAAAGTATTTGCTAAAAGTTCTCTACTGTATTTAGCAGAACTGTCAGACCATTGATTCAGCTTCATAGGATCTGTTACTGCGGGGACAGCCGGGACCTCCTCAGCATCTTCTTGTACATGAGGGTCTTTCTCTTCTGGTTTGGTCTCATCTGGTTTGACCTCTGGAACACCATTCACAACATTGGATTCAACAGGCTCTACAGACTCTAATACTACTAATGGAGGCTCCTTTACTTCGGGAGTTTCAGGCTCTGCCAGGGCACACTTCTCTGGCTCCACTTCTTGTTCCTCTGGTGAAGAATTACACTCCGGTGATGATTCCGTCTCAACAATAGACGTGGTAACCTCCATAGCATTATGGTACTCTGGATTCTCAATCAGAGAGAGCTTGCTATCCTTTTCCTCTGTTCTCTCAAATAGTTTCATGATGGCCTCCATTTGCTGCTGGTGTCTCTGTTTCCAACCTGCCATGCTCTCTCGGTGAGCCTGTTGTTGAGCCGCAATGCTCCACTGCAAAGCTGCATTAGTCTGCTGTTGATTTGCATTTGCTATAACCATCTGTTTTAGCATCTCCTCCATTTTGGGTTTACTTTAACTGCCCGCATTCTCCACCATGTGTGAGGGATTGGCTCGGTAGCGGGTGTGTGTGACCCCCTGGATAGGTTCACTACACGCTGAACTATACAAAAAGGCAGTTGAGGATGATTGAAAACAAATGATATGGTTTATTTTTCCATATTGCTGGATACACGTGCAAGCATCAAAACAGCATAACCAAAACAAAACATAAAATAAACCCTTGCCACTTGGGGCGTCTACCTTCCCAACACAGGAACCTACCTATGGAGTCTGGCACAGCCTACTGCTGGGCAGACACTGCTGGTCCCACAGCAGAAAACAAAAAGTCTCTTTGATATTTCTCACACTGAAATATCCATCAGCACCTCACCTCTTCAGTACTGTTTGTGACTGCTCCTTAACTCCCCAAAGCCTCAGGATGCAGCAATCAGTCGTCATCCTTAGGCTGTCTTTATAGGGGCCTTAATTGCTTAATTCTGAACAGCTGAAACCGTTTAACGCCCCAAACCTCTCTAACCATCTCTGCAACCGACGCATAATAGTAATTGGTATATTGTCTAAACAAGGCAGAAAAATATCTCCCGTCTGTGACAACACACACAGATTTACCTGACTTCCTGTCACAATATATATATATACAGTACAGACAAAAAGTTTAGACACACCTCTCATTCCAAGAGTTTTCTTTATTTTCATGACTATGAAAATTGTAGAGTCACACTGAAGGCAACACAACTATGAATTAACACATGTGGAATTATATACATAACAAAAAAGTGTGAAACAACTGAAAATATATGTCATATTCTAGGTTCTTCAAAGTAGCCACCTTTTGTAGCAGACACATCTCTAGAACAACTGTTAAGAGGAGACTGTGTGAATCAGGCCTTCATGGGAGAATATCTGCTAGGAAACCACTGCTAAAGAAAGGCAACAAGCATAAGAGACTTGTTTGGGCTAAAAGAACACAAGGAATAGACATTAGACCAGTGGAAATCTGTTCTTTTTGATCTGATGAGTCCAAATGTAAAATCTTTGGTTCCAACCACTGTGTCTTTGTGCGATGCAGAAAAGGTGAACAGATGGACTCTACATGCCTGGTTCCCACCATGAAGCATGAAGGAGGAGGTGTGATGGTGTGGGGGTTCTTTCGGGTTACAGTGTTGGGGATTTATTCAAAATTGAAGGCATAATGAACCAGTATGGCTACCACAGCATCTTGCAGTGGCATGCTATTTAATCCGGTTTGCGTTTAGTTGGACCATCATTTATTTTTCAACAGGACAATGACCCCAAACACACCTCCAGGCTGTGTAAGGGCTATTTGACCAAGAAGGAGAGTGATAGGGTGCTGCGCCAGATGACCTGGCCTTCACAGTCACTGGACCTGAACCCAATCGAGATGGTTTGGGGTGAGCTGGACCGCAGAGTGAAGGCAAAGGGGCCAACAAGTGCTAAGCATCTCTGGGAACTCCTTCAAGACTGGTTGAAGAACCTAGAATATGACATATTTTCAGTTGTTTCATACTTTTTTGTTATGTATATAATTCCACATGTGTTAATTCACAGTTTTGATGCCTTCAGTGTGAATCTACAATTTTCATAGTCATGAAAATACAGAAAACTCTTGGAATGATAAGGTGTGTCCAAACTTTTGGTCTGTACTGTATATATATATATATAGAATATATCAATTCCCGATAGTACAGGGATATACTTCTAAAATTTGAGATTTTAACCATCCCATGTAATCCACTTATATAAAAAAACATATTTACCCCTTGTTTAGAATGATTTACCTGCGTACACTTAAAAAAAACAAGAGATGAACAATGTCCTTTAACTTTGTCTGTTGTTAGTTTCTTTGTTTCGTTAGCTTTTATTTGTTGCTTTATCTTCGTTCATTGCTTTTTCTTGGAAGAATAATTTCCTTTTTCTTTGAAGAATAGTTTACTTGTAGTTCATGTCTTGTTCTTTGGCTCACCTTGTTCTTATGGCTTGTGTTAATGTAATGTTTAGGTAGGCTATAAATGGTCTCAAGTAAACAAAATGTAAATAAAGATGCGTGCGTATAAATGTCTTTCTCCTTTTTGTGTATGCGAAAGGAATGTATAATGTATAGTGTATTCTTGGAATTGTCCAAAACATCAAAAATCTGACTTTCAAATTAGTTCACCCAAAGGCCGCGTACACACGATCAGACTGGTCCGATGAGAATGGTCCGACGGACCGTTTTCATCAGGTCACCTCTGAAGTAGCCTGATTGTGTGATGTGCGTACACATCATCAGTCCAAAATCCGATCGGGTCAGAACGCGGTGACGAAGAACACAACGACGTGCTGAAAAAACGAAGTTCAATGCTTCCAAGCATGCCTCGACTTGATTCTGAGCATGCGCGGGTTTTTGGTCCGATGCTTTTGCGTACTAACCATCGTTTTGGTCCGATGGTCAGGCGTCCATCGGACCAATTTTAAAGCAAGTTTTAAAACTTTGGTCCGATGGACAACGGTTCGATGGGCCGTACACACGATCGATTTAGTCTGATGAAACTGGCCTTAAGGCCAGTTTCATCAGACCGGTCTGATCGTGTGTACACGGCCAAAGAGTACCTCTGCCGATGCATCAATGGTGGCCTTTAAATAACGTGAAGCTTTACCCACTTAACCCCCGGACCATATTGCTGCCCAATGACCAGAGCACTTTTTGTGATTCGGCACTGCGTCGCTTTAACTGACAATTGCGCGGTCATGCGACGTGGCTCCCAAACAAAATTGGCGTCCTTTTTTCCCACAAATAGAGCTTTCTTTTGGTGGTATTTGATCATCTCTGCGGTTTTTATTTTTTGCGCTATAAACAAAAATAGAGAGACAATTTTTGCTAGAATAAATATCCCCCAAAAATATCTAAAAAAACATTTTTTTTCCCTCAGTTTAGGCCGATACGTATTCTTCTACATATTTTTTGTTAAAAAAAATCGCAATAAGCGTTTATTGATTGGTTTGCGCAAAAGTTATTGGGGCAGATTCACACAGAAATGGATTATCGTAGCGTATCAGAAATACACTACGCCGCCGTTTTTTACCTGGCTCTACGTGGAATTCAGGTAGATTTAGTCCAGTAAACGACGGCGGCGTAGTGTATTTATCCCGTCGCAATCCATCTGCGCGAGTAGGGGGTGTGAATCATTTAAAATAGGCGCGTTCCCGCGGCGATCGATCTGCGCATGCTCCGTTCGCAAATTTCCCGCCGTGCATTGCGCGAAATCACGTCGTGACGTCATTCGTTGTTTAGGTAGCGTCGTTTACGGGCGATCCTAGTCCCGAACGAGTTACGTAAACAAAAAATAAATAAAAAAAATTCGAAGCGGGAACGACGGCCATACTTAACATGGGCTACGTAACGTTAGAGCAGCAAAAAGCTGCTCTAACATTACGTACAAAAAAAAAGACGAAAGCGATTGCGACGACCACTCGTATCTTCGGGAATCGCCGTAAAAAAACATTTGCATATCCCGACGCATCAAAACGACGCGAACTCCTCCCAGCGGCCGCAAATAGATGGCAGCGTAGATCCGAAGGCTTACGAAGACGTAAGCCTCTCGGATCGAAGCCCGAAGCCGCCGTATCATGGTTTGAGGATTCAAACTAGTGATACGGCGCGCAAAATTTGAAATTACTCCTGTCTAACACCAGTTAGACAGGCGTAATTGCTTTATGAATCTGGGCCATAGTGTTTACAAAATAGGGGGTAGTTTTATGGCATTTTTATTAATATTTTTTTTTTTACTAGTAATGGCGGCAATCAGCATTTTTTTCAGTACTGCGACATTATGGCGGGCACTTCGGACACTTTTGACACATTTTTGGGACCATTCGCATTTTTTTAGCGATCAATGCTATAAAAATGCATTGTATTATTATAATAAAAATGCCATTGGCAGTGAAGGGGTTAACACTAGGGGGCAGGGAAGGGGTTATGTGTGTTCCTGGGTGTGTTCTAACTGTATGGGGAGGGTGGCCTCACTAGGGGAAATCACTGATCTTCTGTTCATACATTGTATGAACAGAAGGTCAGCGTTTCCCCCTCTGACAGGACCGGGAGCTTTGTGTTTACACACATAGCTCCCGGTCCCCGCTCTGTAATGAGCGATCGCGTGTGCCCGGCGGCGATCATACCCGCCGGGCACGCGCGCGGGATTTGGGGGCGAGCGGGTACGCGTGCCCCCTAGCGGCCGATTTAGAGCGGACGTATGGCTATGGGCTCTCACCCAAGCGTGCCGACTTCCCCCAGTAATATGATGGCGGGCGGTCGGCAACCAGTTAAATCCTATATCAACACTTCTTCTGTGAGACATTCTCACCTTTTTTAGGATTTTCTTGGCAGAATCTTCACGTACCTAAACTTTTACGATTTTTCTCCATAACCAGAAAGTATTCGCTGGATTTTCCATGATATCTTGAAACATTCTGTCCAGATGGCTGGCCCATCGACCTCGTAAGCCTTGTGAGTTTGTGAGTGATCAAGCGATCTACAGGTGAGAAAACAGACAGCGTAAAAACTCTCCCTTGTGTTTTTGAGCCCTCTGTCGTCTGATGGAACACAAACGCCTCTTTATTTCTAGGTTCTTTTGATCATTTTTTTTTCCAAGACTTGACCACTCATGAATCTGTTCGTTTATTCCCCCTTATGGTAAGGTGTTGGGGAAAAAAGATGACCAATTTGGCTGGCGCGTCAAATGTTGAATGCGGGAGAGGGGACATTTTTGACACGTGTCATGTGTTGTGGTCTCCTTCCCAGGTGCTTCGTTCCCAATATTCAAGAATCAGGTTTTCTTCCAAAGCACAAAGTTTATCCTTCAAGAATGACAAGCAAACAGTCAATGCTTACATAGTTACAGCTGGTAACACATGGCAAGATGGTAATTCAGAAGGTTTCAGATGGAGGAAAGATATGATGGTACATCTTTCTGCTGGGAGAGGTCCCTTCCAGCAGGGTCGGGTAACCCCGAGTTCCCGCAGGATCGGGAGACCCTCAAGTTCCTAGCTAGCTACGCAAACTACATGGATTCTTATACTGTTTTAAAAGCCGAGCTAAGCATGATTTCTTTTAGAACACCTCCAAGAAAGGTGGTGATGCTCCTGTCACAAACGTAACACCCACTTGAGTATATTTAAGTAACATATCTCCACCCACTGTCTTGACGTAGATCTCCAAAAATACATGTAATCTACAACAGATGATGACCTTTCTCTATCCTCATCAACCTTCAGAACCACCATGTTTAAATATTAATTCTCAGAAACCTTTATCACATAAAATAGTAATAAAATCAAAATCTAACAGCAACTCACAGCTCCCTTCACACACTGACCCAATCGGGAGGGTGGGGCCATTGACCTCTAAGGCCCTTTTCACACTGGGGCGGGAGGTGTGGTGGCGGTATAGCACCACTATTTTTAGCAGCACTATACCGTCGCAATTGTGGCGGTATTCAGGCGCCAGCAATGCGATTTTAACCCCCGCTAGCGGCCAAAAAGGGGTTAATACCGCCGGCAATGCGCCTCTGCAGAGGCGCATTGCTGGCGGTATAGCCGTGGTTTCCCATTGCTTTCAATTGGAAGGAGTGGTAAACACACCGCTCCTCTCACCGCCTCAAAGATGAGGCTAGCAGGACTTTTGGAGCGGTCCTGCTAGCGCACTGCACCGGGATTTCATACTGGAGAAACAGCCGTTTGCAGGCACTTTTTTTAGCACAATAGCGCCTGCAAACCGCACCCAGTTTGAAAGGGGCCTAACTCTGGTTTTAACATGAACTTAGCACACACCTGTATTATCAGTGTGCTTGTTTTCCAGAAAATCTGGGCCAAACCGCCATTTTAAACAGTGGCATGGGCTTGATCTGCACAACGCACATGGCTATATTTAAATCTCTGCATATTAACTGCTTGCTGACCAGCCATCGCAGTTATACGGCGGCAGGTCGGCTCTCCTGGGCGAGAGCCCATAGCTCTACGTCGGCACTTCTGCGGCCACTAGGGGCCCCCCGTTTGCCCCCGAGTTCTGTGCCACGATCGCCGCCGGGCACACGCGATCGCTCATTACAGAGCGGGGACCGGGAGCTATGTGTGTAAACACATAGCTCCCGGTCCTGTCAGCGGGGGAAACGCTGATCTTCTGTTCATACAATGTATGAACAGAAGATCAGTGATTTCCCCTAGTCAGTCCCACCCCCCAATACAGTTAGAACACACCCAGGAACACACATAACCCCTTCCCCGCCCTCTAGTGTTAACCCCTTCACTGCCAATGGCATTTTTATAGTAATGCCAATGGTCCCAAAAATGTGTCAAAAGTGTCTGAAGTGTCCGCCATAAGGTCGCAGTACTGAAAAAAAAAACGCTGATCGCCGCCATTACTAGTAAAAAAAAAAAAAAAAAAAAAAATGCCATAAAACTACCCCCTATTTTGTAAACGCTATAACTTTTGCGCAAACCAATCAATAAACACTAATTGAGATTTTTTTACGAAAAATATGTAGAAGAATACGTATCGGCCTAAACTGAGAAAAAAAAAGTTTTTTTATATATTTTTGGGGGATATTTATTACAGAAAAAAGTTAAAAATATTGCATTTTTTTCAAAATAGTCGCTCTATTTTTGTTTATAGCGCAAAAAATAAAAACCGCAGAGATGATCAAATACCACCAAAAGAAAGCTCTATTTGTGGGAAAAAAAGGATGCCAATTTTGTTTGGGAGCCACGTCATACGACCGCGCAATTGTCAGTTAAAACGATGCAGTGCCGAATCGCAAAAAGTACTCTGGTCATTGGGCAGCAATATGGTCCGGGGGTTAAGTGGTTAAGCTGTGGTGTCCATGGTTGAAAATGCCCAAACCAGATTTGTTCTCTGTTTTTGTGGCAGTAATGATTCTCTTCAAGGTCTTATGCTGGTCTTACACAGAACCATTTTAAGTCACTTTTCAACCAAAAATTATACAACCTACTGCCATGTTCCTACCAGCACCTTTAAAGTGATCTTTAGTATTGTTGTATGGTTATCTTGGCTTGCTCGTTTTCTTTTTTATTTCAACCTAATTAAAAATTCCCAAAATTACCCCAAAGCTCAAACACACGCCACCGATCACTCACTGTGTTTCACACAAAAAGGGAAGGTGCCAGTAAATCACATATTTACCTACCCCTTTCCCACTCATTCTAAAACACCCCTACTCTGTGTGTCCACAGCAGCAGCCGGTGGGAGAGTACAGGAGGAAAGCTTAAAGCACTGTATGGGGGGGAAGTGGGGGTGCCCAGGCCAGTAGGGGGAATCTGTGCTGTACAGGGTGATTAGGGTGTGCCTGGGCACATCTGGCACACCCTGTGCACACGCCTATGTCCCTCCCTCATGGAGATAAGGAGGGGGTGTTCTGTAGTCCAACAGAGGAGGATTTAGGAAGAGCTGACAACACTTCTTGGGATTTCAAGGCAATAGAGACAGGGTTGTCAGCAACTAGGATTTTAGTCGCCTTCTGACAGGATCAACACATATTTGTCTGTATTTGCAGAATTTCTAAGGACACAAAACATTGGGAAATGTGCATCAATTGCAAATATGTACTAAGAATTTTTTTTTTGTCCTAACATAAAATTTAAATGGAAATATAAATGTCCCCTAACCAATAGCAACCGATAAGAATTTTGTGCCTGTCTAAATTCAGCAGAATGATTTCTGATTTTTTTCAATAAGGTACTTCACACAAGAATGCAAGTTTTATAATATAAAACAGTTTATTGACCAAAAGCTTTTGTTGAAACCACTGGTATGCTTTCTTTTATGATGCCCTTTACAGGGAATAAGTTTGATGGCATCCTTAAAAAAGAAAATAATATATTCAGGAAATCTCAGCTTGCAAAGAACTGTATAGAAGGTTATTTTATCCCTAAAAATCTATTGTATTTGACATGTAATCAGCCACTCTGCAAGGGAACTGCAAGCCCCTAATGCTAAGGTGTAAATGATCATACCTGCCAAACATATCCTGTATATTTTCAATGCAAAAGGTAAGCTGCAGTGTCTATACTAAGCGTCTGATAATGGCACTTCTGATAGAATGAGACTGCAGAGACTTTTTTCATTTTTGTGTTGGATGATAAATCTATGAAGATAAAATGTCAACTGACTACATTGCACAAGTAGATGTTTTCCCTTTGGAATGCAGGTAAATAACATTTGGTATGTCTCAGTGCCTAGTGGTGTGAGCTATTGATTTGATTGATAGGAGAAAAATAAAAATGACACATAAAAAATGGAAAAAGTAAATACCTGTTGTCCACAGCAACCATTCAGGTATTAATCTAGAATGTGATTGGTTGTTGTGGCAACACTTTTTCTTTTTTTTATATCCAGATTTTCTAAATCAGCTTCTCTGGTAGGGATAAGAGACATACCACTGTGAAACTGTGTTATTGTTTTTCAGTTTCTACCTGGAAGAATAATAGTCTTTTCTGTTCATACTAGATTTCTAAGTGTACCACAGCTGAAACATTATGTCAGAATTACCTCCTAGGAGCTACATGATGAATTTCAAAACAATTGCACTTTTCCATTTAACTTTTTCATTTTCTTCTCCTCTAAATCTTAGAAACATTCTTGCAATGCAAACAAGGTCTTAAAGTGTACATATTCCCTCTCAGTGAACTTCTGTTATTTTCTTCCTACTGGCCTGTTAAATATACCTGTGTAGGTATCTGTTGCCCTCTATTGTCTGAATTTGTAAATATCTTTTGTTTGTTAATTACCACTGAGGTTATGGACAGGTACTCCCTGTCCCTGTTAGTTGGGTCAGAAACCCCTATTGGAGGATTGTGATATTCTATAAAGGGGAGTTTCCTGTAGACACAGAGAACTGACCCTCATCATCTTATACACACAGGAGCCGCTGTTCCAATTTTATTTCATCCAGTCCAGAAGAATACACAATAAGACAAGTATTCCTATGTTATAATAGTAACACTGCAGCTTCTCGTAGTTTCTTGAGTGTGTATCTTAAACCTTGTACCAGACTTATCGCTGTCCTATTGTTATTATCTCACCCCAACAGTGCCAGATAGCTAGGTTTGTGCTACTGTATGTGTGCAGTGGTCACCTTCCAGTATGTTAGAAGAGGCAATAGAGTGTATATGTTATAGCTCCTATTATTTTAGTTAGTTTAGTTATTTTAGTTATTTTAGTTAGCTGGGTGTCTATAGTAGTGGCACGCGTTTAGAACTGTCCCTGCAGGGGCGTGGCCTGGATCGGCATGTGAGTAGTTGCTTTTTCATAGAGCTCCCGCCTGTTACCTTGATCTGATCCTGTTCCCGGTAGCATCCCGCTGATTTGAAGATAGTGGCAGACTCCGGATCACACGGGGAACAAATTGAGCAGCTTACCTGGGCTGTAGCCATGATGGAACTGTGGGGAAAGACCAAAGAAGGGGGAGACCGTACAGAAATCCAAGATGGCACCGCTGCGATGCCGCAGCAGCGTGGACAGCGCAGCGCTGAGAAGGACACAGTGAGTAAACCTCCTAAAACGCCCAAGCATGCCAGCGGTGACCTCCTGACAAAGGACATTCGTTTGTATGCCCAGAAACTAGCAGGCACCCTGCGCATAGAGGAGGGGGAACCATCAGCACAGGGATCTGTGGAGGAAGGCATTCTGGGTGACACAGCTAGCAGCCCCATAACAACACAGGCTGAGGAAGCAGAGGAAAACAGTGAGGAGGAGGAGACTGTGCAGCCTACCCTGGCTGCGATTTTGAAAGCTGTTACCAAGTGCACTGCCTCTGTTGACACCCTCCAAAAACGTTTTGGTGGGCTGGAGGAGAAAGTGTCTTTAATTAGGCAGGACATCCAAAAGATTAGAGAACGGACCACTGCAGCTGAAAGCAGAATTAGTGATGTGGAGGATAAACTGCCGCCTCTGATAAGAGACACCCAACATAATACCAGGATAGTGGCTGCGGTGGATCAGCGCGCAGATGACCTTGAGAACAGGATGAGAAGGAATAACGTGAGAATAGTAGGTCTCCCGGAAAAAACAGAGGGTAGAGACCCCACCGAGTTTATTGAAAAATGGCTGCCGGAGGTGTTTGAGAAGGAAGTATTTACACCCCTGTATCCTGTGGAGAGGGCTCATAGGGTGCCGCTGCGCCCCCTTCCCCCGGGGCATCCCCCTCGTCCTATCCTTGCCCGCCTATTATACTATAGAGACAGGGAGATCATTCTGCGGCTTGCCAGAGAAAAGCTAAACATACGATTTAATGGAGCGCGTATTTCTTTTTACCCTGATTTTTCCTCGGATGTACAGAAACGCAGGGCCCGGTTCACAGAGGTCAAGAAAAGACTGGATCCAGGTTCGTACAGACGGATTTCCCTTCTCCAGACGGATGTGAAAATATTGGCCAAGGTCCTAGCCTTGCGACTTAATAAAGCTATCTCTTCCATAATTCACTCCGACCAGGCAGGGTTCATGCCTCAGAAATCCACGGCTATTAATTTACGCCGCTTGTTTGTCAATTTACAATCTGTCTCTGATAATATGGGGGACAGGGCTGTGCTATCACTGGACGCACACAAGGCCTTTGATAGTATTGAATGGGCATATTTGTGGGCCATACTGCACAAGTTTGGGTTTGGGCCAAATTTTATAGCATGGGTACAGTTATTATATAGCTCCCCAACAGCGGCTATTAGAGAGTCTGGGAGGGTGTCTCAGTGCTTTCCACTTCATAGGGGTACCAGACAGGGCTGCCCCTTATCGCCCTTACTGTTCGCCCTAGCCATAGAACCGTTGGCAGCCTGTGTTCGTGCCAACGATATTATCAGGGGCTTTCAGTACGGAGGATTGCAAGAAAAGTGTATGCTGTACGCGGATGACACCATGCTCTTTTTGGGTGACACAAAAGCGTCTCTACGGGAGGCTATGGAGGTGATTCGGACGTTTGGTTACTACTCAGGCCTGGTAATCAATTGGTCCAAGTCCTCCCTTCTGCTTGTGGATGGCACGCCTGATCCTAAGGTAGCGACTTTATTGGACATTCCTGTGTCTGGGGAATTGAGGTATTTAGGAGTGCAGGTTACCCCCAACCCTTTAGACTATGTCAGACTAAATCTATCCCCTTTACTGAACCGTTGCAGAGACCGGGTGAAGGTGTGGTCAAAATTAAAAATGTCCCCTGTGGGTAGGATAAATTTGATCAAGATGATCTTGATGCCCCAACTTTTATATATACTTCACAACTCCCCCATGGTGGTTCCCCTAAAACAATTTAGGATCATTAATTCCATTTTTAGGTCCCTTATTTGGCTGAACTCCACTGCTCGGGTAAAACTTGAACAATTACATCGCCCAAAGGATGCGGGTGGGCTTTCTCTCCCTAATCCATGGCTGTATTATGTGGCCTCCCAATTGCAACACATAGCGAGAGTATTGAGGCCTCTGGACACCCAGGTACTTAACTTGCAAGACCCGGTAGCGCATCTTTTTAGGACGGTGACAGGGGGGGAGGCGGTGGAGGGCCTGGAGGCGTTGAGATTTGCTAAATCCAATAAAAGTTTTCCCACCTACAATCTGATGCAGAAGGTGTGGAATAAAGTCAGGGAGCTGCAGCAGGTGGAGGGTTTCACTAGATTTAGTCCCATCTGGGGGAATGGACGCTACGTAGAGCTGGAAAGCTTACAGTATGGTTCAAAATGGCAGAAGTACGGCATTATACATATGAAACAAATATTTAGAGATGGAAAGTTGCGTACCTTTTCTGCTTTACAGGCGGAATTTAATCTACCTGTATCTATGCGATTTTACTATTTCCAGCTCCAACATGCGGTGAGGGCCCAGTCGAATGGGGACACCTGGAGTCTTGATCCTACCCCCATCTTTAACTACATGGTAGAAGTGACCACATTTAAAGGGTTCATTTCAGGCTGCTATTCTATGCTCCTCACCAAATTCCTTCCCGATAGTACTGCAGGGATTATATCCAAGTGGGAAAGGGACATAGGGGCTTTTGCGGAAGACCAGTGGGAGGAGGCGCTTGCAGCAGTCCCCTTAAGTTCCTTAAACGTGGCTCAACGACAGTCCCAGCTCTACATTTTGTTACGTGTACACTACACACCAGTTAGGTTGGTGAGAATGGGAGTGCGGGAGGATCCTTCCTGTACCAGGTGCAAGAGGGACCATGGGGACCTGATCCACATGCTGTGGAGGTGTCCCAAGTTGCACCTTTATTGGAGGGAGGTGGTGGACACAATTAACCGGGTATTTATGGTTCAGCTGGAGGCGCACCCGAAATTGTGCTTACTGGGTATTTTGGGCACCACCCCGGGGGAGGAGCCTGCTAGGATAGGGATATCGAGGGCCCTCTTCCAGGCTCGGAAACTCATTCTGCGGCATTGGAAGTCAGAGGACCCCCCTACGGTGCGGGATTGGATTAACCAAATGGGTGATACTATTAGATTGGAGAAATACATCTATCAGCACAGAGGGAGTGCGAGGAAATTTGAAAGTATTTGGGCATGCTGGTTGAATGTTCCTGGGTTAGCTCCGGTTGATTTAATCATGGACCGCCTGTTTCTATAGGAGGAGGGAAGAGGAAGTGGGGTTAAGGGGGGCAGTGGTAATGCCGGTCGCAGGTTAGTAACCGGTGGTGGGGTGGGCATTGTACTTCTTTGGGGTTGGCTAGTTGTAACCCTAAGATGTGGGGCATATCATCTGAAATGCTGCATGAGATGGTCTAGTGGTAAAGCGTCTCCTATGTATTTGGGATTTTGATGTTGAAAGATCGAATTGCACCTTGCTTGAATGTTCTGTACTGCATTTTTTCATGTTACTTGTGTGTTTTTTTTGTTTTGTTTTTTTGTTTTTGCTGTTCTTTAATAAAACCCTATTTGATTTAAAAAAAAAAGAACTGTCCCTGCACAACATGAAATTACTATAAGGAAAAGGTAATTTAAAACTGCTTGTGGCTTTAATGTAATGTCTGTTCCCTGCAATATGGATAAAAAATCACTAATAAAAATAGCATGGGTTTCCCCGCCCCCCTCCCCCCAGGTCATTACAAGCCCCTTTGGCTCTATATACTTTGAACAGCAGTATACAGGTGGTGCAAACAAGACAGAGACTGTAGATTTGTTGTTAAGTAGAATCTGTTTGTAATTTTCAACTGGTACTTCTTTAAAGTGTAGCTTCAGCCATAGAATCTTTTTTTAAGCTTTTCTGAAAACATAGAGAAGGGTTATCACCCTTGTAACATTTGTTTTGCTGTCTGTGTGCATCTGTTCAGAAGATTGCACCTCACTTTCTGTCCCAAAGACAAATGATTTTTTAAAAAAAAAACTTCTTCTTTTTGTGATACAAGGATTGTGATAAAGCATCAGTTGACATGAGACACCTTTTACAGAAGAGAATTTCCCTTCCTAGGGGTAGATTTCCTCTCACTTCCTGTTGTCTCCTTCCGTTTGCAAGTAGAAGTCGTTTGCAAGTTGGATGTTTTAAAGTAGGGGCCTGCCGTATATACGCTGCAGAAATTTGGGCCCTAGGTGTTGGTGTTGCCACAACACTGCAACCCCTCACAGTTAGTCTTGGTGGGAGCTGGCTGGAACGCCCTGCTGTGAAATATTAAATCAAGAATTGTAATTACATGCCCCTGTTGAACAGGGGCACACAAATTGGGCCTTAGGCACTGGTGCTGGTGCCACAACACTGCAACACCCTCACAGATACTCTAGTTGTAGCGCAGCAAAGAGCCTGCTGCAAACTATTGTATCAAAAATTGTAAATTACACGCCCCTGTTAAACAGGGGCAGAAAAATTGGGCCCAGAACTGACAATGTTCTTACAAGCTATCAGCAAGATCATTGAGAAGGAGAAGGATATTCAGTCAGCATAACAGGATAGTCACTCAGCATCAGCATAGGCAGTCTCCAAGGGATCTGACACTTCAAAAAAAATATTCAGTTACATCAGCATCAGGTGCTTGGTAGCTGGTGGTGATCCAAGCCTGATTCATTTTTATGAAGGTCAGTCGATCGACGGAGTCGGTGGAGAAGAGCACCCTGTGATCGGTCACAAAGCCTCCAGCAGCACTGAATGTGCGTTCTGAAAGAACACTGGATGCAGGACAAGCCAGTAGCTTAATTGCATACTGTGCAAGCTCTGGCCAGTGATCCATCCTCAAGACCCAGTAAGCCAGAGGGTTTTCGGTGGGAAAGGTGTCCAAGTCTGCTCTTGCCCCTAGGTATTCCCGCACCATGTAAAACAGATGCTGGCGATAGTTGCTGGAACCGGTCATACCTTGGGGCTGTGGACTAAAAAATTGTCTGAACGCATCAGTCAGACAGCCACTTTCTCCACTGCTCCTTCTGTGACTCACCGAAGCCTCAGCAACACGTTGTCCAGGACCAGGATTTGGTAACCCCCCAGTCTCTGGGAATGCGTTGCACAGACCATTCTGCAAGGCCTCCCGAAGAAGTTTCTTCTTCTGCACCCTCTGCGATGGCAAGATAAGGTCCGTAACCTTACCCTTGTAACATGGATCAAGGAGAGTTGCCAGCCAGTAATGATCCCTCTCCTTGATAGCACGAATACGAGGATCCTTACGCAGGCTTTGCAGGATCAGGGAGGCCATGCGGCATAGGTTTGCTGAGGCATTCTGGCCAGAGTCCTCTGGGTCACTGAGGATGACAGGATCCGCAGCCACCTCATCCCAGCCACTTAAAAGTCCATGGGTTCCTTGGGACTGTAATTGTTCCCTTGAAGACTGCTGCTGATGCTGAGTGCTAGGCTCCACCTCCATGCTGCTAATACAATCCTCCTCCTCCTCCTCGTCCTCTTCCTGTGTGCTAGGCGGGCAAATAAGACCACTGTCTTGATAAAGGGGGCCTTGAGAGGTAAGGAAGTCCTCCTCTTCCTCCCTCTGTTCTTGTAACGTTACGCCAGATATGATTTAAGAATTAGGATCTCAACTGCGGAGACTTCTCAGTTTCGGACCCAGGTTTCACTCTCTTTTGTGCAGAGAGTTTGGGATCCTAGCATCACAGTCTCAAACAAGAAACATGGCACATATTCCTTCATAGGCGCCAGTGAAAACTCGAACAAATATAAGTATAAAGTCCAGGTAAAACCGATACTATAGTTCAGGCTCACTAGGGTAATACCCTGGGGAGTGAGGTTGCATGAATACTGGATACAAATACAAACTCTAATAGCAAGGTAAGTAGTATTAGCGCCAAATGTCTCCAGAGTAATGGACTGGTCGCAGTACAGCAGTGTTGAGGGAACGGCGTGAAAGCAGAGTTCCACTAATACTTGGAAATAACAGACCAGGTTCTAGTTAAATGCAGAAGTAGCCGAGCATGCGTGGCATGTAAATAAACTTAACAGCAAAGTTCTCAAAGTAATAGGCAGTATATATGCACACAGTAACATTTGAGAAGGAGGTACATAGGCATGAAAGGCTTCCGTTATACTTGGTGACTTTAGAATGTAGAAATCATGGCAGGTTCCTTATTAGAAGTACCAAACATAGAGAGACTATGGCTGCAGTAATTCCTGGTATAGTTAGCATCATAACTTAGCAGGCAGGGCAGTTCACAGAATAGCAATGCATAACAACATCAGAGTACTTGCGATACTGAAGTGAATGATGCAGGCATGAGGTCAGGCTCCAAGGGTCCAGACAGGTAAGGCTGGTGAAGCAGTGGAGTCTCCTGGTCCAGGTCAGGAAGCTGAAGTTCAGAGCAGGTGTCTGGATGCCCAACCGACAGAGGCGTTGTCAGCAAAAATAAAGGAACACTTCCTGGTTGGGGTTAGCAGCTTATATAGGCCGCCCAGCAACTTAACTGGAAGTCACAGGCTAATCAGAAAGAAGGAAGTAACTATAGTTGAACTTCAAGTGAGAGACTCTTCAGGAAGAAGGTTTGTGAAGGAAGTAGCGGATGAGAGTTAACTGGGGAAGAACTAAGTATAATTGTATTTAGTGAAAAGTTGTTCGTGAGACGTTTCAGTTCTGCCTCAAGGGCCCTGTCCATTATTCCACAAAGCGTGTGCTCCAACATGTGAATAAGAGGCACAGTCTCACTGATGCATGCACTGTCACTGCTCACCATCCTCGTGGCCTCCTCAAATGGTGACAGGACAGTGCATGCATCCCTAATCAAGGCTCACTGGCATGGGGGAAAAAAACCAAGCTCCCCTGAACCAGTTCTGCTGCCATATTGGCACAGGTACTCATTGATGGCCCTCTGCTGCGTGTGCAGCAGCTGCAGCATGGCCAATGTAGAGTTCCATCTGGTGGGCATGTCACAGATTAGGCGGTTCTTGGGCACGTTGTATTCCCTTTGGAGGTCTGTCAGCCGAGCAGTGGCTTTATATGACCTTCTGAAATGCACACAGACTTTCCTGGCCTGCTTCAAGACATCCTGTAAGCCTGGTTACCTGACCAAGAACTGCTGCACCACCAAATTCAGGACATGAGCAACACAGGGCACATGGGTCAGTTTTCCCTGTCGCAGAGAGGAGGTTGGTGCCATTGTCGCTAACCACCATTTCTGGCTTAAGTTGGCGTGGTGTCAACCACCTCTGAGCCTGCCCCTGAAGAGCTGACAGAACCTCTGCCCCAGTGTGTCTCCTGTCTCCCAAGCACACCAGCTCTATGCTGCAACTGAGGGAAGATGACTGTCAGATTGCTGTCCTTCTTGGGCACCCCCTCTCTCTGGGCTCACATTACTGCCTTCCTCTATCTGTGTTCCATCATCGGAGCCTTCAAAACGCTACGCATCTTCATGCAGCATGTACCCAACACTGTGTTCAAACAGTTCGTGGGACTCCTCAGGAGGACATGGTGGGACTAGGGAAGGAGTAAGTGATGCCATTGAGCAGAGGGAAGAGGACGCCTTGGCAGCTACTTTGCCAGACAAAGTACCCTGAGCATGGGCGAGAGAGGATGAGGAGGATGAGGATGGCTTGGTCATCCACTCTACCAAGTCTTCTGCATGTTGTGGCTCAACACGGCCAGCTGCCGAAAACAAGGACGAGCGTGTCACATGGCCACTTGCTGATGAGGATGCACCGTGTCCACGACCAGCACTGTTGCCTGTAGACGCAGAGCCTGCTTGCCCTCGTGACTCTCTGCCTCTTCTTGTTACCCTTCCAGACATTATAATGGCCTGCAGAGGACAAAGGCAGTACACACACCTCGTAGCTTGTGGTGCAAACTGCAGAGGACATGTCCAGTACACAACAAGTAGCTGTAGTTGTAAAGTAATGAGCACACTTGCACTATGCACCACCAAGTGGGTTTAGTTGTAAAGTAATGAGTACATTTGCACTATGCACCAAGTGGGTTTAGTTGTAGAGTAATTAGCACACTTGCACTATGCACCAAGTGGGTTTAGTTGTAAAGTAATGAGTACACTCGCACTATGCACCAAGTGGGTTTAGTTGCAAACTAATGAGCACACTTGCACTATGCACCACCAAGTGTGTTCAGTTGCAAAGTAATGAGCACACTTGCACTATGCACCACCAAGTGGGTTCAGTTGCAAAGTAATTAGCACACTTGCATTATGCACCTGCAAGTGTGTTCAGTTGCAAATTAATGATCACACTTGCACTATGCACCACCAAGTGGGTTTAGTTGTAAAGTAATGAGTACACTTGCACTATGCACCAAGTGGGTTTAGTTGCAAAGCAATGAGCACGCTTGCACTATGCACCACCAAGTGGGTTCAGTTGAAAAGTAATGAGCACACTTGCACTATGCACCACCAAGTGTGTTCAGTTGCAAAGTAATGAGCACAATTGCACTATGCACCACCAAGTGGGTTCAGTTGCAAAGTAATGAGCACACTTGCACTATGCACCACCAAGTGGGTTCAGTTGCAAAGTAATGAGCACACTTGCACTATGCACCACCAAGTGGGTTCAGTTGCAAAGTAATGAGCACACTTGCACTATGCACCACCAAGTGTGTTCAGTTGCAAAGTAATGAGCACACTTGCACTATGCACCACCAAGTGTGTTCAGTTGCAAAGTAATGAGCACACTTGCACTATTCACAACCAAGTGGGTTTAGTTGCAAAGTAATGAGCACACTTGCACTATGCACCACAAAGTGGGTTTAGTTGCAAAGTAATGCGCAAACTTGCAGTATACAGCAAGTTGGTTTAGGTGCACTGAGCACACGGGCAATACAACACGTGAGAACACTGCAGATAGCACAATCAACTGCCTGACAGATTAGGAAGAACTAATCTAACTAAACTATACAGTGTATAAATATATGTACAACTCCTGGGATGTATATATATCCTCTACACACTGTAAATTTAACTGACTAGCCTGCCTGCTCTGTCTAGCTAGAAAAAGAAGACAATGGGCCAGATTCAGGTAGAGCAGAGCATCTTTGCTCTGGAGTAACGCATCTCATTTGCGTTACGCTGCTGAAATTTTAGGAGCAAGTGCTGTTATTCAGGAAGCACTTGCTCCTAAAGTTGCAGCAGCGCATCACAAATGAGCCGGCGGAATTCAAATTGGGCGGGTACGGGGCGTGTAGTATTCTAACTAAGCGCGATCCCGCCGCCAACGTACTGCGCATGCGTCGAGTGTCCAAACATCCCCGTGCGCATGCTCCAAATTCTGTGAATGAACGTCAATGACGTCACATTCCCATTCATGAACTTTTTACGCAAGCGACGTGATTTATTTTTTTCCCGATGCGATGACGACGCCTATACCTAACATAGGATACTCCAACCCCATGTAGGTATATCTATGCGCCGCGTATCCCGTCCGGAAACGTCGTACCGTCATTGCGTCGCGCCGGAATTCGATCGTGAATTGCCGATTTCCGCTCATTAACATATTTTTTGAGCGTAAATCGGCGGGAACGCCCCCGGCGCCATTTTTAAGTTGAAGTAACGATGCGATGGCGAAACTCAGTTACGCTGCTCGCATCGGAGCTTCAACCCGGCGTTTCTTGTTTTCTGGTTACAGAAAACAGAAACGCCGGCTCAAAGTCACAGTTAGGCTGGCGGATCACTGGATCCGCCAGCCTAACTGTTCCTGAATCTGGCCCAATCTCTCTCTCTCGCTCTCTCTGTCTGATCTGTAACAAGCCTGGAACACACTACACGCGGCCGCGCTGCAGGCGGCCTTTTATAGTGTGGGGTGTGTGCTAATTTCCTGAGCCATAATTGGCCAAAGCCACCCTGGCTTTGGCCAATTATGGCTCTCCATTTTTTGCGCGCTGTGATAGGCCAAGAATGCGCGTCATAGTGCATGCTTGGCCAATCATCAGCGCGCAATGCCGCAGTGAATTATGGGCTGTGGCGTGTCACTCGAATTTGGCGCGAACGACCCGTTTTTGTTCGATTTTCTATGAACGGTCGAACAGCCGATGTTCGAGTCGAACATGGGCTCGAATCGAACCCGAAGCTCACCCCTACTTGAAATATCTCAAGATATCCTGAAATACATGATTTATCAGTAATGTCATATGTCATGTAATTTGATATAATTTCTCAGTCACCCTATGCCCCTATCGGACATAGGGTGACCCTAGACCCAAGAGTCATCAGTGACGCTGGCACAGGCGTACCGCCCATCCTTCCAAAGTCTTTGAGTGTCATGGGCCATTCTGTTACATCTCTCCCCTTTTGGTGGGAGACTGACACAGGAGGGAACCCCAAACGGGTTGACTCTGAAGTTAGTCCATAGTTTCAGCCCTCCAATGCTGGTATCCATACCGTACCCAAAATAAATTGCTCCAAACAGAGCATTACTTACTCAGCCAACCTCTGCCTCTCTCAGAGAACATGCCTGCCACTGGGGAGAGGCTTGGACTGGCACTTCTCCCTGGAGTCCTTTCAGTCGCTGGAGAGAAGACAGGGTGACTGGGCTCAGTCTATCATGCTGTTGGGGTTCTGGGCCAACTGCCCCCCCTCCCTGGGGTATACCAGTGGAGACTGAAGTCCCATCCACTGGTGGTAGGTGAAAATCCCCCGGTGCTTGCAAAGCAAAGCTGACATTCTCCTGTCTCAGTGCCGCACCATTTTCTGGGGTTGTGTCAGTAAAGACTGAAGTCCCATCCACTACCCCAGGAACTCCCTCTTCAGTTAGTTGACAGCAGAGGCCTGTGGCACTCTGCTCTTTTGCCAGCTCTTCTGCTGGGTTGCTGTGAGTGGAGACCACAGTCCCATCCACTATCACAGGAAATCCCTCTCCTGCTAGGCTTGTGGCACTCTGCTCTAATGCCAGCTCTTCTGCTGGGTTGCTGTGAGGGGATACCACAGTCCCATCCCCCGATGTCAGCTCAAGCTGCAGTTGTGTGCAGTGGCCAGCAGCATCCTGCCCTGCTGCAAGTGATTCAGCTGGGAGTAAAAGCTTTACCACCTCAACGTGTTGCTGGAGAGAGGGGCCAACTGCCCTAGCTCCCTGGAACTCCACATCATCTGATTCAGCTTTGGTAATGGCAATCTTCAGATTTTCCACTGCCGATTCATCAGCAAGAATTTCAGATTTGTCATCTAAAATTTCCTTATAGTTCCAGGCAACGGGAGCCCCACCCTGCTGCTGAGCCGAGTCCTTCAAAAGTCTTTGGGTGTCACGGGCCATTCTGTTAGAGTAACTACCAGGGACCAAGAGGGAGAGTAAATAGGCTAACTATAAGTTCCAGTGCCATGCTACAGAGTTTCTGCTGGTGAGAAGTTGTGCTCAAGGCTGGTTGGACAACAGTTGGAGGATCTCTTCCATCACTACTGATCTTGTCTTCAAGTCTCTGATACAAAGATGAGCACCACATTTTGATCATCCTTAGGGAGCTCTTTATTAATACTATATTGCCAAAAGTATTGGGCCGCCTGCCTTTACACGCACAGGAACTTTAATGGCATCCCAGTCTTAGGCCCCATACACACGATCGGACATATCCGATGAAAACGGTCCGCGGACCATTTCCATCGGATATGTCCGATCGGGAGTTTGATCCGATGGCGTGTACACACCATCGGATAAAATTCCCCGCCGCCGGACGGCGCGGTGACGCGGCGGTGACGTTGACGCCGCCGCGTCACCGCCACGTCACCGCACCAGGAAGTAAAGCACTTCCGCGCATGCGCCGAATCCATTCTTTGAAATCTGTCGGGTGGAGAAATCTGTCCGCTAGCCCATACACACGAGCGGAGATGTCTGCTGAAACGGTCCATCGGACCGTTTTCAGCGGACATATCCCCTCGTGTGTACGAGGCCTGTGTCTGTAGGTTTCAATATTGGGTTGGCCCACCCTTTGCAGCTATAACAGCTTCAACTCTTCTGGGAAGGCTGTCCACAAGGTTTAGAAGTGTGTCTATGGGAATGTTCCTCCAGAAGTGCATTTGTGAGGTCTGGATGACAAAGAGTTTGATAGAGGACTGGATGACAAAGAGTTATCTCAAACTCAACGGAGCGAAAACAGAACTTCTCCTGTTTCACGCCAAGCGTAAGAATCAACCTGCTACAACATGGACCCCCCCACCCATTCTGGGCAAAATCATCTCCCCTAGCGCCAAAGTCAAAAGTCTTGGGGTCATCTTCGACTCCTACATGACAATGGACGCACAAATAGGGTCAGTAGTCAGCGGATCTCACCATCTGCTGCGCCTACTACGCAGACTTACTCCCTTCATCCCCAAAGAAGACATAGCGGTCGTGGTGGGAACAATTGTAAACTCCAGACTGGACTATGCCAATGCCCTTTACCTTGGACTCCCCAAGTACCAAATCGCTCGTCTTCAAGTCGTTCAAAACACGGCCGCTAGACTTGTGACTGGGAAAAAACCTTGGGAATCAATCTCGCCTTCACTGAGATCCCTTCACTGGTTACCAGTAAAAGACAGAATCACTTTTAAAGCACTCTGTCTAACGCATAGATGTGTCCATGGGAATGCCCCCCATTATCTATGCGAAAAAATAAAAGCTCACAATCCCAATCGCGTTCTGCGATCCACCAATCAAAATCTGCTCCAGATACCGAAAGCCAACTACAGGGCCAAAGGAGATAGAAGATTTGCGGTCCAAGGTCCCAGACTATGGAACGCTTTACCAACCAGCATTCGGTTGGAGGAGAACCACCTAGCTTTCAGGAGAAAGATCAAGACTCATCTCTTTTGATACCAAAGGAGACTGGAACAACAAGCGCCAAGAGGCGATTAAGTTCGTATGTGCCGCGCTATATAAGTTTTCATTCATTCATTCATTCAGGCACTGATGTGGACGAGAAGGCCTGGCTCGTAGTCTCTGCTCTAATTCATCCCAAAGGTGTTCTACCAGGTTGAGATCAGGACAGTCAAGTTCCTCCACCCCAAACTCGCTCATTCATGTCTTTATGTCCCTTGCTTTGTGCACTGATCCAAATCATTTGGTGGAGGGCGGATTATGGTATGGGGTTTGTAGCAGGGTGCCTGTAAAACAGGTTAAAATTTACAGGAAAAGTGATATATGTTCCTCCACGGATTCTTAGATTTGCAATCTAAGATAATTCCAACAAAGACTTTATGGTAAAGAAGGATAGTTATTTTCCCTGCATTGGTAAAGTCAGTTCCGGGGCTGGTTTTATTGGGAGTCTGATAGAGATCCGGGTGGGACAGACTCCCAAGTCCATGAACCACAGTAGAAAGGTTTTCTTTTCAGGTCTTGATTAAGGCAGGTGGTCCTAGTTCTCAGGGAGAGAGTGTGTGTCTCAATGTGAGGAGGCATATTGGAGCATGGCTGCTCATCCCTGATTTTGGATACAATTGTTTACATTTGTAAGGTCTTACTACAAGACCATGGACTGGTCAGTCTATGGACACAGTAAGGCTCGGTAGAGTTGAAGTTTATTGTTGTTTGATTGATGGCAAGATGGTTTTCTTCTGTGTGGGAATACCCTGTGGAATAAACGTGATGTTTTCCTAAAGAAACTTCGAGTTTGTCCCTGCATTGAGCCTAATCCCCTAGAGATTGTTTTTCAGGGGTTGGGCTCGGCCCCTTAGTTCCAGTTAAGGGAACTCTTAAGGCGTTAGCAGAGTCACTGAACAGTGACTATCACAGTGATCAGAGTGATTAGGTGATCTAAAACCGGGCCTCCCAGTTCCTGATTGCTAGTATGAAAGGAATCCTGGACCGCCGCACACCTTAAAAACGATGTCTTTATTCAAAAAATGAAAATTTGCTGCAGTCAAAAAGAAGGAGTGGACAAAAGAACAAAAGCTGACATGTTTCACATCGTGCGATGCTTATTCGTAGCTCCGAATGTGAAACATGTCAGCTTTTGTTCTTTTGTCCACTCCTTCTTTTTGACTGCAGCAAATTTTGGTTGTTTTTTGATTTTCATTTTTTGAATAAAGACATCGTTTTTAAGGTGTGCGGCGGTCCAGGATTCCTTTTATCCTATGCTTTTGTGCACAGCCAGCACCCTTTCGGTTCACTGGGACGGAAGCAAAGGGGAGTAGCTGTTTTCAGAGCGGTATACCTCTTTTCCTGATTGCAAGTACAAGACCAGGGATCTTGAGAAGAGCACATTATTTGTGCTGGGAGCATGCTGTGCAGTGCACTCTGCACACAAACACAGTGACGCACATATATGCGGCTCCATGAATAAAGACCCACTTTTGTAAAGCCGAATATGTGCATTCATCCACCAGGAAGGGGCTAAGATCATACAGTACTTGAAGTTTAGCTTGCAGGAGAGCCAAAAAGTCTTTGATCTGAGATGTTGAACCACTTAGTCACATTGGCAGTATTAATCTTGTGCTTTTGAGCTATTTTAGACTGGGTTCACACTGTTGTTAATTAGATGTGGGTTTCCCCGAATCCAATTCGCATGACAGCAGAGTGTACCTGGCTCTCAATGGAGCTGGTTCCCACACCTCCGGGGTGGCTGTGGAGCGCACAGCAATAGAGTACTGTGCGTCTTTGGCTCCAGGTCTGAATTCAGCCCAAAATTCTGAGCTAATTCTGACCTGAAACGGTGAATGGGGATGCACCGGACCCCCTGCTGTGCCCCCCGGCCACACATAATTTGAACCCAGCCTTAATATTTTATGTGAATCTGTGTTTTAAGTAACATGTGCAATTATTAGCGTGAGATAAACTTCACTTATAAATCTTACCCCTTAGGCTCTATATCCAGTCTACAGTGCACAGTATATCTTCCTGCACTCCTGATACTTTACTAATGGATAAAAATATCATATCAACACTAAGAAAAAAGTAATACAGATGTTCCTAGCATCTGAATTCTTTCCCTACAACCCAGCCACAGTATGATGAAGCAAGCAAGACTTTGTTTTTTCCTTGCTTGCAACTAATTTGATTTTCCTTTCTTCTTACTAGGGCAGGAGAGGATATGAAAGGGAGACACTGATTAGTTGCTAGGAGGGAAACATGGGCTGTTTTATTAGCACTCTTCAGGCCTAAAGTGACAGGTTGTGACAGTGACTTCGATTCTGAGAGCTGGAGACTCAGAGAAGTAGACACGTATGGTTCTGACAGAAAGAAACAGCAAATCAGGGAGAGCGATAGAAACCAGGAAAGTTTAGCAGACATTGACGAAGTTATACTGTAACACTGGTGCATGATAATAAGCAGATAGAGACATACAGACATACTCAGGTGCAGACACATGACAGTGAATGTTGTAAGACACAAAGCACTTTCAGTCCTTGTCAATGCTGCCTTGTCTCAAGAAGTCATTTTATCCTGATAAAGAATATATTGTTGAGTATGTGGTTAAATTAGCTGCTACTTGTATATACAGTATATAAAACAGCAACTAACCTAAATGTTAACATATTTTTTCAATAGACTACATATGACACAGTGCTGAAGCTCACATGTTTAAATGGTAGGAAAATGACAAAAGAAATAAATAGGCCTGTTTAAGAATCAGGAGATCATTCATTTTTGCCTTATAGTAACAGATGTGGTATTTATCTCAGGCAATTAACTAAAAAACATAAATTAACCACTTAACCACTTAAGCCCTGGACCAATATGCTGCTAAATGCCCAGAGGCGTTTTTACAATTCGGCACTGCGTCGCTTTTCTTCCAATAAATATAGCTTTCTTTTGATGGTATTTGATTGCCTCTGCGATTTTTATTTTTTTGCGCTATAAACAAAAATAGAACGACATTTTTGAAAAAAAAATATATTTTTTACATTTTGTTTACATTGAATAAACAAAATTTTAGTCAAACATTTAGGCCAAAAATTATTCAGCCACATGTCTTTAGTAAAAAAAAATCGCAATAAAAAAAAGTTAGCTACCTAGCAGCAACAGTGACACTAATACAGCGATCAGAAAAATGATCGCTTAGTGACACTGGCAATAGGGAGTGAAAGGGTTAACTAGGGCGGTGATCAAGGGGTTAAAACTTTATTAGGGGGGTACGGGGGCTACCCTGAACCTAACACTAACTGCCTGTCACACTGCCTGTCACACTGACACTAAATGCAGTGATCATACATATATGATCACTGCATTCAGTGACAGTGTGACAGGGGGTGGGGGGGGGTGATCGCAAGGGGTTAAATGTGCCTATGTGTGTGGTGTTAGTGTAGTGTTGGTGCAGACTTACTGTGCCACTTCTCTCATCTCGGCGGTTTGAAAATACCGCTGAGATGAGCGCTGCATCACTTCCTCTGCCTATGTTTACATATTTTAGGCAGAGGAAGTGACACGGCGGCGGCGCACAGGATTGGCTGGGAGCGATTACGAGGGGGCGGACAGAAACGAACCGCCGCCCCCTCGAGTCGGATTGCTCCCAGAGGTAAGCCGCCCGCGTCACGCAGCGGAGGGGGTCCTGATCGGTCCCCCTAACCGCTAGTAGGCAGGGACGTAAATTTACGTCCATCTGCCTGTCCATGGCCTTCTGTAGACGTAAATAGGTGTGCGGCGGAGAGGGGGGCCCCCTCTCCCGCCGCCGATAACGGTGATCTCACAGTGAATCCGCTGCGGAGACCACCGTTATTGTTTACAGGACCGCTCACTGAAAAGATGGATATCTCGGTTGTGGCAGCAGCTGCTGCCGTTACCGAGATATCCATCTTTAAAAAATGACGTATATATACAGTTAGGGGTCCTTAAGTGGTTAATTAACATATGCATTGATTTTATATTTATTTTGTGGCATTTGGTGCACTATTTTGATCTTTATATTATCACAGACCAAGCCGTAATACTATTGTAGCACTACCCCCGAAGGAGCTGCTGGTTTAGATTTGGGCCTGCCGTTGCCTTACCGTTCACCATGCTTGTCTTAGGGGTCCTTCTTGAAGAGTTACAACTGTCCACACCAACACTTTTTCTTCAAGGGTTTTATTAAAAAAGTTCTGTTAGAGGGATAGAGGGTTAGGGAACATTCAGGTACCTTGCTTTGCGGATTGTGGGTATGATCTTGGATCCAGAGGACAAATTGTTTCCACACTGGATTCAGCAACCACCGGATAGGCCTCTCTCACTGACCTAGCAGCCGATGCGAAGCTCGTTCAAAAGTCTCTGCCATAGACTTGATGAATGCCGTCGAGTCGGTACACGGTCCTCTGCCACAGGACCATGCAACCACACGTGTACTTTGCAAAGCTCAAAGAAATTACACAGCTCATGGTGCCAGGATCTTTCAGCCAAACAGGTGAGGTACTGTGAGGTAAATTGGCCAGGATGCGTCCTCTAATTGAATCCTCAATTGTTCGGCTTCTTCCTGCAGAGAAGACAGCACAGGACCATCCCTGGACCAGTAGGCCCCAGAAATTCTGGGTCTACTCTCAGTAACAGAGCACTGGGCCAGCAGGTCCCAAAAACAAAAAAACAAAAGCTGCTAATACATTGCTGAGGTCAGGAGGGCCATCAGGTCAGGATCGAAAGACCCCGCCAGAACGGTGTCTGCCCCTTAAGTACCCCTCCCCAGAATGCACAGTGGCGGGGACGACTCCACTGAGCTGCTTCTGGGCAAGAGGCACCCAATACACCCAGCTCATTGCAGTTCCAACCTTGACCCCTGGTTACAGCGTCATCCACAGTCAGGTGGAAGATGTGTAATGCAGCCAAGCTGGAACAGAGACCCATAATTTGGCATTAAATTCTGAGCTAAACTACAGCTCAGATAACTAAATTTACAAATAGCGCCTACTCAACAGGAGCAGGGCGCTACACTATCATTGCTAAATTTGTCAGCCCCCACTCAGGGCTACTGATTATCAGGGAGCCAGCACACATCGACGTCCCAACAACCAGTGACTCATCCCCATCAGGCTCATATTGCTGTCAGATGGGGATTCCTGGCTGACAGGAGACTGTAAACAAAGGGCCAGGCACAGTGTTAAAAAAGGGGGGGGTAAGCCTTCCCTCACAATTTATACCAGTCACTTCAGGTCTAGTATGAATTTTAATGGGAAACTCACACAAGAAAGAAAATGGCTTGAGATCCCCCACAAATCCATCCCGGACCCTTTGGGGTTTGGTATGTATTTTATGTGGGAACCCTACACAAAATATCAAGAAAAAACAGGCCCTTATCCAAACATGCAAACTGACAGGCCAGGAAAGGGAGCATACGAGCTTGGGCCCCCTCCTCATAAACCATACTAGGCCACATGCCCTCAACATGGGGGGTGTAGTTACCTTTTAAGGATACTCTTTTACAACAGAAAATGTACACAGTTAAAAAAAAAAAACACAAAAAAAGCAGTTTTAGACAAGTCCTTTAAAAAAAAGAAAAAAGTCCCATGATCTACATCAATCGTCAATCATGTTGTCCAGTGATGCAGATCCATGTCGATGGCAATTAATGACACCCTATCCAACTTACTTTGTTGTGGTGATTGCATGGAGGCCGAGCAGATGAAAGATTTTCTGATTACCAAAGAAAACATTAATTAACATATGCATTGATTTTATATTTATTTTGTGGCATTTGGTGCACTATTTTGATCTTTATATTATCACAGACCAAGCCGTAATACTATTGTAGCACTACCCCCGAAGGAGCTGCTGGTTTAGATTTGGGCCTGCCGTTGCCTTACCGTTCACCATGCTTGTCTTAGGGGTCCTTCTTGAAGAGTTACAACTGTCCACACCAACACTTTTTCTTCAAGGGTTTTATTAAAAAAGTTCTGTTAGAGGGATAGAGGGTTAGGGAACATTCAGGTACCTTGCTTTGCGGATTGTGGGTATGATCTTGGATCCAGAGGACAAATTGTTTCCACACTGGATTCAGCAACCACCGGATAGGCCTCTCTCACTGACCTAGCAGCCGATGCGAAGCTCGTTCAAAAGTCTCTGCCATAGACTTGATGAATGCCGTCGAGTCGGTACACGGTCCTCTGCCACAGGACCATGCAACCACACGTGTACTTTGCAAAGCTCAAAGAAATTACACAGCTCATGGTGCCAGGATCTTTCAGCCAAACAGGTGAGGTACTGTGAGGTAAATTGGCCAGGATGCGTCCTCTAATTGAATCCTCAATTGTTCGGCTTCTTCCTGCAGAGAAGACAGCACAGGACCATCCCTGGACCAGTAGGCCCCAGAAATTCTGGGTCTACTCTCAGTAACAGAGCACTGGGCCAGCAGGTCCCAAAAACAAAAAACAAAAGCTGCTAATACATTGCTGAGGTCAGGAGGGCCATCAGGTCAGGATCGAAAGACCCCGCCAGAACGGTGTCTGCCCCTTAAGTACCCCTCCCCAGAATGCACAGTGGCGGGGACGACTCCACTGAGCTGCTTCTGGGCAAGAGGCACCCAATACACCCAGCTCATTGCAGTTCCAACCTTGACCCCTGGTTACAGCGTCATCCACAGTCAGGTGGAAGATGTGTAATGCAGCCAAGCTGGAACAGAGACCCATAATTTGGCATTAAATTCTGAGCTAAACTACAGCTCAGATAACTAAATTTACAAATAGCGCCTACTCAACAGGAGCAGGGCGCTACACTATCATTGCTAAATTTGTCAGCCCCCACTCAGGGCTACTGATTATCAGGGAGCCAGCACACATCGACGTCCCAACAACCAGTGACTCATCCCCATCAGGCTCATATTGCTGTCAGATGGGGATTCCTGGCTGACAGGAGACTGTAAACAAAGGGCCAGGCACAGTGTTAAAAAAGGGGGGGGTAAGCCTTCCCTCACAATTTATACCAGTCACTTCAGGTCTAGTATGAATTTTAATGGGAAACTCACACAAGAAAGAAAATGGCTTGAGATCCCCCACAAATCCATCCCGGACCCTTTGGGGTTTGGTATGTATTTTATGTGGGAACCCTACACAAAATATCAAGAAAAAACAGGCCCTTATCCAAACATGCAAACTGACAGGCCAGGAAAGGGAGCATACGAGCTTGGGCCCCCTCCTCATAAACCATACTAGGCCACATGCCCTCAACATGGGGGGTGTAGTTACCTTTTAAGGATACTCTTTTACAACAGAAAATGTACACAGTTAAAAAAAAAAAACACAAAAAAAGCAGTTTTAGACAAGTCCTTTAAAAAAAAGAAAAAAGTCCCATGATCTACATCAATCGTCAATCATGTTGTCCAGTGATGCAGATCCATGTCGATGGCAATTAATGACACCCTATCCAACTTACTTTGTTGTGGTGATTGCATGGAGGCCGAGCAGATGAAAGATTTTCTGATTACCAAAGAAAACATTACTTCCTTGCCTGACAAAGGTGAAGACTTTGATGAGAATGCACCAGTTGACTTTGCCTAAACAATCCCGTGCCTGTGTTTTATTTGTTTGTGCAATTCACTGTGTAAAGCCTAAAGCCATAGACTAATGGAAATTCTGCTGGTTCGGCAGGAATCGGTGGAATTTCGAATCATCTATGGGCAGACTGTTTGTACTGAAGTCGATTTATAGATCAACTACAATCAGCCTGTCAGATTTTTTCGTAAGATCACTGCTGTGATCATTGTATGGGATAGCAAGCAGGAACATAATACCATAATTAAATAAATATATACATAAATAAATAATAATAATAAATAATTAAACAAACACACTTGACTTGGAGTTTAACGGCCGCGGCTGCTTTATTATTGGTTTAAAACACTTTATTTACTCAATAACAGAATACCACAATAACTTAAAGACAACCTAACCACCACGGCTCAGGCTGTATAAAACATTTATTTAAAAAAAAAATAAAGCATCCACAAGACAGGGGACATTAAGTCCACCTGTCATCAACACCCACAACCGCGGCCAAGTCAATACAAGAGCCCAAGTCAGTATTGAAAATGCCCAAACCTATATTGGACAGGTGAACTCCATCCCCCCTAAAAAGACCCGGAATAAACCCTTCCAATTCCGTGTGCCTAAAGCAGAGTATACCCAGAGGCGAAAGCAATTTTGCTACTGCCCAGTTTATACGCCGCCTAATTTTTTCCAAAGGGCGCAGAGGAGGAAAAGAAAGCCACTTCAATCTCTGCACCACTTCTGAAAAAACAAACACAGTGTGTGGAAAGGATAGTTGCAACTTCTGAAGATCATCCCTAATTTTTAAAATAATATACAGAGTCCTTTATTTCCCAATGTCGTTCCCCCCAGATGTACAATAAACACATCTGGCGGGGGAAAATGCTGTAGAATTCTACTTACTTCCCAAAATCAGTCTGACCATAGCATGCCTTTCCTACCAAACCAAAAAACGTTAAAACCTTGTGGATCCAAACCCAAATTGCTGGAGTAGATTCTTTCATCCGCTCTCTGATGTGCCCAGAAAATGAAAGAATTTCCAACAATCCAAATTGTTCTGAGTGGACCTAAAAAGGATCAAAAAGAATGATTAGGGCGAATGTATAACAAATAAGCATCAGATTTCCACCTACCGACCTTCTTTATCAGTGAATCATTTAAACCTAACCTTGCCGCTTCCGTAGCTGCCCCAATCCTGAAAGAATGAGAGGATAATACCTCTTCATTCACATTGAGAGCCTTCAAACATTTGTAAAAGACAATGTTAAACTGAAAGGTGGTCGATGAACGACCAGATTCGTGAATAAAGAAATTAGCTGAAAAACCAGGTCTGGCATTAGCATATTGACCTAATAATTTTACCGGGCATACAGGAGAACCGATGCATGCTGATAGATTAATCCAAGCACCCTTTCCCATCTGGTCAGTTTTTGAGCGCCTAATAAATAATTGAATCGTCGCGTCCGAAATAAAAACATCCGACAGCCGAATGATGTTTAATTCAGACACCCTAAGTGCTGCAAAAAACATCACAGAGAAAACTGTGCTAAAGAGTACTGCCTCGAAACGAGAAAAACAAACCTGTCCCGTGATGAAACACAGTCTTTCCAAAAGTGCCGGAGTAATAGGCAACCGACGATCCTTAGAAAAACTACGTCTTTTATAACCCTTTAATGATTGCCGCACTGAAAAGAAATGCAAACAGGGCGGCAAATTGTGGAGTTTAAAAAAGAAAGACATGCCAGCCAATGTTTTGTGGACATATGACCAGGAATAATTTTTTTCAAAAAGGAAATTTAAAAACATCAATATAAAGTATTCTGAGAATGCATCGGTCGGTTTTTGGATAGAATTCAGAAAAGATTGCCACATCAACCAAGCCGATCGGTATCCAGTCCAGGTTGAGGGAGCAACTGACTGCATGATAAAATCAGCCATGGGTCCTAAACCAGATCCCACAAATGAGGAGGGCAATGCAATCCCGTCGGTTCTGCTTCCGGAAATAGTTGAAAAAATCGTTCCATCTGCAGGCGAGATAAAGAATCCGCCACGTCATTCTCTATACCTGCCACATGTACGGCCTTCAACCATATATTGAAACTCAAACATTTGAAAATAACGTGGCGTAGTAAACTAATGACTGGTGGAGATTTAGAGGTCAAACAGTTAATAGCAAACATGACCCCTTTGTTATCAGTTCTAATGATAATCCGTCTATCCTTAAAAACTGGACCCCATAGTTCCAGAGCTACTACTATGGGGAACAGTTCTAATAAAACTATATTTTTCAATAAACCTTTTTGCTTCCAGCTGTGATGCCAGCGTTCTGCACACCACCGGTATTGCCAAATAGCACCAAAACCGCAAGAACCCGCCGTGTCAGTAAACAAAAATAGGTCCTTATCTAGAATAAAGTCTTTTTGCCAAACCGTTCGACCATTAAAATGGCGGAGAAATTGTAACCACACTAAAATGTCCTCTTTTAATTCCGTCGTGACCCGTATGTGTGAGAAAGGAGATTTTAATCCTGAAATGGCGAGGTACAACCTTTTAGAAAATACTTTACCCGTTGGCATTATCCTGGTAGCGAAAGCTAAAGAACCCAACAACGATTGCATATCCTTCAGGGAAACTTTCTTTTTTCTGAGAATAGCAATAAGTAAACCTTTTAGCTTCTCCAATTTAGCTTCTGGCAATCGAAATTCCATTAACTCTGAGTCAATTGTAATGCCAAGAAAATCAAGACAAGTAGCTGGCAAAGCCGTTTTTCCAGAGCCAATGGAACCCCAAAAAGATTACAAATTTGGAAAAAATTGTTTAGTAGTTTACCACACTCATCCGAATCCGCCCTTCCTAAGAATAAAAAATCATCTAAATAATATATTACAGACAGAGAACCTGACTCCCTACGGACTACCCACTCTAAAAAAGTAGAAAAAAACTCAAAATAAAAACACGATAAAGAACACCCCATAGGCAGGCATTTATCAAAATAAAATGTATCTTGGAAGAAAAAACCCAACGCATTAAAGCTGGCGGGATTAATTGGTAGAAGGCGAAAAGCCGACTGAATATCAGCTTTTGCCAACGACGCCATTTTGCCTAAAAACCTCAACTGAACCAAAGCATCCTCAAAAGAGGCATACTGGACGGACGGGAGGCTATTATCAATTTGATCGTTTAACGAATTATCCCTTGGATAAGATGAGTGGTGAATTAATCGAAAGGCATTTTTTTCTTTTTTTGGTACAATTCCTAGTGGTGACACTCTAAAATTCAGAAAAGGGGAAAAACTAAAAGGACCCCCAACCCTACCTTCTCTAATCTCCTTCTCGATCTTCTCTGCGACAATTAAAGGGAATTGGTCCACCGACCTCAAGTTGTTAACAATAGTACATCCGGACCCAGAAAAAGCAGGTAGTAAGAAACCTTCCCTAAAACCCTCAGTTAGCAGCTGTGCCTTCTCCTTGTCTGGGAACATTCTGAGCCAATGGAGCATACTTTGCCACTTCACCGGAGTGATTGCTTTTTGAAAAATTTCCGGGCAATTGATTTGCAGCTGCCGCCTTTTTAAAGCATTTTGAGACAGAATGCGTCCCCCTGCAAAAGGCACATTCATGCAGATACCTGCACGAATTGGGCCATTTATATTGTCCATCGTTGAAATTGAAGCAGATACCTTTTTTTGTAAACTGACGGTGTAGTGGACTGAGAGATTTGCGTACCCTGTCTTGTGTAAGATGACCTTTGGGGGAGAAAAAGTTTCAGCCAAAGGCCTACATCCTTAAAGCGGATCTCCACCCTAAAGTGAAGATCCGCTGATCGGAACCCTCCCCCCCTCCGGTGTCACATTTGACACCTTTCAGGGGGGAGGGGGGTGCAGATACCTGTCTAAAGACAGGTATCCGCACCCACTTCCGGCCCGCAGTCTCGGGCAAAAGACGGGCTTTTCCCGTTGTGTGCTGGGAACTCTCAGCTCCCAGCACACAGCGGGAGCCAATCGCGGGCGCAGTGCGACTCGCGCATGCGCCGTAGGGAACCGGGCAGTGAAGCCGGAGCGCTTCACTTCCTGGTTCCCTCGCCGTGGATGGAGGGGGGAGCAGCAGGGTGATGAGCGATCGCTCATCCTCTGCTGCGGACGCCGCTGGACTCCAGGACAGGTAAGTGTCCTAATATTAAAAGTCAGCAGCTGCAGTATTTGTTGCTGCTGGCTTTTAATATTTATTTAAGGTGAACCATCCGCTTTAACTTCCCATTTCAGTGATGAATGTACCGATAATTTTTGGCGAAAAGCCTCGTCATAGGAAAACCAGGCAGTGCCACCAAAATTTTTAAATGCTTCCAGAACTATATCTAAATGTTGGAACAAGCCTTTACTCCTATCAGGGAATCATTCACACAATACCCCTGAAAAAATGAAAAAGGCTTGTAGCCAATTATTAAAAGGTTTGGAACTGGCCTCCTTCTGTCATCATCCTCCTTCTTGTCTTTAAACACAAAGGGCCAGATTCAGGTAGATAGGCGCATCTTTATTCTTGATTAACGTTTCTCATTAACGTTACTCCGCCAAAACTTTAGAAGAAAGTACTGTATTCACAAAGCACTTGCTCCAAAAGTTGCGGCGGCATAGCGAAAATGGGCCGGCGGAATTCAAATTGGGCGGGTAGGGGGCGTGTAGTATTTAAACTAGGCGCGATCCCGCGGCGAACGCACTGCGCATGCGCCGGCCGTCAATGTATCCCAGTGCGCATGCTCCACATTAGGACGGTGTTTTCTACGTGAACGTCAATGACGTCAATCCCCATTCATGGACGAGTTACGCAAACGACGTGAAACGTTTTCAATTCGACGCGTTCACGACGGCCATACTTAACATAGGATACGCGTGCTTTTTGTTGCTTTATCTTTACGCCAGGAAACCCCTTACGGAAACGTCGTAAAGTGACTGCGTCGGGCCCACGTACGATCGTGAATTGGCGTATCTCGCTGATTTACATATTCTCGGCGTAAATCAGTGGGAACGTCCCTAGCGGCCATTTTAAAATTGCAGTTCCGATACGACGGCGAAATACAATTACACCGCTCGTATCTGAACTCAATCCCGGCATATCTTGTTTTCTGATTACAGAAAACAGATACGACGGCGTAGGTTAGAAGTTCTACCTGAATCTGGCCCAAATTCTTTAGCAGAAGGGAGAAATTACAGAATATCTACAAATTCTCCATTCCATATTTTCTCCTTTACTGCTGCAGACAAGTGATAACCTAGCGGTGATATCTCACACTGAATTGGTTCTCTTAAACATGTCTCTGGCAAGTTTTGTAAACGGGCAGAATTAAAAGGCGATGAGACATTAGTTTCTACAGTATGAACAGTGTCATCTATAATTCGTCCACAAGATGGCACCCAAACTTTTTTTGCCACATCCTGAGGTGGTAAAACCTGTGTTTTTTCTTTCAAGGCCTGAACATCTTTTACCAAAGTAGACAACAGTTCAGATATATTAGATAACATAGGCACATTAGCAGACTCACCCAGACTCTGTGTTGGTGCCCGAGAAACGGCCTGTGCTGACACAGTCCCATGCACATCCTTGTTGAGAGCCGCGCTGTCCACCACATCACCCAGGCTGATGACGTCATCGTCCTGCTCCGCCACCTGCTGCCATCCTACAGACCCATGCACCTGAGGAAAAACGGGACTCCTCTCCACCGCTCTACCTCTGCCCTTAGCAGTGCCTCTAGCCGTGAGAACAGCTGAAGTCTGTCTTACCCGTGCTCCCTCTGATGCGCCCTTATTACCATCCTCCGCCGAACCGGCGCCTCTTCCACGACCTTTTGCCTTCTTTCTGGAGCTTTTCCCTGTCGACTGTCTCGGTAGGGACGGGGAGAGCCTGAGGACTGGTAAGCGCCGCCTTTTCGCCGAGAAGTTCTGGTCGTCGGATCTGACGCTGCCGCTCCTCCCTCTATCTGACGCGTCTTCCGGCGGGACATCGCCATCTTTTTCTGGGCACATCTCCAGCACATCTCCAGCACACAGCTTCGTTCCGCAACTGACGCCGTGATGGAATCTGCCGCTGACACCGCCGAGCCCACGCCAACCGTTGCAGCTCCCACCGGAGCTTCTTGACTCTATGTTCGCGGTAAGTTGAGGCATTCTCTGACCCAGTCCTCTCCTCCTTTTTCTCCCGCTCTCTCGATCAGCCGCCACAGAAGGCTCATCTTCTCAGAAGAGCCTCAGAAGACTCTGTTTGTTCAATGGGTAAACCCTAGAACACCACAGCTCCTGTCTTCTGAGGCGAATTGACTAGCCCTATTCTAGTCTGCCTTATATAGCCCTATTCTTGGCCTGATTGAACTGGCTAAAACTGGCTTAACCTCACTACCTTCAAAAAGACCTTGAAAATCACGTGTATCTCTCCTGAGTACACATGAGCTCCAGGTGATCTAACTAAACTGCCTAGCTCCCCCAGAGATAGGGGAACTTGAAACTGCCTGTCCTGCTGCAATCCCATGAGAAAAGGGGGGGGATTTGAAACCGTTTTTCCCACCTTTTCTTATATTCTCACGGTGCAGAAACCTCCCACTGCCAGAATACAATAGCTGTATTGATGAGGGAATATAGCAATTTTTTTTTATTCGACCCACAATTGAAGGAAAGAAAATTACATAATGTATGGCCAGCCTAAGCATGTTTAGGCAGCTACTGAATAAGTGACTATTTTGTGAATAGTTTACAAACAGGTATATAATTTTCCATCTTTTTCTGTTAAGCCATACTGAATTTTTTTCATGTACCAATAAGTAATGGCATAAATGGTTTCAAAATAAAAAATAAAAAAATGATGATACTACAGAGGATGCAGCATTGTAAAATTGGTGAGCAGCAGAATATTTGTAATAAAAGTGTGAAAAACTGTGCTAAATACAGATAAAACAACAATGGTACATAAATAAAAAATAAAATAAAATTTATGAAATAAAAGCAGTGATTATCCTGTCTGATATAAAACACAGTATAACATGTAAATAGAAAATAAAAATCACGCTAGATCATAAAGTTCATAAGTTAAAAGTCCACCAGTGTTTGAAACTATGGGTTAATCCACAAAAAGCATCAGTAATTTCCATCCACTATCTTTCACGTGAAAGTTTCACCACCAGATGTTATGACTAACTCCCTGCCAGATCTATGTGATCCCCCAGTTACAGAAGATAAAAAAGATGCCAAATGGTTAAGTCACAGCCTGGATGTCCAAGAATCTGCGTACGTCTAACTTCCAGGGTGTCTCTTGCTCTCTCTATAAAAGATAAAAAGGCTCCAATAGTGTAAAACCATTAACCTACTGTATTTTATTCAAAAGATAAATATTGCACTTACAGCATCCATGTATGAGATAGCCTTAAGTCTGGTCTGGTGTGCCGACAGACAAACATCCAGACAGACCCGTCCTTCCGGGATATGAATACAAACACGAGGTGACGTCAGCTCGTTGCTCCGCCCTACACGTTTCATCAAAAATGACGTCATGCAGGGGCACGGGCGGCGGGCTGCGTCACCTCCTTATATACCAAATTACACTAACCAAGCCTCGATCTGAGCCGCGACTCGCCAACCAGACATGCGCAACAAAACGAGTCACGTCTCTCTTATAACCCACATTGCGCTAACATGCCTTATACGGTTTAGTTATTACCTTTTTTTACAGATAAAGTAAATATATAAATATTCAGAACGGCCTGCCATATAGTGATTCTGTGGCTACCATCCCACAGAGCGCCCATACTTGGATATCTACCAAATTGTAAAAATACACATAATTCCCATTTGTCAGAACAGAAAGTCAATTAAAATATGTGCTGGTGTCATGTTTAGAAAACCACAGGACAAAATTTTGAATTGCTACTGTTGTGTATAAAAAAATCTCCTAAGGCCTCACATATTGACCTAGGGATTTTTAACAACAAATTATAAAATTATTTCCAAAAATAAATGATGATAAATTAATCAAAAATATAACATTATTTAAATATAAGATTCATTTAAATAATAAAATATCTAACTATTGTATTAGGGATGATCCGAACACACCCGTGTTCGGTTCGCGCCAGAACCTTTGAACGGACCGAACGTTCGCGCAAACATTTAGAACCTCATTGACGTCTATGGGACTCGAACGTTTGAATTCAAAAGTGTTCATTTTAAAGCCCAATATTCAAGTTCTTGTTGGAAAATGTCTTTGAGAACCCGGGTCTTGCCCCAGGGTACATGTATTAATAGAAAAAAAAGTTTTAAAAACGGTAGCTTCTTCAGGAACAGCGATTTTAATGATGATTAAAGTGAAAAAAAAAGAAAAATTCCTTTAAATATAGTACCTGCTGGGTGTCTATAGTATGCCTGTGAGGTGGCACGTGTTTAGAACTGTCCCTGCACAAAATGAGATTACTATAAGAAAAAAGTAATTTAATACTGCTTGCGGCTGTAATGTAATGCTTGGTCCCTGCAATATGGATGAAAATCACTGAAAAAAATAACATGGGTTTCCCCGCCACCACTCCCCCAGGTCATTACAAAACCCTTTGGCCCTATATATACTTTGAACAGCAGTATACAGCAGTATACAGGCGGTGCAAACAAGTCAAGTACTGTAGGTTTGTTAAGTAGAATCTGTCATACTTTGCTGCTGCATATTGTACAATTTCCTAAAGAGACCCTCAACAAACTACATGACACTTGTGCCTGATGAGGCCATTGATGTTCCAGTGTGTCAGAGATTCTAAATGGACCAGGACTGTGTGCCTACACAGAGGAGACCAACACTGTATATAGTGGAATAAAAAGGTGTTTTATTTACAAAGGTGAACAAACAGGTGACGACAACCAGTGCACAAATAACACAAAGCATATATACAAGTCCAGGGAAAATGCCGTAATCATAAACCAAAAGCCAAGCCGGGGTCAAATACCAGGAGATCACCAAAGAAGCTGCAGACAGGGAATGGGCAGGAAGGAAATGTCCAGGAGAGGGATCAGGTCGGGACAGATCGGATCGGGTCGGGTCAGAAGTCCAGAACGGGGACAGCAGGCTCAGGGTCAGGTGTCAGGCTCAGGGTCCGGTGAATAGACAGATACCAGGGCGAGTTCTGCTTGAACTATAAATAGGGGCGTGTTAATTATGTTCAGGTCACACCTGAACGCAGCAAGGGCCAGGTGCTCCACACTGCCAGGGTCCATCCGCTGGTGGAGGCCAGTACTGCGTCCCAAAGGTGATATACAAGCAGGGGGAAGTTCCCCTGACAGCTCCGAACTGCCAGGAGACCCCTGCTGGTGGGACGCAACACTGCAAGACAGAACATAAATAGCACCAGCGGATGGAACCTTTCCTGACACAGTGGCGGCCCATGAGCCTGGCCATACAGGCTTGGCCCCCTAAAGCACACATGCTGTGCGGCAACAATATGTCGATTATTTTAGGTGTGGGGGGGCCATTCCAATGACAGATCTTGGCTGAATAAATAATTTTTTGGGGAAAGAAAAATTCTAGAAAAAAGGGGGGTTGCCATCCGGGGCCCCCTTTGAACAAATTCTGTAAAGAACTCCTGTTCCCTGAAGGCCTCCATTATTTCTGCAAGTCAAAATTAAGCAAAAAAAGCTAATGTCAGTCAAGCCTCTGCTACTTACGAAGCTTTCTCCCCATATCTAACCCACAAACTCCTACACTGATCATAAAGTCCAAAATCAAGTTACGTACTGTCGTACTACACAATCGTTTCTTCCGCCTTTTTCTACAGACTGTGAACAACGTTTTCACTCACATGATATCTCTTTATACACTGGGCATGCGAGAATCTCTGCACGTTTCCCCGCCCCTGACGATCGTTCTTGTACTTTCCACGCCCCAGGCGGTAGCAAAAACCAGGAGCAGGAGGTACAAAGCCACCAATATGTCCTTTGAGGAGATGGTGGAAATGGTGGCAATCCTAAGGAGGGGGGACTATGTGTCAGGAAAGGTTCCATCCGCTGGTGCTATTTATGTTCTGCCTTGCAGTGCTGCGTCCCACCAGCAGGGGTCTCCTGGCAGTTCGGAGCTGTCAGGGGAACTTCCCCCTGCTGGTATATCACCTTTGGGACGCAGTACTGGCCTCCACCAGCGGATGGATCCTGACAGTTTGGAGCACACAACCTTTCTTGCGCTCAGCTGTAACATGAACTTAATCAGCAGCTCTATTTATACCCGGCGAGCTCAAGCAGAGCTCGCCCTGGTATCTTCATTCCTTCCTGACCTGAGCCTGTATCCTGACCCTGTCTTTTGGATCCTGATTCTGAGCCTTGACCCTGTTCCGTGATCCTTGATCCTGATCCCTGCCTGGACTCTTCCGCCCTGTATCCTGGTTCCTGTCTTCCCTGGAGTCTTACCCCGCAGCTTGTCCATCCATCCTCTCCCTGCTCTGTTCCGTCCCCATCCTCACCTATCTGCTGACATCTCTTGTGTATGACCTCGGCCTGGCTTGATTTATGAATACGGTATCCCTTTTTATTTGTATATACTGTTTGCTGTTTCTCACTGGTTGTCCCCACTAATTTTGTAAATAAACACCTCTTCACTTCACTATCTCTTTGTTTGGTCTCCTCTGTGCAGTCACACAGTACTCATCTATAACCTCTCATGACACTATGATTGCAAACATGGCCCTTATAAGAACCCAAACAAGGTGAAGGCCCAGATCCTAGAGAATGTGCAGAGGACTCTTCATCAGAAATTCGGGGCCTGCAGGTCAGGGGAACAGCTGCGGAAAAGATGGTCTGAGAGACCCGGAGCAGATGGAGAAGATTAAAAAAGTAATCAGAAGAAGTAAGTAATTTTCATGTGTACTCTGATTATTTGTTTTTATTATTGTATGGCATGTGCTTTTTCTTTCAGGTTTTATATATACAGTTCAAGAATAGATGTCAAGGTTCATGTTAGTGGGCATAATAATTGGTTGTATATATCGTCGTTCATTCTATTTATTATGATCTATTTATGTGAGACCATTTTTTTTAATGTAGATGTGTTCTTAACTAGATTTAAATAATACAACTTAAGTCAATATACAGTAACAAATTACTAGAGGCACTGCCTGGTGAGAAATCATTTTAGCCCCCTTACCCCACTTCTCAACTCGCTGGCTGCATGGGAAAAGAGGTAAGAAGTCAGCACCCCCTGCTTCTCAATTTAATGTAAGATGTGATTTCCGACAGCAGAACACCCCCTCCCCCCGCTTCTCAACTTTCTTTAATGTGACATGTCACTGTCGTCAGCGCCCCCCGCTTGTCATTTTTAATGTGCCATGTCATTTTGCTTAGGGCCCCAGGAAGGTCAGGATCGGCACTGAGTGTTGGCCACAAGAACAACCTAGTTAGGGTTTAACACAGAGGTGAGTCAGTGGATACTTGGGGCCAGATTCAGGTAGAGTTAGGCTGGAGTATAAGTGATACGCCAGCATAACTCTCACTTTGAGCAGGCGTTTCTGTTTTCTTTTTCTGTAAGCAGAAAACAAGAAACGCCGGGTTGGAGTTCCAATACGAGCGGCGTAATTGTATTTCGCCGTCGTATCGGAACTGCAATTTAAAAAATGGCGCTCGGGGCGTTCCCGCTGATTAACGCCGAGAATATGTTAATCAGCGAGAATCGGAAATTCACGATCGTACTCGGGTCCGGCGCAGTGACTTTCCGACGTTTCCATAAGCGATACGCGGCGTAAAGAAAAACGCCCCCTAGGTGGAGTATCCTATGTTACGTATGGCCGTCGTCATTGCGTCAAATTTAAAAAAATTTGCGTCGTTTGCGTAAAACGTCCATGAATGGGGATTGACGTCATTGAAGTTCACTGATAGAATTTGGAGCATGCGCACTGACAGTCGACGCATGCGCAGTACGTTCGCCGCGGGATCGCGCCTAGTTTAAATAATACACGCCCCCCTACCCGCCCAATTTGAATTCCGCCGTCTCATTTTGGCTACGCCGCCGCAACTTTATGTGAATAACAGTACTTGCTCCTAAAGTTTTGGCGGAGTAACGTAAATGAAAAACGTTACTCCAAAATTAAGATTCGCCCATCTACCTGAATCTGGCCCTTGGTGTTTTTCCATGTAGGGAACTTGGTCAAAGATAGAGAAATGTAGCAGCTTTGGTAATGGATACAATCCTGTGTTAAGCTTAGAAGAATTGTAAAAACAGACAATTGTACCACAACACTGCAACCGCTTTACAGATACTCTAGTTGGAGCACATTAATAAGCCCTGCTGCAAAGTATTGCATCAAAAATTGTTATTACACGCCCCTGTTAAACAGGGGCAGAAAAATTGGGCCTTAGGCACAGCACTGCAACCCCTCACAGATACTGTAATTGGAGGGCAGCAAAGAGCCACATGCAAAGTATTGCATCAAAAATTGTTATTATAGGCCCCTGTTAAACAGGGGCAGAAAAATTGGGCCTTAGGCACTGGTGGCGGTGGCCAGAACCAACAAAGTTCTTACTAGCTATCAGAAAGATCATTAAGGAGGAAAATAATATTCAGTCAGCAGCATAACAGCACAGTCACTCAGCATAGCATAGGCAGTCGCCAAGGGACCTGACATTTCAAAAAAATTATTCAGTTACATCAGCGTCAGGTGCTTGGTAGCTGTTGGTGATCCAAGCCTGATTCATTTTTATGAAGATCAGTCGATCGACGGAGTCGGTGGAGAGGCGCACCCTGTGATCGGTCACAAAGCCTCCAGCACCACTGAATGTGCGTTCTGAAAGAACGCTGGATGCAGGACAAGCCAGTAGCTCAATTGCGTACTGTGCAAGCTCTGGCCAGTGATCCATCCTCAAGACCCAGTAAGCCAGAGGATTTTTGGTGGGGAAGGTGTCCAAGTCTGATCTTGCCCCTAGGTATTCCCGCACCATGTAAAGCAGACGTTGGCGATGGTTGCTAGAACCGGTCATACCTTGGGGCTGCGGGCTAAAAAATTGTCTGAACGCATCGGTCAGATGGCCACCTTCTCCACCGCTCCTTCTGTGACTCACTGAAGCTTCAGCAACATGTTGTCCAGGACCAGGATTTGGTAATCCCCCAGGTTCTGGGAACGCGTTGCACAGACCTTTCCGCAAGGCCTCGAATACGAGGATCCTTACACAGGATTTGCGAGATCAGGGAGGCCATGCAGTGTAGGTTTGCTGAGGCATTCGGAGCACAGTCCTCTGGGTCACTGAGGATGACAGGATCCGCAGCCACCTCATCCCAGCCACGTAAAAGTACATGGGTTCCATGGGACTGTAAGTGATCCCTTGAAGATAGCTGCTGCTGATGCTGAGTGCTAGGCTCAACCTCCATGCTGCTGATACAATCCTCCTCCTCCTCCTCCTCCACCTCCTCCTCGTCCTCTTCCTGTGTGCTAGGCGGGCAAGCAGGACCACTGTCTGGATAAAGGAAGTCCTCCTCTTCCTCCCTCTGTTCTTTCTCAAGGGCCCTGTCCATTATTCCACATAGTGTGTGCTCCAACATGTGAATAAGAGGGACAGTCTCACTGATGCATGCACTGTCACTGCTCACCATCCTCGTGGCCTCCTCAAATGGTGACAGGACAGTGCATGCATCCCTGATCAAGGTACACTGGCGTGGGGAAAAAAAAACAAGCTCCCCTGACCCAGTTCTGCTGCCATATTGGCACAGGTACTCATTGATGGCCCTCTGCTGCGTGTGCAGCCGCTGCAGCATGGCCAATGTAAAGTTCCATCTGGTGGACGTGTCACACATTAGGCGGTTCTTGGGCAGGTTGTATTCCCTTTGGAGGTCTTTCATCCGAGCTATAATATTATATTATATGACCTTCGAAAATGCACACAGACTTTCCTGGCCTGCTTCAGGACATGCTGTAAGCCCAGGTCCCTGCCCAAGAACCGCTGCACCACCAAATTCAGGACATGAGCAAAACAGGGTACATGGGTCAGTTGTCCCTGTCGCAGGGCAGAGAGGAGGTTGGTGCCATTGTCGCTCACCACCATTCCTGGCTTAAGCTGGCGTGGCGTCAACCACCTCTGAGCCTGCCCCTGCAGAGCTGACAGAACCTCTGCCCCAGTGTGGCTCCTGTCTCCCAATCACACCAGCTCTAGCACTGCATAGCATCTCTTTGCCTGCATTCCTGCGTAGCCCCTTGTACGCCTACGGAGCATGGCTGGTTCCGAGGGCACATCAGCACAGGAAGAGGCCACAGAGGAAGAAGAAGAGGAGGGGGTGGAGGAGAGAGGTGTGTCACAACCAGTAGTAGTGTTTTGGAGGCGTGGTGGTGGAACAACCTCCGACACTACTGTACCTTGCCCTGCGTCTTTCCCAGCTGCCACCAGAGTCGCCCAATGCGCTGTGAAAGAGAGGTAACGTCCCTGTCCATGCCTGCTGAACCAGGAGTCAGTGGTAATATGCACCTTACCACTGACAGCCCTGTCCAGCGAGGCATGGACATTGCCTTCCACATGGCGGTAGAGAGCCGGAATCAACTTGTGAGAAAAGTGGCTTTTGGGAATTTGCCACTGTGGTACCGCACATTCCACAAACTCACAGAAGGGGGCAGAATCTACCAACTGAAAAGGCAGCAGTTGAAGTGCTAGCAATTTCGCTAAGCTAGCATTTAACCGCTGGCCATGTGGATGGCTGGGAGAATACTTCTTTCAGTGCTGCAGCAACTGGGGCAGGGAAATTGGTCTGCTACAATCTGCCATCAGTGTACCGATTGTAAATTGCCTGCATGTACTACTAGGTTGTGGCACACCTAATTCTACACCTTTAGTCCTATCAGTGCAGGCTTCAGAGAGGACTGAGGGTATAGTGGAGATCCCAGCTGATGAGGGGCAAGGGGAGGTCTGCTTTGTTCTTTGGTGTGGGTCTTTCAGGCATGCTTGCCAACGAACTGCATGGCAGGTCGACATATGTCTGGTCAAGCATGTGGTGCCCAAGTGGGTGATGTTTTGGCCACGCGAGATACGCTTGAGACATATGTTGCATAGCAACGGTGCGATCTGATGCACATGTCTCAAAAAAGGCCCACACCAAAGAACTTTTGCAGTAATGCTGAGACACAGCAGCGCCCTACACAGGAGTAGCTCTGCAATGTGATGCAGTTGGTGTGCTGCCCTTAAGCTGTCTCCTGGAAGGCATCCTGCCTCTTTGGAGATGTGCCTGTGCCTGTGCCTCCTCCTCCTCCTCCTCTCTCCTATCAGGCACCCACGTAGAGACAGTGACTTCATCATCCCCTCCCTCCTCATCACTATCGAGAACCTGGCAGTATGCTCCAGCTGGGGGAACATGACTGCCAGATTGATGTCCCTCTCGGGCACCCCCTCTGGGCTCACATTACTGCCTTCCTCTATCTGTGTTTCATCATCGGAGCCTTCAAAAAGATGCGCATCTTAATGCAGCATGTACCCAACACTGTGTTGAAACAGTTCGGGGGACTCCTCAGGAGGACATGGTGGGACTAGGGAAAGATTGTGTGATGCCATTGTGCAGAGGGAAGAGGACGCCTTGGCAGCTGCTTTGCCAGACAAAGTAAGCTCAGCCTGGGTGAGAGAGGATGAGGAGGATGAGGACGGCTTGGTCATCCACTCTACAAATTTGTCTGCATGTTGAGGCTCAACACGGCCAGATCCCGAAAAGAGGGATGAGCGTGTGCAACGGCCACGTGCTGAAGAGGATGCGCCGCGTCCACCACCAGCACTGTTGCCTCTAGATGCAGAGCATGCTTGCCCTCATGACTCTCTGCCTCTCTTTGTTGTCCTTCCAGACATTATAATGGTCTGCAGAGGACAAGGTCAGTACACACACCTCGTAGCTTTAGGTGCAAACTGCAGAGGACACGTGCAGTACACACAAAGTGGGTTTAGTTGCAAAGTAATGAGCAGCACACTAGCACTATGCACCAAGTGGTTTTAGATGCAAAGTAATGAGCAGCACACTAGTACTTTGCACAAAGTGGGTTTATTTGCAAAGTAATGAGCAGCACACTAGCACTATGCACCAAGTGGGTTTATTTACAAAGTAATGAGCAGCACACTAGCACTATGCACAAAGTGGGTTTAGATGCAAAGTAATGAGCAGCACACTAGCACTTTGTACCAAGTGGGTTTATTTGCAAAGTAATGAGCAGCACACTAGCACTATGCACCAAGTGGGTTTAGATGCAAAGTAATGAGCAGCACACTAGCACTATGCACCAAGTGGGTTTAGATGCAAAGTAATGAGCAACACACTAGCACTATGCACCAAGTGGGTTTAGTTGCAAATGAATGAGCAGCACACTTGCACTATGCACCAAGTGGGTTTAGATGCGAAGTAACGAGCAGCACACTAGCACTTTGCACCAAGTGGGTTTATTTGAAAAGTAATGAGCAGCACACTAGCTCTATGCAACAATTGGGTTTAGTTGCAAATGAATGAGCAGCAAACTTGCAGTATACAGCAAGTGTGTTTAGTTGCAGTGAGCACACGGGCAATACAACACGTGAGAACACTGCAGCTAGCACAATCACAAAGTAATGAGCAGCACACTAGCACTATGCAACAAGTGGGTTTAGTTGCAAATGAATGGGCAGCAAACTTGCAGTACAAAGCAAGTGGGTTTAGTTGCACTGAGCACACGGGCAATACAACACGTGAGAACATTGCAGCTAGCACAATAAACTGCCTGACAGATTAGGAAGAACCTAACTAAACTATACAGTGTATACATATATGTACAACTCCTGGGATGTATATATATCCTCTACACACTGTAAATTTAACTAACTAGTCTGCCTGCTCTATCTAGCTAGGAAAAAGACAATCTCTTTCTCTCTCTCTGTCTGAACTGGAACAAGCCCAGAACACACTACACAAGGCTGCCCTGCAGACGGCCTTTTCTAGTGTGGGGCGTGTGCTAAAGCCCTGAGCCATAATTGGCCAAAGCCACCCTGGCTTTGGCCAATTATGGCTCTCTTTACTGACAGCGCTGTGATTGGTCAAGCATGCGGGACATACAGCATGCTTGGCCAATCATCAGCGCGCAATGCCGCAGTGAATTATGGGCCGTGGCGCGTCACTCGAATTTAGCGCGAACGACCCGTTTTGTTCGTATTTAACCACTTAAGGACCTTGGGTGTTTTTCAGTTTTGGTGTTTGCAAGACTGAAACAGTTTTTTCTGCTAGAAAATCACGTAAAACCCCCAAACATTATATATATTTTTTTTCTAACACCCTAGAGAATAAAATAGTGGTCATTGCAATACTTTTTGTCACACCGTATTTGCGCAGCGGTCTTACAAGCGCACTTTTTTTGGAAAAAATACACTCTTTTTTAATTAAAAAATAAGACAACAATAAATTTGGTCCAATTTTTTTATATATTGTGAAAGATAATGTTACGCCGAGTAAAATGACACCCAACATGTCACGTTTAGAAATTGCGCCCGCTCGTAGCATGGCGTCAAACTTTTACCCTTAAAAATCTCCATAGGCGACGTTTAAAAAATTCTATAGGTTGCATTTTTTTAGATACAGAGGAGGTCTAGGGCTAGAATTATTGCTCTCACTCTAACGATCGCGGCGATACCTCACTTGTGTGGTTTGAACACCGTTTTCATATGCGGGCGCTACTCGCGTATGCGTTCGCTTCTGCGGGCGAGCTCGTCGGGACGGGGCGCTTTAAAAATATTTTTTTTTGTTTTCCTATTTATTTGTATTTATTTTAACATTTTTTACACTGAAAAAAAAAATATAATAATTGATCACTTTTATTCCTATTACAAGAAATGTAAACATCCCTTGTAATAGAAAAAAGCATGACAGGTCCTCTTAAATATGAGATCTGGGGTCAAAAAGACCTCAGATCTCATATTTAGGCTTAAAAAGAAAAAAAAAAAAAGGAAAATTACATTTTTTAACCACTTCCCCACCGCGCCATAAGCATTTTACTGCTACGGCGCGGTGGAGATGCTTTGACACGACGTCCCTGGGACGTCCTCGTGCACTTCCGCGATTGCGCGTCCCCTGGGACGCGCTCGCGAAAGTGTCCGTGCTCGCCGGGTCTAGAAGTCCCGGCGCATCACGGATCACGGTAAATTGCCGCTGATAGCTTGTAAACAAACTGGCGTCATTTGATGACGCCGGTTCCTCCCTCTCCTCGCTCTCCTCTCTGTACAGTGTGCGAGGAGAGGGGGGGGAGCGGGGTGTCAGCAGCTGAGCTGTGGCTGGATCTGTGACAAATGCAGTCACAGATCCAGCCATCCCTCAAAACATCCCAGCTCTGCAATCCCCCAGTACCCTGCAATCCCCAGTACCCAGCAATCCCCCAGTACCCAGCAATCCCCCAGTACCCAACAATCCCCCAGTACCCAACAATACCCCACAATACCCCAGTACCCAACAATACCCAACAATACCCCAGTACCCAACAATACCCCAGTACCCCACAATACCCCAGTACCCCACAATACCCCAGTACCCGGCAATACCCCAGTACCCGGCAATGCCCCAGTACTCGGCAATGCCCCAGTACCCAACAATACCCCAGTACCCAACAATACACCACAATACCCCAATACTCAGCAATGCCCCAGTACTCAACAATACCCCAATACTCAACAATACCCCAATACTCAACAATACCCCAATACTCAACAATACCCCAGTACTCAACAATACCCCAATACTCAACAATACCCCAATACTCAACAATACCCCAATACTCGGCAATACCCCAATACTCGGCAATACCCCAATACTCTGCATGATACTTTGCAATACCCCAATACTCGGCAATACCCCAATACTCGGCAATACCCCAATACTCAACAATACCCCAATACTCAACAATACTCAACAATACCCCAATACTCAACAATACCCCAGTACTCAACAATACCCCAATACTCAACAATACCCCAATACTCGGCAATACCCCAATACTCGGCAATACCCCAATACTCGGCAATACCCCAATACTCTGCATGATACTCGGCAATACCCCAATACTCGGCAATACCCCAATACTCGGCAATACCCCAATACCCTGCATGATACTTTGCAATACCCCAATACTCTGCAATACCCTGCGCAATACTCTGCAATACCGCCTATGGGGATTTTTAAGTAGCGAAGTTGGCGCCATTCCACGAGTGTGCGCAATTTTGAAGGGTGACATGTTGGGTATCTATTTACTCAGCGTAACGTCATCTTTCACATTATGAAAAAAAATTGGGCTAACTTTACTGTTTTGTTTTGTTTTAAGCACAAAACAGTTTTTTAAAAAACACGTGTTCAATAAATTTCTGCGAAAATACCGTGCGAGATAAAACGTTGTAACGGCCGCCATTGTATTCTCTAGGGTCTTTGCTAAAAAAGCATATATAATGTTTTGGGGTTCTATGTAATTTTCTAGCAAATAAATGATGATTTTTCCATGTAGGCGAGAAATGTCAGAATTGGCCTGGGTGTTCCAGAACGCCTGATGGCGCTCCCTGCATGTTGGGCCTCTGTATGTGGCCACGCTGTGTAAAAGTCTCACACATGGGGTATCGCCATACTCGGGGGGAATAGCAGAATGTGTTTTGGGGTGTAATTTGTGGTATGCATATGCTGTGTGTGAGAAATAACCCACTAATATGACAGAAACAAGTTTTTTTTTTTTTTTTTACAGAATTTTCAGTCGTTTTTCTTTTATAGCGCAAAAAATAAAAAACCCAGAACTGATCAAATACCACCAAAAGAAAGCTCTATTTGTGTGAAAAAAAAGACAAAAATTTCAAATGGGTAGAATGTTGTATGACTGAGTAATTGTCATTCAAATTGTGAGAGCACCGAAAGCTGAAAATTGGTCTGGTTAGGAAGGGGGTTTAAGTGCCCAGTGGTCAAATGGTTAAATAGCCTTAAAAAGAAAATGTCTCTTTAAGACAGTGGGCGGAAATTATGTTTTGACGTCACTTCCGCCCAGCGCTGCTATGGGGAACGGGTGGGGGCGATTTTTCCCTCACTCGTATCCCAGCAGAGGAGCCGCACAGACCCGATCGCCTCCGCCGCTACCGACGGCAACGGTAAGCGGCGGAGAGCACAGGAAAGCGGCGGGAGGGGGGGGCACCTCTCCGGTCACCGATAACGGCGATCTCGCGGCGAATCCGCCGCGGAGACCGCCGTTATTGTACACAGGACCCTGCACTGAAGAGATGGATATCTCGGTTGTGGCAGCAGCTGCTGCCGTTACCGAGATATCCATCTTTAAAAAGAGGACGTATATATACAGTGCAGGGTCCTTAAGTGGTTAACATACAATGTTCGAGTCGAACATACGTTCGAGTCGAACACAAAGCTCATCCCTACATTGTATGCTTAGATTTCATTGTATCTATGAAAACAGTAGGGTGTATCGAACGGTAAGTGGTGATGTTGAGGGAGGTCATTTAGATGCAAAGTCATTTTGCAAAAAAATGCACACAAAAAAAAGAAATCTCTTGAATGTACTGTCAACTATGACTGCCTTATGTGCTCCATATCCCCTAAGTTTAAAATTATAATAAAAAAAGAAGCAAAATAGAATGCAGGCAGCTAAGTTGTTGAAAATTGAAAATGTACATATTATTTAGGTGTTCCAGACAGATTTTGGTCCCTTAAAAGATTTGTGGGTAACGACACTTTTGATAATTATTTATTGCTGTGGCTCGTCTGGCTCCATTTCTCTTCCTCTGACACCCTGGTGAACATGTTGTCCACCCAACCATGATCATCCCTGATCGCTTCCGTATGTGTCACCACCTAGAGACAAGCTAGATCCCCTCCCCCCGCTTACTTTACACTGTCTCCTCCAATTGTTATATCAGCAACTCTCACTCTACTCTATGATTCCCCTCTAGCTTTCTTCTCTCTCTTCTTCTCTTTCCCCACATTCTCTCTTTCTTTCCTTCTTCCCCCTTTCTCCCCGCCCTCTCACACCCCTGATTCTTGGCCTCCCATTTTAATTTTAATTTTTATTTTGGTCCTTTTTGTCCTATTTATCACTTTTTCTTTTGATTTTATTGTTTCCTTCCTGGAGACTCGGGTTGCAATGTTGCCACCTATTAAGAGGCCCTTTTGGCCGCTCACAATTTTTGTTTCTGGTTCTTGTCACAATTGTTCCTGTTATGTTATACGTTGGTACGAGTCCAGCTGTGGGCGATAGCCATTTAGCTGACTCTTTACTACTACGTATCTATGGCTATTCCCTGACTGTGACACCTCATCTTTTCAACTCTAAGGCCCCGTACACACAAGCAAATAGATTTGTTCAAATCGGTCGGACCGACCAATTTGAACAAATCTGTCTGCTGGCCGTTTTGGTTTGATCGCTGTACACACGATCAAACCAAAATCCCCGCCAGCAGACAGCACGGTGACGTGGCGGTGACGTGGCGGTGACGTTGACGCCGCCACGTCACCGCACCAGGAAGTAACTTACTTCCGGGCATGCGTCGAATCCATTCGACGCATGTGCGAGAAGATATGTCTGCTGGTTAGCGTATTAACCAGCAGACATATCGGGCGGACAGATTCCTAGCCAAATCCGTCTGCTCGTCCGTACACACGATCAAATCTGTCTGCTGGGACAGTCGGGCCGACCGTTTCCAGCAGATAAATTTGATCGTGTGTACGCAGCCTAAAAGATTTGTGGGTGAATAGATCTGTACACACAGGCAGGGCACAAAAAAATATCAAGCATCATTTGTTAAAGTAGATGACAACCCCAACCACTAAAATCACATATAAGCTTTAACCACTTGTCCACCGCCCACCGTCAAATGACGGCGGGCGGAGGACTCCATTGTTCTGACATCACGTCATATGACGTGATGTCTTTTTAAAGCCGCGGGTGGGCAACGATCGTCGCCGGGCACACGCGATTGCTCAGTAACTGAGCGGGGACGTGGAGCTCTGTGTGTAAACACAGAGCTGCACGTCCCTGTCAGGGAGAGAGGAGAGCGGTTGTGTCCCTTGTACATAGGGACACAATCGGTCACCTCCCCCAGTCACCCCCCCTCCCCCTACAGTTAGAACACTCATAGGACACACATTTAACCCCTTCCCCGCCCCCTAGTGGTTAACCCCTTCACTTCCAGTCACATTTATACAGTAATCAATGCATATTTATAGCATTGTTCACTGTATAAATGTAAATGGTCCCAAAAATGTCACAAAAGTGTCCGAAGTGTCCGCCATAACGTCGCAGTCCCAATAAAAAAAATCGCAGATCACCGCCATTAATAGTAAAAAAAAAAAAAAAAAAATGCCATAAACAAAACAGGAAATACATAGGTCTGTCCCCCCACACTGGTATAATCCCTTTTTGATGACGAGTGGGGTAGGCGGAGCCCCGTGGGAAGGGCGGGACTTGTTGACCAGCACTGCGCCTTTGTTCACACATGCACCTATAAATGAGGACATGCAGGAAGAAGAGAGAGATATCACGGACCACCTGGGCTTTGAGGAAGGGGGCACGCCCCAGAAACGCGTCAGCCACATTGATATCAAGGGTTTGACTGGCAGGTGCCGCAAGGTTCCAGTCCTAGCTGTTTTAAAAAGCGCTTACTTCAGATTGTTTGTGAGTAGGACCATTGCTTTTTTATCTTGTTTATTAAACTTTTAAGTGGTAATGCACAAGATCGGTGCGCCCTCCTTTCTTTTCTCTTTTTATCCTATATTTTGTAAACACTATAAATTTTGCGCAAACCAATCGATAAACGCTAATTTTTTTTTTTTTTTTTTTTTACCAAAAATATGTAGAAGAATACGTATCGGCCTAAACTGAGGAAAAAAAATGTTTTTTATATATTTTTGGGGTTATTTATTATAGCAAAAAGTAAAAAATATCGCATTTTTTTCAAAATTGACGCTCTATTTTTGTTTATAGCGCAAAAAATAAAAACCGCAGAGGTGATCAAATACCACCAAAAGAAAGCTCTATTTGTGGGAAAAAAAGGACGCCAATTTTGTTTGGGAGCCACGTCGCACGACCGCGCAATTGTCAGTTAAAGCGACGCAGTGCCGGAAGCTTAAATTTCGTCTGGGCAGGAAGGGGGTGTAGGTGCACAGTAGGCAAGTGGTTAAAGGAGTTTAAAGTCAGAAGGCTTTTTATCCTAATGCATTCTATGCAATAAGATAAAAAGCCTTCTGTGTGCAGCAGCCCCCTTAATACTGAAGCCCCATCTCTATCCAGCAATGTCCACGAGTGTCTCATCTGTCCAAGATTCTCCCTCCTGAATTGCTGAGACACAGCAGTGGCACTATTGCCTCATACTGCTGTCAAAGTGAGTCAGCCAATCAGAAGACAGAGGGATGGGACGGGACGGGCCACAGCTCTGTGTCTGAATGAATACGGGGAGCTGTGACTCATCTCATGTGCCCCTATAGCAAGCTGCTTGTTGTGGGGACACTCAATGTGAGGGAGAGGCCAGGAGCACAGAAGAGGGACTTGAAAAGAGGAGGATCTGGGCTGCCCTGTGCAAATCCACTACACAGGGCAGGTAAGTATAACATGTTTTTTTTTATAACTAGACTTTACAATCACTTTAAAATGTTATTTTTGCTTGGAACACCTTATTTTGTTTGCTTCTTTCATGAAAATAACAGCTGTTGATACTGAAATCAAAGTTACTGTTTGGGTATTTTGGGTTACAACATTCCACCCCTGTTTCCCACAGACGGTGTGAATGATCCCATATACCTCTGTCCCGTTCTCATTTGCAGTGACAAAAAATATCAAACCTGACCAATTTCAGAATCTACTATTTCATATTAGAAAATATAACATATTGTAAATGCAAAAATAAAAGTAACATTTGAAAATTAAGTGCTCATATCCCAGTAAGCATTCATATATTTCTCATGGGTGTTGAAGCGGCAAGTTGCACCCATGAGAACTATATGAATGATTACTGGGATATGAGCACTGCATTTTCATATGTTACTTTTATTTTTGCATCTACAATATATTATATTTTGTAATATTAAATAGTAGATTCTAAAACTCGCCAGGTTATATTTGTGCTTAAGTATATTAAATCTAGATATATGTTATAAGCATGAAGTCATTACTACCTAGTAAGGTTATACTTGCACTGAACTTGAAAAGAGGATTTATGGATTTATCTGTAAAGTCTCAGCAAAGTAATGTTACAATCTACTAAGATTAACCATATCAGAAATCAATTTCTCGCAAGAATGACATAATATCACCTAACCAGACTTATTATACAGCTCTCTTTTCCTGTATCAGATAGTCTTTCATTCAGTTTAAATCTAAAAAGTCGGTTTTGATTTTTAATCCTCTCTCTCACTGCTGGCAGTACTGTCCAAAAATGCTGGACTGTAGCCTGCCAAACATAAAGAGCAACCCTGGAAGGCGGTGGATGACATTAGGGATTGATATTCCTGGCTATCTGTAATTTACACCCCTATCTACTCATGTCCGCCTCCTCCCACGCTTTTTAATCTCTCAGGAAAGTAGAAACACTTTGTCACTGAAGTGAGAGAGGTTACAACTCCCGCTGGCTATCCATCACTCTGTTATTCCTAGGCTGAAACCTACATCTTATCACACACACAAAACTGTGCTGTCACTGCATGGAGAGCATCCCTTCTTTACTGATCTGTGTACCTATTCATCTGCCAAACACACCTATATACCAGCACAAATCTATTCCACAATTCTAAACTGACATCATCCTATACTTATAACTGTATATTGGTATTTTTCTATACACAGCCCATTGCACAGTTAATCAAAATTTCTAAAAGTGATGAACGTGCAAGTTTTCAATACAACTATGCTTTATTATACTTTTATTTGATTTTATGCTACACTATGCCTTAAAAGTATATTTGTCAGATATTTTATTTCTGATATTTTTCAGACTGCTTTTCTACTTACCGTATTTATCGGGGTATTGCGCGCTCCGGCGTATATCGCGCACCCCTAAAGTAGACCCGCAATTCCTATAAAAAAACATTTTATTACTTACAGTTTGGTGTCTTGCCCGGCATCCATCGGCGGCCTTGTCCGGTCCGGCGTCCATCTGCGGCCTCGGTGGTGTCCTCCCGGCTTCTCCCGCGCTGTCTCTGAGTCGAATCTTCACTTCCCGCTCTCAGTTTGAAGCCTCCGCCGACATATACCGAATGCAGTACACTCGGGCACGCTCGGCCACGCTCGGCTTCTCACGCATAAACATCACAGAGCGTGACTACGAGCGAAGCCGAGCCTGGCCGAATGTAACCGAGTGTACTGCGCTCGTTATATGTCGGCGGAGGCTTTAAACTGAGTGCGGGAAGCGGGTATCGGCGGGTATCGGCGTATATCGCGGTATACGCCGATAAATACGGTACATTTATAAATTAATTTATATTATACTAAAATAGTCCCCGGCATTTTACAGAGTTGGTTAGCCGCTGTCCAGCCAAATCTTATGCATGGGTTGAAATTCGAAAAAAAAAAATGATTGTGAAAATCTTTTCTAAGAATTTTCATTCATATTTTGCATCACTAGTGGGCTTCAGATGATTTTCGTGCTGCCATCAAATTTGAATAATTGGACAAATCGTAAATTTTTGGAAAAACAAAATATTTTCTAATCAATGTTGGGAGAATCGTGCGAGAAATGTAATCGAAAAAGAAAGAAAATAAAATTTGCCGGAAAGAAAAGAAGATTCCCAGCCAAAAAGTATTTTCTGTAGCATCATGAGGTGAAATTGAAGGCTTGGTTGGTCTAATTTGGAAATCAATGGTGGCATCATCGGATCACAAAATGCACAAATTTTCGGATTTTCAAAAGAAAATTCTTTTTCGAAATTCGACCATGCCTTATAGTACAATTGTAGAATTTTCTTGCAGTAATCAATACTCAAACCCTTCAGGCCTAATTTAGCTGGAATCAATAAGATACCTGCATATTTTGGAATATGGGAAGAAACACACAAATATGAAGACAGCATAACTACTCCACGCAAGTTAGTACTCTCTTGTGGGTACCAAATGAAGGACCCCTACAACACAAGGCTATATCACCATAACTCCCAACTTTTTGAGATGGGAATGAGTTACACCTATTAGGAAAAGTACATAGGCATAGGACACGCTCCCTTAATTTTTTTTTAAAAGATTAGTTAAACCAGGGCTCTCAGACTGGTGGCCCTCCAGCTGTTGTGAAACAACAAGTTCCATTAGGCGTTGCAAGGCTGACAGTTACAAGCATGACTCGCAAAGGCAGAAGCATGATGGGACTTGTCATTTTGCAACAGCTGGAGGGCTGACAGTTTGAGGCCCCTGAGTTAAACCCACAAGTGCTCTTTTTACCACTATTATTGCTTTATACTGGCTTTTGACAATTACAACTGCAACAATTTAGAAATTGGAGTAGAGCGTTTAGCACTGGGAAACATTTGAAAGATAAATAGTGCATTTTAAATACAACTATATAGGTCTTACCAAAATGAGGGACAGATGAGGCGGAAAAGGGACAGAGGGACATTGTTCCAAATCAGGGACAGTCGCTCAAAATTAGAGACAGTTGGGAGCAATTTATCACTACTAAGCACTAAGGCACCATAAAAGTTCACAGTATAAAAAAAAATATTGATTTTAAACTACTACACAAAAACATTCACAGTCTAAATATTACAGTAAACTAGTCTTTGCATGTATGATGATGAAAAATGGCATGTTGAAAAAATTGAGACATCAGCCTTATTTTTAAAGATTAATATATATGGACAACTGCGAGAAACATGCAGATAAATCATTCTTACCCTCTAACAAGAATCAGACAAGCTGTGATAATCTAAGGTGGAGGGGAGGTAGGCAAGATTTACAGAGCACATGAAAGACTATTGCAAATCATATATCATAGGCAATTATTTATGAAAGGACCTGGCATGCACTAAATAAATTGCAAAAAAATAAATAAAAAATCTTAAATCAGTTTATTAAATTCTTTAGTCAACAATACAAAAAATGAATACTGATCAGGCGATATATAATAACAACCTCAAAATATTAAAAGACTCAGAAATAGTAACTAGAAATTTTTAAAAAGTGTGTTTTTCAGGGAAACCACCCTCCTCCCAGTTCTCTTTCTGGCAGTGCCAACCACTTCTCCAGTCAGCCAATTATATGGCCTAGTGAGCAAGAGGTTTGGCAGTTATAACTTAAGCATTCTCAGGTCGAGCCTTCTATATACAGTAGGTGGGCAAAAAATGAGAGCTACAAAACATCTTACCCCTACATTAAGCATGAACATAGGCTGTTGCAAAAAGAAAAAACAGTAAAAAAAAGAAAAAAAAGAGAAAGTGGTAAATATGGTTGAGCGAACCCCGAACTTTCTATTTTTTTTACCCGGACCCGAACAATTTTCTGAAAGTTCGGGTTCGGTGTTCAGTGTTGGGCTATGTAACGGCGCGCTGCAGGGCAGCCAATCAGTATTTCTTTTACTTGTGTGACTTGGAAGCCATCACAGCCATGCCTACTAATGGAATGGCTGTGATTGGGCAGTGCAGCATGTGGCCGAGTATGTGACCCAGCCTCTATATAAGCTAGAGGCACACAGCACAGCTCGTCACTCTGCTTTATCTAGGGTAGGGAAAGGCTGCTGCTGCTCTCAGGGACAGATTTAGATAGGATTGTCCTGCTTCAGAAATCGATATAAAATCCTCAGAGATCGATCTACATAGCATTAGCTACATTAGGGAAAGGTTCCTTATTGTGCTTATAGGGAGAGAATTAGTTAGGAGTCAGTCTGTAACGGGATGACCCGTGACGCCCAGAGACTTTTATGGGATGGGGGATACTCCTGTGCCAGCGGCACTAAGGACTCTTTGGGTCTAAGGTCACCCTTTGCCCCTTTTGAGCATAGGGTGGCTGATAAATAATAATTCATGTATTGCAGGATATCTTGAGATATTACAAGTTGTTGGTTAATGTTGACCCGCACCAGGTCAATAGACTCCTAAGATATTCCATTGTCCATTGTGTAAGGCTGTAGAGGTGTTAATTCAGGTCTGCTTCTAAGACCTTTCATTGTGTATAGATGTGTTGTGACTCTAAAGGTCAGACGTCTCTCTTCAGGTGTATTGAATTAGCATGTCAATTATGTTTAGTAAAGGAATGTGACTTGTCAAGCTGTAGTAATTACCTCCTCTAATTGCAGAATCGGGACGTCTGGGGATGACTAATGATTAGCTCAACTGGATGTCCTTGGGTTGATGGAAGATCGTATACGGTGGTGACCATTACACAGTCTTACTTCACAAGTCTAATAGCAGCAGCATTGCATATGTTCCTGTCAGATACTCTGCATATTGCACCAGCACTGCATATGTTCCTGTAACATACTCTGCATTAGCTACTGTAGGGAAAGGTTCCTGATTGTGCTTATAGGGAGAGAATTAGTTAGGAGTCAGTCCTACTTCACAAATATAATTGCACCAGAATAGTGTCCCATCATTGGTATCATTGGCAGGAATAGTGCCCCATCATTTGTGTCAGTGTGAGAAATAGTGCCCCATCATTGGTATCAGTGGGAGGAATAGTGTCCTATCATTGGTATCATTGGCAGGAATAGTTTCCCATCATTAATGTCAGTGGGAGAAATAGTGCCCCATCATTGGTATCAGTGGGAGGAATAGTGTCCCATCATTGGTATCATTGGCAGGAATAGTGTCCCATCATTTGTGTCAGTGGGAGAAATAGTGCCGCATCATTGGTATCAATGGGAGGAATAGTGTCCCATCATTGGTATCATTGGCAGGAACAGTGTCCTATCATTTGTGTCAGTGGGAGAAATAGGGCCCCATCATTTGTATCATTGGCAGGAATAGTGTCCCATCATTAGTGTCAGTGGGAGAAATAGTGCTGCATCATTGGTATCAGTGGGAGGAATAGTGTCCCATCATTGGTATCATTGGCAGGAAATGTGTCCCATCATTTGTGTCAGTAGGAGAAATAGTGCCCCATCATTGGTGTCAGTGGGAGAAATAGTGCCCCATCATTGGTATCATTGGGAGGAATAGTGCCCCATCATTTGTATCAGTGGGAGAAATAGTACCACATCATTGGTATCATTGGGAGGAATAGTGCCCCATCGTTTGTGTCAGTGGGAGAAATAGTGCCCAATCCTTGGTATCAGTGGGAGGAATAGTGTCCCATCATTGGGGAAGGTTCCTGCTTGTCAAGATTATTATTTTTTATTTGTATGTATTTTAGGTTATTTTAAGTTATTTCCCTATCCACATTTGATTGCAGAGTACTTGCCATGCTTTTACCAACATGTTTCTGCCATTTGCAACCCTCTAGCCCTTTCCCTTAGTTTTTCAGAGACATTTTAGTAGTCAAAAATTCGGGTCCCCATTGACTTCAATGGGGTTCGGGTTTGGGTCAAGTTCGGGTCCCGAACTCGGACCTTTTTCCGAAGTTCGGCCGAACCCGCCGAACCCGAACATCCAGGTGTTCGCTCAACTCTGGTAAATATGTTTTCTATGATTTCTGTTAAATAGATAATTAAAACAATTACCTAATTTACCAAAATAGTGAATGTTTCTTGTGTTGTATAAACCACAAAAACATATGTAGCGTGTTGAGCATAACATAACACAGCAAAACAGTATACTAGCTCTCCAAGCTATCACAATTTGACAAAAAAAGCACTACATTTACACTTTATTAACCACAACACTCCCATAAAATGCAAAATAGTTATATTACTGAAAAAATATAATTTAGTACAGAATAACATGACAAAAAAAACCTTGCCAAATAGTATAACGTCAAGGAATTAAGCAAGACTGTGTGTGTAACTGGCTGTGTGTAACAAAAAAATGCTATAATATGTATCACTTTCTGTAGTTGAAGGTCATGTTGGCATTTCCTGTCCTCGGGGTTCTGACATTAAAAGTGCAAATTAGCTGTTTCAATTCTAAATTCTTGCCTTACTTGTGGCTAGATGGCCACAGAGGCACACTTTATTGGGGGGAAAGGAAAAGGGGAAGAGAGGCACATTACAGAGGAGATGATGGAGAGGGAGAAAAGACACAGACAGAATTCTGAGACAGATAAGTAAACCAGTACCCAGTTCCCATAAGGATCTCTTCAGGAAATCATCCACTGTACTTTCTTCTTAACCACATCAGCCCCAGAGAATTTGGCTGCCAATTGACCGTGCCACTTTTTGCGATTCTGCACTGCGTCGCTTTAAATGAAAATTGCGCAGTCGTGCAACATGGCTCCCAAACAAAATTGACGTCCTTTTTTCCCACAAATAGAGCTTTCTTTTGGTGGTATTTGATCATCTCTGCGGTTTTTATTTTTTGCACTATAAACAAAAATAATGCAAATAGAGGGTGCAATCAGCGCAAAAATATGTATGATCAACGTGATTAATATAGCATAAAAAATATAAATAAGTAAATAAAGAAATAAAGTGAAAATATGTATCACTACAAATTAATCCATAGAAAAGATGCAGAAACCAAACAGTTAGGCGGCGTACAGACGATCGGATATATCCGATGAAAACGGTCCGCGGACCATTTCCATCGGATATGTCCGATCGGGAGTTTGATCCGATGGCGTGTACACACCATCGGATCAAATTCCCCGCCGCCGGACGGCGCGGTGACGTGGTGGTGACGCGGCGGTGACGTTGACGCCGCCGCGTCACCGCCACGTCACCGCACCAGGAAGTAAAACACTTCCGCGCATGCGCCGAATCCATTCGGCAGCGGCGCGGCGGTGGTGGGAGCCGACATGTCTGCTGGTAAGTGTACTAACCAGCAGACATGTCGGGCGGACAGATTCCCACCGGATAGATTTCAAAGCATGCTTTGAAATCTGTCGGGTGGAGAAATCTGTCCGCTAGCCCATACACACGAGCGGAGATGTCTGCTGAAACGGTCCATCGGACCGTTTTCAGCGGACATATCCCCTCGTGTGTACGCCGCCTTAATGTATCTAGGAAATGCAAGCTAAGCACAAAAAGGACCTTCACACAAATCCCAAGTAGTACAAAATATATATATATATATATATATATAGTGCAGCGCAAACCATGTAAAATATAGAATATAATAAGAATATAATAAGAAAATTGGTAAAGTCCAAACAATTCGTGGCAAAAGGAGAAAAACTTCTGTAGAACATTCAGTGAGATGAATGATTGAATGAAGATCTTCACCACGTGAGAGAAAGCTAGGGTAGCAGGTATTGAAACTTATCCCTCCACCAGTGTAGATGGCTACTCTCACCTTAGGTTAAGACCACTGGGTTAGCAGATGGTCATTAGTGCATTAGGAAAACAGGATGTGAAGTAGGTCTCCTATTGATGGTCTCAGCATGGATACCGGAGCAAGGGGACATGGAAGAAAAAACAACCATCTAAGAGCTTCCGCTTGATCACTGCTTTAATCAAATAGGCATTTGACAGGCTACTCACGTTGCGTGAAAACACTTCCTCAGCAGGGTGGAGTGGAGACCACTCCACCCTGCTGAGGAAGTGTTTTCACGCAACGCGTCCAGGGGGTTTTGGAGCCTACACGTCGCTCGGTGTCATTCCTGGTGAACTCCGTGAGCTGTGTTACATATATGTACATGCCTGTTTACATCTGAAGAAATGTGAGTAGCCTGTCAAATGCCTATTTGATTAAAGCAGTGATCAAGCGGAAGCTCTTAGATGGTTGTTTTTTCTTCCATGTCCCCTTGCTCCGGTATCCATGCTGAGACCATCAATAGGAGACCTACTTCACATCCTGTTTTCCTAATGCACTAATGACCATCTGCTAACCCAGTGGTCTTAACCTAAGGTGAGAGTAGCCATCTACACTGGTGGAGGGATAAGTTTCAATACCTGCTACCCTAGCTTTCTCTCACGTGGTGAAGATCTTCATTCAATCATTCATCTCACTGAATGTTCTACAGAAGTTTTTCTCCTTTTGTCACGAATTGTTTGGACTTTACCAATTTTCTTATTATATTCTTATTATATTCTATATTTTACATGGTTTGCGCTGCACTATATATATATATATTTTATAAACAAAAATAAAGTGACAATTTTGAAAAAAAAAACATTATTTTTTACTTTTGCTATAATAAATATCATCCAAAAAATATATAAACATTTTTTTTCCTCAGTTTGGGCCGATATGTATTCTTCTACATATTTTTGGTAAAAAAAAATCGCAATAAGCATATATTGATTGGTTTGCACAAAAGTAGTAGCGTCTACAAAATAGGGGGTAGTTTATGGCATTTTTATCAATATTTTTTTTTTACTAGTAATGGGGGCGATTAGCGATTTTTATTGTGACTGCGACATTATGGCGGACACCTTAGACACTTTTGATGCTATCTGTGCTATAAAAATGAACTGATTACTGTATAAATGTGACTGGCAGTGAATGGGTTAACCACTAGGGGGCTAAGAAGGGGTTAAGTGTGTCCTAGGGATGTGGTCTAACTGTGTGGGGCTTACTGTGACACGACACTGATTGGTGCTCCCGATGAGAGAAGGCAGAATGGGCAGGTGCCTTGTTTACACTGGCCTCTCCCCGTTCACGGGACACCGATCACAGAACACCGGCGGACATCAAGTCCGCAGGTCCCACGGGCAGGGTCACAGTGCTTGTGGCAGGGAAGTAAATATACATTACTTTGCGCATCTGTGCCATTATGCTGACGTAAATGTACAGGATCCGGTCGTGAACCGGTTAAGGTATCCAAGTTTGATGCATATCCAGTGCCTTGAACAGACAAACTGATAGAGAGATTAGGGCCAGCCTGATATATTATCACCATAGACCTTACCAAGCCAGAGAAAATACAGATTTTTCCACTCCAGAGGGTCACTTCCAATATAAAAGAATGTTGTTTGGATTACATTCTACCCAAGCTAATTTTTATAAGCTACGGTGTATACAGACAGACCAGGAGTCCCATATTCCCTGAGTGCGGGCAGTTCTAAACGCTCTAAAAAAGGAGGGGTTTAACACTAATCCAGAAAAACGAGAAAAGAGAAAGACATGAAGTATATTGTGGGTGGGGGTTTGGTGAAACCCCAGAAAAACAAGCTGAAGGCTTTTAAAGCTTGGTCCCACCTTGTCACCAAGAAACTGGTCTGAGCTTTTTTCGGCATCGTTGGCTACTACCATCTTCTTGTCCCCAACTGTGCCACTATCACTGCACCACTGACTGACTTGACAAAGGATAAGTCAGTCATGGTCAAGTGGAATGACAAGGCTAAGGAGGCTTTCCTGGAGATTAAAACAGACTTTTGCAGATATCCAGTGCTGGTTGCGCCATATTTTTTGTAAAAGTTTTAGGGCCAGATTCTGGTAGATCCTGCGGCGGCGGCACGTAAGCTATTTACACTACGCCGCCGCAACTTACAGGAGCAAGTGCCGTATTCTCCAAACACTTGCTCCGTAATTTGCGGCAGCATAGTGTAAATGGCCCGGCGTAAGGCTGCGTAATTCAAAGGGGGCGGCTTGTGTTTAAATTAAGTGCGCCCCCGCGCCGAATAAAATGTGCATGCGCCAGCCTTAAATGTAGACCACTGCGCATGCTTCATCGTACGCCGCAAATACAGCGATTGCGACGGCAACGTAATTAACGTACAGGCCTATTCGCGACGAGTTACGCAAATGAAGTAAACAACGGAAAAACACGACGCTGTCCCGACGTCCATACTTAACATGGCTTACGCCGGAACTACGCAAGGTTACCCCTCCTTATAGCAGGGGTATACTTATGCGTACGCAAACTATGTAAACTACGTCGACGCTGTGCAAAAACGTTCGGGAATCGGCGTATGGGCTCATTTGCATATTCGGCACAGAAATCGACGTAAACGCCACCTAGCGGCCGGCGTATTATTGCATTTAGGATCCGACGGTATAAGTGACTTACGCCAGACGGATCCTAGAGTAATTCCGGCGTATCTTGTTTTGTGAATACAAAACAATGATACGCCAGCGGGATATTCGAATTACTGCGGTGTATCTGTAGATACACTGGCGTAATTCTTTTGTGAATCTGGCCCTAAGAGTCCAGCAAGGGCTTAGGAGCCGTTGTATCCCAAGAGGTCAGTGAGGAGGGACACACCATAGTCTTTCTTAGTAGAAAATTGACAGCTGGTGTAGTGGGAGTGCCTGATTATTCGGTGGACTCTGGACTCTATACTACAATATTTTCTCCTTGGCAGGAAGTTTTGTCTGATGTCAGACCATGATGATTCTTTGCCTATATGCAAGTGTAAATTGTATGGCAACTTAGACAGTGTTTGTTGAGCTCCTGTGGCCTTTGTGGCACCCTGAAACAGGCAAGAACCCTAAACCCTGCTATGGGACTGGTATACAGGATTGCCAACCGTCAGTAAATTTACAAACAGTTTGTAAAATCCGTAATTTTTGCATCTGTCCATAAATGTCCATTACGGACATACAGACTACACGTCCATAATGGACATTCATGGACAGATGCACAAATTACGGATTTTACAAACTGTTTGTAAATTTACTGAAAGTTGGCAACCCTGCTGATATATTGGCGATGAGCCATCAAATATGTTTTTTAAGATACCAGAACTGTGGACTGTTTGTATTTTTTATTTATTTTTTTTGCTGAAGAAAGCTGTTTGTTTTCCTTACTTTTGAAGAAGCAATAAAGACTGTGTTACTTTTACAAATAGCTGGTTGGCGACCCGAGTTTCCTATATTACAATGGAGCTTGTAACAAACTTGATTTGCACTTGTATCCTGGTTGCTAAGTAGCTAATGCTGCAACTCTTTGCACCTATAACAGATGCTTAAATATCTCAGTCAGAGTACCAATAAATTCCTTTCTCAAAGTCAATACATTAAATAGTTTTTAAAATTTGTAACATGTACAGTATCTTAACCACCAAAGTACAAGTCAGATCTGCTTCATAGCAGGTGTAACCCTGCCTTAACCTTTGTACCACAGCATATGTGTGTGTTGTAGTATCACAGTTGATGTGTCACCAGTCACTGGGCTGCCAACTATTCACATATTTATGGACAGCGTGAACAAAATTATAGAGAATGGCTAACAGTAATTGGTGGGAATTTATCAAAATTGGAACAGCCAGTATTTGCAGTAACTGTGCATGACAACCATAAAGCTTATATCTTAAACTTGTTCAGTAAAGACGTCTTTAAAATTAAAGACGGAAACTGATTGGTTGCCATGCACAGCTGCTCTAGATTCTGTCTGCCATATTTTTGATAAATGTCTGTAATACATAAAACAATCATTTCATGAATTGGACATAATATTGCTATTTAAAAATGAGGAAAAACTCATACTATTATTTATGCCTTCAGGACATGATTTTACCATGCCCCAAGCTTTAGTAATGTGAATTCGTTACCTCTAATATGAGAAAATGCAGAGTCTGTTCCCAGAAGTAAAACTGGATGTTACTTATTCCTGTTGAGGGGTTCAACATTTAGAACGTACCTTTGGTATATCAAGCACTGAGAAGTTTGGAAATATCGAGAATTTGTTGTAAGTAGGTGATCCACCATCTTACCATTTTTTCTTGATCAGAAGCCTCTTAAATATGGGTTTAACATTAATGGACTGGAATAACAACAAAGCACTGACAAATATTATCACAGCATATGCGTAGTGAGTCAGTTGCAATTTTTCCAGAAGTCGATGGCGCTAAATTTACATGTTATTGGAAATATTTACCATGCAAATACAATCATAGGAAGCAATTTTTGGCAAATTCAAGTCAGAAGATGGACATGTTGATTCTTTATCTTTAGTGTATTACCAGCACCTACCACTAACATTTTCTCAAGTACCCTTGTAGCACTCCCACCAGCCATCACAGCACTGTCTAAAGCTGAATTAGGAAAAATTTGAATTTGGAACTCATTAACTTGAAGTCATGGAACGGGGGGAGCAGTCACACAGCTTTCTATGGTTGCCTGACAGTATAGTTTTGTCCAGCACTGTCAGCAACTGGCGAGCCGTCTAGTGAGAAGAGTTCAGGCAGCTTAAGATGGATCAGCTCTTTTTGCATAGGATGAATCAGCTTTGCTCTGATGGAACCACAACCAACCAAACTACGTGGGACTTTAAATATACCACTGATGACCACTTCACATAAGAAACTCCAGAATACTGTGTGTGTATGTTTATATATATATATATATATATATACAGTATATATATATATATATATATATATATATATATATATCAAATTTTTTTAAATATATATTTTAAATCCTAATAAAGCAAATATAAAAGAGATGTTAACAGACGAGATAAACACAGACGTAATGTGTGTCATTGGTAAGTGTCAATGCATTTTGCGAATTCAGCGCTTCTTCAGGACCAGTAAGGATTTTTGCACACAAAGGAATACATAAGTAATCATAAAAATACTACTAGGGATGTCATTCTTTCATTGTATGTAAGTTCTGTGAGCAATAAAACCTTTTCTGATTAAAATAAATAAATAAATACTACTACAAGAGAGAAGAAACCACAAAAATTATCCATGCAAGCAAACAAGGTATATTGCATATATTACACCATGTGTGTGATATCAAATATACATATTGCACTAAGATCAACAACGATCTTACCCTCAGACGAGGCTGGGACAAAAACAGCACAATAAATAAGGTGGTTTGTGACAGTCAAATGTGCTTGCTGCCCCATGGGAGGCAACCCAAGGGCACCCAGCACCAAATGAGTGTGTCTGAAATAACAGAGATATTAAACATGTACCAGCTTTGTCATCCTATTATGGATGTATACATAAAAATGTGTTCATAAAGGTGTTTAGGCTTACCTATATTTATTTATATCCTCGTCTAGCGCAATAATATATAGTGTATACAGCCAAATAAGAGAGTTTTTTTAGCTCAATAGCCAGATCTGTACAAACTAACAGAGGCATCCATCTATTGACAGATCCATCTATTGACAATTCCAACAAGCTGTTATTAATCAGAAAGCATATTAGCGCCCAAAGAGTATATCTTATAAGGATACCAGAGAGTAGTCCTCCTCACCTTATAGGGACCCATAATTATAGACTGTGTGGTATTGAAAACTCAAGGCATATACTGTATGTGCTTATGGCCCAATCTAACAGACAAAATGGGCCGCAGTTACTATGAATAGCTCGTCCCATTAACTAGGAGCAAACAATGCACCACCACAGTATTGCAAGCAGTATAACAGAATCCCATCACCTTACAAGTCCATCAAATACAGTATTTCTGCAAAATGTCCTTACGGGAAAATGCCTCAAAAATAAGGTGCTTAAATACCCCAGGGTACTCTACAAGGGCCACCCAATATGTTATAGGCAGGTGTGATTGAAGCCTCAGGTGTGCCTGCAGTGTGCTAGCGGACCTCTCCCTTGCCTTTCACAGACACCAGGAGTACCAAGATGGCGTTGAACCAGAAGTGCACAAACCAGAAGTTGCGCATACCTGGGAAACACGTCACATCTGGTCCCAAGAAGGAAAGGAGGGGCCGGGTGGAACACAAACAGGCGAAGAAACAGCTAAACCCTGAACCAAACACAAGGAACAAGGACACCAAAATCTGATCAGCCACCTAACAGACACCAAGCCAGGAGCCAACATATATAATCTACATTCCCACGGGAGGGGAAGGCCTGAGTCAGAGAAGACCATCATCAAGCAAAACAGCAAGACGGGGTCCATGGAATTAGAAAACAAGTAAAATCTGCGCTATCAAAAAATAAAGCAGCTACAAAAAACAGTGAGCAGTGGAAAACAACAAATACAACATACAAAAAAAAGTAGCGCTAACTACCGAAATAAAAAATAAAAAATAAACGATCAAATAACTGATGAACGAGTCCCAATATGTATAATGAAAGGGGACTATGGAAAACAAAATGGATGAAGTGAATAAATCCAAAAACAAAATTACTAATCTAGAAACTTTTTTTATCTTAACTTTTCTTTATTATTTCTCATCATACAAAATTTGTATATTCACTTACAATGGAACATAGAAAAAATGCACATTGTGTATAAATAATTGAGTAAATACCAACTTCAAATTCCGTGTACTTACTGTAGGTTATCCTATTCCCTCCCACCCTCCCTCCCACCCCCCCTCTAGCCCTTCCCCCGTACTGACCCCATCCCCACTTCCAGGTGTCAATTCTACTAAGGTTTTACTTTACCGTTTATTTATATAGGTATATTTATCTAGGTTTTTATTAGTGGCACACCGCTGAGATGGAGGGGCAGCCGGGGGGGGGCGGAGTCCCTCCAAGCTACCGACGCAGGTTTACTCCCTAAGAAGAGTTAGGTCCATCCTATATTTAGTGTCTATTTATTGAGGGGTTACTATTTTACAGTGTCGGGGGAAGCTGCCGGTTATATCGGCATTCTGTCTCTAAGCGGGGGCTTCTATATCTCTCAGCCATAGTCCCCAGACTCTATCGAACCTTTTATAGTTTCCTTGTTTAATAAAGGCCACTCTCTCGCTCCAAATCAAAGTATTAATAGTTTCGGTCCAGTTTCTAACAGAGGGGGGGGCATGCGCCTGCCATCTCTGTGCAATTAACTTGCGTGCCTGGTCCTCTATATCCCCTAGGAGGCAAGTTCTAGAATCACTCTCTAGAGAGGTCTTAAAGATATTGTTAAGTTTATTAACGACTTCTGTCCAATATCTGAAGAGCTTGGGGCATCTCCAGAACATATGGACAAGGTCGCCTGTAGCCTTACATCTAGGGCATTCATCGCTCCGGTTCCAACCTATTTGGAACATTTTTTTAGGGGTATAGTAGACGCGATGTATTAAATAGAGGTGGGACAATCTCTGTGCTGGAGCGATGGATACCAGAGCCCCTCTGTTTAGGATCCTACTCCACTGCTCTGTCGTTATCGATCCCAGGTCTCTTGTCCACTTTTCTTTGCTCCTAGTCACTCCTGATTGATTTATGGCCCTAGCCCCCAGTTTATCATATAGCACTGAGATTAAACCTTTCGCTGTATTATTTTAATAAGAATGGGAGTCTGGATCCTATCTACCGAATGGGTCTTAGCCTGAGTCTGGATGGCATGCCTAATTTGAAGATATTTGAAAAACGTCTTGTTTGGTATATTGAATTCAGATTTTAGATCTGAGAATGATTTCATAAGGTTGCCCTCATAAAGGTGAGTTAATCGTGTGATTCCCTGACTCTCCCAGATTTTACACTTTTCTACTCCCGCTACTTCTGGCAAGTTTTTATTGTTCCAGAGGGGGGCCAACTCAGTTATCCTAGAGTATCTCAGTAGAGCCTTTGTTGTCTGCCACACTTTGTTTAGTAATTTTATAGTCGGGCATTTATGGGCAAATAAGTTTGCCTCCAGGGCTTCTGCCAATGTTTTATGTGGAGCCTCGGTTAGTATTAGTCTGAAGCAATCATTTCTTCGGTCCGGGATTCCACATCCTGCGATCTGCTGTAGCTGAGACGCCAGGAAGTACATTCTCGGGTGCGGGACCGCCATTCCCTCCCTCCTTGACCGGGAGCTGCATGGTCTGCAACCCGATTCTGGCCTGCCTTCCTTTCCATATTAGTTCTCGAAATAATGTTTCCATTTTTTTGAACCATGTTTGGTTAACCCAGATCGGAGAATTATGGAGTACGTAGAGTAACTGGGGAAGCCAGATCATTTTAATTAGATTACATCTCCCAGCTACAGAGAGAGGGAGGCGGTTCCAAGTGTCTTTCTAGATCTAGAAACTTGATTGGTGTAAACACAGTAAATGGTTCCAAAATGAGCCTACTCCCACAGGGACAATCAAGCTGGATATATATGAAGGGCTGTATCAGGATAGGACTTGATCTTCACATGACAACACCGCCAGAAATGGAGGAAGATATTCAATGCTGAAAGACAATCACTCCCGAAAGGTTAAACCAAAACAGCGATGTGTGGAGAGAGGCAAATAAAAAAGGCACATAGCGTAATACTGTAGGAACTTGATATTTAATAAAGGTTATAAACACATATAAGTAGAGATATAACAGCATATCGATCAATATGTCCTGTGCAGCAGTGGAATCATCCGACGCATTTCACAATAAACTTGCTTCGTCTGGGGTATGCTTCCACTGGTGCCACTCTCATTTAAATCTACAAAATGACCCTGGCATAGACACGCCTCCGGGGTCCGTCCAATCAGAGACAACTTCCGGGTTAAGGGATCAATTGGAATAAAGTTAAATCTCTCATATAAGGAACCCAATAACGGTGAAATTTAATAAAAAAAATAGATGATTTAACCACTTGCCGACCACGCTATAGCAAAAATACTGCTACAGCGCGGTCGAGTAGTTGTGACATGACGTCCCTGGGATGTCCTCGTGCACTTCCTCGTTTGTGAGTCCCCTGGGACGCGCACCAGGAAGTGTCCGTTCTCACTGGGTCTAGAAGACCCGGGGCATCACGGATCACGGTAAATTGCCGCTGATAGCGGCTGTTTACCACGTGATCACTCCGTCAAATGATGGAGCGATCACTTGTAAACAAACCGGCGTCATTTGATAATGCTGGTTCCTCCCTCTCCTCTCACGCTGTACCGAATGGGGGAGGGGGGAGCGGTGTCAGCAGCAGCGCTGTGGCTGGATCTGTGACAAATGCAGTCACAGATCCAGCCATCCATCCATCCCAGCTCAGCTATCCCTGCACAATACTCTGCAATACCCTGCGCGATACTCTGCAATACCCCACGCAATACTCTGCAAGATACTCTGCAATACCCCAATACCCTGCAATACCCCAATACCCTGCGCGATACTCTGCAATACCCAATACCCTGCGTGATACTCTGCAATACCACAATACCCTGTGTGATACTCTGCAATACCCCAATACCCTGCGCGATACTCTGCAATACCCCAATACCCTGCAATACCCCAATACTCTGCAATACCCCAATACTCTGCAATACCCTGCGCAATACTCTGCAAGTATATAGACTCTTTTTTGCAACCAATGGTACAAAGCATACCATCCTATATCAAAGACACCAAACAGGTGATCAACACACTAGATGGACTCACACCCAAACCAGGGATGTGGTTAGTTACAGCTGACGTAACATCTTTATATACCATCATACCACATCACTTAGGTTTTGAGGCTGTGCTTCTATTTTTAGAGAGACAGTCCGGGCTCGTCAGAGCGCAAATTGATTTCATCATGGTACTGTTGAAATATGCAGCCACGCATAATTATTTTCTGTTTGATCATTTATTTTAGAGACAGGACAGAGGCGTGGCCATGGGGGCTAAATATGCCCCCAGCTTGGCCAACCTCTTTATGGCCAAGTGGGAGGAGGACGTCGTCGATAATGACCGCCGTCCAGAGATTCTTCTCTGGTCGAGGTATATCGATGACGTCCTCCTCCTGTGGGATGGTGGTGAAGCTGATCTACAAGACTTCATGTCAGGTCTAAATCAGAACACCAGGGGCATCAAGTTTAATTTTGAGATCAGCCAACATTCTATCCACTTTCTAGACCTCCAGATCACTGTTGAGGGAGACAGATTTGTTACATCTACTTTTTTCAAGCCAACAGATCGGAATGCATATATTCCACTAGACAGCTGCCATCTTCCTACTTGGTTGAAATCAGTGCCTTTGGGGCAATATACGCGCCTAAAACGTAATTGTTCTGATTCTCTCACATTTGAGAGACAGGCATCCATACTTTCAACTAGGTTTGAGGAAAAGGGGTATGACAGACAAATTCTACACCAATCATTAGAGAAAGTTAGAAGTGTAGACCGATCACAGCTATTGGCTGATAAAGATAAGAGAGCACCAAATGATAGATTCGTTCTACCATTTGTCACTACTTTTTCAGCACAGCACTTCAGTGTGAAGAAACTGATACAGAAGCATTGGCATATTCTCCCAGGTCCTGGCCCCCATTCTTCCAGTTAGACCGAACGTGATCTTTAAAGGTGTCTCCACCATTGGCAATCGGATCGCTCAAAGCGTGCACGATCCTCCCAAAACATCTAGGACGTTTTTTGACAATCTGATAGGATATTTTAGATGTAAAAAATGTCAGGTCTGTACTTTGAATAGTTGTAGAGATAGAAAGATCTGCTCGTTTCAGTCTACAGCCACTCAACAGTCATTTGAAATAGACCAGTTTATTACTTGCGCAACTAAAGGGGTTATCTACCTTATCCAATGTCCATGCGGATTACAATATATAGGACAAACTAAAAGAGCACTTTCAGTAAGATTGAATGAACACATTGCCAAGATAAGAAGCGGTTTTGAGAAACACTCTGTCTCGAGACATTTCGATCTCAAACACAACAGAGATCCCTCGAAAACACTATTCGTAGGGATTGACAAATATCGCCCCCACTGGAGAGGCAGTAATCTAGTCAGAGAGATCTCCAGACAAGAAATGGCTTGGATACACTGGGTTAAAACATATACTCCGTTCGGCCTAAATATTGATACAGATATTAATGCTTTCATTAATAACTCTTAATTCATGGGTTTTGTAATAGACCCTTGTAGTGTTATACACATTACTGGAACTTCCATCGCATTGTTGCACCTCTGTTTTAGAGGTCAATATAGTTGCTAGATTTTTGGTAATTATTACTATATATGCTTTTGACTACATACTATCTTCTAATAATGGTTTCTTTTGGCGGTGAGGGACCAATCTAGAAATATGCAACTTAAAATAATGGGTTGCTTGGTGTGTAATATGTGCGTGATTATCCACTGTATGTCCAACATATGCTGTTTGCTTTCTCGGCCTGTGCAACAGCACTATGTAGTACGATTACCCATTGTATGTCCAACACATGCTGCATTTGCTTCCTCAGCCTGATTCGGTCCGTCCGTCCGGGTTTTTAAAATGCGGGTATTCACTTTAAGGATCGTGTTTAAGATCATTTTTTGATTTTATTAATTTTTAATTTTATTCATTTTATATTATATTTTATTTCCCAATAATTAGCCGTCATAGGTTCGTGTCTGTTTCGGTTTTTTTGATCAGTATGAGACTCTGAGCCGTAGACCAATGAGAGCCTTTAAGATGTGACGATTCTCAAGATGAGGCTTGGTTTTTGTTTACATATTTTCGCTTCCAGAGCCACCTTGGTCAGCAGGTCTGCGTCGAGTAGCGTTGGTATCACGTGCCAAGGATGACGTATGACGCTGCTACTCTGATCATGTGATCACACAGCATCGAGCTAGAGATGTACTCTGATTGGCTCATGCTGTAAGGGGAAGTCCGCAGGCGGGATGGCCAGCTGGGACGCTCTCCTTTTTTTATTAGTATCGAATGAGCGCTTTTGAGTTTTTGCACCGAATGTAACTGTATGTTTTTCGAAATACCTTTTATGTTCGTCGCTCCTTAATAATAAGACGTTTTTCGATATATAAGCGATTGTGATGCGCGCGCGCATCGCGATACAGACGAGTCTGTGTTGTGGTCTGTCGTCGTATGCGCGCGCACGCACCTGTGTTGACGTTCGCACTAACGTCATTACGTTTCCATCTGGATTACCTTTATAGGGGGATGATCTAGTGTGTCACCCGTGCCCCATGACTAAGCGATCTTTCGCGAAACCGGTCGGGCGGGATACTGTACTACACCGGATCATCCCCCGCTGTATGCCTCTTTCCTCACCTTCTTGGACGGGTACTTGTATTGTTGGACCATTTCCGGCTGGAATCCCAGCATAACTTGACACGCCTATTTATAATTTGTTTCATGTAAGTGAGTTTTTGTCTTTTTTGATAAAAAATTTTAAAGTGACGGTATTACACTATTGTGGCCCTTTTTGTTTCTCCTTGGCAATCCATTTCGAGTATTCAATCCTGCTCTGCTGCCGATGGGGATCAACAAATGACCTGACCTTACATCTTCCTCCTAGTGGATAAGCACACGCTATCTGGGGTTCTCTTTTAATTAAGGGGCCACCAGAGTTCTGGTAAGCGGCCATCTTTTTTCTGCAAGGTGGAGGATCTTCTATCAGCACTATTTTGAATTAGAGTGTCACCGTGTTTATCAACATTATTCACATTTCTTTGCACTGGTGTTGACCTTTTTCATATATAACCGTGAATTCCATTTGTTTCTTTTGATTGGATTAATGGACACTAGTCGTATGACTATCACCTGTGGACACTTATTTGGTTTTGAATTATCACCTGTGGACACTTATTTTGCTTTCGATTTATGTTAGTAGCGCATTCTGTTTTTTTTTACCAATACTCTGCAATACCCTGTGCGATACTCTGCAATACCCCAATACCCTGCGCGATACTCTGCAATACCCCAATACCCTGCGCGATACTCTGCAATACCCCAATACTCTGCAATACCCCAATACTATTGACTATCTTACTGTAAAGATGACCTGTCATGCTATATTCCTATTACAAGGGATGTTTACATTCCTTATAATAGGAATAAAAGTGATAAAAAAAAAAATATTTTTGGGGAAAAAAGTGTCAAAATAAAGTAAATAAAGTAAAATGAACAATAATTTTTATTTATTTTTTAAAGCACCCCTGTCCCTGTGTGCTCGCATGCAGAAGTGAACACATACGTAAGTCCCGCCCACATATGAAAACGGTGTTCAAGCTACACATGCAAGGTATCTCTGCGAACATTAGAGCGAGAGCAATCATTTTGGACCTAGACCTCCTCCGTAACTAAAAACATGTAACCAATAAAAGTAATTAAAGCGTCGCCTATGGGGATTTTTAAGTAGCAAAGTTTGGCACCATTCCAAGAGTGTGCGCAATTTTGAAGTGTGACACGTTGGGTATCTATTTACTTGGCGTAACTTCATCTTTCACATTATGAAAAAAAATTGGGCTAACTTTACTATTTTTTTTAAGCACAAAACTGTTTTTTTTTAAAAACATGTGTTCAAAAAATGTCTCCGAAAATACCATGCGAGATAAAAAGTAACGGTCGCCATTGTATTCTCTAGGGTCTTTGCTAAAAAACATATATAATGTTTTGGGGTTCTGTGTAATTTTCTAGCAAATAAATTATGATTTTTCCATGTAGGAGAGGAATGTCAGAATTGGCCTGGGTGCTCCAGAACGCCTGATGGTGCTCCCTGCATGTTGGGCCTCTGTATGTGGCCACACTGTGTAAAAGTCTCACACCATATCGCCATACTCGGGAGGAATAGCAGAATGTGTTTTGGGGTGTAATTTGTGGTATGCATATGCTGTGTGTGAGAAATAACCTGCTAATATGACAGAAACAAGGTTTTTTTTTTTTTTTACATAATTTTTAGTCGTTTTTCTTTTATAGCGCAAAAAATTAAAAACCCAGAAGTGATCAAATATCACCAAAAGAAAGCTCTATTTGTGTGAAAAAAAGGACAACATTTTCAAATGGGTACAATGTTGTATGAGTAATTGTCATTCAAATTGTGAGAGCACCGAAAGCTGAAAATTGGTCTGGTCAGGAAGGGGGTTTAAGTGCCCAGTGGTCAAGTGGTTAATTAACAACAACAAGTGTCGAAATTCAAGACACTAGACAATTCCTGATCATCAGCCAATCGCGCATCGCCGTGTACCATGGCCGCGATATTTGACAAGGCTGCTGGCCAATCACGCCCCGCATAGCACTGTAAGAGCATTAAATGGTGTGGCCCGTGACTAGGACGAAATGGCCCAGCCAATCCCGATCCTTGTATGTTGGCGTGAGGTCACATGATAAATCATGTGAGCTGTCACTTCCTGCAGGGGATAATGCTTCCTGGCGAGCCTGGGACACAAACGTGCATTCCAAGGTGTATCGCGCGTGCGCAACAGGACATGGGAGTCTCCACCCAGACCTGCATCACGTGGCATGCATACATACACCAATGCACGCAATGCACGTCACCAAAGAAATCCGCCCTAAAGTCCCAGCGGACCTCAGTGGGTTCGGCCTGAATACCCAGAATGACTAAGCATGCGCCACGTGGAACGCACATGCACATCAACATGCGCAATGCGTGCCAATAGGAAGCATCCATCCCAGAATCTAGGCGGAAATGAATACATGGACCTAGAACAACATTTAAAAGGCTTTTTGTTTTAAAAATACTAGGGCTGGGAAAATTAACTATTAATTCATCGATTAATCTTTAATTTTTTTGATCGATCAAATATTTTTTGATCGATCAAAATTCTTTTGATCAGTATTCACCTCTCTGCAGGCTTTCGGGCTTTCAGGGAGTTCCCGTCAGAGATCTGGTGACGTGAAGGGCTCCTTTGCTGTGCCTTCATATCTACATGCCAGGGGGGGCCTTTCTATCTGCCACACGCAAGGGCTGTTACACTTCCCTCTATCAACCTGGTATTCTACAACCATCCACTGGGAGTTGACATCTACATGCCGACGGACTGATGTTAACCCCTCCTCATTTGGATTCAGCAGTGGCATTGTTGTACACATTTTTATACCAGTATCATACTTAGCTGCATGTTTTTATGACTGCTTTTGCTACCGTTTGGTATTACTCGCACCATTTTTACAGTTTATGTAGCTACATCGGTTTTATCTCCAGTGCAATATTTTTTTTGCTGTTACCTACTTGAAGACTATAAATGTTTTAATGCTATTCCCATCGAGCGCTGCCTTTGTGTGTTTTTTGTATCCTGCTATCCATTTTTCCAGTGGTTGGTAGCTGCACTGGGAATCAGCCTGCAAGGAGGAGATCAGCTAAAAGTAGTTGGATCTGTATGTGCGTTATAATTAATCGAAATTAGTCGATTAACCGATTAAAAAAAAAAAAAAAACGATTAATCGAACACAACATTTTTAATCATTAACAGCTCTAAAAAATACCTCTAAACTGAAAACAATAATTAATAAATGTTTCCAACTAACCAATGCAACATTTTGAAACAGAAAATGTGTATGGAGTGGGACTATTAATAGCAGCCACTAACCATAAATGGGCCTCTAATGGTATGCACTTTGAGGCAACGTACATATGGACCAATAGGTCGACATGTATGTTGCATGTGCATGATCCAACCAGCTACAATACAAATGTAAGTTAGAAATGATGGTAGCCAGTAATCAGAGGATAGTGGTCTCACATTGGACGAACCCCACATTGCCAATAAAATAGGTATAAAGTTCAACCAAATATACATACAAAGCAAAACCTTCAAAGAAAAAATATAAAAATTAAAATGACAATGATAAATAGATAAAAATAATTAAAAATTGAAAAATAAAAATATAAAAACAGATATAAGGGAGGATACCCACAATTAGAATCGAAAACCCGAATCAACCCAAGTTGACTTCAGGATTTGTTAATGAACGAATTTATGTCCCACTCGACATTAAGACCCTGGGGGGTGTGTGTTTTCAACTCATAAATCCAAAAAGTCTCGAGCTGAGACACCCCACGGGTTTTGGGACTACCCCTCCATGGGGGAATGAACTGATCTATAACAAGAAATCGTGTGCCGGAAGGATTTCTGTTATGCCGGGGTACAGTGTGGTGGGTATCTCCGCTGAGGATGAGGGCTACATGTTCCCACACCGTCATGGAGAATGTACGAATCGTACGACCCATGTACTGCTTGCCGCATGGACACGTGATGAGGTAGACCACATACTTGGTTCCACATGTACAAAAATGCTTACTGGGATATGTTTTCCCTGTGGTGGAAGACCTAAATTCTAAACTTTTAGACCTACCAGAAGTATTGAATTTGCAAACATTGCATTTTTTACATGGATAATAGCCCACCATTTAATGAAAAAAGGAAGGGCGAGTGGGAGGATTAATAATATTGGGTGCAATCTTACTTTAAAGTGAAGGTGCGCCTCTGAATATAACCTTCGCCCTCTCAGGCAAAACTGTATTCAAGACGCAATCATTCCTTAATATCTCCTAGTGCTTAGAGATGACAGACTTCACTTGTTTATATTGAGTGGAGAAAGATGTAAGTAAGGACCACTTGAAGCTGTCATCTCGTTCACGTTGGGGTTTGATCTCAAGTAGAGAACTCCTGTCCATCTCCAAAGTAGTTCTGAGATCAGATTCGATGGTCTCAGGGTCATACCCCTTATCAATGAACCTCTGTTTCAAGATGTTAGCCTGTATGTTAAAGGTATTAACATCCGAACAGTTTCTGCGTAGCCGCAAGAATTGACTCTGGAGAACTGATTTAATCCATGAAGGATGATGGCAACTATCCGTTGGTATAAAACCATTATGGTCAGTCTTCTTGAAAAAGGTTTGAACTGAAACTGATTATTGACAATACTAATCTCAAGGTCCAAAAATTGGATTGTCTCCCGACTTGCCATATAAGAGAGAGATATACCTCTGTCATTGGTATTTAAATGATGCATAAAAGATTCCAACAATGCCAGGCTGCCATCCCATAGGAGGAGGATGTCGTCTATGTAACGAGCCCACAGCACCAGAGAACTGGTGTCGTGGGCATAGACGACATCCTCCTCCCACTTGGCCATAAAAAGATTGGCGAGGCTCGGGGCATACTTAGCCCCCATGGCGACTCCTCGTAATTGAAGGTGAAACTGGTCGTTAAACCATAAATAACGTCTCTTAGTGGCAAATTCTAAGAGTTCCATGATAAAATCACTTTGGAAGGAAGCTAGGGTGTGATCCTTCTTTAAATAATGATGTACAACCTCAAGACATTTGTCACGTGGGATACATGTGTAGAGTGAAGCTACATCAGATGTTGCCATGATGTAGTCACCTCGTATGTTCACATTATTTAGTTTCCTAATTGTGGCACCCGTGTCACCCAGTTATGATAGTGTGTGTTTGACCAATGGCTGTAGAACATTATCAATGTATCGACCCACGCGTGAAGTAACAGAGTCGATCCCACGGACAATAGGTCAACATGGTGGATGTATGGGAGCCTTATGAACTTTGGGTAGATAGTAAATTGTGGGTATCCTGGGGACAGTGGGAACTAAAAAAAGTTTATTCTTTTTTTTTTTTGAGGATCAGAATGTTTCTGTAAAAAACCCACCAAACTCTGGAGTTCAATTTTGAACCAAGAGGTAGGGTTGGTAGACCACTTCTTTTGGAATTAAAGGGCCCCTTCTGACTATCATAGGGAAAGGACATGGGCCAGCATCTCAACTTGAGACCAGCATGACATATTAAGCAACCATAAAAACCAAAAGCAACAATCAAAATATATGTATATATTATCAGCTTGCTTATATACCGTCACACACAATAGGCGTACATATACCAAAAATCAATAAAAAGGAACCAAACCAAACATTAAATACATAATAACAAAAATGCAATATGCCATTAGTAATATCAAATAATTCTAGATCATAGAGGAAATTAGACATGTGCAGACTGGAATATTTTGTTTCGTTTTTTCGTTTTCGTCCAGAAAATAAATTTATTTACTTACTCTCAAAAATCGTTTTGATTTATTTTGTTTTCGTCGGGAAAGTTTATATCCGAAAACAACGATTTTCGATGACTTTGACGAATTAAACGACGGAAATTCGACAACGCATCGAAAATCGTCGTTCTGAATACAAGGAATATACCTATTCCCTGTATTCAGAACGACGATTTTCGATGACTTTGTGAAATTGAACGACGGAAATTCGACAAAGCATCGAAAATCGTTAAATCTGAACGAAAACGAAAATAAAGCATTTTTTATGTCGGATCTTTCGGTTTTCGTTTCTTGCGCTTTCGTTTTCGTTCATTAAAACGATAATGAAAATACCCGATTTTCGGACGAAAATGCATTCTAACGAAAACGAATGCACATGTCTAGAGAAAATAGAGTCATGATAGTATATAAAAAGGGCCAGTGAGTATTTTGTGATAAGGGGTCATATTTTTTGGAGACACCAAGTCAATCTGGAATCAATAATGGAAAAAACGGATTAAATCATTGAGACTCTGTGGTTTGGTGGCATATAGGGCATAAATCCATCTAGTCTCTTTTTGTAGGATCATATGTTCAAAATTGTCCCCACTTGGCAGGGTGTATACATTCCAATGCTACAAATCTCAAAGTGTTCGGTTTATATTGATGTCTGACAGCAAAATGTCTAGCAATGGGCATTTTCAACAATGCCACAGCTAATGTCTGTGACATAATCTTTAATACGTTTCCAGAAATTTTTTTTTAGTTTTACCAACATAAATTGCCCCGCATCCACAGGATCCACAAGTATATGATTCCAACAGTGTTACAATTGACAAGGTGCTTTTAGTGTTTCTGATTTCAGAAGACCTTTTCCAAGGACAAATATCAAGTCTAATTAACTTCTCTGTAACAGCTGTTTTATATTTGCTATATTAGGATTTTAATGTATATTTAAAAAAAAAAAAAAGATTTATATATATATATATATATATATATATATAAATATATATATATTTATATACTGGAGTTTGTTGTGTGAAGTGGTCATATTTAAAGTCTCACTCAGTTTGGTTGGTTGTATTTGCATATATCGGTATGATATTTTGTTAGGCCACATTTAGATAATAATTGACAACACCCGCCTCTTAAAATTTCGATTTTTGCTCTGAAGGAAGTATCTAGGTAGCCAATGAACCCCAAGAAAGAAGGCAAGGCTAAGGCCGTAGTCGTATAGGCAAGACCAGGGCCAGTAGCAGTGGGCATTATTTTCCACTAACACTAATGTAAGGGGCTATCTACTGACACAAATGTTTGGGGCATTATTTTAATTAAAATCAATGTGAGAGGCATTCGTTTTCAATTAACACTCTTGTTAGGAGTATAATGCTCCTATTAACACCAAAGTAAATGACAGCGCATTACACAATGTACTGTATGTAATGTAACATAGTCCTGACTGATGCAGTTAAAGTTACAAAGGTGTCTCTGTTACTGCTTCCTGTCACACTTGATGTTTCTGAGTCCTAGAGGAAAAAATGCATTAATGAGTGCTAGAATTCCTTATGTCTTGTTCTAAGTCAGAAACTCTGACAGAATTGAAGCCAATGCATCAGCATGACAGCCTAGAAACTACCACGGGCAATGGCAGTCTCAATTATTCTCTCATATTGGTTTCCTTTTAAAAATATTTGACCAGAATAAACTGGCTAGCTCTGACCAATGAATCATGTGAAGCCAGACAGTTATATAATTCCAGATAAGCATGTGCATTTGACTTTGCTAAAGTTTTTTTTATGTTATAAAGCTAAAAACATATTTCACGATCATGGTCTCGTCTGTCTTTTTTTAAATGGTGCTGAGCAAGTGGTTTGTTTGAGCAATAGATAAATATACCCAACTGTATTACATTTATATCACAGTTAGAGTAGGGTTCTTGATCGTAGACTAGAGATAATAATTATTATAGCTTACATGTATTATCATACATAAAAATATCATATAGCTATACATAACTATAGGCAAAATGATAGTCTGCAACAAGCTACATTTTCCTTAAATTTTGATTTGTGCTTTGTATGGTTCGTGATTTTTTTTATGAGTTCCTTCTTGCCTTTATTTGTATCAGCTTTTAGAGAATGATGTTGTTAAAAGGTACATTAAGACACAGAATACCAGTAGCCATTAGCTCTGTGTCATCATTCTGCCCATTCTGCTATGTCTGATTTGCGAAGACAAAAATATACATGCTGGCCTTTCACATATAATTATACAGAATATTTCACAAGTCAGTATTAATGATGCAGGTATAAGAGTAATGGTAATTTAGTGAGCAATTTAGAAGGCATATGACCCTCACTATTACTTTATGGGCAGAAAAGCTACTGATAAAAACCTAATAAATAACTAAGCGCTGGATAGATTCCCAGCTACACGTACATTATTCATTTGGCTATGGAATACGTTCATCAGAATATTCCATTTTTAAAAAATTCCTATCAACACCGAGGAAACGATATGTTTTTAACCACTTGACTAAATGTTCATTATTTCTCAATAATTACTTTCTATCATCATTTAGCTGTAGATGGAAATAGTGAGGATGATTTGTAAAAAATGGAAAAATAATTGTTATGCCAGGAGACAGTTATGGGGTCTGCTAAGCATCCAGAGATAAATATGTATAAATTTCAGTGCACTGATAATGGAGAGCACGGCTAGTCAACTGAGCAGATTTTAAGAAAGGCCAGGCAGTGCTATGAGGCTGCACAGAGATCTTCAAAGCAAATTGTCAGAAGTACATATATTCTGTTTAAAAATAACTTTCAGCACAGGACATGAGCCCACTAAAAATAAGTTGACTATGAGTGCTTTTTTTCTAAATGTGAGGTTGTGTTAGTTATACATCAATAGCACGATAGTTAAATCGAAACTATATATATATATATATATATATATATGTATATATGCAACACTTTTTTTTTCGTTTTGGACAGAGTAAGGGAGGGTTATAACCCCTGTCACATTTATTTTCACCATCTGTGTCCCATTGCTGAGATTTCCCTTCACTTCCTGTCCCATACCCAAACAGGAAGTGAGAGAAAATCCCTGCAAAGTAGGGGAATCAGTCACCAGAACCAGTGTCCCCATTAGAAGGTTTCCCCTTAAGCCTGGGTTTTCTTTTACTTTCACTTTCAATTATAAAGTTAAACATGACAAATAGTTTGGGCGGATCTCTTAAATGGGGGGTACAGACAGCAATGAAAACTGTCAGATAATCTAATCCCTCTCCACTCCATCAAAAACAAAAAAAAAGTTTGGCTTTAGTTATGCTTTAACCAGGAAACATTAAAAATCCGGGGGGCGTGGCTTGGCGCGCGCTGCGAATGGCAGCAGTGTGAAGGAGCTCCGGCAACCCGTGGGACCTGAGAACAGAAAACGGCCAATTTCGGGGTGACTATGCCCTCCCAACTTAGGAGAGGGTCACATAACCGATCCCTGCGCTCGCTGAATACACCTAATAGAAAGATCACACCGACCAACCTAAGCAAATTCAGCTTCAATAGCAGCAGCAAGGCCTTCAAAAGGGCGCCGCCACATAGACTGAGCATGGAGGAAGACATGGTTGAGGATGATGACGTTTCACTCCCGGCTTCCGAGGACTCTTCCAGAGGTAATGACACTAGCGATAGACCTCTGACTTACGCAATGATGACCGACATAGCAGCGGATATCAAAAGCTCCTTCTCCGCGGCCATCACGGACATTAAAACGGAGCTCCTTAGACTCTCTGTGCAGATGGCGGTAACGGAGCGTGCGGGAAAGAGACGAGACAGAGCCCTACTCAGACTAGACGATATCACAGTTAACCATTGCCATCACTTAATTGATATGAACAGACATATCGAGGACCTCGATAATAGGGGGAGGAGACACAACATTCGGGTGAGGGGGGTTCCTAAATCGGTGAACCCCGATCAAGTGAGGCCTACTATATCCGCCATCTTTAACAACCTGATGGATAGGCCAGAACAATCCCCGATTGAATTCGGTAGAGCGCATAGAGCTCTCCGACCCAGAGCCCCAGACAACAACCCACCGAGAGACATCATCTGCTGTTTACCAAGCTTTGGCCTAAAAGAGGAGATCTTACACAAAGCTAGAATGGCAGATCAGATAGTACACGATGGCGCTGCGGTCCAACTATTCCAGGACCTGTCTCCGATCACCCTGAGGAATAGAAGAGCTCTGAAACCCCTCCTCGAGGTACTCCGAGAGAAAAACATAACGTATAGGTGGAAGTTTCCTTTCGCCCTGCAAGCTAATTACATGGGCAAACAGCACATGCTCAGGGTCCCTGAAGATCTGATGAAATTTTGTGAGAACCTGCAAATAGCTCCGGTAGGCCTACCGGACTGGTATGCAGAATTCCTCCTTCCTCCCCCCATCAACAATCCTCAACATTCGCCTGGACCTTCATCGATGCTCTCACCGCTCCAGCAAAGAAACCCATGCAACAATCCTAACTCCCGTTTCAACAACTCCCCAGCACCCTCCAGGAGCCACAAAAGCCCAAAAGTGAAAGAGGCACAAAGGTTTCTAAACTATTCTATGGCCACAAAACCTCAGTTGACTGTTTAGCGGTTTTCAAAGTGTTGGAGCACGTGTGACATTCACTCTCCATTTCATTTTTTTTTTTCTGTTACGTATTATTCCTGTTTGATCCACCTTCTTCATACTTCATATTGATCTACTGCCTATATGGACAGACTCACTCTATGCAACGAGAGGGATCTCTCAGTTTACCCACCAGATGGCGCAACTGTTCCAAATCTGACCACAATGATAACATCCAAAGAGAATTTCAGGAAAAAAAAAGAAAAGAAAAATCCATTAACCCACTACAAGAACTAACTTCTTGCCTTGCGATACCCCTGGCTGTAACTGACAGGCTACTATATCCGCTTATTATTGTTTGTGTTTATGTTTATCCCTTCCTTGCCTTAACACGCCTGTGCCCTATGTCACCAAACGGGGATCATGCACTTAACCTCTACAGATCTTTTGTCCTCTACTGATCTGTCCACGGACTAAGAGGCTATATTTTTGTGGTGGATTCCAGGTTATACTCACCTTAGCTTATATATCATTGCAACGAGGTACTAACTTTTCTGCAAATTCTTAGGTTTATGTTTCCTCGTGATGAGAATCGTTCTACTGCCCTGCACTCCGTGGAACAGCGAATAGCTAACATCTCAGCCAGAAGGACGGACATAATTCAGATGACACTTGCAGGAAGCCTGTAATACCACACAGACTCCCTATTTTTCACAACACTTTTCCGCCCCTCATTGGGTACACGCCATTCAGACGCGAAAAAACTGACTTATCTTCACCAAAACCTCACCTCACTCCTCCAGAGCTGTCTCTCCGATAGCTATACTACAACGGGGGTTTTTTTTTTTTTCTTATCTTGCCTGGGCAACCATACAAACTCAGGCAGAGGACAGAGGCAGTTTTTTTTTGTTGCTCTTTTTACTGATTTAGCCCACTCTGCTCCTCATGTTTATCGTGGTCAGCTAGTTATTATGTTTCTTTTTATATATTCCCTTTCTTATTGTTAACATTTTTCCTGATGTTGCTGTCTATGCCTATAGGTCAGATCCTGTTTAGTTCTACCTGAATTAGACCCTCCAGTCCTCAGTGCACAGAAGGTTTTCAATGTTGTTAAATAATACGTGTTATCTCAGGATATGTATACTATATAGGACTTAGGGGTTACACAGACCCTTACATAATTTCGCTTTGGTCCCCTTTTTTTTTTTTTATTCCTCCCTTCTACTATATACATGGCCTCAGTAAAGATAACGGGAAAGGATGACATCTTTTCATGCTCACTTATCTCAGGTCCCCCGGCCCTTATCTCCCAACGAACACTCCGATAATATCACTTTCTACCATCTGTCATAACCTTGGGTTACTGACGACACGTTAACAGCTATCCCAGAACTGCTGCGTTCCATACGTACACCTCCCACCTACCCCCAAGAGCTTACTTTAGTTCTTAGTAAATAAGAATTTAGTAGACTCTCCACACCCCTAGTGTGTTCTTGAGTAATACTCACATCTATCTACCTTTCCATTTTACAACCCCCCCCCTTACCTCCCCACCCCCTCTCTTTACAAAATCCCCTCCTAACACAACTTAGAGAGCCCATCCCCTACCCCACAAGACAGTCCCTCAGGGACTAACAACTAACACCATGGCCTACGCCTTCCTAGGGAAATCACCCTCTATCATATCTCACAATGTCAACGGATTGAACATCCCAGAGAAAAGAACCAAAATGTTCCGTGAACTCAAAAAAGTACGCCCCTCAGTAGTTTTTCTTCAAGAAACCCACTTCAAAGGTCAGAACATACCCAAATTAACCAACAACCTTTTTACAAAAGCATTCCATGCCACGAACCCTTTGGCTAAAACCAAGGGAGTGTCTATCATACTCAACAGGGATTCCCCCTTTGCACTCAAGCAGCTCCTTACAGATCCAGATGGCAGATACCTTTTTCTAAAGGGTACATGGGCAGGTACTCCTATTACTTTAGCCAACGTTTACTTCCCCAACACTGCACACCTCACATTCTGCCGTAATTTATACAGGATTGCAGCGCTCTGGTGTCTAGATAAATTGATCAAAAAATAAATCTATATAACCAAAATGTTATGCCATCAGATCAGGGTCCATATTTATGCATTAAAAAAATATACCATAGAGGAAAAAGTCTTAAAATGAGTCCATCAGAGGTAAGTCCAAGGAACTTGGTCGTCAGTATATCAGGTGTGAAGGTGATTGCAGAAGCTCAGGGCTGCTCTCTCCAAGAGCGAAGTCAGCTCAAACCATGAATAGAGAAAAAAACAAAAACAGAAAGTGCCGCTGAGTGAACTGCATTTAATTAAAATATCAATAAATATCCAACACTTACATCTAGAAGAAGCATTGATGTAGTCTGGGGTGCTGGTGAACAATCTAAAGGGAAGTCCAGAAACCAGGATGGATGCTGAGGGAGCCGTCAGTAGATGTCATTCAGATGCCTGCGGCGGGGGGGGGGGAATTAGAAGAAGGAAAGGAGCCGACTTCCACCTCCGCACACAAGCGTTGCTGAGCTGTCAGCTCGTCCACTGGTCTGTGAGGTCACTGAGACGGTGGCCAAGAAGGGACACAACGCGTTTCAGAGTGTGCGCTGGTTGAATAGAAAACCTGCGCGCTCCTTTGTCAAGTGTCCTTTGTCAAGACACTTGACACAGGAGCGCGCAGGTTTTCTATTCAACCAGCGCACGCTCTGAAGCGTGTTGTGTCCCTTCTTGGCCACCGTCTCAGTGACCTCACAGACCAGTGGACGAGCTGACAGCTCAGCAACGCTTGTGTGCGGAGGTGGAAGCCGGCTCCTTTCCTTCTTCTAATTCCCCCCCCCCCCCCCGCCGCAGGCATCTGAATGACATCTACTGACGGCTCCCTCAGCATCCATCCTGGTTTCTGGACTTCCCTTTAGATCGTTCACCAGCACCCCAGACTACATCATTGCTTCTTCTAGATGTAAGTGTTGGATATTTATTGATATTTTAATTAAATGCAGTTCACTCAGCGGCGCTTTCTGTTTTTGTTTTTTTCACATTCTGCCGTAAGATCATTGATGAGCTCACGTGGTTTGCAGAGGGATGCATCATACTCGGAGGAGACTTTAATATCCCCCTCTCTCCACTAAGAGACACCTCTTCAGGATACACACACGTTTCCTTTAAGATACTTAAACGTATCAAACTCATGCTACAATCCCTCACACTGGTGGACACTTGGAGATCAACACACCCCTCGGAGAAGGATTTCACATTCTTCTCTGCCCCCCATAAAAGGTACTCGCGAATTGACATGCTATTTATCTCTCAAAGAGACCTGGGAAATGTTCTCAGGGCTGAAATAGGCATTATCTCTTTATCAGATCATGCTCCGACAGCCATTTCCCTTCTTTTTGGTCCACCAAGACAATCCACATTCAATTGGAGGCTTAACGCGTCCTTGCTTACAGACCAGGTCGTCAAAGACGACATACATCAAACAATTACGTCTTTCTTCTCAAATAACTCTGCTGATGATACGAACCCCCTAAACAATTGGGAGGCGCACAAAAGCGTCTTACGGGGGGGAATTGATAAAATGGGGCTCTAGGAAAAAAAGGGAAAGAGACAAGGAGATCGCCGAATTATCAAACCAAATAGCCAATCTAGAAGCACAACACAAGAAGTCACTGGCAATTTCTGTCGAGGAGGAACTGATAAAATGCAGATCTTCCTTGAAACTAATCCTAGACACCAAGGTAAGGAAATCCCTCTTTTTCTGGAAAGATATCTTCTATGAACAGGGAGACAAAAATGGGAAACTCCTCGCAAAAGCCCTTAGGGATACAAAATTAGCAAACCAGGTTCATGCCTTGGGTGACAAAGGAGGCACTCTAAGGCATGAGCCTGAAAAAATAGCAGAGATTTTTCAGAAATTCTATGACAAACTATATAATCTACCGGAACAACACAAACCACCCTATATCAAGAACTCGAAAGCAGACGCTATATCTGAGTTTCTTAAAAATAGTGGACTCCCCTCACTCACACATAATGACATCTCCAATCTAAATGTACCCATAACCATAACAGAACTAATGGAAGCCATTAAAGACTTAAAAGCAGGGAAGAGCCCAGGCCCAGACGGCTTCACTTCCCAATACTACAGAACTTTTACAAACTTATTATGTACACCTCTACTTTCTACTTTCAATTATTTAGCAAAACATAAAAACACCTCCAACTCATTCCTCCTGGCACACATCGCCGTCGTTCCCAAACCTGACAAAGACCATACTGACTGCGCTAACTTTAGGCCCATATCGCTCCTAAATATTTATCTGAAACTCCTAGCCAAAATCTTAGCAAATAGGCTGAAACCCCTGCTTAACAAAATTATAGGCCCCGAACAAGTAGGCTTTATGCCAGGTAGGGAAGCCCGTGACAATATTACGAAAGCACTAAACCTAATTCACCTTGCCAAAAAAATCCAAATTTGAAGGGATGCTCCTCTCTACCGACGCCGAAAAGGCTTTCGATAGAATATCATGGGACTATATGTTTGAAACCTGTATGCACATAGGACTGGAAGGAAACATGATGTCATGGATTTCAGCCCTATGCCAGAATCCCCAAGCTAGAGTTAAAGTCAACAACATACTCTCAGACCCGATAAACATAAGGAATGGAACTCGTCAGGGTTGCCCCCTTTCCCCTATACTCTTTATCATCTCCTTGGAACCATTGATCAGGACTATTAACATGTCCAGGGATGTGGGGGGGGTTGCGGTGAAGGACAGAGAATACAAAGTGGCTGCATATGCAGATGACCTGCTGTTCTTTCTCACACGCCCTCACACGTCCATCCCCAATTTACAAAAAATCTTTGACACTTTTAGTTTTATATCGCACTTTAAAATTAATCAATCCAAATCGGAGGCACTAAACCTCACCCTACCCTCTGGTCCTCTTCACCAAGCGAAGTCAAATTACTCATTCAGATGGGTCCCTGGGACACTTAAATACTTGGGTATCTATCTGACTGATTCCATAGACTCACTATTCCACACGAACTACGCTACACTCCTGAAATCTATCTCGGACGACATTAATAAATGGACCCCAAAACTGTTCTCGTGGTTTGGCAGAGCTTCAATTTTAAAAATTACCGTACTCCCCAGACTTCTCTACATATTTAATGTCCTCCCCATCCATGTCCCAGATACTTTCTTTACTAGGCTCAGTAGGTTACAAAGGCACTTCTTATGGGCAGATAAAAACCCCAGAATTAATCTCAGGCAACTAACCCTATCCAAAAGGGAAGGTGGTATAAGGCTCCCAGACTACAGAAAATACCATCAAGCATCCCATGTAACCAGAATTATAGACTGGCACTGCCACCTTAAGGAAAAAGACTGGGTCCAACTAGAACAGCAATTAGCTCCAAACCAAACCAGATTCTATCCTTGGACGTTACACTCAAAAAACACTAAGGCAGTAGAACACCCCTTGGTAGCTAACACCCTTGCAATCTGGCACAAACTTGCAGGAAAACATGGTCTCACCTCCATTCCAGGCCCTCTCACCCCAATCTTCAACAACCCAGACTTCTACCCAGGTCTTAATAGAAAGGAGCCTCCTAGCCTCTTGGCCACGCACTGTTTGTTTGGGCCAACAATCAAAACATTTGAGACACTGCTGAAGGAACAGGATAAACCACTCCCTGGCTTCTGGTTTTACCTTCAACTAAGAGATTTCTTGGTAAACACCAAATTTCACACCACATACTACAAACCCCTGACAAACCTTGAGAAAGTTTGCCTCAAAGGATCACAGGTATCCCATACTACCTCCCTAGCTTACTCATGGCTAATCCAACCACTACCCAATGAAACTAATAAACACAAAATAAGATGGGAAAGAGACCTAGGTATACAGATAGAAGATGCACATTGGGAAAAAGCATGCATCATGGCACACACATGCTCCTTGAGCACTAAATATCAGGAAATTTCATATAAGATACTCACCCAATGGTACATCACCCCTCAAAAGGCTAAAAAATGGTTCCAAACAACATCTGACACGTGCTGGAGATGTGAGGAACACGTTGGCACCTTCCTACACATCTGGTGGGATTGTCCACGTATTCTTGACTATTGGAAGGGGGTGATTAAGTGGATCAGGCACATCACAGAGACCTCCCTAACTCTTGACGCGGCAGCTTGCCTGCTCCACATTAACCACAAGCCGATTGGTAAATACAAGAAAACCCTCACCAGACATTTATTAAATGCAGCCAAAACCCTCATCCCCTTAAAACTGGAAAACCAAGCACGCCCCAACAGTCAAGGACTGGCTAAACAGGGTTGCATTCATATATAAAATGGAAGAAATACTTGCAATGAAAAAAGAAAACAGTGATAGTTTTAACGCCCTCTGGCAACCTTGGTTTTTGTTCACTTTCTCTGCTGAATTCCAAACACCAAGCATTTGACGAGCTGAAGCTCTCTGTTCCTCCAATGTTCGAAATACTGTATGTTGTTGAAGGATAACTAACTCATTATAGTTACCTGTGGAACCGTATGACATATTCCATGCTTGACCTTATGCTTCCCTTCTCCCACTCCCACCCCTTTACTCATCCCCACTCTACTCCTTCCCGTCTCTCCCCATCATTCTATATCCCATACCCCTTCCCCCCACCTGACCCTCCAGGTCTCTCCTCTCCCCCCGCCTCTCTCCTTTTCATACCTACTATTTCAGAAACTTGAATTTATACTCTGATCTTTAGTAAGTACATCCTACTTACGACCCAAACTGTACTAAGCTTTGACATTGATAATACCCTCAATTACTCTGTACGAAACTTACATATGCATTGTACTGTAACGGTACTGTTATGTCATCTGTATACTTTGTTTAATCCTTTAATAAACATCCTGATTGTGAAAAAAAAAAAATCCTTCACCACTACCCTGTTTCCCCAAAAATAAGACCTACCCTGAAAATAAGATCTAGCGTTATTTTACAGGAGGGCTGCAATATAAGCCCTACCCTGAAAATAAGCCCTAGTTAAAAATGCTTGTAAAATCCTATTATCCACTCTATTACAGTAGTATATAATGTACAATGTGTGTGTTTCTGCAATATAATTGCGGGGAAGAGCGCTCCGGTGGATAACAGAAGTACAGAGCGGCGCTATAACAAATGTATTTGGCACCATTATATTACAGATACGCACACATTGTACATAATACTGTAATAGAGTGGATTATAGGGTTTTCCAAGCCTTTTAACTCCGTTCATACTGGGGATTCCTGACAGACAGGGAGGGAGAGAAGATAGCACATTACATGGTAAGACCTACCCCGAAAATAAGCCCTATTGTGTCTTTTGTTGGCATAATTAATATAAGACCCGGGCTTATTTTCGGGGAAACACGGTACATCCAACGCTTGGTAAAGTCTTCATAAAAAACCTGAACTATTAAATGATCGTGATGTGTATGTCAGAGCAGAATAAAAAGAAACAAGCATATGCAGATCATCTCTGTAATACATACAAAACTCTGTGTGTTTTATCACTATAACCACTTCATTAGGGATGAAGTTTAAGTTTGCAATGGATCCAGTGTGTTCGAAATCTGTGGTCCAAATTAATTAATTTGGAAATTCACTTGGCCAAATTTTTTTGTAACCATAATGCATGGCCTAGCCATTGAACTTAGGTCAGCTGGCTTAAAAGCAAGTGCTCTCGCTATAAAAGGGTGGGGTCATAACAGCCAAACTAGCAATGTGCTGCTGGCAAACTGCACAGAGAGAGATAAGTGTACAGTTTTAGGCACCAGTAGGTCTGTTAAAGTTGACGTAAACCCTTAAAGTGCTTGTGAAGGTCAAACATGTTCTTCTATAGTTCCCTCTGGTATATAACACTAGGCTCCCAAGTGGATGTCATTTTAAAAAATATGCGGTATAGTAGCTTACTTCAGAGCACCGTTCGGTGCTCAGCTGACTGACTGCAGGTTTCCTGTCCCGATCTGATAGCTTCAGGTGGAGGTGCTGGGAAACCCCCGCTGACATCAGCCGAGATGAGGAGAGGAGGGGAGGAGACCAGCGGGCAGTCATGTGAGCACCGAATGTTGCTCTAAAGTAAGCTATTATACTGAATATTTTTAAAAATGACATCTACTGGGGAGCTTAAAATTATATAATAGACAGAACCATAGAAGAAAAACACAGTTTTTTTAAGAGCAGGAGGGAAGGAGCTGACATGCAGGGAGGGGAAGGGGAGGAGGACAGAGGAGACACAGATACAGGAGAGTGGGGCTGCGGCTAACGGAGGCACGCACGCTGACCACAGTATCAGGGCTCGGCAGCCCTGATCATTGTGGTCAGCATACAGAGGGGAGGGCAGAAACTGGCAAGATCAGCCAGGTATTTCAGGTGATACAGGGGGACACAAGCACTGTGCTGTACAACATGCTTTAAAGAAAGAGGAGGGTTACCAAACACTTTAATAAATGTCATGTAGGTAGCAAACTGCTGTGTATAATAGAGATTTAGGGCATTCATATTTTGTTGCATCTAAAGCTGGCTATAGATGGATGAAAATGTATCCAGTTCAGCACAGACCACCCAAATTTTGATCCATCTACAGAAGGATCGAAATTGTTGACTAATGATAACACTTCTCACGAATGGGCTTGTTGGAAAAATGTTGTTTGATCAGCACTTGGCTGCAGTGCTGATCAGTGAATTCTGACAGCAACGTAGTCCCTAACACAGCAGGGAGTCTTCCTCTATCCTCCTCATTTGTGTGAATGGGTGCTGATTGAAAAAAAACCAGACCCAAGTGTGCCCAGCTTTAGAGCTGCTGATGTCTTGCAACCTCTTAACAGTGCATCCCTGACTTCATGGTAACAGGCTGCATGTGTTTTTTTGCAAGGCAAACTTCCTAATTGTTGCTGGGTGCAATTTTTTTTCACAGGCTGGGTACTACTTTGGGAGACATATACTCTGCACTGAATGTCTGTAATGGCAATGGGTGCTGGGATGTGCAGGAGGGTCTATTGTTGCTGGCTGCTGGGGATCTTTTAACATCCAGGGGTCTATTTATTATTGTGGCAGGTGTCCATTGTTGCTGGTGGAGGATCTGTTGCTGCTGAGAGGGTCTTATGTTGCTTTGAAGGGGGTAGTTGTTGCTTGGAGGGGAGTTACTGTTGAGGAAGGGGTATATTGGTTCTAGTTGCTGGAGGGTTTATTGATGCTGGTTGCTGGGAGATTTGTTGTTGCTGGTGGGGTTTTATTGTTGCAGGGGTAGATATATTGCTGCTGGGATGTTTTTATGTTGCAGAAGCAGTCAGTTGTTGCTTGGAGGGACCTCCCATTGAGGGAGGGGTCTAACGTTTCTAGCTGCTGAAGGGTCTATATGCTGGTTGCTGGGAGATTTAATGTTACTGGTGGGGGTCTATAGTTGCTGAGGTGGATCTATTATTGCTGGGGGGGGTTTGTTGCTGGGCAGTATATTGTTGATGGCTGCAGAGGATGTATTTTACTGCTTTTCTTACTATCATTAACAAATTACATGCAACTTACTTAGCACCACAACATGATACTTGGTTATGTATTCTCTAAAAGGAGTAGTACAGGGAGGTGAAACCAAGGAACAGAGGTAGGTAGGGTTGGAGACAATGGTTAATTAAAAAGGGAGAAGTACCTGCACCTATTCTCTGAGAAAAAAAGCCCTGCAAATACTACTGCAATCTTTTTTTTTTTTTTAAATACAGTTTGGAGGGGAGCAGCAATTTTAATAACTTCAACCATTAAAAATGTACAATTCCTTTATATAAACCTGTATGATGTATCCAATTGACTACAGCTAAAGTATATTTACAACGTAAAAAACAAAACATTTTTATATACAACAAAAATTAAATAAGATAGCAAGGTAACGTAAATTACTAACAATTGTTTGTCTTTCTAAAAAGGAGGAGAAGCGGCAGCACACTGAGCTTGCCAGTGAATAGCTGCGCAGCGTGAGCATGTCAGGACAAGTCTGATTCATTTTAGGAGAGTACACGAGTCCCCAGCATAGCTAGAAAACTGATCATGTTGTGCTCTCCTGCTTAGTGTGGACAGTTTTTCATAGGAAAGCAAGGTGACTAGCAGAAACACCAGAGGTTTAACATAAAGGAAGCAGTACAAAGAAAACAGGAAACTTTCTTCAACAAGTACATGGTACAGCAGGCACATATCAGCTTCCTATCCCTTGCCCTCTGAGATTTTTTAAGCAGCCAGGTGGGTTGGTGGACAATTAGTCAGAAGGGATGGTAGTTCCTGCAGGAAGTAGAGCTGGGAGCAGTTCTGTAGAGCAGAGGAAATACTCCTGAGTGCAACTTACAACATACTATGCTATTTTCTAAAGGGGACTGAGAGTTCCTAGTCCCCAATGGGCTGCCGGTGTCCAGGAAGGAGGACAGTTTAAGATGTTTGCACATAGGAAGGAAGTTGTCCCATAACCCCTAAAACCCATCCAAGTTATTACCCCTAATAAAACAACAAAACCAAGCTCAAATGTGTCCTTGTGTCCAGATGAAAGTAGAAAATGTTTGTGCCTGGCTGTGCAGGGATAGGGGAACCCAGGCACGTACTGGCCACCGGGACTACCGGGAGTTTCCCGGTGGGCTGATGGCTCAGTATGCCGGTCAGGTGCATTCCTGGAGCCGCTGCTCTCTGACAGTGAGTGATGGTGATTTCACTCCTGTCAGGAGGAACAGCTGCCGTCACTTGCTGGAGTGAGTATTAGCCTTACTGCTCCCTCCAGCCTGGAGGGGGAGATAGACAGCCGGCAGAGTTTCCTTCCTCTCTCCCCTTATCACTTGTCACATGACTGGAGAGAGGAACGGTGCTGCCTTCATTCTGGAGAGCTGTACATGTGGGAGCAGGAGGAGAGGGGGGACACTCTGATACAAGGGGGACACTCTAATGGGGGACACTCAAAATTAAAGTGGGCCGGTCTGGATGAAGTCCAGGGACAGATTTTTGCCCCAGTCCACCCCTGGGGGAACCATACATGAGCAGCCCCTGTGGGGGGTAGTGCTACACCTAAATACTGTAAGAAAATGAATGCACCCACCACATCTAATGCCGCGTACACACGGTCGTTTTTTGCGATGAAAAAAAACGACGTTTTGTGTGAAGTAAAAAACGACGTTTTTGAAACGTCACTTTTCAAAGACAATTTTGCATACACACCATCGTTTTTTCACAAAAAGCGAGGTTACGTTCACCACTCTTTTCCATTGAAGCTCGCTTCATAACTAGCTTCTGGGCATGCGCGGGTTGAAAAACGTCGTTTTACAAGACGTTTTTGCTACACACGGTGACTTTTTGTGAAACAAAAAACGACGTTTTGAAAAACGACACAAAAAATTCAAGCATGTTGGAATTTTTTTTTGGTCGTTTTTTTTAAGACAAAAAACGACGTTTTGCCCACACACGATCAATTTAAATGACGTTTTAAAAAACGTCGTTTTTTTTTCATCGCAAAAAACGACCGTGTGTACGCGGCATAAGAATTGGTAAATGCAATATGCCGAATGTTTGCTTTTGAGTTTAATACTGCTTTAATGAGTAACTATACATCGGGTTATGATGTGGATTGACACAGGCTAGTCATAAAGAGTTAAAGTAATTTTTGTTTAACAATTCAACAACAGCTTTGGATGTTTCCGGGATTACATGTCTAAAACCCATAACCAGAGACAAAAGTTCCTAATTCAAGGTCTTCATAGGACCTTCCTGTTGCTAAAAAAAACTTCACAGTTGTTGTCTTCTCTCCTCCTCTGTTATGATGGTCTTTATCTTGCTGATGAGATGCTCTACAAAATGCAGCAAATGCTGGAAACAATCATCCAACATCCTTGGGTAATTTTTGAAATCATTTGGATTGTTATTCTCTAGCTTTTCTAACAAATACATGTGATAAATGGTCACGATTCAGCAATGATTACTTGGGCCAAACACTCTTCTTATAGTTACTCTTTTGGCTTTTGTGTTTAAAAAAAAAACTGCTATAATAAGTGCTAAAGCTGGATGTTGCTTTCTATGTAGAAAAACAGCCAATGCTATGAAAAGATGATATGAAATGAGATGGCAATGATATTCACAAGGGTACAGAGTCACCAGGAATTGGTGCAATTTTGCAAAATCTGTTTTTATTAAAGGTTTCACAAAGATTGTATAAAAAGAATTTCAAAGAAAACATTGCCTCCAGCATAGTTCTTTATATGCCATTACCGAATAGAACGTGTATGCATGTGGCTGTGTTAGATAATAAGTGGTCTTAGCAAGAACAAATGAGCGGAGTTGCTGAAACTGTTGGCACCAGAACTGGGTGGTCAACATGGAAGCACCAGAGTATAAAAGGAAGAGCAACGAAGGGGCAGGAGTATGGAAGGTGAGAAGAGTCCCCACTCTTCCTTAAAGGTTTGTAAAGATTTGTTTTTTAGTTTCTAAATAGGTTCCTTTAACCACTTCCAGACCGCCTTACGACTATATACGGCGGCACTTTAAAGATGGATATCTCGGATTCACCGCAAGATCATCGTTATCGGTGGCGGGAGAGGGCCCCCCTCCTGCCACTCTCCCGCGCCCTCCGCCGCTCACCCATCCCCATAGCTCTGCTGGGCGGAAGTGACGTCAAAACGTCAGTCCCGCCCATGCGTCTTAAAGAAACATTTTTTTTTTTGTCATTTGAAAAAATTACAGTTTCCATTTTTTTTTCTTTTTTTGCATTCAAGTCTAAATATGAGATCTGAGGTCTTTTTGACCTCAGATCTCATATTTAAGAGGACCTGTCATGCTTTTTTCTATTACGAGGGATGTTTACATTCCTTGTAATAGGAATAAAAGTGATCATTTTTTTTCCAGTGTAAAAAATAATAAAATAAAAAAAACTAAATAAGAAAAACATTTTTTAAAGCGCCCCATCCAGACGAGCTCGCGCGCAGAAGCGAACGCATACGTGAGTAGCGCCCGCAAATGAAAACGGTGTTCAAACCACAAAAGTGAGGTATCGTTGCGATTGTTAGAGCGAGAGCAATAATTATAGCCCTAGACCTACTCTGTAACTCAAAAAATGCAACCTATAGAATTTTTTAAGCGTTGCCTATCGAGATTTTTAAGGGTAAAAGTGTGACGCCATGCCACGAGCGGGCGCAATTTTTAAGCGTGACATGTTGGGTATCATTTTGTTTTATTTTTTAATTAAAAAAGGTGATTTTTTTCCAAAAAAAGTGCGCTTGTAGGACCACTGCGGAAATATGGTGTGACAAAAAGTATTGCAATGATCACCATTTTATTCTCTAGGGTGTTTGGGGGTTTAAAGTAATTTTCTAGCAAAAGAAAATGTTTTAGTCGTGTAAACACCAAATTTGAAAAACACCCACGGTACTGAAGTGGTTAAGCTAGTGCATTGTTGGTTCACTTACCTTTTTCTTTTAATTTTCCTTCTAAATATTTTTTTTTCTTTGTCTGAATTTATCACTTCCCGTTTCTCCTCAGTAAGCTTACCCCCATCATCTGGCTGGGGGTTAGTCAGCCAGAACAGCTTACCGGGGAGAAAAAGGAAGTGGGAAATTCAGACAAAGAAAAAAAAATTAGAAGTGAAATCGAAGGAAAAGGTAAGTGAACCAACAATGCACTAGCTTAAAGGAACCTATTTAGAAAATAAAAAACAAACCTTTACAACCTCTTTAACCCCTTTAACCCCACCCTCATCTTCCCTATAAGGCTAAGGAGGGGTGATGCTTGGGTAAAAAGGGGTAAACCCCCACTGGCCCACCAGGGAGGATATGTCTGAGAGATTTTAGGTCAAATTGGACTAGAAGATGGTAAGTCTACAACTTTATTCAGAAGGTGATTATTTTTGTACTCGAAAAGACTGGGTAATGTATGCTTAAAATGACTTTTAGCAAAAGATTCTGAAAAAGCAACTCCACTTTTGTTGAAGTCCCTCTGGGTAATACATAAAAAGAGTAAAACGGCGGGACTTTAAAGGTGTCAAATAAATGAATAATTAATTTTCATAGAAAAATAAAGAAATGTTATTATTAATATTAAAATTCATAAAAATTCCTTGTTGTACTATTTAATCAGTTCATATTCAGATACAGACACTACTGCTCTACATGTTTCACTTCGAATGAGCTTTTTCAGGAGACTTTGAAGTGCTGTATAAATTGAATGCTAAAAAATATAACAAGAGAACAACAAAGGAATAATTACATAGAGTTTTTAATCAAAAAGTAAATTTATCATATCATAGGTGTTACAGAAGTACACATTTCATTAATTCAAAATATTGTTAAGTGCCAAAGTATTTAAATATTTTGCAAATGAGATATCGAGTGGACTTACCGAGGAATAGGTATATGTGTGGACCAAAATAAATCAAGGGAATAATGAAATTCTGATTGCTATCAACAGATTCCAGGAGAATGAGGTGATCACAGAGAAAGGATAGGGAATATCGCCTATATCCTATAAAAAGATAAAGAATATACATGTATATATAAATATATATATATATATATATATATTGTGACAGGAAGTTAGGTAAATCTGTAGGTGTTGTCACAGAGGGGAGATACATTTCTGCCTTGTTTAGAGTCGGTTTACACACAGGCGACCCGACTTTGGGGGCGGCTCTGCAAGTCGTCCTGAGGACGACTTCAGAGGCGACCTGCCAAATGACTTCTGTATAGAAGTCAATGGACGTCGCCCCGAGCCGCCCCCAAAGTCGTACAGGGAGCATTTTCTAAGTCGGAGCGACTTGCGTCGCTCCTATTAGAACACTCCCATTGCATTGAATGGGAGGCGACTCGTCAGGCGGCTGAGCCGCCTGACGAGTCGCCCCAGTGTACACCGACTCTTAGACAATGCACCAATTGCTATCAGGTTTAAGGACCTTGCATAGTTTCAGCTGTTCAGAATGAGGCAATTAAGGCCTCTTCAAGTTATGCAGAGAATTACTACTGATTGCTGCATCCTGAGGCTTTTGAGTTAAGGAGGGCAGTGAGCTGAAAAGACTCCTGAAGGTGAGGTGGTGTTAATTTTTCTGTGTGATAAAAAAATCAAAGAGACTATTGTTTTTCTGCTGAGTGACCAGCAGTGTCTGCCCAGCAGTAGGCTGTGCCAGACTCCATAGTTAGGTTCCTGTGTTCTGAAGGTAGACGCGCCAAGCGGCAAGGGTTTATTTTATGTTTTGTTTTGTTTATGCTGTTTTGATGCTGGCACTTGTATCCAGCAATATGAAATAATAAACCATATCCTTTTTTTTTTAACCACCCTCCACTGCCTCTCTGTATAGTTCAGCGTGTAGTGAACCCATCCAGTGGGTCACACACACCCGCTACCGAGCTAACCCCTCACACATGGTGCACACACTTGCACCTCAACAACAGGCTCACCAAGAGAGCCTTGCAGCTCACTAAGAGAGCATTGCAGCTCACCAAAAGTGCATTGCAGCTCAATAACAGGCTCACCAAGAGAGCATTGCAGGTTTAGAACAGAGACACCAGCAGCAAATGGAGGCCATCGTGAAACAACTTCAGAGACAGCAGACTGAGGCTGGAAGTTAGGCCAGTAACATACCAACTTTTCGGGTAACCCACTTATTGCCAAAGATGACTGCAGATGATGACCCTAAAATGTTTCTGACCACATTTGAGAGAACAGCGGAAAAAGAGAATTGGCCTAAAGAACAGTGAGCTGGACTAGTGGCCCCCGTATTATCTGGAGAAGCCCAAAAGGCATATTTTGATTTGGAGCTTGCATATGCAAAAAACTATGATCGGTTAAAAGAGGAAATATTTGGCATGTTTTGGTGTAACCCTGGCGGTCCGTGCTCAGCGGGTCCACAATTGGAGTTATCAGCTGAAGAAGCCACCCCTGTCACAGATGTATGACCTTATCCATTTGGCCAGGAAATAGCTGCAGCCAGAAGTGTTGTCTGGACCAAAAATTTTGGAACGAGTAGTCATGGACAAATTTCTTAGGTCTCTGCCTAACACCCTGTAGAAATGGGTGAGCCATGGTGGTCCGGAAACCGCAGACAAACTAGTAGACCTGGTCGAAAGGTACCTAGCAACAGAGAATTTGTCCTCTTCACCTGAAGAGACGCACAGACTTTTCACCCCAAGATCAGACCATCCCCACCTATAGGTAAGACTGCATCAAGGGATGGGGGTGGAGAGAAGGACCCAAGAGCAACTAGAGGTGTTATCGGGACTACTACTGATGTTTGTTGCGAGCGGCCTGGAAGACCCATCCCACAGGAGAGGACCAGAAGATTGATTTGTTTCCGTTGCCGGGAAGAGGTACATGTAGCAGCGGTTTGCCCAGTGGGTGAAGAACCCATGCAGTGTGAGTTTCTGAGAGACGACAGTCCCTTTTTGCAACCACATTCACTGCAGTAATGGGGAATGAGAAACCTTTATGAAGAATGTGCTTAGATGGTAAAGATGTTGTGGTATTGTTGGATTCAGGTAGCCTGGTCACCTTAGTGAAAAGTGATCTAGTGGTGGAAAAAAACTTACATCCTAGGAAAATGGCTGTAGTTTGTGTACATGGGGACACTCGAGAATATCCGGTGACTACGGTTTCCTTTGAAACCTCCCTCTGTAACTTGTGTCACCAAGTGGGTTTAGTTCCCAAACTGCCACATGACGCCATTGTGGGAAGGGATTTCCCAAAGTTCTGGGAACTCTGGGATTGCCCAGATTCCCCAGTAGGTGGTTCTTCTGAGCCTGAAATGTCTACTCCAGAATCCTTTAACTGTGAGGATTTTCCTGAGTTTGCATTCTCGGTCTTAGCAGGGGAAACATCAGTCCCTAGAGAGGAGCCTGCTACCTCAGAAGAGGAACAGCGGCCGATAGGGTTTGATGACCTCGAGGTGCACAGAGAAATTTTTATCACTGAGCAATTGAGGGACCCCATATTGCTAAAAGCCCGGAAGAATGTAGTGAAGATAGATGGGGAGTTAGTTAACCCTGACGAGAGAGTTGCCCTCCCTTACTTCATTAGTAAGGGAGGGCAAGGGACCTGTTATATCGAGTGTCACAGAGGATAGAGGACACCATTGAGCAACTGGTAGTGCCTAAACCATACCGCAAGATGGTTTTGGAACTGGCCCAGAGGTTTTATTGGCCTGGGATCACTAAGGAAGTGGAACTGTACTGCTCTTCCTGTCCAGTGTGTCAGATTACTGCACCTATGCCACATTTCCGCAGTCCGTTGGTACCCCTGCCCATTATCGAGGTCCCTTTTGAGAGGATCGCCATGGACTTGGTTGGCCCCTTACTAAAGTCCACTAGAGGGCACCAGCACATCCTGGTAATAATGGACTATGCCACCCGTTACCCTGAAGCGATTCCTCTCCGAAACACCTCTGCTAAAACCATTGCCAAAGAGTTGTTTCAGGTTTTCAGCCGTGTGGGTCTTCCTAAAGAAGTCCTAACTGATCAGGGCACCCCATTTATGACTAGGGTGACCAGAGAACTTTGTAAACTACTGAAGGTGACCCAATTACGTACATCAGTATATCACCCTCAAACAGACGGGTTAGTGGAACGGTTTAATAAAACCTTAAAGCAAATGAGGAAGGTGGTGGATAAAGACAGAAAGAATTGGGATTATCTGCTCCCTTATCTGATGTTTGCCATAATAGAGGTTCCCCAATCGTCCACAGGGTTCTCTCCCTGTTTGAGCTACTGTATGGGAGGCACCCCCGGGGCCTACTGGATATTGCCAGGGAAACGTGGGAGAGTGAGAGTTCCCCTCATCGAAGTGTGATTGAACATGTGGTACAAATGCAAGATAGAATTGCCCAAGTGATGCCGATTGTGAAGGCACATTTAGCCCAAGCCCAATTGGCTCAACAAAGAATTTACAATTGTGGGGCCCAGGTCCGTTCCTTTGCACCTGGTGATAGGGTGATGGTGCTGATCCCCACGGTCAAAAGTAAATTCCTAGCCAAATGGCAGGGTCCTTATGATGTGTTGGAGAAAGTGGGGGTGGTGAATTATAAAATTAGCCAACCGGGAAGACGAAAACCTAAACAGATATATCACGTGAACTTGTTGAAACCATGGAAGGATAGAGAGTCCTTGGTCACTGAGACTACCCGATTTTCTGCTCCATTTGACCTGGCTGTCCCTGAAGTTGGGATAGCGGAGACTCTGTCCAAAACTCAGTGACAGGAGGCTAAAGAATTTGTGCTCCGTAATAGGGAGACGTTTTCAGACTTGCCAGGTTGGGTCTCCGTGGTTGAACATGACATTATCACCACATCAGGGGAGAAGGTCAAGTTAAAGCCTTATAGAATTCCAGAAGCCCGACGAGAGGCAATTCGCCAGGAAGTAAAAAAAATGCTTGAGCTGGGGGTGATAGAAGAGTCAAATAGTGATTGGTCTAGTCCCATTGTCTTAGTGCCCAAACCAGAAGGAAGTTGGTGGTTTTGTAATGACTTTCGCCGCCTGAATAAAATCACTAAGTTTGACACCTATCCTATGCCCCGCATAGATTAACTGATTGATGGCCTAGGCACTGCCCGATACATGACGACGTTATACCTGACCAAGGGTTATTGGCAAATTCCTCTCTCGGAGTCGACCAGGGAAAAAACAGCATTTGTAACTCCAGAAGGATCTTTCGAATATCGGAGGATGCCTTTTGGGTGACAGAATGCTCCCGCCACATTTCAACGCACCATGGATACGACCCTTCGGCCTCATCAAGCCTTTGCTGCTGCATACCTCAATGACGTTGTCATCCACAGTGAGGATTGGGACTCACACTTACCAAAAGTTTAGGCTGTGTTGGATTCCATCTGGAAAGCCGGGTTTACAGCCAATCCAAAAAAATGTACCCTTGGGCTAGAAGAGGCAAAATATCTGGGGTATACCATTGGAAGAGGTTTATTTGGGCGCCGATTACCTGAATAACACCAGCTGGTTGGCTGTACGGAAGTGTCTATCAGAGCCAGCAGCTCTGATAGGCTTTCCGAGTACAGCCCTCCGGCTCTCGAATGTCTATCCTCGGAACGTACGGGGGGTGCGTTCCTTGGATACCACTGACGGCCATTTCAACCAATCAGGTTCCCGGATTCTGGTTATCGGTAACCTGATTGGCTGAAGCGTCACCAAGGCGGGAGAAGACATCGGGGACGTGGAAGCATTAAGGTAAGTGCATATTACGGGGCACAGTGGCAACAAGGGCACAGTGGCAACAAGGGCACAGTGGCGACAAGGGCACATTGGCATGCACAGTGGCGACAATTGGCAACAAGGGCACAGTGGCGACAATAGGCAACAAGGGCACAGTGGCAACAAGGGCACAGTGGCGACAAGAGCACATTGGCATGCACAGTGGCGACAATGGGCAACAAGGGCATAGTATTTTTCAGCAAAAATAATGAAAGTATATTAGGCCTCATATTTGAGGTGAAACCAGGCGTACAAGATATAAACTGCCCAGGTCTGATGTGTACGGAGAAAGTGAATTGGTTTCAAGTGGTTAGAAGTCTTACAATAGAGAAAAGTTTGCACAGATAACTAACTAAGCAGATATCACAAGCCTTATCTAAGTAGAACCATTGTCAAGTAAAGAACTGGTTTCAAGTGAAGAGATAAATCCATTGTAGGATAGCCTCCCTAGACAGAACATTGACTCAGCCGTTCTAAAACAATGGCTTGTGTTGGCCAACAACATTTCCTGAGAAGAGAATATTTACACAGCTGAGCTAATATCCTACCTTCGTTAAGAGACAGTTTAAAATCCAATCCTCACAAACCAATGTACAAATTTGATTCTCTGAAAAGACGCTTGACATTAAAAGGATATATTTTAACTTTGAAAATTAATGTTCAGATTACCGATGACATCTTAGGACCGAAGGAAAAAGATGATCATCGCAAATGCTAATGTAGAACTTTGTAGAAGAAATAAGATATATGAGAAATTTGTTTTTATAGAAGTGTTACGGAAGCTAACCCACATTATGAAAAATGTCAAATCGTGATTATAAAAATGTGAATGAATCTGTTACACAAATTCATCACACCATTTTAAAATGATTTATGTATCCACATTGATAATTACATTGATTAAGAGATATAAGCTTATGCTTGCTTAGAAGAATGTTTTTGGAAATATGCAGTTATAAAGGAATTATATAGAAGCATGTTATGTGGAATACAAAAGTATACTAATTGTATTTTATATAATATACAGATACCAGAATTGTATGCGTATAGGAATATATATATACTGTATATATATATATATATATATATATATATATATGTAGCCTTCCCCAAATAATATAAAAAATATCGTACAGATAATCTCAAAATAAAGGTGAGACACCTAGTGGTTGAAAGTGATATTACTTGAGATTCTCAAAGCCCAGAGAACAAGTCACAAATTAAATCGTCAGCCAATAGGAACCAGACATGTCTTGACAGGAACTCCCATAGAGACCATGGGCCAATGAATTAAGGACAGCTGTCAGATGGGCAGAACTTAGTATAACCTTTATGGTCCTATTGTTCTGATCGATATAGGAGAGATAGACCATGAGAGAAAGAGGGAGGAGAGTCAATCGATTAGAAAGATCAAGGAAGGGAGATGGATCAATGAACTGAAGGAGGAAGAAGAGGGAGGAGGGGCACATTAGGACGATGCATGAAGGCATCTTGTCATCCCATGAAGGGCCATAGAAAGCCACTGCATTATAACTTTGGTCATTTGCAAATAGCCATTTTGGAATCGGTAATTATGCCATTTTTATTCTATCAGAAATATATTGTTGTTCCCTAGGAATATTGAAGTTGTATATCGTGTAATCATGGTCTGGTCTCATAACCAATATCTGGTAAATTTTTCCTTAAAGAGTACAATATTTATCTTTTCATATTTTTACATATTCCAATTTAATGACAAAACAATCGTCCAATATATTTTACATTTTTGGCCTTTTACTTACCTGCAGTAAAGTAACAGGTTATGTATGTGAAATAGACGCTCTTGTTTCATTGTCTTTTGTATACAGTTATCCTTGAGAACTTGCCATGACACACAGATCAAAGGTATCGCATGCCCATTTTGGGGGTGTTTTATTGAATTGCAAGTCGTTCATGTAACGCAACTGGTATCCTAATTTCATGTAAATATCCATATTTTTGTCAACCAATAAATTAGCTATTTTGTATGATTATACGTCTCCGTGAATATGTTTCATAATATAGACTAAGGCCGCGTACACACGACCGAGAAACTCGTCGGACTAAACTCATCGTTCCGCCCGTCGAGTTTCTCGTTCAGCTGTCGAAAAGCTTGTCGAGCCAAATTTCCCCATAGAACAACGAGGAAATAGAGAGCATGCTCTATTTTTGGCTCGACCAGCTTCCCGACGGGATGCTCGGCGAAAAGTGTTCACACGACCAGTTTTCTCGGCAGAATACGTCTCCCATCGAGGTTCTCGCTGGATTCTGCCGAGAAACTCGGTCGTGTGTACGGGGCCTATGTCATATAGATTGACTTGTATTTAAAAATGTCTTCGTTATCAAAGAATTCAATATAATTTTCTGTGCGGGTTAATTATTACCTTAAGAAAGCACAACAATAGTGACTGCATTTGATGGCATGGCACAGTGGTGACAATTGATGGCACAGTGGCTGCGTTTGATGGCATGGCACAGTGGTGACAATTGATGGCACAGTGGCTGCGTTTGATGGCATGGAACAGTGTTGACAATTGATGCCACAGTGGCTGCATTTGATGGGCACACTGAGGCTGCAATTTTTTGCTTTTGAGCACCAGCCGCCACTGGCCAGAGGTGCGGGGGTGCTAGTGACACTCTGAGCCGTTCGGATGCATTTGGAGGCACTCGGAAATACTCAAAAAACACTCAGAAATGCTCCTTTCCAAAGTGTTTCCGAACCTCCCAGAGGGTTTCCTCTCCGAGTATTTCGGCCCCCCACCTCTGGCCAAATGCAGTACTGCATAGAATAGAATTGATTGCAAGCATGCAGTGCTTGGATTACAAGCATTCTCCTGGAACGGATTATGCTCGTAATCCAAGATTCCACTGTATGTTGTGATCGTTAAGATGCCCTCTTATTCATTTTTTTAACCACTTTAGGACCGCCTCCTGCACATATACGTCGGCAGAATGGCACGGCTGGGCACAAGCACGTACAGGTATGTCCTCTTTAAGTGCCCAGCCATGGGTCACGGGCGCGCGCACAGCTGCGACCCGGCCTGAAGCTCCTTCAACCGTGACCACGGGACCCACAGACCAGATCGCCGCTAGAGTCCCGCAATCGGTCCTCGGAGCTGAAGAACGGGGAGAGCTGTGTGTAAACACAGCTTACCCATTCTTCACTGTGGCGCGTGATTTGTTGTGCGTTCCCTTTTCTAGGGAAACACAATCAATGATGTCACACCTACAGCCACACCCCCCTACAGTTAGAAACACAAATGAGGTCACACTTAACCCCTTCAGCGTCCCCTTGTGGTTAACTCCCAAACTGCAATTGTCATTTTCACAGTAAACAATGCATTTTTAATGCATTTTTTGCTGTGAAAATGACAATGGTCCCAAAATTGTGTCAAAATTGCCCAAAGTGTCTGCCATAATGTTGCAGTCATGAAAAAAATCACTGATCGCCACCATTAGTAGTACAAAAATAAAATAATAAAAATGCAATAAAACTATCCCCTATTTTGTAAACGCTATAAATTTTGCGCAAGCCAATCGATAAACGCTTATTCCGATTTTTTGACCAAAAATAGGTAGAAGAATATGTATCGGCCTAAACTGAGGAAAAAAATTTTGTTTTATATATTTTTGGGGGATATTTATTATAGCAGAAAGTAAAAAATATTGCATTTTTTTTTAAATTGTCGCTCTATTTTTGTTTATAGCGCAAAAAATAAAACCCGCAGAGGTGATCAAATACCACCAAAAGAAAGCTCTATTTGTGGGAAAAAAAAGGACGCCAATTTTGTTTGGGAGCCACGTCGTACGAATCGCAAAAACTGGCCAGGTCCTTTAGCTGCCTAAAGGTCTGGGTCTTAAGTGGTTAAACTATTGATGTCTGACAAATAGCTACAGTATATGCAATGCCATACAGTATACAAGTAATGTATGGGTGTGTAACAGCTAATTATGAAATTGTATTTCTTTTGCCCTTTTGTTTTTTTTAATAGACATTTGCAGTGGGAAAAAAAGGACGCCAATTTTGTTTGGGAGCCACGTCGCGCAAATCGCAAAAACTGGCCAGGTCCTTTAGCTGCCTAAAGGTCCGGGTCTTAAGTGGTTAAACTATTGATGTCTGACTAATAGCTACAGTATATGCAATGCCATACAGTATACAAGTAATGTATGGGTGTGTAACAGCTAATTATGAAAATAATTAAGGGCATATTTATAAAGTAGTGTATATGACATTCGGTATACAGTCATTGCAAGTGAATCATTCACTCTATATAAATAAAAAAAACATTTTAAGGCAGATGTACCTGCAGTGAATGTTTGATGAATGTCACAATCACTGTTATATAAAATGTATAATTGCTAATACACCTTTTATAAAACATTTTGCCATTTTTTCATGGCAAGCGATCATTGAATAGCTAGCATAAGACAATTTCACAGCTTGAATAATTAAATTATCTAAAATTTATAATTAACTGCAAATGTTTATTAAAAAAAAAAGAGCAAAAGAAATACAATTTCAACTTTTTCCAAATGGAATTTGAAGTATGCAAAGCAATAATGAACCATCAGAGTGTATAAAGTGTTCAGGTAAAAAAAATGTATGTTTGTATAACTGGATGGGACATAAGAAAACTGAGCAACAGAAAAGCACGAACGGGGCAGAAGGTATTCCATCAGCACTACAGCTTAACATCACAAGAGCAATAAAAATGATTGTTTCTAAGGACTGAAGAAATCTGTATTTGATGTCAGAGTTACGCCTCCAATCCTGACATATAAAAGATAGCACTGACATTACATGCTGACACATGGTCTGAAGATTCCCAATCTATACTTTAAAAGCAAACAAAACAACGATAGGTGGGTAAATTATTACACTATTTGGTCTTTTATAATGGTCACATTCCTCATAACTTACTTTATCTTTACGCCACAGAGTTTAATCTACAGCTTCAAGGGCTAAAAGAGCATCAAGGTAATGGACTTTTGTTACTGTTCTGTATTTTATGTTTCACTTATTCTGATACCATGAAAAAATCTGTAAAGGAAAAGCCATAATAATATGGCCTAGGAGTAGGATACATGTCTTTTGGGATGCAGCATTAATATGGCGTCTGTACACCCACATCTTTTTTCATCTGGTTATTGGAGAAAACAGGGAAGGGTTAGAGCCCCTGACAGGTTTTTATTGTTGTCTAATTAGGCTTTTGACCAAACTCCTAAAGACGCGTACAAACACGACCATTTTAAATGGTCTAGAAAAAACAAAGTTTTTTTCAATGTGATTCTTGTCAAGCCTGCCTTGCCTACACACGATCGTAAAAAAAAAAAAAATGCTTGAGCAAAGCACGGTGATGTACAACACGTAAAACAGCACTATAAAGGGGAAGTTCCATTTGGATGGCGCCACCCTTGGGGCTGTATTTGCTGATTTAGTGTTAGAAAAAGTATGGTGAGAGACGATTTGCGCTTTTCAGTCTTCATGCTTTTCAGTATGTTACAGCGTGACGAATGTCCTATCTCCATTACGCGCAACAGTTTTACCAGAACGAGCACTTCCGTCTCATAACTTGCTTCTGAGCATGCATGTTTTTTTCCCTGTGGTTAAAGCCTACACACGACCGTTTTTCACAACCTGAAAAACGACAACATGAAAAACGACGGGAAAAAATATAGCATGTTCTAAATTTTTATTGCCCCTTTTTCACATCATGACAAATGTCATTTTTCACGTCATAAAAAACGGTCGTATGTACGCGGCATAATTCAATTTTAATGGCCACAGTTCTCATTTCTGAGCTCAACAGCAGATATCTTGGGTAAAATAGACCTTTTCATATAGCCCATTAAATACATAAACTATATGCTTACCTCTCAACATTTTGAGATGGGAATGAGGGACACCTACCGGCAAACATATGAAGCTATGGGAAACGCCCCCTGCCACACCCCTTAAAAGAGAATTAACCCCAAATAAGTAAGGGCTTTTTTTTTACCACTACTATTCCTTTATATTGGCTTTTAAAATGCACAAATACAGGAATTTAGAATTTGGAAGAAAGGTTTAGTTCTGGGAAACACTTTTTACAAAATAAAAATTGCATATATATCAGACCAAAATGAGGGACAAACGAGAAGGAAAGAGGGACATTGCTTCAAATCAGGGACAGTCCCTCGAAATTAGGGACAGTTGGGAGCTATGCTCTGTGGTAAGTTGCTTTGGTTTGTTCAGTCATGTTTGCAGTGGAAAGCTGGTTGAAAGTACATTTTCTTTATCTATGAAGGAGTTTTTGCTCGGGGTAAGATTATCTTCAGAATTATCTGCACCCATTTACATTTTTAATGGCTGTTCAGCATTTTTGTCACCTTTTATGCATTACTTAATGCCAAATATCATGCTAATAATATATTACACCTAAGTCAATTATTATTTATATACTTGTAGTCAGAAATATGTTAGATATATGACCATTTATACAGCTGAGCAGGGATGAAAGGGCACAAAACCTCTCCATATTATACACTCATTAGAACTAAGAAGTCAAAGCAGCTGGAAACAAGTTCTATACTTTGCATCTTGCTATATATATGCCATGAACCTAGAACTGCTTTGAGCACACAGCTGGCTACATGTAGACAGAATGAACAATATTATTATGAAATTCTTTTTGAATTTTGATATAACATTTGACAATTTTAAAAAAGAAAATCAATTTTTAACTTTAAATAACATATACATGCATTAAAACTTTTCTCATATATACAGGCTGCGGTTAAGGAAAATATAATGATGTTACTATTGAAAGTGGATTTTACATTAATCAATCAAGGGTACATGTCAGCGCTATAAAATGGCACCACACGTTACAGTAAAAGATTGGTTTGCGAGCATAATTCATTCCAGAAACATGCTTGTAATCCAAAGCACTTGTATATCAAAGCATTTTTTTACAGGGTATAAAAGAGAAGAGAGGCAACTTTAAGTGTAGCAATAAGTTGCTAAGTGTTGTACCTTCATTAAATGTAACCATATTGCTACACTTAAAAGCTCCTCTCTTCTTTTTTATACTCAGTTGTGACATGACGCTACTCTTATATCAAGACATCGCTTGTATATCAAGGCAAAATTTATTAAATCATTTTGCTTGTCTTGCAAAACGCTCTCAAACCAAGTTAATCTCAAACTAAGGTTTTACTGTATTAGCTTTTAGTAAAAATACCTCATTCTTACCATAAAACATTTTTTTTGATCCAGAGGCGGATTATTATTTTTTCAATGCTAATATTTTGCTGCAGGAACATCTCAGATTTGGAAAAAAATATTTATATTTTAAGAATTAGATTAAAAGAGAAGTATGGCCAAAGCTTTTTTTGGCTATGTATCTCCTGTGTTTCAGTTTACCTCTCAGCAGCTGCACCTACTCCTTTCCCCTCTTGGTGCTCCAGTGAGCACTGTCCCTCCATTGGCTCCTGCTGGTGTCAATCAAATGCTGTGACGAGAGGCTACCTAGTCAATTCAGGGTGGCATGGGAGTGAGCCTGTACAAGTGCCCCCATAGAAAGCCATTTTCTATAGGGGAACTCACTGAAGAAGAGGAGACAGGAGCGCCCACTGGGGACCCCAGAACAAGAGGATCAGGGCTGCACCACTGTTCAAGCAGGTAAGTATGACATGTTTACTGATTTATTTAAAAATAAAAATGTAATATCACTTTAGGTCAGAAGTAGGGATGAGCCGAACACCGACCGACCCCCCCCCCCCCCCCATCATTCGGTTCGCACCAGAACCTTCGACCGGACCGAACGTTCGCGCGAACATTTAGAACCCCATAGAAGTCTATGGGACTCGAATGTTCGAATTCAAAAGTGCTCATTTTAAAGGCTAATATGAAAGTTATTGTCGTAAAACGGGTTTGAGAACCCAGGGCTTGTCCCAGGGTACATTTTTTTCTGGAGCAGTGGTTTTAATGATGCTAAAAATTCCTTTAAATATCGTACCTGCTGGGTGTTACTATAAGGCCTCGTACACACGAGGGGATATGTCCGCTGAAAACGGTCCGATGGACCGTTTCAGCAGACATCTCCGCTCGTGTGTATGGGCTAGCGGACAGATTTCTCCACCCGACAGATTTCAAAGCAAGCTTTGAAATCTATCCGGTGGAATCTGTCCGCCCGACATGTCTGCTGGTTAGTACACTTACCAGCAGACATGTCGTCCCCCACCGCCGCCGCGCCGCCGCCGAATGGATTCGGCGCATGCGCGGAAGTGTTTAACTTCCTGGTGCGGTGACGTGGCGGTGACGTGGCGGCGTCAACGTCACCGCCGCGTCACCGCCACGTCACCGCGCCGTCCGGTGGCGGGGAATTTGATCCGACGATGTGTACACGCCATCGGATCAAACTCCCGATCGGACATATCCGATGGAAATGGTCCGCGGACCGTTTTCATCGGATATGTCCGATGGTGTGTACGAGGCCTAAGAAAAAAGTCATTTAAAACTGCTTGCGGCTTTAATGTAATGTCTGCAATATGGATGAAAATTATTGAGAAAAATAGCATGGGTTTCCCCGCCCCCTCCCCCCAGGTCATTACCAGACCCTTTGGCCCTATATCCTTTTTTAATAGCAGTATACGGTCAGTGCAAACAAGACAGGGACTGTAGGTTTGTTGTTAAGTAGAATCTGTTTGTAATTTTGAACTGGTACTTTTTTAAAGTGTAGCTTCAGCCATAAAATCTATTTTTTAAGCTTTTTGGAAAACATAGAGATGGGTTATCACCCATGTAACATTTGTTTTGCTGTCTGTGTGCATCTGTTCAGAAGATTGCACCTCACTTTCTGTCCCAATGACAAATGATTTTTTGAAAATTTGGGTTTGTTGGTGCCCCTTGGCCTCCTGACTGTGTTTAACCACTTAAGGACCTCCTCCTGCACATAAACGTCGGCAGAATGGCACGGCTGGGCACAAGCACGTACAGGTACGTCCTCTTTAAGTGCCCCACGAGACCCGTGGACCCGATCTCCGCTGGAGTCCCGCGATCGGTCGCCGGAGCTGAAGAACGGGGAGAGCTGTGTGTAAACACAGCTTGCCCGTTCTTCACTGTGGCGCTGTCATTGATCTTGTGTGCCCTTATATAGTAAAAATGACAATGGTCCCAAAAATGTGTCAAAATTGTCCGAAGTGTCAGCCATAATGTCGCAGTCACGAAAAAAAATCGCTGATCGCCGCCATTAGTATTTTTTTTATTGAAAATGCAATAAAACTTTCCCCTAAACTGAGGAAAATTGTTTTATTTATATTTTTGGGGGATATTTATTATAGCAAATAGTAAAAAATATTATTTTTTTTTCAAAATTGTCGCTCTATTTTTGTTTATAGCGCAAAAAATAAAAACCGCAGAGGTGATCAAATACCACCAAAAAAAAGCTCTATTTGTGGGGAAAAAAGGATGCCAATTTTGTTTGGGAGCAACGTCGCACGACCGCGCAATAGTCAGTTAAAGAGATGCAGTGCCGAATCACAAAAACTGGCCGGGTCTTTTAGCTGCCTAAAGGTCCGGGTCTTAAGTGGTTAAAGGTTCAACTTCACATCTATGCAATGCATCAGAGTATGTGCCTTGCTGCAGAACAGCCTATTAATTTGAGAATGAACTGCCTGCCACCCCTTTTTTTTTATTTACACACATTATATATATATATATATATATATATATATATATATATATATATATATATATATATATATATATATAATGTGTGTAAATAAAAAAAAATCACAAAAATAAAAATGCATGCTAACAAAAGCACCACGCATTTTGATGCAGCTGCACTAAAAAATGTAATTGAAAAAAGGCCCATGCACTTTGGTGCTATTGAGGGGTGGCAGGCAGTTCATTCTCAAATTAATAGGCTGTTCTACAGCAAGGCACATACTCTGTGCATGTAAATAAAATTAAAAAAAAATCACAAAAATTCATGCTAACAAATACACCATGCATTTTTTTGAGAATCGTGAGAGAATCGTGATCTTCATTCTAAGCAAAAGAATTGTGATTCTCATTTTTCCCAGAATCCTGCAGCTCTACTGCCTTTAGGAATTAATATGAGAAACACAAGCAAATCTATTCAGGTAGCTTAAGGTGCACACAGTACAGAGGACACAGACAGTACACCACATGAAAATACTGCAGCTAGCACAATCACCTGCCTGCCTGTCAGTAAATCAGGAAGAGCCGATCTAGATAAACTGAATACAACACCTGGGATGCATATATATCTTCTAGACACTGGGGCCCAGATTCACAGAGCGATTACGCCTGTCTAACCGGTGTTAGACAGGAGTAATTTCAAATTTTGCGCGCCGTATCACTAGTTTGAATCCTCAAACCATGATACGGCGGCTTTGGGCTTCGATCCGAGAGGCTTACGTCTTCGTAAGCCTTGGGATCTACGCTGCAAACTTTTTGCGGCCGCTGGGAGGAGTCCGCGTCGTTTTCAGCGTCGGGATATGCAAATGCCTTTTTACGAAGATACGAGCGGCCTTCGCAATCGCTTACGTCATTTTTTTTCTACATACTGTTAGACCAGCTATTTGCTGGTCTAACGGTGCGTAGCCCATGTTAAGTATGGCCGTCGTTCCCGCGTCGAATTTTTTTTTTTTTTATACGTAACTCGTTCGGGAATAGGAATGTCCGTAAACGACGCTACTCAAAAAAAAATGACGTAACGACGTGATTTCGCGCAATGCACGGCGGGAAATTTCTGAACGGAGCATGCGCAGTTCGATCGCCGCGGGAACGCGCCTATTTTAAATGCTTCGCGTAGATGGCTTGTGCCGGGAGAAATACACTACGCCGCCGTAGTTTACTGGACAAAATCTACCGGGATTCCAAGTAGAGCCAGGTGAAATACGGCGGCGTAGAGTATTTCTGATACTCTACGCGAATCTAATTGTATGTGAATCTGGGCCTGTAACTGTAACTGACTAGCCTGCCTGCCTGCCTGCTCTATCTAACTCCAAAAAATTACATTCTCTCTCTCTCTGTCTCTCTCTGTAAACCACATACACACTACACAAGGCCGACTTTCAGGCAGCATTATATAGTGTGGGGCATGTACTAAACCCCCTGAGCCATAATTGGCCAAAGCCACCCTGGCTTTGGCCAATTATGTCTCTCCGTTTTTTGCGCGCTCTGATTGGCCAAGCATGTGGGTCATAGTGCATGCTTGGCCAATCATCAGCCAGCAATGCACTGCGATGCCGCAGTGAATTATGGGCCGTGACACGCCACTCGAATTTGGCACGAACGGCCCAAAACGTTCGTAAATCGATGAACAATCGAACATACGATGTTCGAGACGAACATGAGTTTGACTCGAATACGAAGCTCATACCAATCAGAAGACTGGACAAACAAAATTAAATCTTTTGTCATGTATAACACTTCACATATATCTATTTCCACTGTATATTTAATGGATTCTTTGGAGTTTAAGAATGATGTCAGCCTTGTGTAGAATCCATCTCTCCACCTCCACAAAAAAAAAGTTATTTCTAGGAAATCATAATTATTGCATATGTCTTAGTTATCTAATCTCCTTCTGTTTCAGCAATGGTCTTTCGTGCAGTATTGTCGATTTTGCTCATCACATATGGTTTGTGCATGCTGGCTGAGAGGACACAGGGGAGTTTCCTTCATTTTTTCTCACACAGCGATGCTTGTAATATGCAGGTATTATGGCCATATTTGTTACTAAATTATAGATAACAACATATTTCACTTTCATTATGAAAAAGAAGGATCTTGCATGTGCTAGCTCAATAGATTTACATTCTCAAGTCACTAAGCTCTTTTTCCCATAGCTTATTCCAACTGTGCTGATATGAAAGGTAATTTAAGAGGGAAATGACAGAGGACGCATTGGAGAAAACAGGCAACATATTAATAATTAAACATGGTTTACAAGCTGATTTATATAATAGGAGTTTCTAGTCAAATTCACTGATATCTGTGCAAATGTTTCAGAAACTTGTCATTTGAATTATATTAACAAAAATGTGGGGCGAGCTATAATTTCCAACACAGTTGGAACAAGTTGGCTATTAATGCCATGAAATAATTCTGCAATCACGTGCAAGATTCTATTAGTTGAAAATGACAGAAAAATGCTTATTTTTTTGTGCAGCTACTCGCTTAGAAGTTAAATAATAAAAAAAATTGTGAACATTAACCACTTCATTCCTGGGCACTTAAACCCCCTTCGTGCCCAGACCAATTTTCAGCTTTCAGTGCTGACGCATTTTGAATGACAATTGCGCGGTCATACAACACTGTACCCAAATTATATTTTTATCATTTTTTTCCCACAAATAGAGCTTTCTTTTGGTGGTATTTGATCATCTCTGCAATTTTTATTTTTTGCGCTATAAACAAAAAAAGACAGAACATTTTGAAAAAAAAAAAACAATATTTTTTACTTTTTGTTATAATAATATCCCAATTTAAAAAAAAAAAAATTATATATTTTTTTCCTAAGTTTAGGCCGATACGTATTCTACATATTTTTGTTAAAGAAAATTGCAATAAGCGTATATTGATTGGTTTGCGCAAAAGTTATAGCGCCTACAAAATAGGGGATAGATTTATGATTTATTTTTTATTTTTTATTTTTTACTAGTAATGGCGGCGATCTGCGATTCTTTTTGTCAGGCCTGCGATATTGCGACGGACATATCAGACACTTTTGACACAATTTTGGGACCATTCACACTTATACAGCGATCAGTGCTATAAAAATGCACTAATTACTGTATAAATGTGACTGGCAGGGAAGGGGTTAACACTAGGGGTTGAGGAAGGGGTTAACTGTATTCCCTGGGTGTGTTCTAACTGTGTGGGGGGAGGGGACTGACTGGGGGTGGTGACCGATGCTGTGTCCCTATGTACAAGGGACACAGATCGGTCTCCTGTCTCCCTGACAGGACGTGGAGCTCTGTCTTTACACACAGAGCTCCACGTCCCTGCTGTCACCGCCGATCACGGGTACCTGGCGAACATCGCAGTCGCCAGGCACACACATCGGCTCCTCAGCAATGCGCCGGCACAGTGTTTACCCGCTATGCGCCCCCCAGCGGCGCGTGTGGGTAATGCACATAAAAGGACATCCAAAGACGTCCACTCGGCACTTGAGAGCCGCGCTGTTGACGTCTTTCGTCTATAGCTCGGGTCTCAAGTGGTTAAAAAAATTTAAAAATATATATATTGATTTTAATGTTGAATTGGTCAAGGTATCAGTTTTTAAAATAAATGGTAGAATACGTCTCTAACTTAAATGTTTTCTTTAGTTTCGGATGCAGTGGGGAGCAATTAGAATGCCGGCTGTTTTTTGCTCTGTGTTCTGTTGGACAGATTGTCCATCTCTTCCTGTCCTAGTGACACCATTGTATGTGATGGGAATGTTTCAATGCGTACTAAGAAAGAAAGTAATAACAGGCTAACAGGGGTTCTAGCCTCCCCCTTGTACTACTTAAAAACTAGATTTTTGGCTTACCTGTAAAATCCATTTCTTGGCATACACAGAGGAGCTTCATTAATCATTATTAAAAGGGTAATGCGCCACCTACAAATGATTTGACACTGGCAAAAAAGACAAGAAGTCTCCTCCTAGATGTAACCCCTCCCCTGCAGGTAAGTCTTCAGTTTTGGTAGCAAGCCATAAACCACAATACAGAGGGGAGTGGTCCTTGAGTCCCATGATGTATTTCAAAAAATGTATTTTATAGGTAAGTCAAAAATCCAGTTTTCTTGATCATGTATCATGGGATGCAGAGCAGCTTCATTAATCCATACTAACAAGGGTGTCCCAAACTACCCTTGAGAGGTACAAAGAGAAAGTCTGATTAATGATTGCGACAGTCAAATACAGGTAATCCTAAATAGCATGAACCACATCCAAATGTGAAGAGCCTTGTCTCCTGGGGCCTGAGGCCCAAAGGGGAAAAAGAAGATAAGATAAAGTCCTGGATGAGCTAGAAGGATGAAATCACCTTAGACAAAAAAGATGGCTGAGGTAAAAGAACTACTCTAACATGCAGGAGTATCAATAACAGCTCCTTGCAGAACAGCCAGTTCTGAGACCCAATGAGTTGAAATAATGGCAACCAAAAACACAAACTTTCATGTCAAAAGAGCAGTAAGGAGTAAAGTAGGGAGCTTGAATCCAATCTAGGGTTTTGTTCTTTAACAGAAATAACCAAATTGAGATCCCACGGAGAAAAAGGGTAGTTTAGCCAGAGTAGTGACACCCTGTACAAAGGCATGCAATAGGAATGAGAAACAACACACCTCTGATCAATGACGACCAAGTTCAAAATCTGCCCCTAAAGACCCATACACACCATCAGATTATCTGCAGATTTTTGTCTTCAGATTTACCAAAACCATCTAATATGAGGTCAAACCTTAAGAGTTTCAATTTGTATGCAATCAGGCAGGTTCTTGTACTACATGGATTTGGTAAATCTGAAGACAAAAATCTGCAGATAATCTGATGGTGTGTATGGGGCTTTAATCGTACTTAGGTTCAGATTAACTCCTGTTTGGAGAAAAAGCCCACAAGATACATGTGAGGATGGAAATTCTAGACCTCACACCAAGAAATATGATTTTCAGGTTTTATGGTAAACCTTTCTCAAAAAAAGTCTACCTGGCTCTCAAAAGTGTAGGAATAAAATAAACTGGCAAGAACACTGAAGACCTACCTTCTGAGGAGAGGTTAAATCTAGAAGGGGATTTACTGTCTTTTTTGCAAGCATACAGTCACCCATATGTGGCTTATAACCCTGTTAGTAAGGATTAATGAAGTTGCTATGTGTTATGTGATATATGATAAAGAAATATGTTTTTACTGGTGTTTTTTTCTCTGTTTGAGATATCAATCCTCACTTCCAGGTCCAGGGTAAAATAAAAAATAAAAAAAGGTACAGTACATCTCTGCAATACTTGTACATGTATTTATCCCTAAATAAAAACCTGCAAGTATAAATCTGTAGATGCACGCTCTTTTGTCTGATGGACTTTTTTCATCAGAAATTCCGATCATGTGTGGGCTCCATCTGACATTTTTCCGTCTGTGTTTAGAAATAGAAAATTTTATATTTTTTTCCGATGGAAAAAAAATGGGAAATTCCTATCGTCTGTGGGAAACTCCAACGGAGAAAAAACCCACGCATGCTCAGAATCAAGTCAACGCATGCTCGGAAACAGTGAAATTAATTTTTCTCGTCTCGTCGTAGTGTTTTACATCACCGTGTTTTGGACAGTCAGAATTTAGTCTGACAGTGTGTATGCAAGACTGATGGAAGTCAGCTTCATCGGAATTCCGACGCAAAATTCCATTGGATTTTATTCCATCAGAAATTACGATTGTGTGTACGCAGATTTAGTTTCCCGAAGGCAGCTGACAATCCCATGTACTGTATTGACTTTACTTGAATTCCAAGCAGCGTTGTTAACCCTGCCTGAGCTCTCCACTGGTGGACTACAATATCTCTCCTTTATGTTATGGAGATAAGGAGGGCTGATACAACTGCTGCTGAAGCAGTTTTGCCAGCTTATGAATATAGTATAATGAAAATAACTTTCTAACTTGGAAAATAGCAATCAAAAATATTCCTTAGCGCGTTCACATAATACCCTTGAATTACACCAGTAAGTCTTTTTTTGTAAAGGAAGCATCCACTCTACTTTAAATTAATTTATTGATTTTGCCATCACATAAGGTGAGATATGTGTTAGCATGATCTGTGATTGATCCATGGACCATTAATCTGTAAGGTAAATGAACCATCTTTACTGATGCATAGTTGATTGAGAAAATCTCTGATGAACATGAACACAATATGAATGCTGTATGCACCCTTTTTGGCCTATGAAGCAGAAATAAATGGCATACTGAAAATATGAAAAGTTTGAAATAAACAATAAAATGGAGAAATCCATATTAACCACTTGGACATTAAAGCACATTTTTTTGAATGCAACTACAAAAATGTATTAGTTGCTATGTTTATATGAATATAATAGGAGCCTAAGTGTATTTGCACATTTACAGACTGAATCTACTGTTGGAACTACTGTGTAAACACAATGGGGTTGATTTACTAAAACTGCTGTAGTGTAAAATCTGGTGCAGCGCTGCACAGAAAACCAATCAGCATCCAGGTTTGTTTGTCAAAGCCTATTTGGACCTAGCTAAAGAAGCTAAGTAGCTATCATGCACAGCTGCACCAGATTTTGCACTCTCCAGTTTTAGTAAATTAACCCCAATGAGCAAAATCTGGTGTAGCTCTGCACAGAAACCATCAACTTTCAGGATTATTTGTCAAAGCCTAATTTAAGAAGCTGAAGTTAGAAGTTGATTGGCTATCACAGATGCACCAGATTTTGTACTACAGTTTTAGTAAATCAACCCCTATGTGTTGTTGCATGTTGAGGCTGAGCTGTACACACAAGTATTCATTTCTACTCACATTAACACTAAGCATGTAATTACAGAGGGAACAATAAAAAATAGAGGATGTTACCATGAAACAGGTACTGTGGGTTTTGTAAAAGTTGTTCACTTTAGCCTTTTTCTCTTTTAGCTAAACCGAGCAAGCTGGAAAATGGAATAAGGAGACACTATAACATTTGAGCTTAAGCTATTAAGCTCTGTAAACAAAATCTGTTTTTATACAGAGCGGCCAAGCTCTGGCCTGAAATGGCGAGTTTGCCAAGCCTTAGGTTTAGGAAATAGGAAGGGACAAGTTAACTTTTACAAGAAAAATTATTTACAATTTGCTGGTTATTTTGACATAATTTAATTCGAGGTAACTTCTGCTAATGCATTGTTTCTCCTACTGATTGCTGCTGCAGAAGGGGGGTCCATGCAAAAAGTTCTTGCAGCAAAGATCAGAAGGAGGAGACCTACGAAGTGTTGGAGATCTGGAAGAAGGAGATGTCATAAAGGTAAAATATCAGTTTTGTTTTCTTATGGTAGATTTACTTATTATTTAATGCTTAGGCAAAAAGCTGTTTGCATTATTATTATTACAGGTACTTATATCGCGCCATCAATTTACACAGAGCTTTACATATTTATTATACATTCATATCAGTTATTGGAAATTACAGTTTCCATTTCCAGTTAACCTATAAGATAAAGATACTCAGTTTTTCGTGCTAACCACTATGCAACTTGTGGAGCATCGAACTGTGGAAACACAATTGTTCTAAGATTCAAAAAATCTAGTTATAAAGAAAACCCAAGAAGAGCAATCATATACTGTATCTAAAAAGAATAATATCCACTGGCTTGTGTGGTGGTTCGACCATGCCAGCAATTAATGTTGCATTAATGGGCTGTGCCCTTGAGGTGCAATTTGGGTCAGTGTAATGTCTGTTTGGCACTCAAAGTAAGGACAGGCCTGTTAGACTATGTCAAGTTAATGTTCACTTGTGTAACTGTGACTTTTACTGGTTAGGTTGTTATTTTGGAAATAAAGCCATGGTCTTGCCCTTTCCAACTTAATCAGACTCATCTTTGGGGGGAAGGGTTCCTTTTAAGATATGGTTATGGCTTTAAGAAAATGCTTCTCCGCATTCATGCAAGGAGAATGCCGAAAAAAAAATTTCTGTTCAATTTATTGTAAAGTCTTTTTAAATCCTACAAATGGAGGGAGCAATTTTACAGAAGTGTATTAAAAAACGGTATCATGTAAGAAATTCAAGTTATATTATCTGTCTTCAGAAAATTAAGAGTACTTGTACTTTGCCTGTAAAATACTTTTACAACTCATTCTGTCCCATTAAAAATAATAATTATGCAAAGTTCAGAGGTTTGAAAAGCATCTGACAGTGATTACATAAACACATATTTAAACCTTTATAAATAAGGAAAGATTTAAAAAAAAAGTTAAAAAATGAAACCAAGCTCTGTAGGGTATTCTAAATAATCTGAAAGGGCTGAAAAGTGAAAAACAGTGAAGATACTGGTATTTGGATCCAAAGTATACACAGTATAATAGTGGCAAAGGCAGGATGTAAACTCAAATTTCTAATAACTATTAGGAGTTTTTTCCTATATTTTTAGACCCAGACATTTAAGTTCTCCATGGTAATCCATCTTGGATAAGTTGGAGTTGGAGTAATCAGAAGGTCTGTGAACTGCTGAAGGAATAGCAGACCCTTTCCTGAAGAATGGCTGTTCTGTAGGATTTTCATTGCGAGATCCACCTGCTTCTCTGCAATTGCCCAGGCTTTGCTGCTTTGAGATGTCATTAAACAATTTCATGGTCCAGTGCATAGGGCAAATTGTCAGACAGCATCTGGTAGGTCAGACTTACCGAAAAGTGACAGGGTGCAAAGGCCAGAATAGCTGTCCAGTCATGTGTTACTTTTTGTTTCACAGTACTTTGATTTTAGGGCTGGAAAAAAACGGTGTGGTCAAAAAGCATAACTCTGCAGAGTACTTTTGGTCGGTTTTCTTAAAAAATGTAAAATGTAAACCTTCGGAATACACATAAAACATTGCTGTTTATTTATTTTTTTATTATTAGTATTGATGGGCGTTATAAGTATTAGTTCTGTACAGGATGTCAATATATTACATATTAAGGCATTTATATTTCTAAATGTTTAAGCAATGTTTTTTCTTCCACTTGTTATCAGTTAAAGGCCCCTGCTGAGCTTGAACTTAGGCTGGATTCACAACAGATCGATAACTACAGAAATTTTGTTGAAGAACTTTTTGGTGGAGAAGCTCCTAAATCCTAATGTACTATTTGATCGTCTGCAGCTTGTTTAAACCACAAGATAAAAATGAAAGCCATTCTCATTTTAGATAAGCAAACTTAATAAATATATGGAAAATATACCTTTTTGCGTTTCTTTGAATTGAAAAAGCAGATACATACAGATTTCCTTACAACTCTACAATACTTGATACAGTATCTCACAAAAGTGAGTACACCCCTCACATTTTTGTAAATATTTTATTATATATTTTTTATGTGACAACACTGAAGAAATGACACTTTGCTACAATGTAAAGTAGTGAGCGTGCAGCTTGTGTAAATTTGCTGTCCCCTCAAAATAACTCAACACACAACCATTAATGTCTAAAACGCTGACAGCAAAAGTGAGTATACCCCTAAGTGAAAATGTCGAATTTGGGCCCAAAGTGTCAATATTTTGTGTGGCCACCATTATTTTCTAGCACTGTCTTAACCCTCTTGGGCATGGAGTTCACCAGAGCTACACAGGTTGCCACTGGAGTCCTTTTCCACTCCTCCATGATGACATCATGAAGCTGGTGGATGTTAGAGACCTTGCGCTCCTCCACCTTCCATTTGAAGATGCCACACAAATGCTCAATAGGGTTTAGGTCTGGAGACATGCTTGGCCAGTCCATCACCTTTTACCCTCAGCTTCTTTAGAAAGGCAGTGGTCATCATGGAGATGTGTTTGGGGTCATTATCATGTTGGAATACTGACCAGCGGCCCAGTTCCGAAGGGATGGGATCATGCTCAGCTTCAGTATGTCACAGTACATGTTGGCATTCATGGTTCCCTCAATGAACTGTATTTTCCCAGTGCTGGCAGCACTTATGCAGCCCCAGACCATGACACTCCCACCACCATGCTTGACTGTAGGCAACACACTTGTCTTTGTACTCCTCACCTGGTTGCTGCCACACACGCTTGACACCATCTGAACCAAATAGGTTTATCTTGGTCTCATCAGACTACAGGACATAGTTCCAGTAATCCATGTCCTTAGTCTGTTGTCTTTAGCAAACTGTGCAGGCTTTTTTGTGCATCATCTTTAGAAGAGGCTTCCTTCTGGAAGGACAGCCATGCAGACCAATTTGATGCAGTGTGCGGCGTATGGTTTGAGCACTGACAGGCTAACCCTACGCCCCTTTAACCTCTGCAACAATGCTGGCAGCACTCATACATCTATTTCCCAAAGACAACCTCTGGACATGACGCTGAGCATGTGCACTCAACTTCTTTGGTCGACCATGGCAAGGCCTATTGTCTTAAACCGCTGTATGGTTTTGGCCACTGTGCTGAGCTCAGTTTCTGGGTCTTGGCAATCCTCTCATAGCCTAGGCCATCTTTATGTAGAGCATGAGGTGTCATGTTGAACTTCCAGTGACCAGTATGAGAGAGTGAGAGCGATAACACCAAATCTAACACATTCACATCTCAGACCTTGTAACACTAACGAGTCAATTGACACCAGGGAGGGAAAATGGATAATTGGGCCCAATTTGGACATTTTCACTTAGGGGTGTACTCACTTTTGTTGCCATCGGTTTAGACATTAATGGCTGTGTGTGGAGTTATTTTTGAGGGACAGAAAATTTACACTGTTATACAAGCTGTACATTACTTTAGATTGAGGAAAGTGTAATTTCGTGTTGCCACATGAAAAGATATAATAAAATATTTACAAAAATGTGAGGGGCGTACTCTTTTTTGTGAGATACCTTATGTGCTATAATTTCAAAATGTGCATAACTATATAACAAAGAACAATTTTGTTTCCATAGAAATGGCAGTACTCTCAGATGAGTGATATGATGACATTTTGCAGTCAGGGAGGTAAATGATAAATGCTTTTAAAAGGAAAGAGAAAGATATTTTTACAGGCAAAGGAAAGATGTTATTTTTAAAGTTAACCTTACGTTATCAGATGGTAAATATTTTATTATGTTTAATTGTTGTTGTCTTAAAGTAAATCAATTTGGCATGTATCCTTCCGTATAAATATTCATCTCTTCTTTTCAGTTTATGAATTTTGGTTATTAACCAGCCATAAACCATTGAGTAGAAGATAAACTTTAGTGACATCTGAACTTGCCCAGTTTTTTAGTGACCACTAGACATATGCATGCATTTTCGTCCGTAAATCGGGTATTTTCGTTATCGTTTTAACAAACGAAAACGAAAGCGCAAGAAACAAAGTGAATACAGTGAATATAGGTAGGAATTGGTAGGAATTGAACGACGAAAATTTGACAAAGCATCGAAAATCTTCGTTTTCGGATGAAAACTTTCCCGACGAAAATTACATAAATCAAAACGATTTTTGGGAGTAACTAAATAAATGTATTTTCCAAACGAAAAAACGAAACAAAATATTCCAGTCTGCACATGTCTAATGACCACTAATAACCACTGGAAATCCTGACCTGCTGACTTTTAGGCTCACAGAAGCTGATAAACTGCAGATTACTGGCTTTTTGGTGGGGTTTTTTTAAAGCCCATAAACTGAACTCTATGTTAGCCTATGTGCACACATGGATGTTTTTTAGTGTTAATGAGCTTTGGAGTTTATTGTCTTTTTTCTGAATGCCCGAAATTTGCGTTCAAAGTGCCATCGTTCGGCGGGGGAAAAAAAACAAAAAAATGGAAAAAAAACGCTACACTGAAAAACGCTAATAAATGCTATTGCAAAAACGCTAAAAAAACATTGAAACGCTCCCTGCAAAGCTGCTGGTGTTTTTTTATAGCTTTTTTTTTTAGCTTCTGTGTGCATTAAGCCTTAGGGCTTATTACACTAGTCCACACACTATAAGCTCCCATTCACGCAAGTGTTTTTAGCTTGTTTCCCTTCACTAAATTACATCTCAACAGGATGTCCCTGATCAAAGTCTCAGCCCTATGCTGTACAGTAGCCTTTCTTAACCAGGGTTCAATGAAACTGTTGGTTCCTCCTGAGGTTGCTAGGAATTCCATGAACAATGAGCAATGTCTGCCTCTCAGATATGTTAGCTGCTGACAACCATGGTCTTTTTAGCCATGAATAAGGGAGCATTCTTCCCAATGACCTCAAGTGTGAGGAACAAATTTCCCAGTGACCATTACACTAATGTATCAGAAGCTGTACATATAGTAATTATTAGCAGGGTTCGGAGTTAAAAGGGTCAAGAAAAACTGCTGCTCTATGCCCTAAGTCAGGGGTGTCCAAACTTTTTTCAAAGAGCTCCAGATTTGATGATATTAACATGCGTGAGGGCCGACCATTTTTGCCTGACATTCTTTGAACCATTAAAATTCAGTCTAAGTGTGTTAGTTCGAGCACTAATACACCACCCAACAAGAATTCTTGGTGGTGGTGAAGAGCTGAGCTTGGGCGTGTTATTTGTATCTATCTATCTATCGATATAGATATATATCTTTTGTTGCCCCAACAAATCCCAGAGTGGCGCTCAAGACTAAGAATGAGCTCAGTATAAGTACAATGGTCCAGGAAACGAGATACAAGCTGCTGACACACTGGTATAACACTCCTGACAAACTCCATACGTGGAACCCTCAATTGCCTTCAACGTGCTGGAGGAGCCAGACAGAAAGGGGCACACTGCTCCACATTTGGTGGAAATGCCCGTTGATTACTCCCTTTTGGGACAAAATTATTGCCCTGATCAAAAATATAACGGAGACTAGTCTAGTGCTAGACGCAGCTTGTTGCCTGTTGCATGTCAACCATCTAGCACTCGCGAGATATAGTCATTCATTAACCAAGTACTTGATTAATGCAGCGAGGTCCTTGGTCCCTATTCACTGGAGGTCGTCCAGGGTGCCCTCCGTGGCAGATTGGCTAAAGAAAATCAGGGACACCTGTGAGATGGAGGACACCATAGCACAGGACAACTGCAGAGTAGAGGCCTTCCAGATTACTTGGAGACCATGGTTCATTTTCCGTTATTCACAGGAATATGATGACATCATGCTAAACCCTCACTGATGACCGGCTGGCTGTGAGAGACCCTGCGCGGCCGTTGGCCCGCAACTGTCAATCTGTAGTCTTTCCCTTTTCCTCTCCCCATGTTAGATTCAACTGACCAGCTGCCAGGCGTCGTCGCCTTACCAATCCCTCCCCCCCCCCGGGACCAAGCCCATCATCCGCCTGCTGTCCACTTTCCTCTTCTAGTTTCCTTCTCCTCTTCTCCCTCTCCTTTCCCCCCACCTAACCTTCTTTAATATACAGACTCACTTGCAATGTATGTCGATGATCCATAGAAATTCTAGGCTGATAACTTGTGTCTATTCCCGCCATCCGCAGTAGTTGATTTACTCTGCCGGCTCGAGGCAGAACCATTTCCCGAATAACTGTTCTCTGTAGGACTTACCTCTGTAGGCTGGGTCTCAGCCTCAGACTATCGCCTTAGATAAGAGGAACACCTTAAAGGCCTCACAGAATTATTTCCACATTGTATAACTTTGCCTTTGGCTGTAATTTACTTGCATGTGACATGCTGTTTAATATGTTATGTAATCCCTTTTTCATGTGTCTCTTCAATAAAACCTGAATGTTCAAAAAAAAAAAAGAATGAGCTCAGGAGTGTTATTTTATGTATACCTTATTTATCGGCGTATAACACGCACCTTCACTGGGGAGTTTCAGGGAAAAAAAATAAAGAACTGTCAAGCAAAATAAGGGTCAGTGCCCATCAGTGCAGCCTCCCCACTGCCATGAATGCAGCCTCCCCACTGCCATGAATGCAGCCTGATCCATGCCCATTTGCAGCCTAGGAGGGGCGGGACCAGCGATAACAGATTACATGCAGGAGAATCTCCTGTTTAATACCAAGTTGTCAGGGCACCAATTCTGCGGACTTCGATCGCGCGCACATGCGCAGTAGAACGACGCGACCGCACGTCTCTATTCAGCGCATGCGCGCGCACGTACACGGGCACGGTCCGGCGGCGCGACGTGTGCGAGAGCGCGCGTGCGGCGCGAACTCACGCGATTCCGTCTGAGCCAATCACAGGGCTCACCGCCCTATTTAAACCTGCCTCTGACAAATGGCAGGTTGCTGGTTTGTCATCAGCTCCTGTATGTGTCTCATTGCTGCGAACCTGTTTGTCCTGAAAACCTTCTGGCTTACCTGTTTGAATCCTGATCTCGGCCTGCCTTGGACTCTGCTGACCTCTCCAATCCTTGACCCCGGCTTGCACTCCTGGACTCTGCTAACCTCTCCAATCCTCTGATCCCGGCTCGTATCCTTGGACTTCCGCTGAACTCTCCGATCCTTGACCTCGGCTTGCATTACTGGACTTCCTTTGTTCTCTCTGACCCGTGATCCACAACCAATACCTCGAACTTGTTTGCCTGTTTGGTCCTCTGTTCCTGTTGGTGCCACGGACTGTCTCCTCGGCCTGTCTACAGATCCGGTGCCTTCCTTGATCTACACCTTGACCCAGTTTCCTGTTTCCGGTACCGGTGCCTCCCAAGCTGTCACCTCTCTGTCTCCATCACCAGAGGGCGGTCAGCACTGGTTCGCAAGGGTGAGCCGTCCGCAGCATCTTGGCCTCGGTAAGTTCTTTAGACTCTGACAGTACAAACCAGCCAGATGTCTGAGGCCGACCGGGTGCGCTCACCATTCGAACCTCTCTGCCAACAAGTCTCCGCCCTGACCGAAGCAGTGCAAAAACTACAGGAGGTATACCTCCAGATGGACGGCTGTCTACAGCAAATAGCCACTCCTCCGGGACCTTCTGCAGCCCCTACCGGCCAAACGACAGGGCACACAGCTCCGCCATCCTCTCCGGGTCCAGCAGTAATGATCTCGCACCCTGAACCCCGAGTACCTACTCCCGAACGGTTTGTAGGTGACCGAAGGAAGTATCGGGCCTTTAAGAATGCCTGCACCTTGTATTTTGCCTTACAACCCAGGACCTTTTGCTTGGAAGCCATAAAAGTAGGGTTTGTCATCTCCCTTCTCTCGGATGAGCCCCAGGCCTGGGCCCATGGCTTGATGGAACAAAGAAGCCCTGTTCTGGACACCATTGACGCCTTCTTCACCCACATGGCCAAGCTCTACGACGATCCGCTGCGCTCTGCCACCGCAGAAGCTACCCTCCACAATTTGAGTCAGGGCCGGCGGCCCATAGAGGACTATACTGCTGAGTTTAGGAAGTGGTCAGCTGACACAGGTTGGAACGAAGTGGCTTTAAAGTACCAGTACCGTCAGGGTCTCTCCGAGGCCCTCAAAGATGAACTTGCACGCTCTGAAACCCCCGCTTCACTGGAAGGCCTGATCCAAGCTGCCACCAAACTGAACCGACTGCAGGGAGCGGCGTTCTGAGCGGTTCCAGACCACCCGTCTCAGTTGGGCCCCACCAAGACAGCCTTCAGTACCCATTCCTCCACCTGCTTCATCCAGTCCTTCATTGCCGGATCCAGAGCCTATGCAGCTCGGCGCAGTCCGAGCACCACTCACCCCAGAGGAACGACTGCGCAGGGGACGGGAGAATCTTTGCCTCTACTGTGGCGCGGGTAACCACTTCCTCCTCAACTGCCCTGTCAGGCCTAGTAAGTTGAAACTTTCACCGGTGTTTAATTACCATACCTCCCAATTACCACAGACTTACATCGTGCTCTTTCTTTCTCTTCAGCTTCTGGACGGGGAGACCCGCCTGCCGGCAATCGTTGATTCTGGAGCTTGCAGCAGCTTCTTGGACTCTACTACGGCCCGGAAGTTGCATGTCCCCTGCCGTACTAAAGACGTTCATCTTCAGGTCCTCTTGGCTGACGGTTCCCGTCCTTGCTCTGGTCTGGTCACCCAGGAAACTCTCCCTCTGCTTGCTACCACGGATTCGGGTCACCAAGAGCACCTGCGTCTGGACCTCATCTCATCCCCTATGTACCCCATTATCCTGGGTCTTCGGTGGTTGCAGCTTCACCAACCCTGTATCAATTGGCTCACGAAAGAAATAAACCTTACCTCCTCATACTGCTCCCAGCACTGCCTTCCACTTCCTCCGGTCTCCTGCTCTACCATTCTAAAACCACCAGAAAGTCTTCTGCACGTCCCTTCGGTCTACCTGGAATTCAAAGACGTTTTCGATAAACAACAGGCCGACTGTCTGCCCCCACATCGACCTTACGACTGCCCCATCGATCTCCTGCCGGGCGCCGAGATCCCTTTTGGCCGCGTCTTCCCTCTCTCCGAGACCGAGTTAACAGCTCTCAAAACCTACATCAACGAGAACTTAGAGAAGAAGTTCATTCAACCTTCCTCCTCTCCCGCGGGGGCCGGGATCTTTTTTGTCGAAAAGAAGGACGACTCCCTTAGACCTTGCATCGACTACAGAGAGCTAAACAAGATCACCATCAAAAATAGGTACCCATTACCACTCATCTCGGAGTTATTTCAACGATTTCGTTCAGCACAAATTTTTTCCAAGCTCGACCTTCGGGGCGCCTACAATCTAGTCCGGATCAGGGAAGGGGATGAGTGGAAGACGGCGTTTAGGTCTAGATTCGGACATTTCGAATACTTAGTTATGCCCTTCGGGCTCTTCAACGCCCCGGCCACTTTTCAACATCTGGTCAATGATATATTTCGCCAACATCTAGATGACTTTCTTGTCGTATACTTAGATGACATCCTCATCTTCTCGGCCACGTTGGAACTTCACCGAGATCACGTTAAACAGGTCCTCATGATCCTCAGAAAACACCGGTTATATCTCAAAGCAGAGAAGTGTGAGTTTGAGAGATCCTCAGTACAGTTCCTGGGTTTCATAATATCTACAAATGGGATTGCCATGGACCCCCAGAAGGTCAAGGCCATTCAAGATTGGCCGGCCCCGACAGACAAAAAAGGCGTTCAACGCTTTATTGGCTTCGCCAACTTCTACAGAAGATTCATCGTCGGGTTCTCCGCCATCGTTTCTCCCATCACCAAGCTCACAAGGCAAGGAAACAGTTTTCAATGGTCCCAGGAAGCCCAGGAGACTTTTTCCAAACTAAAGACAGCATTCTCCTCTGCCCCTGTCCTACACCATCCTGATCCTGCACTACCGTTCATCTTAGAAGTTGATGCCTCCGAGTCCGCTACGGGCGCTGTCCTATCCCAGAGGCAGGGACCCAAATCTCTTCTGCACCCTGTTGCCTATGCCTCCCGGAAACTCACTTTGTCTGAAAAGAACTATGACGTGGGCGATAGGGAGTTGCTCGCCATCAAATTCGCGCTAGAAGAATGGAGGTACCTGCTGGAGGGGGCAAGCCATCCCATCCTAATTTTCACAGACCACAGGAATTTGGAGTACTTACGTTCCGCGAAGCGTCTTCGACCCAGACAGGCCCGCTGGGCACTCTTCTTCACTCGCTTCAACTTCCACATTACGTATAGACCCGGATCAAAGAACAGTAAAGCAGATGCCCTTTCAAGGATGTTTCCCGAAACTCCCAACTCATCAGAACCAGGTACTATTCTGAAACCTCAAAAAATGTTCTTGATTTCTCAGTCAGACCTTCTCAGTTCTCTTAAGGAGGCATCGCACCAATGCTCCGACCCAGAAGTCTCGTCCCTGGTTAAACGAGAGGACTTATGGTGGTTCCGAGACAAGATCTTCATGCCAAGGGAGGTAAGACAGTTACTCCTTAGCACCTTCCGCGACCTTAAACTTGCAGGACATTTTGGGACACGCAAGACCTCTGAATTGATCTCTCGGTCCTTTTGGTGGCCTAATTGGAAACGGGACTGTAAGACCTATGTGGCCTCCTGCACTTGTTGCCAACGCAACAAGGGATCCAATACTAAGACCTGGGGCCTACTCAAGCCATTACCCATCCCGGAGCGTCCTTGGGCAGACATATCAATGGACTTTATCGTGGACCTGCCACCTTCTGAGGGGTTCACCACGATCTTAGTCGTGGTCGACCGCTTGTCCAAGATGGCACATTTCCTGCCCATGATCGGCACACCCTCAGCCTCTGACACAGCAAAGATGTTCTTTAACAAAATCATCAGACTTCACGGGGTCCCTAAGAGCGTCGTATCCGATAGGGGTACACAATTTACGTCTAAGTTTTGGAAGGAACTCTGTAAGTCCCTGGAAGTGAAAGTCTGCCTGTCCTCGGCCTACCATCCTCGGAGCAACGGCCAAACCGAGAGAACCAATCAGACTTTAGAGCAGTACCTCCGCTGTTTTTGTTCAGCCTCCCAGGATGATTGGCGATCCCTACTAGCCTCTGCTGAGTTTGCATACAATAATTTGGTTCATGCAACTACCAACCAAACCCCATTCTGGGCCAACTGTGGTTTCCATCTCTCCTTCCTGCCAGACCTCTTTTCTGATACACCCGTTCCGGCTGTCCAGGAACGTGTAACTGCCATTAAACAGAACTTCCAGTTATTGCAAAAAGTAATGTGACAAGCTCAGGAGGACTATAAAAAAAATTTCGACAGAGGAAGGAAGGACTGTCCTACATTTCAGGTCGGCGAGGAGGTTTGGCTATCCGCTTCACATCTTAAATTGCCTATTTCCTCACAAAAATTGGGCCCAAGATTTATTGGCCCATTCAAAATTAAACGCAGGATCAACTTATTTCCATGCTTCCCTGCTTAAACCTCTGGTTCCGGATCCTTTTCCAGGCAGGGAGGAACCTCCACCTCCGCCAGTAGAGGTTGAAGGGGAAAGAGAATTTGAAGTGGAGACTATTCTGAACTGCAGGAAGAGAGGGAGACAACTTCAATACCTCATTAAATGGAAGGGCTATCCTCCGGAGGACAATTCTTGGGAACCTTCCAGGAACATTCATGCCCCTCGATTAATCCTGAATTTTCATCGAGAACATCCAGAACTAATGGCCAGTTTGGGCGTCCGGAGTTCGCCCCTTGGGGGGGGCACTGTCAGGGCACCAATTCTGCGGACTTCGATCGTGCGCACATGCGCAGTAGAACGACGCGACCGCACGTCTCTATTCAGCGCATGCGCGCGCACATACGTGGGCACGGTCCGGCGGCGCGACGTGTGCGGGAGCGCGCGCGCGGCGCAAACTCACGCGATTCCGTCTGAGCCAATCACAGGGCTCACCACCCTATTTAAACCTGCCTCTGACACATGGCAGGTTGCTGGTTTGTCATCAGCTCCTGTATGTGTCTCATTGCTGCGAACCTGTTTGTCCTGAAAACCTTCTGGCTTACCTGTTTGAATCCTGATCTCGGCCTGCCTTGGACTCTGCTGACTTCTCCAATCCTTTTTTTTTTCCACATCAGACTTAACCCATTCGTTTGAGATGTTTGAGGGGTTCATCGTTGTTTCGCCCATCATCTTTCCACCTCTTTTCCACTTCTCCAATCCTTGACCCCGGCTTGCACTCCTGGACTCTGCTAACCTCTCCAATCCTCTGATCCCGGCTCGTATCCTTGGACTTCCGCTGACCTCTCCGATCCTTGACCTCGGCTTGCATTACTGGACTTCCTTTGATCTCTCTGACCCGTGATCCACAACCAGTACCTCGAACTTGTTTGCCTGTTTGGTCCTCTGTTCCTGTTGGTGCCACGGACTGTCTCCTCGGCCTGTCTACAGATCCGGTGCCTTCCTTGATCTACACCTTGACCCAGTTTCCTGTTTCCGGTACCGGTGCCTCCCGGTGCTGTCACCTCTCTGTCTCCATCACCAGAGGGCGGTCAGCACTGGTTCGCAAGGGTGAGCCGTCCGCAGCATCTTGGCCTCGGTAAGTTCTTTAGACTCTGACACAAGTCCTGCCTTCTATGAAAGACAAAACAGTCGTCCAATGAAAGCCCAGGAGACAGAACTTTCTAGTACAGATGCTGCTCAGTAAACGCTTGTTATGCCCCCTCCCTGTCCCCTGAGGTAGCGCTAAAAAACAGTATATATTATATATTATATTTAGTAGCCTGGGGGGGCACAAAAGATATATATATCCAAATTACCAGGGGGGCCACATTAAACCGGAACAAGGGCCGCATTCGGCCCACGGGCCGGACTTTGGACATGCCTGACCTAAGTGAAAAAAAAGTATGTAGGTTTTTTAACATATTCAGGCGTTTTTTGGTCCCCTAGAAGTCAATAGAAGTACCTGATAATGCACGATATGCACATTTTTGCACCTGAAGGACTCTCTAGAACTGCTCCCCTCTGCTTATCTAGCCTAAGAAACAAACATCTGAAGCTTAATACTCGTGCAAAAATGCTTGTAAATCCCTTGAAGATGCTTCATGCAAAATGCTTTACACCTTGCTCAGGAGTAGGGATGAGCAGTATGTTCGACCGTTCGTTGAAATACAAACAAAACGGGTCGTTCGCGCCAAATTCGAGTGACGAGCCACGGCCCATAATTCACTGCGGAATTGTACGCTGATGATTGGCCAAGCATGCACTATGACCCGCATGCTTGGCCAACCACAGCGCCCAAAAAACGGTGGCTTTGGCCAATTATGGCTCAGGGCTTTAGCACACGCCCCACCCTATAAAAGGCCCCCTGTTGGGCGGCCTCGTGTAGTGTGTTACAGCGCTGGTTACAGATCAGACAGAGAGAGAGAGAGATTGTCTTTTTTTCTAGCTAGATAGAGCAGGCAGGCTAGTCAGTTAAATTTACAGTGTGTAGAGGATATATATACATCCTAGGAGTTGTACATATATTTATACACTGTATAGTTTAGTTAGATTACTTCTTCCTAATCTGTCAGTTGATTGTGCTAGCTGCAGTGTTCTCACTTGTTGTATTGCCTGTGTGCTCAGTGCACCGAAACCAACTTGCTGTATACTGCAAGTTTGCGCATTACTTTGCAACTGAACCCACTTGGTGGTGCATAGTGCAAGTGTGCTCATTACTTTGCAACTAAACCCACTTGGTGGTGCATAGTGCAAGTGTGCTCATTACTTTGCAACTGAACCCACTTGGTGGTGCATAGTGCAAGTGTGCTCATTACTTTACAACTGAACCCACTTGGTGGTGCATAGTGCAAGTGTGCTCATTGCTTTGAAACTAAACCCACTTGGTAGTGCATGGTGCAAATGTGCTCATTACTTTGCAACTAAACCCACTTGGTGGTGCCTAGTGCAAGTGTGCTCATTACTTTGCAACTAAACCCACTTGGTGCATAGTGCAAGTGTGCTAATTACTGTGCACCTAAACCTACTTGGTTTATAGTGCAAGTGTGCTAATTACTTTCCACCTAAACCCACTTGGTTTATAGTGCAAGTGTGCTAATTACTGTGCAGTGTGCACCTAAGCCCACTTGGTTTATAGTGCAAGTGTGCTAATTACTTTCCACCTAAACCCACTTGGTTTATAGTGCAAGTGTGCTATTTACTTTCCACCTAAACCCACATGGTTTATAGTGCAAGTGTGCTACTTACTGTGCAGTGTGCACCTAAGCCCACTTGGTTTATAGTGCAAGTGTGCTAATTACTTTCCACCTAAAGGTACGAGGTGTGTGGACTGACTTTGTCCTCTGCAGGCCATTATAATGTCTGAAAGGACAACAAAGAGAGGCAGAGAGTCATGAGGGCAAGCAGGCTCTGCATCTAGAGGCAACAGTGCTGGTGGTGGACACGTTGCATCCTCTTCAGCACGTGGCCGTTGGACACGCTTGTCCTTCTTTTCGGGAACCTCAACATGCAGACAAATTGGTAGAGTGGATGACCAAGCCGTCCTCATCCTCCTCATCTTCTCTCACCCAGGCTGAGCTTACTTTGTCTGGCAAAGCAGCTGCCAAGGTGTCCTCTTCCCTCTGCACAATGGCATCATACACTCCTTCCCTAATCCCACCATGTCCTCCTGAGTAGTCCCCCGAACTGTTTCAACACAGTGTTCGGTACATGCTGCATGAAGATGCGCAGCGTTTTGAAAGCTCCGATGATGGAACTCAGATAGAGGAAGGCAGTAAAGTGAGCCCAGAGTGAGGGGGTGCCAGAGAGGGACAGCAATCTGGCAGTTATGTTCCCCCAGCTGCAGCATTCTGCCAGGTTTTCGACAGTGATGAGGAGGGAGAGAATGGTGAGGTCACTGACTCTACATGGGTGCCTGATAGGAGAGAGGAGGAGGAGGAGGCACAGGCACATCTCCAAAAAGACAGGATGCCCTCCAGGGGACAGCTTAAGGGCAGCACACCAACTGCATTACATCGCAGAGTTACGCCTGTGCAGGGTGCTGCTGTGTCTAGCGTTACTGCAAAAGTTCTTTGGTGTGGGCCTTTTTTGAGACATGTGCATCAGATCGCACCGTTGCTCTTTGCAACATATGTCTCAAGCGTATCTCGCATGGCCAAAACATCACCCACTTGGGCACCACATGCTTGCCCAGACATATGTTGACCTGCCATGCAGTTCGTTGGCAAGCATACCCGAAAGACCCATACCAAAGAACAAAGCGGACCTCCCCTTGCCCCTTATCAGCTGGGATCTCCAACCCCACTATACCCTCAGTCCTCTCTGAAGCCTGCACTTATGGGACTGAAGATGTAGAATTAAGTGTGTCACAACCTAGTAGTACATGCGGGCAATCTACTATCGGTACATCGATGGCAGATTGTAGCAGACAAATTTCCCTGCCCCAGCTGCTGCAGCGCCGAAAGACGTACTCTCCCAGCCATCCACATGCCCAGCGGTTGAATGCTAGCTTAGTGAAGTTGCTAGCACTTCAACTGCTGCCTTTTCAGTTGGTAGATTCTGCCCCCTTCCGTGAGTTTGTGGAATGTGCGGTACCTCAGTGGCAAGTTCCCAAATGCCACTTTTTCTCACGGAAGGCGATTCCAGCTCTCTACCGCCATGTGGAAGGCAATGTCCATGCCTCGCTGGACAGGGCGGTCAGTGGTAAGGTGCATATTACTGCTGACTCATGGTCCAGCAGGCATGGACAGGGGCATTACCTCTCTTTTACAGTGCATTGGGTGACTCTGCTAGCAGCTGGGAAAGACGCAGGGCAAGGTACAGTAGTGTTGGAGGTTGTTCCGCCACCACGCCTCCAAAACACTACTACTGGTTGTGACACACCTCTCTCCTCCACCCCCTCCTCTTCTTCTTCCTCTGTGGCCTCTTCCTGTGCTGATGTGTCCTCGGGACCAGCTGTGCTCTGTAGACGAGGGGCTACGCAGGAATGCAGGTAAAGAGATGCCATGCGGTGCTAGAGCTGGTGTGCTTGGTAGACAGGAGCAACTGTCAGATTCTGTCAGGTGTTGACACCACACCACCTTAAGCCAGGAATTGTGGTTACCGACTATAGCACCAACCTCCTCTCTGACCTGCTACAGGGACAACTGACCCATGGGCCCTGTTTTGCCCATGTTCTGAATTTGGTGGTTCAGCGGTTCTTGGGCAGGTACCCGGGCTTACAGGATGTCCTGAAGCAGGCCAGGAAAGTCTGTGTGCATTTCCGAAGGTCATATAATGCCATTGCTTGGCTGACAGACCTCCAAAAGGGAATACAACCTGCCCAAGAACCGCCTAATCTGTGACATGCCCACCAGATGGAACTCTACATTGGCCATGCTGCAGCGGCTGCACACTCAGCAGAGGGCCATCAATGAGTACCTGCGCCAATAGGGCAGCAGAACTGGGTCAGGGGAGCTGGGGTTTTTTTCCCCACGTTTTTTCCCCCCGATAGTGAGCAGTCACAGTGCATGTATCAGTGAGACTGTCCCTCTTATTCTCATGGAGCACACGCTACGTGGAATAATGGACAGGGCCATTGAGGAAGAACAGAGGGAGGAAGAGGAGGACTTCCTTACCACTCAAGGCCCCCTTTATCCAGACAGTGGTCCTGCTTGCCCACCTAGCACACAGGAAGAGGACAAGGAGGAGGTGGCGGAGGATTGTATCAGCAGCATGGAGGTGGAGCCTAGCACTCAGCATCAGCAGCAGTCTTCAAGGGATCATTCACAGTCCCAAGGAACCCATGGACTTTTACGTGGCTGGGATGAGGTGGCTGCGGATCCTGTCGTCCTAAGTGACCCAGAGGACTGTGCTCCGAGTGCCTCAGCAAACCTACGCAGCATGGCCTCCCTGATCCTGCAAAGCCTGCGTAAGGATCCTCGTATTCGTGGAATCAAGGAGAGGGATCATTACTGGCTGGCAACTCTCCTTGATCCACATTACAAGAGTAAGGTTGCGGACCTTATCTTGCCGTCGCAGAGGGAGCAGAAGATGAAACATCTTCAAGAGGCCTTGCAGAAAGGTCTGTGCAACGCGTTCCCAGAACCTGGGGGATTACCAAATCCTGGTCCTGGACAACGTGTTGCTGAGGCTTCAGTGAGTCACAGAAGGAGCAGTGGAGAAGGTGGCCATCTGAATGATGCGTTCAGACAATTTTTTAAGTCTGCAGCCCCAAGGTATGACCGGTTCTAGCAACCATCGCCAGCGTCTGGTTTACATGGTGCGGGAATACCTAGGGGCAAGATCAGACTTGGACACCTTCCCCACCGAAAATCCTCTGGCTTACTGGGTCTTGAGGATGGATCACTGGCCAGAGCTTGCACAGTACGCAATTGAGCTACTGGCTTGTCCTGCATCCAGCGTTCTTTTAGAACGCACATTCAGTGGTGCTGGAGGCTTTGTAACCGATCACAGGGTGTGCCTCTCCACCGACTCCGTAGATCGAATGACCTTCATAAAAATTAATCAGGTTAGGATCACCAACAGCTACCAAGCAGCTGATGCTGATGTAACTGAATCATTTTTTTGAAATGTCAGATCCCTTGAAAACTGCTTATGCTGATGCTGAGTGACTGTGCTTTTATGCTGCTGACTGAATATGCTTTTCCTCCTCAATGATCTTGCTGATAGCTAGTAAGAACATTGTTGGTTCTGGCCACCGCCACCAGTGCCTAAGGCCCAATTTTTCTGCCCCTGTTTAACAGGGGCGTATAATAACAATTTTTTTATGCAATACTTTGCATGTGGCTCTTTGCTGCCCTCCAATTACAGTATCTGTGAGGGGTTAAAGTGCTGTGCCTAAGGCCCAAGTTTTCTGCCCCTGTTTAACAATTTTTGATGCAATACTTTGCAGCAGGGATTATTAATGTGCTCCAACTAGAGTATCTGTAAGGCGGCGTACACACGATCGGATATATCCGATGAAAACGGTCCGCGGACCATTTCCATCGGATATGTCCGATCGGGAGTTTGATCCGATGGCGTGTACACACCATCGCAAATTCCCCGCCGCCGGACGGCGCGGTGACGTGGCGGTGACGTACGCCGCCGCGTCACCACCACGTCACCGCCACGTCACCGCACCAGGAAGTAAAAGACTTCCGCGCATGCGCCGAATCCATTCGGCAGCGGCGCGGCGGCGGTGGGGGCCGACATGTCGGCTGGTAAGTGTACTAACCAGCAGACATGTCGGGCGGACAGATTCCCACCGGATAGATTTCAAAGCATGCTTTGAAATCTGTCGGGTGGAGAAATCTGTCCGCTAGCTCATACACACGAGCGGAGATGTCTGCTGAAACGGTCCATCGGACCGTTTTCAGCGGACATATCCCCTCGTGTGTACGCGGCCTAAGGGGTTGCAGTGTTGTGGCACCGCCACCAGTGCCTAAGGCCCAATTTTTTTGCCCCTGTTTAACAGGGGCGTGTAATAACGATTTTTGATGCAATACTTTGCATGTGGCTCTTTGTTGCGCTCCAATTACAGTATCTGTGAGGGGTGACAGTGTTGTGCCTAAGGCCCAAATTTTCTGCCCCTGTTTAACAGGGGCGTGTAATAACAATGTTTGATGCAAAACTTTGCAGCAGGGCTTATTAATGCGCTCCAACTAGAGTATCTGTAAGGGGTTGCAGTGTTGTGGCAACGCCACTAGTGCCTAAAGGCCCAATTTTTCTTCCCCTGTTCTAGTATTTTTCTTTGTTTCATTCTTTTCTAATTTGGGTTTTTATAGCTTTCTCCTACATTATCATAGTGTCATGTTTATTTTCCTGTACTAAATACTCATCATTGTCAATGTAAACACCACAAATCTAGATTTGTTCTTTTAGGCAGCATTGATATAATAATAAGCCACACATTGCTGAGTATCCAAAAATATTTATTGTTTCACATTTAAAATGTGTCATTTTTTTAATCCAAAAATATAAAAATATAATTTTTCTTTTTTTTTATCAAGAAATATATTTTTGGCAAGAAATATTTGTCAACATTAATTTTATTTTGTTTCTTAGAATTTTTTGTTGGTATTTTTTTTTGAGATATCTTTTTTTTTTCTTAGATTTTTTTTTTTTTTTTTTGTGTATTTTCTTTGAGAATAACAAAATTAAAAAATATCTGGTTAAAACGCATGAACAATGACGAACTTTTTAGCATTGGTCATTGTTCATGCGCTTTAGCCAGAAAACTAGAGATTCCACTTTTAACAAAATAAAACAAAACATACATAGAAAAAGAAGAAAAACATCCATTAAATCCTTTAGTTTTCGCTCCACAGTTTTTTTCTCATCTGCCCCAAGCAGATGTGGATGTCCTCAATTTGAGCCCTGCAGGACAACACCTCTCCAATTAACACCTGGGCGCTGTATGTGTCCAATCCACCACCAACAGCACGAATACCTCCTGAAATTTGCAAACAAACCTTGTATTACAATTATGCAGGCCTACATCTATTACCTGAAGCTGTGCTGTATGACACTGACCTGATGTGGTGGCAGTTTCCACTTCCTGCACATCCTGCGGGGGTGTGGCTTGGGGCTGTGTGGGGTTTGTCTGCTCCAGTCTTGCAGCCTCATTGCGCCATATGAGATTGTAAAAAAGGGAAACATGAATCAAAGAGATTAGAAGCCTGAAAGAGGAATATGTATCATTCTGTTTATAAATTGTGGTACAATTGTCTGTTTTTACAATCCTTCTAAGCTTAACACAGGATTGTATCCATTACCAAAGCTGCTACATTTCTCTATCTTTGGCCAAGTTTCCGACATGGAAAAACACCAAGTATCCACTGAATCACCTCTGTGTGACACCCTAACTAGGTTGTTCTTGTGGCCAGCACTCAGTGCCGATCCTGACCTCCCTGGGGCCCTAAGCAAAATGACATGGCACATTAAAAATGAGAAGCGGGGGGCGCTGACGACAGTGACATGTCACATTAAAGAAAATTGAGAAGCGGGGAAGGGGGTGTTCTGCTGTCTGAAATTACATCTTACATTAAATTGATAAGCAGGGGGTGCTGACTTCTTACTTCTTCTCCCATGCAGCCAGCGAGTTGAGAAGCGGGGTGAGGGGGCTAAAATGACTTCTCACCAGGTGGGGCCTCTAGTAATTTGTGGGGCTCTTCGCGGCTTTGCAGGGCCCTAAGCAGCTTGCATAGTGAGCCTATAGGGCGGATCGGCCCTGCCAACACTTGTGCTACTGAGTCCATATGTGTAACCAACTGCTAAGCATACTCTCCTTTTACTGTATAGTGACTTAAGTTGCATTATTTAAACCTAGTTAAGAACACATCTACATTTTATAAAAAATTGGTCTCACATAAATCGATCATAAATAGAGTGAACAACGACATATACAACCAATTATTATGCCCACTAACATGAACCTTGACATCTATTCTTGAACTGTATATATACAACCTGAAAGAAAAAGCACATGCCACACAATAAAAAAAAACAAATAATCAGAGTACACATGAGTAGCATGCAAATCGTACCTGAATAATATAGACACAATTTTGGTACGATTTCAGTACGACTTCGTAAGCACAAGCAACTTTTTGACCCTTGTACCACCCAATCCCTTTAACATAGTAGCCCCTCCCAAGCACATTTTTCTAGCACACTTTCACTTCCTGGTTATTCCCTCAAGAACAATGTGCTCCAAACAGCCCAAAAAAATTGATGTCCTTGTCCTCCGCTTCTCCTCCTCTTCTTCCTCATGCACTGCTACTGCTGCAGCAGCAATGACAACCGCTGTTGCAATATACTGAGTAGCAAATATTTTCTGTTACAATACACCACACCACAACAACCAGGAAGCAAACAGGAACTGGAAACAACTATGGCAGGAAAAGGAATACAGGGCACATAGAAAAAAATTGTTCTTGTGCTTCTCTATGCAGATCAGAGTAGGTTATTGTCATAAATGAGCCCTAAAGCAGATATTATTGATGTTATAAATGCCAGAGAGGTGATGTATGGGTTTCTGGAGAGGACCCAAAACAGCTCAAATTTTATTTCGAGATTGCTATAGAAATTAGGGTTGTCCCGATACCACTTTTTTAGGACCGAGTACAAGTACCGATACTTTTTTTCATGTACTCGCCGATACCGAATACCGATATTTTTTTAAATGTCATGTGACAGTTTTTAAACCACAATACAGACTAATGATATTTTCTTTAGAATTATGAAGAACTCTAACTCGAGACATTATAAAAGAATAAAAATGAGTAAAAATGAATAAAAAAAAATTATTTTCTTGTCACGCAGTAGTAAAAAAACTCAAAGAATTTTCACAGAACATGTTGATAAATACAAAAAAAGTATTCTATTTAGGTATCGGGAGCATTTGTGCGAGTACAAGTACTCCCGCGAATACTCGGTATCGGTCCCGATACCGATACTAGTATCGGTATCTGGACAAGCCTAATAGAAATAATTGAAATGTATATAGGAGGCACATAGGAGACCACTTTTGACCAGCCAGCAATGCCAAGTGACAAAGGGGTAAAGAGGATTTGGCAGTGATATTAAGGCAAGTTCAGTTCTGTGAGGAAGAGCAGGACCGTCTTTAATATTGACTGGACCCTGGGCAAACATATTCGTGGGCCCCCTCTTCCATGCAATTTTGCTCTCCACATGCTTTGAGACATACAATAAATAGCAGCTAGACTCAAAATAAGTTTACTGAATCAGATCAGGCAGCGATTGCAATTGGTTGCCAGAGGTTACAGTGTATCATTACAACTCACTGACTGGCTGCTAGAGGTTACAGCACACATTATGGCTCACTGTTTATTTTCTAGAGGTTATAGCACAATACGGCTCACTGATTGATTGCTAGAGGTTACTGGACATCTATACCGCTCACTAATTGGTTGCTAGATATAAATGCACATGTTTACTGCTTACTGATTGGTTCTCAGAAGTTACTGCATATCCTTCTTGCTCAATGGTTAGTTACAAGCGGTTAGTGCACAGCATTACTGCTCATTAATTGGTTGCTAAAGGTTACATCACATCATGTCCTCACTACCTGCACACCATGGACTGGGGAGGTGAGGGGACCCATCAATAGAAAAATAACTCCTAGGAATCCTAGAGGAGGGGGGGTGATCAGTGGCAATGCTGGGGGTTGATGGGATCAGTGGCAGTGGTGGGGGCAATACACTGTGACAAATTCTGAATTATGCAAAGCTGGAAATCTTTGGCAAGTACTGTATATAGTGGAGATTATACCAATGTAATAGGGAATTTACAATGACCACCAATGTGAGGAGGGATTTACACTGACCATAAATGTGATGGGGATTTTATACCACCCACCAATAGAAAATAGTAATTTCTACACTGACACCAATGTAATAACAGCATTTACACCAACCACCAGTATAAGGGGGAATATACAAGGATCTCCATGTAAGAGGGAATTTTTACTGTCAACCATTGTCTAGGAGATTTGTACTGACCACCAATGTAAGGTGACACTTCTAAACTGACCACCAATGTTAGGGGGGATTTACACTGACCACCAGTGTAGGGGCAATTCTGCACTTACCACCGATGTAAAGAGAAATGTACACTGATCACCAATGTTATGAATAGTACACATAATACTACACGTATCTTTCAAAGTGATCCTTTCACTAACTTAACATAATGACACCAAAAAGGAAGCAGTGCAGAATCGAGAACATATAGCATTGCATATGAAATGAGCCCTAAGAAAAAGGGAACGTACAGCTATGGCATACAGAGTGAGGCACTGCGGAACAGCTAATGTACAGCATGGCATATAGGACAAGGCAGTTCAGAATAGTGATTACAATCATGGCATCTAGAATACAGCATGGCATACAGAATGAGCCATTGAAGAATAGAAGATATACTGCATAGCATACGGAATAAGCCAGTGTGGAATAGTGAATATAGAGCATGTACTAGCAGAGTTATTTTAGTACCCAAAAGTAAAAATTTTACTTAAAGGTTCTGCTCTTCCTCCTCCTTCCCCTCCACTATTATTAATAAACACTTTTTTTTCCCCTGGGAGTAGATATCTTTTTCTGATAGGTACCTGCTCCTACTTTTGCAATTCTCATCTAGGTGACACATGTCCCAGAAGGCTGCAGGAACAATGTAAAAGCACAGTGCATATTGTGTATGCGCAGTGGGGAGCCAGCTGTAAAACTGTGGAAGTCACAGCTGGCTTCCCGCAGCTATGATGGCGGCCCTGGGGATCAGAAGACTGATAAAGAAACAAAACGAGTGAAGACAGTGCTGGATCCCTGGGCTGGTGAGTGTCTGTTTAATAAAAGTCAACAGCTACAGTACTTTTTTACAATGACTATAATTCTTTTTTAAGGGCCCTGTTCACACTCATTATGTCATATATTAATGTAGGTTGTGTTGAGGGACAAGAAAAGATGTATGTATTATGAATCTATATGGACTATGACAAAAACTATCAGTGTTGTTTTGCCAGCACAGAGAACTAATATACTGGCCATGATGGGGATTTCAGCCTCTAACCAGATCACTAAACGAAACCTATTGTTTCCCATTATGCATTCTTCCAAAATGCTTTGAAATATAAGAAAATACAGTACATGCATTTTCACTCTTGTGTCTACAAGACAAATGTGATTCTTTTTTAACTGATCTTTCCCAAGCAGACTACATTAATAATGCTACTGACGGCCAACCTCCTAATATGTAGTCATTCTAACCCTGTCAATATTTGCTCTGGCTTCTGCTGCCTAATAATAATGACAACCTAGAGTGATACAGATCTACAACTGCATCCCCCTCAAGTTGTCTGCATCCCAAGCTTATGACAAGAGTCATACCTACTGCCAACTCTCATACTTGCCTCAAGTGCCTTGTTGTAACACTCCCTTTAATGTACATGTTTACAATTTTTCAGAGTTGACCTGTAAAAAGAAAATCATAGGTGATTATCTTGATTACTTCTTGCTTAGTGACCTCCCTAATGATCCTATTATATTAATGACCATTACAATTTCAAAGTGTATGAGTCCCCTTAGATTTAGACTTTTGTATCAACAGACATATTGTAGCTGTACCACAAACTATACAGAAAATGTTCTATTAAATGCCACAATATTTATAGGCAATTTTCCAAAATAACATCAATGCAAAGTACATAAATACTCATCATTTTATTCCTTGTCACAGAAATCCAGCCCCAGGCATGAAGTATGAGGAGTTGTGGGCGCCTTCATAATTAAGTTGTTCTCCCTTCAGACCTGCATCAACGCTGCTGCAGAGATGCAGTGACATCTTAGCCAATCACTGATGTAAGGAGCCAGCAGGGAGGAAATCTTCCACCACTTGCTTCCTCTACTAGGCTCTGCATTAGAAGATGTTATCAGTCAGGACACAGAAGGGGTAGCGAGTAGTCGGAGCCTTCTTCTGCAAGTGGCAGCTGTGGCAGCACTGACAGAGCTTTCAAAGTAGAATTAATTAAATACAAAGTTGTCCACAGCAACTCATCCCTGGGGCCTGGCCAAACCCCTCCCAGGTCTTGGCCATATAACAGCCATGTGGGCTGCTATGGCATTAGTTCTGCCAGTGAATTTTTATAAATACTCACAAGACACTGTGTAGTTTAGTCATCTGCCAAAGCAGGAGCGGAACAGTTAGTAGTGAAAAAAGGGTGAACAATTGGAAAAGGTGATTGACCATATTATCTGTTTTTGTGTTTAAGAGCATATAAAGTACCAAGTATGGTACATATTACCGTACAAACACAGAGCAAGCAAACCAATATTTAAACTGGATTAGTATTGATTATGTCAATAAAAATAGAATTACATTCTTGGGAATATTTGAAGGTATACCAAGGTTGCCATGCTTTATGGAACCTCTCCACCCTATCGTGAGATTGTGCCAAGGTCTCTTCCATGTTGTATATGTCTGTTACTTTACATAACCAATCTTGTATAGAAGGAACCCAGGGAGGGGGGGGGGGGGTTCAGAAAGTTGGGATTAGGCATTTTGCAGCATTTAAAAGATGCTTTGATAAGGAGATTTTGTATTTCTTGGGGGTGAAATTAGTCACATGAATCAAGCAGCAAGCTGCATTAAGGGTAAGTTTTGTTTCAGTGATTTGAATAATTGTCTCCCAGACTTTGTTCCAAAAGGGAGATAGTAACGGCAAATGGGGTTAATTTAGTAAAGGCAAATCCACTTTGCACTGAAAGTGCAGTCACTGTAGATCTGAAATGAGGGGAAGATTTGAACTGAGGGGAAGCTCTGCTGATTTTATCATCAAATCATGTGCAAGCTAAAATGCATTTTTTTTCCTTGCATGTCCCCATCAGATCTACAGTGACTGCATTTCCAAGAGCACTTTTAGTGCAACGTGGATTTGCCTTTAGTAAATAAGCCCAAATGCAACCAAATGTGTATTTATGACCCTATATCATTCTGACATCTCCAGTACGTGGCAAGTGCTTGTGGATTCATCTATGTAGTTTCACTGGTGTGATGTACCAGTTGGTTAAGAGCTTGTATGCAGTTTCCTGTGTTTTAGTGCTGATAGAGCATTTATGTCGTCGTGGGTTATGATACAAATAATAATAATACATTTAATATTTACTGGCAGAGATATGAAAGTCCAGTAGACTTCAAAATTGAAGTGAACTATTGCAAATGGAAACCTTTAAAAAAAAACACACCTTGGCTCATGTTTGCCAAGTGTCCAAGACACTAACAATTGGATTAGTTATCTATATCTATGGACACCGTTCAAAGTCCCTGGGTTTGTTACCGTTTCCCCCCCCCATTTTCTCCTTTTATCTATATATGGGATGTGGTGTCGCGATTGGACCTCCTATGTCTTACATTTATTTTTAGTTATCTATAACAATTACAAGCTTAAGTTGAGACAATGATAGTAGCTTTCTCACCAAACAAGATGTTTTAACTGGTTTCAAGTGAAGAGATATACCCATTGTGGGGTAGTTTTAGTGGACACTAATGTTGACTCTAGCTGTCCTAAAAACAATGGATGGTGTTGACCAAGAAGAGTCCCTTAGAAGAATTAGTTTACACAGCTGAACTATTGTCCTGTCTTCATTAAGAGATAGTCTAAAGTCCGATCTTCACAAAATCATGTATAAATTTGACTTGCATTATAAATACACATGATATTAAAAGTAAGAATATATGTTGACATGGAATAAATGAAAAATAATGTTTAGATTATCAATGACATCTTAGGTCAGAGAGAAAAATATGATTATTGCATCTGTTGATTTAGAGACTTTGTTAGAAGAAAGAAATATAGAAATATGTATATATATATATATATATATATATATATATATATATATATATGTGTGAGTTCAAAAAGAAATATGTTATAGAAGCTAATCAACATTATGAAAGATGTCAAATTGTGATTATAATAGGATATTAATTAACCTGCACTTAAAGTAACACATATTTATCGAACGGGAGTCGGCACCGAGAAGCTCATACGATCCTGAGAAGCTCCTTTCCGGAACGTATGAGCTTCTCAGTGCCGACTCCCGAGGAGCATGTCATTCAGTCGCGCTGCTTAACAAAGCCAGAGAGAGGCATCCTTGTCTCTTTCCAATTACATGTGATAATCATCATTTGGAGCCACTGATAAGGAGACGATCCATGCAAGGGTGCCCACTTTCCAATGAGCCCAGCAGTTTGCTATACTACATGCGACTTGTGGTCCCATGTAACCAAGGGACCAACTAGTTCTGGTAAGCAGATCTACATGCTTTTTGGTGGAGGTCTTCATCGGAATATCACATACGTCACATTGTATTCCCCAAGTTCACAATAATTAGGACTTCTCTTCACTTGGGTGGAGGAGGATTTAAACTTCCTTCTTTCTCCTTCTTTTGTTGACTTCAGACTATTTGGATATTTTTTTCTGGTTCGTCAATTTTTGTTAGCCCTCTCCGACCAGGAGAACCATGGGCCTTTGTCACATATGAGGACACATGCACAAATTTACACTTAAATGTTTTTGGGTTGTATCAGGGTTCTTTCTTCATCAAACACATATGTTTATGTACTTTTGTGTATTTTGTTCATCAAGCTAGTAGCGCGATTTTTTTACCTGGTGGTTGAAAGTGATATTACTTGAGGATCTCAAAGTCCAGAGAACAGTTGATCATTAAGTGGTCAGCCAAAAAAAAACAGACACATCTTGACAGTAACTCCCATTTCTGCAACCCACCTATGAGATAAGGACACATATCGGTTGGGCAGAACTTAGTATAACTTTATAGTCTTATTATCCTGATGGGTACAAAAAGGGAGGAAAATTAGATGAATGGATCAATGACTGAAGGGACTCAAGGATGAATGACTGAAGGAGATGACTGAAGGGAGAGACCTATGTAGGGATGACTCAGGACTGACTCCGATGGAGAGGGGCACACTAGCACCATGCGTGAGGACATATTCTTATCCCATGAAGATCCATAGAAAGCCACTGCAGCCATTTAACTCTGGTCACTTGCAAGTAGGAAATAGCCATTTTGGAATGGGTAATTATTTTATTTATTTATTTTTCCACATCAGTCACGACCCAAGGTAATACCAGATGACCAGCTCACGGGTCTTTCCGCCCTTCGCTTATCCTTATAGTCATTGCATCATCTGTGGTTCTCTTTATTTTCCTTCTGTTTTAATGACTTTTTTTTTTTTTATTAATATATACTATTTTGGTTTAGTATGTGGATTTCCCCCCTCGGTCCCCCCCCCTCCTCCCTCCCTCTATCTCGTGATTCCACTATCTCTCCCCCCAAGTGTCCCCCCTACGGTTAGCTTTCCTTGTTCAAGGTACTCTAAGGTTTTCTACGTAGCTCCAGGTTCTTTTAAATTCTCTCCACGGGCTCCATTTCTTACATATATCCTCGCTGTCCTCCCCCTCTCTAAGTTTCAACTCCTCCCTCCTATAGGTTTCCTCCACTGAGTCAATCCATTCCCATATCTGTGGGCTGTTCTTATCCCTCCATTTTTTCGGAATTAACCGTTTTGCAGCATTAAGGAGGTGGGGAACCAGGGTCTTTTTATACTCCTTTAGGGGCACCACTCCTCCATGAAATAGGACTTCCCAAGGATCGTCTTTAATCTCTTTTTTAGTAATATCCTTAATTAGTGGAAGAATCCTGTTCCAAAAGCTTTTAATTTTGGGACATTTCCACCACAGGTGGGCCATTGTCCCCATTGTTGGGCAGCCTCTCCAGCATTCTCCTGTCTCCCCTTCTTTAAATTTACTAATTTTATCGGGGGTAGAGTACCATCCCGTAATAAGTTTGAAATTCATCTCAGCTGTTCTTACATCGATTGCTGAGGAATGGGTTAGGTTCAATATTCTTTCTACTGATGTTTTCCCCCTGGTGACTTTAAGTTCCCTTTCCCATTTCATTATATACCTAGGCGTCCCCAGCTCTTCTGCCTTCATCAGGATTTTATACAATTTTGAGATATTTCCTTTTGAACTATCCACCAGGCAAAGTTGTTCCAAGGGTGTGTAGTCCTTCTGTTCCCGGATGGGGCCTGGTAGGGTCCTGATGAAGGAGGAGAGCTGTCTGTATCGCCAATCATTCCACCCTGTGCATATATTCTTAACTTTAATTTCGTGAGGTGTCATTATTTTACCTTGCTGTGTTAAATCTTTTACCCGATTCCGGTTTTTAATCCAATTCCCCCCCTCCTCTTTTAAACCCGGTGAGAAAAATACATTCTCTTTTAAATCTATGAGTGGTGAGTTATAAACTGATCCTAGTTGTTTGTGTGTTCTATCCCATATCCTTAGTGCTGTCCGTGTCATTTCGTGGGTGGTTATGTGTAATTTTCTGTACTGTGGTGGATTCCATATCACTCTACCTAATTGTGTATTTGCTAGTGCACACTCGATCTGAACCCATCTTTTATCGTGCTTTTCTTTGGCCCACTCTATTATACGGGAGATAATTGAAGCTGCGTAATATTTTCTGATATCCGGGACTCCTAAGCCCCCCAGTTTTTTTCCCTGTTTTAGAATTTGAAGGGAGATCCTATGTTTTTTTTTGTTCCATATGAAATTCAATAGGAGTGAGTTCAGTAATCTAAAATATCCTTGGGGGATGAAAATTGGAATCATCTGGAACCTATACAGGATTTTCGGGACTAGTATCATTTTTACTAAATTTACTCTACCGAACCAGGAGATCGGTCGATTCTTTGTTTTTCTAATTTCTCCTTTTATTTCCTCGAGGAGGGGGATATAATTTAATCGGTATATATTTTTTAAGGATCTTGCTAGTTTTATTCCTAAGTACTTGATCTCTTTCTGCCAAGTAAAGTTGTATTCCTTTTTAAGAAATCCCACCTCGTCTTTATTAATGTTTACATTTAATATTTCTGTCTTGGCCATATTCATCTTGAAATTAGAAATTTCTCCATATTGTTTAATGTTCGCTATTAAGTAGGGAAGCGTGTCTCTTGGGTTACTTACGAAAAACAACACGTCGTCAGCAAAGGCTGACAATATGTGTTCCTCATCTCCTGCTCTGACCCCTTTAATGTTGGGGTCGTTCCGTATCATGGCCAAAAGGGGCTCGAGTGAGAGCACAAAGAGGAGGGGGGACAAAGGGCATCCCTGCCTCGTCCCGTTCCCCATCTCAAAGGCTGATGATAGGGAGCCGTTAATCTTGACTCTTGCTCGTGGGTGTCGGTATAATGTTTGGATTCTCTCTCTCATCCTTGGGCCTAGCCCTGTCTTTTCCAGTGATAGCATCATGAACCCCCAGTCTACCCTGTCAAACGCTTTCTCAGCGTCTACTGAAAGGAGTAGACTGGGGGTTCGATTTTCTTTAATTTGCTCTATGAGTAAGAGGGCTCTGGTTCCATTGTCCTTGCCCTCTCTGCCTGATATGAATCCCACCTGGTCCGGGTGAATAATGAACGTCATTATCTCCTTCATACGGTCTGCTAGAATTTTAGCATAAATCTTTATATCTACGTTCAACAATGAAATTGGTCTAAACCCTGAGCATACCGTATTGTCTTTCCCCTCTTTTTCTATGACCGTGATGTTTGCCATGGCGGCTTCTCTACTCAGCTCATAGTCACTCCCAAGTCCATTAAAATACTGTCAATGTTTTGGGATTAATATGTTTCCGAACTTTTGTATATATCTGGTAGAAAAGCCGTCAGGGCCAGGGCTTTTCCCTTTATTGGAGTTTTTTAAAGTTATCCTTATTTCCTCCTCCGTTATAGGCTGGTCTAGGATTTCGGCTGCCTCTTTGTCTATTCTGGGGAGTTTGCCTTTTCTCAGTATCTCCTCAATTCTAGCTTCTTTCTCACCCGGTTTCCAGTTCTTTTGTTTTACATTATATAGGCTCTCATAATAACTCCTGAACTCTTCTGCAATGTCACTGGTTTTATAGACTAAGTCACCATTCTTTTTCCTTATTTTTTCTATATAGTTCCTACTTTTTTTTTTTCACCATTCTGGCCAGGGATTTGCCCGGTTTGTCTCCCCATATATATCTCTCTCTTTCAACAATATTTAATTCTTTCTTGACCTCTTGTTCTATGAGTGCTCTATACTCATCCCTTTTCATCTTTACTTTGTGCCATGTTTCTATTTTTTGTCCTTTATTTTTATGTTCTTGTTCTAATAATGAGATAACCTTCACTAATTCCTTTAACTCTTTTGTTTTTTCTTTCTTTTTCCTAGCCCCCTCCATAATAAATATTCCTCTTATGTAGGCCTTATGGGCTTCCCACAGTGTAGCCCTGGAGATCCCCTCCGTGTCATTCTCTATGAAGTATCTTTCTAATTCTCCTTGCACTCTTTTTACTATTTTTTCATCATCTAATAGGCTCTTATCTATTCTCCACTCTGGAGGGTTCGTTTTCTGGTCTGATACATTGAGCTTCATAGTTATAGGTGTATGATCGGAGATTGTCATAACTTCAATACTAGTCTCTTCTATTCTTTCCAGGAGTCTGTGGTCCACCATGGCATAATCAATCCTAGAGTACGTCCCGTGCACAGGGGAGTAAAACGTATAATCTAATTTTTTGGGATGTTGCAGACGCCATATGTCTACCAACTGGGCCTGATGTAGTCCATGTTTTACTAGTTTACGCTGTTCGTTACTCGTCCCCTGTGCACGGGACGTACTGTCCACTTCAGGATCCATGCAAAAGTTAAAGTCTCCCATTATTATCAAGTATCCCGACCTAAATTGTTCAAGTTTTTTCAGGACTTTAGTCACATAGTTTGCAGAATTGTCATTAGGCGCGTATATGTTTGCTAGCGTGTATTCCTCCCCTCTTAATTTACCTTTTAAAAAAAGGAATCTCCCTTCGGCATCAGTTAATCTGTCACCCAGCTCGAAGCGTATGGAGCCTCGGATGCCAATTGCTACACCTCTGGCTCGTTTTGTGATTGTATCCCCATAGTACCATATAGGGTGACTTCGAGAAGACAATCTTATATTGGATTCCAACGTCAAGTGTGTCTCCTGCAAAAAGACTATGTCCGCTTTATAGAGTTGTAATTCCTTAAAATTTTTATGTCTCTTTGCAGGAGAATTTAACCCCTTAACGTTGTATGATAGTAGTTTAATTTCTGTCATCTGCTCTTAGTACTTTTTTGTTTGCTTGTCTGACCCTATCCTCCTTTTCATGGGGGCTTGCTTGGAAATAATGGATCGATGTGGAATCAACGAGATATCCCCCCCTCCCCATCCTCCCCATCCCCCCCCTCCCCTCCCTCCCCTCCCCCCCTCCTCCCCCGTCCCCCCTCCCTCCCCTCCCCCCCCCATACCTCCCTTGCCCAACCCCTCCTCAATCATCCCCCCTCCCCCCTTCCTCTCCCCCTTGGCCTATTAGAGGCCTGGAAGCCGATCCTGGTCTCCTCCACTCCCTTACCCTCGGCTCCTCTCCCTGAGGTTGAGCCTAGGGATAGCTCCATGACTGTCAAATCTCCCTTCTTTCATGGGCCTCCCCTCCCCCACCCCAGCCCCCAGTCCTGTTCATCCCTTAAACTACCCAGTCTGGAAGATCGGGCACTATAATGTCCATTTTTTGACAGAACCTCTCTAGTTCTTCCGGGAATCTTAATCGGGCGGATATCCCCCCCTTAAACCCAATAAGGCAGGCCGGGAATCCCCACTGGTACTTGATGTTCTCCCTACGCAATTGGTCTAAAAGGGGTCTCATATGTCTTCTCCTTTCTAAAGTTTCTCTTAATAAGTCCGAGAAGATTTGGATCTCCTGCCCTTTATATTTAATGGGGGGTAATCCCCTCAAGCTTCCCCAAATTGCGGCCTTGTCCTCATAGTTCCGGAAACGTATTATGATGTCTCTGGGTCCCCTTTTCTCTGCCTGTTTGGGGTTCCCTATCCGGTGGGTCCTCTCAATTTTGATGTGCTTGTCTTCTGGAGATTTTTCCAACAGGGGTTTAAAAAGCGAATTTATGATCTCCCCTAGGTCCTCCCCCTGTACTTCCTCTATTCCACGTATTCTAAGGTTCTGTCGCCTGTTGCGATTTTCCTGGTCTTCCAGTCTGTATGCTAGGATTTTTTGACTCTCTGTTATCGCTTGTACTTGTGATTTTAATTTAACCAGTTCTTGGTCTTGTTCTGCTATTTTTTTTTCGGTCCCCTCCACTCTTTTAAAAAGACCACCCATTTCTGTTCTTAAACTGTTGATTTCTGTTCTTATTAGATTTTCCATCCTCAGGAGCATCACATTCATCTCTGCTTTTGATGGTGGTTGTGTATCTTGACCCAGGTCTTCCAACCTACTTTGTTTGAGGTCTCCGACCAGGGACGTCTCGCCTTTAGACCGGTCCGCCATAACTTCTCCTGTTCTTTTCTTGTCCGTTTTCTTTACAGCACTTGGGCTTTTAGCGGTAGGTTCCTGTGTCATGTACTGCTGTATCGAGCTTATACCAGTATTACTCTTAGGAGGTTTTGAGGCGGTACCTCTTGTTGCCCGACTCATTTTAATTCTATTGTTTGGTCTAATTCTTTTCCCCAGTTTGCCGTCGGAGTGCGAGGAGGGGGGTGCCCAATTACTTTACTGTGTTTTTTTTTTTTTCCGGGTTCAGGGGGCTTCTTGGTGATGCAAATGCTGACACTATTGGTTCTTTAATTCTGTTCATCAGGTGCTTACTGATGTGGGATTGTAAACCTTCCCCTATTCTTTTTTTAATATCCCCCCTTATTATGGGCCTTTCACTTTCGCTGATGTGTTAATTCTCCAACTTACCCCAACTTACCCCCAGCCCTAAGACTTTTTATAACTCATCCATAGGGCTCTGTTACTAGGGATTAGATTATTTTTTTTTTTTTTTACCCGATAGGTCTCCGCATCTCTATCCCTCGGGAACTTAGATCTATTTTTTTTAAGTTCTAGGGCCCGTTCCTTAAATCCTGCCGCCTCTCTATTATGTTACACCTGCGTGTGGCCTAAGGTCCCGCTATCAAGTCCTTTAATAGAGTGCATGGGGGTGCGATTTTCTGTCGTCCTGTCTTTATGCTTTTTACTTGCTTTTTTACCCCCCCTTTGGTATCCCCAATCAAGGGAGTAGGCTGAGACATCCAACTCACGGTCTCAGGGTATCCAGCTCAAGTTTGCAGAGACCTCAAGCACTAAATCGCATTGAGTCGCAAGGTCAGGCTTGCAAAAGACATCAGACTCTGACAGAATCCTCTGACTCCAAATACTACACACATCAAACTTAGAATTGCAGGATCGTCAGACTCAGATTGCGCAGCCCTGCACCCACTTCACAGACCCAGTTATAATTCTTAGGCTCTAGATTGAACACGCTTCCAAATTTCAGTAGTTGTCTCACTCCAGGTTGCGGGGGCAACTGCCTCAGAGTGACAGAGACATCATAGCTAGCCCAGGAACACAGTACCACCCAACATAGGGTAATCAAATTCACCAAAGTTCATTCCCTGCCTTACTAGATCAGACAGGTTTATCAAAGGTTAGACATGAACTGTTTATACATAGCTTTACAGGTGTTTTTACTCTCCCCTGTCACATACAATAATTTCTCCACTTGTGAGGGGGGGGGGGAGAATTGCAGGGGGGGGCCCACCGGACCCTATCAGTTCTCAGCTCCTCGGAGCGCCTCACCCATCCTTATTCTGCCTCCTGATCCATGCTGTCAGGCACGCTATGAAGCATGCCTCGTTGGCTCCACGGGGACTGCGTGCACCTACTCCATCGTGCCGCCGCCTCAGCACCCTGCGGACTCCACACATGGGGGGCTTGTCGCGCTGTCAGATCCGCCTCCAATGGGTGGCGGGTCGCGGTGGTGGTTCCGGGTGGGTTCCTCCTCGCGTCCGGATCCAGCCCAGCCTCTCACGCCGGGTCAGTCCGCCTTGCGTCTCACGGAGCTTCAGAACGCTGCACACAGCCACGGAGCATTCCTGCGGCCCCTCCCTCCTACGCGCGTCACGTCCTCATCACGTGACGTCGTCGAAACCTGGCCCCAAACAAGTTCCGGAATGGGTAATTATGTCATTTTTGATTTTATCTTGAATCTATTGTTGTTCTCTAAAATATTGAAGCATTGATGTTGTTCTCAAAAATATTGAAGTATTGAATATTTTGCAATTATGACTGTACATTTTTCATTATATTTTTCTTTTTACATAGTTCCAATTTTATTGACAAAACAAACGTCCAATGTATTTTACATTGTTAACCATTTACTTACCTGCAGTATAGTAACGGTTGGACATAGGAAATAGACGTTCTGTTTCATTGTCATTTACACAAAGTTATTGAGAATTTATCATGGCACAAATGTCAAGTGTACTGCATGCAGAATTTGGCGGTATTTTTATTGACTTTCAAGTCGTTCATGTAACGCAATTGGTATTTTAATTTCATGTAAATATTCATATTTTGTCAACCAATACATGTAGCTATTTTGTATGATCATACGTCTCCATGAATATGTTTCATATTATAGACTAGTGTTGCTCACGAATATTCGCATTGCGAATATTCGTTACGAATATTGCATATTCGAGTATTCGCAAATAGATCGAATATCGCGGTGAATATTCGCTATTGCGAATATTCGTATTTTTTCAAAGCAAAAACAGATCACATCCTAGTGATCTCCATCGACGTCTAAAAGCATTGCTGGTATGATTAGAGACCCTGGGCCAAGTAGCTGAGGCGATACTGTTATGTTGCCGAATATTCGCAATGCGAATATTCGTATTACGAATATTCGCGAATACTTTCTCTGCCCTTCTGTGTTTTGTGTATAAAAAAAAAAAATAGCTTTAGTTTAGTCATATAAGTTTGTGTAAGTAGAGTTAGTGTTTAGTGCATATTAGTTTAGTAATCCAGGAAATGATCTCCGTTTTCGCATGTTGACAAGAATTTCGCAATCAATTTCGCATTCGCATTAGCGAAATTTTGCAAAAAAAATTTTTTGATAAAATATCACGAGTATTCGATATTAACGAATATTTCGCGAATATTCTTCTATATATTCGTGAAATATCGCGAAATCGAATATGGCGTATTCCACTCATCACTATTATAGACTATGTCATATAGATTGACTTGTATTCAAAAATATCTTCATTAAAAAATAATTCAAAACAAATACTGTGTGGGTAAAAATGACCTTAAAAAAGCACAACAATGTGATAGGATACACGCATTCTTCCATTGTTTGTCAATTATAGTCAATAGAAAAAAAAAAAACACTGCGCTAGATAAGTGTCAAAGTGAAAAATTCCCACAGTGATAATGAGATGTACAGCTGCCAGTACCAAAAAATTAAGATACCAAATGTAGACAATAGATGAAAAACAAGGTACAGCGCTACACAAATAAAATGGTAAAAGTGCACAAATCTAAAATGCATCTAAATGTTTAAAACCAACCAGTGATGAAAAAAAAGAAAAAAAAAGAAAATAATGAAATAGTAAATAAATGGTCCCACATTATTGATTAAATTGATAAACAATCCTTGTAGTGTGATTCATAATGGTGCACAAAGTTGAGCTTGTGAAAAGAGGAATCTTCTTCCACCAATGAGACACCCAAGCAGTGGTATTGTAGTCTCCTTACCATAAGTAGGTGACCGTTATCACGGCGGTCTCTCTAAGCACAGGGGTTTAAAGTCTTCCGACAGACTCACTACAGATGATTGGCAAGCACAGGATGGTTTCTTAATGTCTCAAGAAATTAAAAACAGACAAATCGAAAGATACTCCACAGCAAAATACTGCTTAACAAAATGTTTAATTTGCTAAAAGTATTGCACTTACAATGTAGTTGTTGGAAATTTGCGATGGATAAACATAGGGGGACACGGTGTCTCCTCAAAACTTCTCCTGTTTGTTAAGCTCCGTATCAGTGTATCTCCGTGAGAGGCGTAATGACGTAGAATCTGCTGGTCATTACATTTAGATTTCAACAAGGTTCAAAGAAGTACTAGGAAAACAGCTTTGATCTCTTAGGCCGCGTACACACAATCAAATCTATCTGCTGGAAACGGTCTGCCAGACCGTCCCAGCAGACAGATTTGATCGTGTGTACGGGCGAGCAGACGGATTTGGCCAGCCGACAGATTTTAAAGCATGCTTTAAAATCTGTCGGCTGGGAATCCGTCCGCCCGACATGTCTGCTGGTTAGTACGCTAACCAGCAGACATATCTTCTCGCACATGCTTCGAATGGATTCGATGCATGCGCGGAAGTGTTTTACTTCATGGTGCGGTGACGTGGCGGCGTCAACGTCACCGCCACGTCACCGACACGTCAGCGCGCTGTCTGCCGGCGGAGATTTTTGTTTGATCGTGTGTACACGATCAAACCAATACATCCCAGCACACAGATTTGTTCGTGTGTACGGGGCCTTATAGATTATCAAGGGATAGATCGGTATTGATCCGAGTTTCTAAATAGAGCAGTAACAACGAAACAAGTAATAACTGTACCATAGCTAAGATATGTAAAGTCATCTGCCATAGCAGAAGAGGAACAGTAGAAAGTAGTGAAGAAATGGGAGAAGAAAAAGGCGATTGACCATATTATCTGTTTTTGTGTGCAAGAGCATATAAAGTACCAAGTTATGGTACATATTACCGTACAAACACAGAACAAGCAAATCAATATTTAAACTGGATTAACGTTGATTATATCAGTAAAAATAGAATTATATTTCTGGGAATATTTGAAGGTATACCAAGGTAGCCATGCTTTATGGAACCTCTTCACCCTATCGCGGGATTGTGCCAAGGTCTCTTCCATTTTGCATATGTCCGTTACTGTGCGTAACCAATCTTGTATAGAAGGAAACCCGGGAGGAGTTTCTGAAAATTGGGATTAGGCATTTTGCAGCATTTAAAAGATGCTTTAATAAGGAGTTTTTGTATTTCGTGAGGGTGAAATTAGTCACATTAAGCAAGCAGCAAGCTGCATTAAGGGTAAGTTTTGTTTCAGTGATTTTAATAATTGGGGGTTATTTACTAAAGGCAAATCCACTTTGCACTACAAGTGCACTTGGTAGTTCGGTCACTGTAAATTTGAAGGGAAGATCTGAAATGAGGGGAAGCTCTGCTGATTTTATCATCCAATCATGTGCCATCTAAAATGCAGTTTTTTAAGCTCCTTGCATGTCCCCTTCGAATCTACAACGACTGCACTTCCAAGTTCACTTGTAATAAGTGACCTTATCCCAAAAGGGAGATAGTAATGGCCAATGGGGTTAGTTTACTAAGTGCACTGCAAGTGCATTGAAATTGCATTTGTAAGTGCAGTCGCTGTAGATCTGAAATGAGGGGAAGGTCTGAAATGAGGGGAAGCTCTGCTGATTTTATCATCCAATGATGTGCAAAATAAAATGCAGTTTTTCTATATTCCTCATCAGATCTACAGTCACTGCACTTCCAAGTACACTTTTAGAAGCTTGCAGCCATGTATAAGTGATTGAGGTTGCCCAAAGAAATTGATCTCCTGTGTGACAAGCCTGTTAATGGATCCTGTTAATGGGTGATGTTTTAGGGTAGGTGGGTAGCTGTTCCATGGGATCTAATGAGCAAATTGCAGGGGTTCAGAACTGACTCCAAAGACACCCAGACCTTGGTATCCGTATGACAATGCCAATTTTTTTTTTTATGAGATGAGAGACAAGATAGTCATTTTTGAAGTAGAGTAAGCCTATCCCACCATGCTCCTTAGATCTGGTCAGGAAGGCAAATTTAATTATTGGTCTTTTGTTATTCCAAAAACATTTTAGTAGAATGGAATGTAGAGATTTAAAAAGACTTTGGGGTAACTTAATTGGTACTGTGCGCATGAGGTATAGTAGCCTAGGTAAAATAGTCATGTTAATGATGGCTGCTTGGCCAAACCAAGAAAATGTACCTGAATGCCAACTCCTTAGATCATTTTCTATGGTTTTAATCAGTAGTGGAAAATTTTGTTCATAAATCGATGTGGCGTTAACCAAACTCCTAAGTATTTCAAAGTTTGGGGTCCCATTTAAAGGGGGAGTTCTTTGGTTATCTTGAGGACGTTGTCAAGGAGGGACACATTTAAGGCTTCAGATTTGGAGTAATCTGTCTTCAGATTAGACACATAGCCATAATGTGTAAATGCTTTCATCAGGTTGGGTAATGTGATTTGGGTTAGTCAGAAAATATAATAAATCATCAGCGTAAGCGGCCGTCTGGAACTCTCTATCCAGAACTTTGTATCCACTTATTGCGGCATTCGCATTGACTGTTTTAATAAAGTGTTCTAAGGATAGAATGAACAATAGGGTGACAGTGGGCAGCCCTGTCTTGTAACATTTATGTACCTTTTCAGAAAGAGAGATGTTAGTTTTTAGTCTCGCCAAAGGGCTTTGATAGAGAGCTGAGATCCAGGCCAACATATTTGACCCCAGTTCTACGTGTTTACAAACAGCCAGCATGAGATCCCAGGATACAAGGTTAAAGGTCTTTCCACATCTGTGGACAGGAGAAAGCCCCTAATATTCCATTCGTGGGCTGAGTGAATTAGAAGAAGAGATTTAATTACATTATCTTTTGTCTCTCCACCAGGTATAAAACCTACTTGTTCAGGGCCAATAAGGTTCTGTCTCAGACTGTTGGCAAGGATCTTCGCAAACAACTTGACGTCCTAGTTTAGCAAAGAGATAGGGTAATCGCTCTCACACTTTGAGGGGTCCTTACTGGGCTTTGGGATGACCATAATAAAGGCCGACAGAAAGTCTGGGGTAACCTCCCTGGGTTGGGACAGAGAGTTCAAGGTTTTGGTAAGTGAGTCTGTAATGATGTTCACAAAGGTCTTGTAGCAGATGAAAGTATATCCATCAGGTCCTGGACTTTTCCCTGATTTTAAGTGTTTAATTGGTCTCATTTCCGAAGCTTCAATCTGACCTTTTAAAAGGTTAGCGTCTAAGTCACTTGAGGTAGGGAGACCGCTCTTGTCTAGGTAGTCTTGGATAATTTGTGTCCTATCTCCAATCATCCCCTTCTGTCTATGTTGAGGCCGTAGATTATATAGGTTTGTCTAAAAGTTATGGAAGTGTTTTGAAATTGCCTCGGTGGCGACATTTAAGGTGCCATTAACCTGTTTGATGCTCATGATATTCTTATTGGAGGTGTGTACCCTTAAAACCCTGGATAGTAGTTTCCCTGTCTTATCTCCAGATTCACAATATATTTGCTTTTAAAAAAACAGGAATCTTTTTGTTTTAGCTTCTAGAAACTGTTGCAATGTCTTCCTTGCTTCCAAAAGTACTTTAGCCGTTCAGATGGTCAAAGATTGTTTATGTAGGGTTTCTAGACTGTAGATTTAGTCGTTTAGCTGTTTAATATCTGTCTCTTACTCCCAGTTATGCTGTGCGCCCGTTCTAACCAACTCATCCCTGAGTGTGCATTTATGGGCTTCCCAAATCATTAGAGCAGGGATCCTCAAACTACGGCCCTCCAGCTGTTACAGAACTACAAATCCCATGAGGCATTTCAAAACTCTGACATTCACAGACATGACTAGACATGATGGGAATTGTAGTTCCTGAACACCTGGAGGGCCATAGTTTGAAGACCCCTGCATTAGAGGGTCCATATCAGGGGAAGTGTTGTGACTAAAAAAGTCTGTAAGGGGCGTGGTGTTTTTAGGCAGCAGAGATGGGTCAGTTAATAAAGAGGTGTTGAATCTCCAAATCTGGGACTTAAGAGAGTTTGTTCTTAAGTTTAATGTTAATGAATTGGTGAATGGTCTGAGACCTATTGAATGCCTATATGAGCACCTGAGAGTTTTAGGTAAATCTCTCTGAGTGATGAAGAGGTAGTCTAGGCGTGCACACCTGTCATGTGAGGATGAGTAGAATGTGAAATCACGTCCTTCAGGGTTAAGAAATTCCAGGAGTCAATTAATTGGAGAGAAAGTGGGAGAGTTTTGAGTTTTTTAAATACTTGGTAGGATATGCATGTCTTACCAGATGAAGTATCAACCAGGCGATTCAAGGGGATAATGAAGTCCCCTCTCAATATAACGCATCCCAATGCAAAACCCTGCAATTTATGCACTATATGGTTACAGAATGTCAAATGCGCCGTACTTTGGAAATTTACGTTCGCCAATGTAAGGGGCGTGCCACCGTATGTTCCTTTCATGAACACAATTCTACATTTTTGGTCTATCAGTTGCTCCGAAAGTTCAAAGGGGGTTTCTTTGCTCACTAGGATTGATTCCCCTTGGATTTGGAATAATTATTAGTGGCATGGTAGGCCTTAGTGAAGAATGAATCAGTAAGTCTAGGCACGTGATGAGTTTTAAAATTAGTTTCTTGAAGGAAAACAAAATGGGACCTACTTTTCTTAAGTTCCCTTAAGAGTGTGGTGCATTTTTCTGGGATATTTAGACCTCTTAGGCCGCGTACACATGATCAAATTAATCTGCTTGAAACGGTCCGACGGACCGTTTCAGCAGACAAATTCGATCGTGTGTACGGGCGGACAGACAGATTTTGCCAGCAGACAGATTTTAAAGCATGCTTTAAAATCTGTCTGCTGGGAACCCGTCCGTCCGACATGTCTGCTGGTTAGTACACTAACCAGCAGACATATCTGCCCGCACATGCGTCGAATGGATTCGACGCATGCGCAGAAGTGTTTTACTTCCTGGTGCGGTGACGTGGCGGCGTCAACATCACCGCCACGTCACCGCGCTGTCTGCCAGCGGGGATTTTGGTTTGATCGTGTGTACACGATCAAACCAATTACTCCCAGCAGACAAATCCGATCAAATCGGTCTGACAGACCGATTTGATCAGATTTATTTGGTCGTGTGTACGCGGCCTTACATTGTGTAAGATCATCATAGGGCTGCACCCTAAGGAGGAGTATGCTATCAGGTAGACTCAGGAGGAAATGCACCAATTTCAGCACTAAAAAATAAGAATAAACTTACAGGCACGTGTTAATAAACAGTTATAGTAGAAAAACACGGATGGTAGAAAAATATTGCCAATCAGACAAGAGGATAGAGATAGGAAGAAGGTTAGGTAAGAAGAAAGGTGGAGTTGAAGGAACACCTTTAGATAAGAACAGTATCTTAAGAGTTTAAAGTTATGTACCCTTAACCAAACACTGTATGTTCAATAACACTTTGTGAAGGGGAAGGGAGGCTGCAGCCCAGAGAGTGATTGACTACCAACTATACTCGATGTATAAGTGAGAAGGTGTTCTTCTAATATGGAACCCCACTATAACAATACACATAGCCTAAAAGACAACAGCAATAATGAGTGTAATTAAATAAACCAACAATCTATTGAGAAAAACAAAAACAAAAAAATGGCTCAGAAATGGGCAATGAGCTAGGGGCAATACTGCAAGCCCATCGCATGTTGATTACGATCACTATCACCACTCCATCTCTAATTGACGGTGGGCTGAGATAGTCATCTTTAGCAGATATGACATCGACACATCCAGCCGTAGCAATATGCCGTGAAATAGGCAAGCAGTAAGGCTTTAAAAATATGAGTGCCTGCAAAGGTTAAGAACTGTAATAAAATAAAAACAACCTAACCAGTCCATGGACACAGTACTAGTGGTAACTATACCTGACTAAACTGCTTCCCCATATGTAGAATGAATACAGCAACTGGATGTATATGGGGATAGAACTCCTGCATACGACCCATAAGTTATAGTCAGAGGGCCACGGTGCAGCCCTGGAGTATCGGCATAGCAAATGCATCATTAAAGTCAGTCAATGTGCCGGCGTTCATGGCTGAGTGAGATGGACTGGAAGAATCTTGCTATACAAAGTAGAAAACAAGTAAAAGTGAGTCCAGGGGCCTGGAGTTCACAGCTACCCATCCCCCTGATCCTGCAAGGTTGCGGATCTCGGGTTAGGAGTCCCAGCTTTAGCGCCTCCATTGTGGTTATGTTTCATAACATGGTGGATGGTGGAGATCGCGGTGGGCTTCTGTCGCAGGGAAGCAGTATAAAGTCCGGGAGGAACACCAGGCCCAGATTCAGAACTTCGAAGAAGTCAGGTAGGTCAGCTGGGGTGCACAAGATGTGTTGTTGGCCATTGAAGGTGTCAATCAAAGCCAATGGGAAAAGCCAAGTGTATTTTAGATCCTTTTCCCTCAGCTTATCCAAAAAAGCCACAAAGCCCTGCGGTTTTTCAGTGAAATTTGAGAGAGATCTTGAAACAGCATTATGGTTTCTCCATTAAAAATGATATGATAATTTTGCCTGGCTTTGCGCACTATATCTTCCTTGAGTGCAAAGCTCTGCAGACAACTTATTATATCTATCCCTGCAGTCCCTGCAGTCTTAAGGCCCTGTGCGCCTGAAGGAATTTAATCTCCATGTCCTCCTTTCTATCTAACAGGCTGTTAAATACTCTTTGTAAGGCTGGGACGATATGGTAATTTTACACCTTTCTGGTATACCCCTCATTCTAATGCTGTTCCACCTGTCTCTTTTATTGAGGTCCTACAGATGCCTGTTTATATCAATAAAGTGCTGAGACTGAGAGACAGTGACCCTCTCCAGCCTGTGGATAGCCCTGTCCCTCTGCTTCCCTGCAGCCTCTGTAGATGCTAGCTTTTCAGTGAGCACCATTAGATGTGTTTTTAAGTCTGTGATGGCAGCAGAGAGTGTGGACTTAATGTGAGCTGCAAAGCCTGACATGTCTGTGTAGGTCAGGGGGTGGTCAGAGCATAGTGGTCCCCTACCTGTGTCCTCAGTAGTGATGAGCGGAATACGCCATATTCGATTTTGCGATATTTCGCGAATATTTCGAAGAATATTCGCGAATATTCGTTAATATCGAATATTCGTGATATTTTATAAAAAAATAAAATGCGAAATTTCGCTATTTTTTTTTAAAAAAAATATCACGAATATTCGATATTTACGAATATTCACTATATTTTATTAAAAAAAAAAAAAAAATAGCGAAATTTCGCCAATGCGAAAGCGAAAATGATTGCGAAATTTCGCTATTTTTTTTGGATAAAATATAGCGAATATTCGTAAATATCGAATATTCGTGATATTTTATAAAAAAAAAATATTCGAATATTCGCTATATTTTATATAAAAAAAAATTGCAAAATTTCGCTAGTGCGAATGCGAAATTGATTGCGAAATTGATTACGAAATTTGAAAAAATACGAATATTCGAAATAGCGAATATTCGCAGTGATATTCGAGTTATTCGCGAATACTCGAATATGCAATATTCGTAGCGAATATTCGCAATGCGAATATTCGTGAGCAACACTAGTCCTCAGAGGATGATTTTGAATCCTCACCGAAGTCCTCCTCATGGCTCTGTTGCGAGCCACGGGCTGTGTTTTGAACAGATTCTATTTATTCTGGTTTGTGAGGCAGAGGACAGGTGTTAGGTGCAGAGTAGGGATGAGCCGAACACCCACGCTTTCGGTTCGCACCAGAACCGTCGAACGGACCGAACGTTCGTGCGAACATTTAGAACCCCATTGAAGTCTATAGGACTCAAACGTTCGAATTCAAAAGTGCTCATTTTAAAGCCTAATATGCAAGTCATTGTCGTAAAACGTCTTGGAGAACCAGAGTCTTGCCCCAGGGAACATGGATCAATGAAAAAAAGTTTAAAAAAACTGTATTTTTTTCAGGAGCAGTACCGTTTTTAAAACTTTTTTTCGATTGATACATGTCCCCTGCGCAAGACCCGGGTTCTCAAAGACGTTTTCACAGGCAAACTATAGACACCCAGCAGGTACAATATTTAAAGGAATTTATTTTTTATTTTATTTTTTTATTCAAGCATCATTAAAATCACTGCTCCAGGAGCAGTGATTTTAATGATGCTTAAATGAAAAAAAAAAATGAAAAATCCCTTTAAATATTGTACCTGTTGGGTGTCTATAGTTTGCCTGTGAAAATGTCTTTGAGAACCCGGGTCTTGCCCGAGGGAACATGTATCAATGGAAAAAAAGTTTAAAAAACGGTTGTTTTTTTCAGAAGCAGGACTCCTGAAAAAACGACAGTTTTTAAAACTTTTTTCCATTGATACATGTTCCCTGGGCAAGACTCGGGTTCTCAAAGACGTTTTCACAGGCAAACTATAGACACCCAGCAGGTACACTATTTAACCAGTTATGGACCGCTTACTGTACATTTACGTCAGCAGAATGGCACGGCTGGGCACATCAACGTATATATACGTTGGTTCTAGTACCCAGCCGTGGGTCACGGGCGCGCCTGCGGCGCGCTTCCGTGACCCGGTCCGAAGCTCCGGGACCGCGGGACTGAAGAACGGGGAGAGCCGTGTGCTTCACTGTGGCCGCAGCATCGATCACATCATCCCTGTTATAGGGGGACATGATCGATGACGTCACACCTACAGCCACACCCCCCTACAGTTGTAAACACACACAGGGAACACACAAATCCTACAGCGCCCCCTTGTGGTTAACTCCTAAACTGCAACTGTAATTTTCACAGTAAACAATGCAATTTAAATGCATTTTTTGCTGTGAAAATGACAATTGTCCAAAAAATGTGTCAAAATTGTCCGAAGTGTCCGCCATAATGACGCAGTTAAGAAAAAAATCGCTGATCGCCGCTATTAGTAGTAAAAAAAAAAAAATTATAAAAATGCAATAAAACTATCCCTTATTTTGTAAACGCTATAAATTTTGCGAAAACCAACCGATAAACGCTTTTTGCGATTTTTTTTTACCAAAAATAGGTAGAAGAATACGTATTGGCCTAAACTGAGGAAAACAATAATTATATATATTTTGGGGGGATATTTATTATAGCAAAAAGTAAAAAATATTGGCCCAGATTCACAGAGCGATTACGCCTGCGCAACAGGAGATGCGCGTGCGTAAGTCTAAATGTGCGCGTGCGTTTCGTTGCGCGGCATCCCCAGAACGAGATCCGCAAAAAATTTACTTTTTTTTGTCCCGCGTAATTTCGTTAGACTGGCGCATCCTTCCGCGCAAAAGTGCGATAGACACACCATTGATTTGCTAGTCAAATATGCTAATGAGGGAGTTGCGGGGATCCACAAAAAAACGTTGTTGCTGCGCAGGCTACGCGGTGTGCGCAACAGCAAAATCTTCTGTCTAAAATTAGAGCACATAAAAGGTGGTCTAAAATTTGAAAAAACGTCTACATCTCACAGAAAGCAACACCGTTAGTGAGGAGCAGACCACACACACGTGTTGCACTACAATTTGACTGCCAACATGCCAGGGGCATCGTCGCTCATAGCTGCACTACTGACTTTAGATGAGCAAAGAAGCAGGAGGGCACGGAGGATGGCACGGGAGAGGATATACCGCACCCGCATAGACCTGTTTGGCATGAGTGATTCTGAGGTGTTTCGCATCTTCAGATTCACCCCTCATGCCATCCTGGAATTAACCACAACCCTGCAGGAGGACCTCACCAGCCCAACACACCGCTCACATGCAGTGCAGCCACTGGTCAAGGTACTGGCAACACTCCATGTCCTTGCCAGTGGCTCTTTTCAGCGTACAAGTGGAGTGGTGGCTGGGATGTCACAATCCTCCATGAGCAGATGTGTGCACCAGGTTGTCCCTGCAATCCTCACACGCATGGCCAACCAAATCATTAAACCCACCACTGAGGAGCTGCGACTGAAGGCAATGACAGATTTCTACAGATTTGCCAGGTTCCCACGCACCATCAGGGCCATTGATTGCACACATGTGGCACTCCAGCCCCCCCTGGAGACAGAGCACATGTACCGCAATCGGAAGCATTGGCACTCCATCAACGTACAGGTGATAGTTGATGCCCAAGGCCTCATATGGCACGTCCGTGCCAAACACCCCGGATCCAGCCATGACAGCTACATATACAATCAATGCCACATCCGAATGGAATTCGATCAGAACGTGTATGGGAACACCTGGCTAGTTGGTGAGTGACATGGGAGTCAGGCATGACTATCCCCTCCCGTGATGCACACCTCACAAGTGGCACATGCATGACTAACATGCTCCTGTCTTTTCCCTTACAGGTGACTCTGCATATCCACTGGGACCCCATCTCATGACTCCAATCCGAAACCCCCAAACCCCAGGAGAGGAAAGATACAATCAAGCACACATCAAAACCCGTGCAGTGGTGGAGCGCACCTTTGGCCTCCTGAAGTCACGTTTCCGATGCCTGGATAAGTCTGGGGGTACACTGTTGTATTCCCCAAACTTTGTGTGCCATATCATCGCTGCATGTTGCATGCTGCACAATTTCGCAGTGAGGAAGGGCCTGCAGGTTGAGCTACGTGATGACCTGACCCCCCAACCAGACAATCAACCCCTAACCGAGGATACCCCGTCTTCTGAGGGAAGAGCAGCCAGGAGGCAGCTCATATTGGGCATCTTTGCACGTTAAACACACACATTAATCATGGCACAATGAGAATGCATGCATGCACACCACTGTGGTCCCTAGCACACACACCCCACATCCACATCAAATTGGATTGGCACCAGTCCACCATGCAGGACTGGTGAGCAGTAACGCCACGTCAAGGCTCCAATTATGTCACTGAACATTCATACACCAATCACACGGACCTGGGGATCACTTCTCCCTTGTCCTGGGGAACCCTTCTCCACCAAAATTGAGGATGACACCCCTTTTCCAGCAGGAATGTCACCCCCACATTCAAACAGCATGCACAACCCAAAATAAAAAAAAAATGTCATCAAAAAACAAAAAAAAAAAAAGCAAAAAATGTCAGTCAACAAAAAAAAAGGGGGAAAAATAAATTATTGCCCTCTGTGTGAGCCACGCCTGGGGCGCCCCCGGCCACGGCCCCGGCCCCTCAGGGGAGACTCATGGGGGAGGGGCAAACCCGGGGAAGGAGGAGCAGCCCCCGATCTCTGCCCACCTGGCGGCCTGCCCTCCAAGGCTACGGCAATTCTGTCCAGGGCAGCACCAAGTGTTGCCGTGTTGGCCTGGATAGCCTGGGTAAGGGCCCTCACATCCTGCCCAACGCCTGCTGATGTCGTCTGCAGTTCGTTTAGGCAGGTTGTGAAAGCCCGGGAGTGGGAGTCCAGGTTACCCAGCGTATCCTTGATGGAGGACAGGCTCTCCTCCATCCGCCCCAAAGTCTGGCTGAGCTGTCCCATATGGCGGGTCTGGAGGGCCTGGTCCCTTCTCAGACTGGCGGGCAGGAGATTGGGCGCCCCCCTGGTGCTCTGGGATGAAATCCTGCCTCCAGCTGATGGTTGTGGCCGGGGAGAAGGGGAGGCCCTTGTGAGGGGAGCCATGTTGGGGGAGGAGGGGGGGGGGGGCTGCCCCTTAGGGAGGGCAGGCTTCTGCCAGCCAGAGGGGAAGAGTCCGCAAAACCCAATCGTCCAGTGCCTGACTCCTCCTCCTCATGATTCCCCTCCTCCTCATGATTCCCCTCCTCCTCATGATTATCCTCCTCCTCATGATTATCCTCCTCCTCATGATTCCCCTCCTCCTCATGATTCCCCTCCTCCTGTTGAACCTCCTCCGCGGACTCCGGCCTTGTTGGGGGGGCCTCATTAGGCTGCTGTCCTGGGGTTGGTGCGGTCAGCCCAGATGGCCCTGCACTCTCCTGCACATCTGTGGATGACACAAAACATTCACAGGTTGGAGGATCCACACACTTGCCACATATTCCCTTTCACCCCCTCCCCCACACATGCTACACACCTGATTGTAAAAAAAACCTTACCTGGCACCACGGGGACCGGACTTGTGTCAAAGCCTGGCAGGCCCTCCACTTCATGCCGTTGAAAGGTCAGGGCCACCGCACGCTCCGTCGCTGTCAGACTAATACGGCATGGTGGGCCCCCTCCTGTGCCCCTGGCATGGGCATGCATTGCGGCCAGTTTCTTTTTGACCAGACGCCGGAGGTCGTTGATTTTTTTGTCAATCCCAGACCTGGTCCGTGTCTCCCCCTCCCCCGATGAATTGACCTGCTCAGTGATCAGATCCAAAATCTCCCTCCTCTTGGCCGGGGTGGTGTTGGCACTCTGCGGGCCGTGGAGAAAACGCCCATACTCGCTAATGGCCCGGGCAAGAATTCTTTTTTCCCCCACAGTAAAATTGAGCTTTCTTTTTCTCTCAGTCATACTTCCAAAAACAATCAGTCCCAGTCAACAAAATTCAATCACACAAACAAGCACAAACAATCAAGCAAGAACACACACAGAAAACTACTCAGCAAGAAACTGTCACAAAACAATATAAACCAAAAAAAAATGCAAGAAAAAAAACAAACAAAAATATATCAATCAAACAAACAGTCTCTCAAACACTTCATCATCAAAAAACACTTTCACAAATATACCAACAAGCACTTGATCACACAGAACACTAATCTGACAACTACAAGACACACTGCAACGAACAACAGGAACAAAAGCACTTGGTTAAATGGGAAGGGACAAAGGGATGTACTTTTGCAATGCAAGTGCGTTTGTGTGTGTCTATTTATGCTGTCTGCGTAGTTCACAGCGTTGCCCTAGTCCATTTCCAATTTCACTGATTGCGCCGCTCCCGAGTTGTGAGCATGCGCACAGCGGAGCTGACATGGTCTCCTTCACGCGGGCATTCGCGAGCCGGCCGGCCCTTCATTTGCATGGGGTCACGGCTCATTTCAATGTAACACGCCCACGTCCTTCCCAATTTGTATTACTCCTCCTTACGCCTCGGAAAAAACGTTACGCTTGCGCAATTTCCTGCGCAAAAGCTACGAGAATAGGGTGATTACGCGGCTACATTGCGCAAGTCTAACGTAAAGGCGGTGCGCTACGCCGGTCCAATAATGCGCAGATGTACGTGAATCTGGGCCATTGTTTTTTTTTCAAAATTGTCGCTCTATTTTTGTTTATAGCGCAAAAAATAAAAACCGCAGAGGTGATAAAATACCACCAAAATAAAGCTCTATTTGTGGGGAAAAAAGGACGCCAATTTTGTTTTGGAGCCACGTCGCACGACCGCGCAATTGTCAGTTAAAACGACGCAGTGCCGAATCGCAAAAAGGGGCAAGATCCTTTAGCAGCATTTTGGTCCGGGAGCAGTGATTTTAACCACTTAAGGACCGCCGCATGTACATTTACGTCGGCAGAATGGCACCGACAGGCACATCAACGTATATATACGTTGGTGCCTTGGGTGGGATCGGGGGTCCGATCGGACCCCCCCCCCCCCCGTACATGCGGCGGTCCGCGCGGCTGCAGGAGCGATCCGACAAGTGGGGGCGGCTATCCGTTTTCACCCGCCCCCTCCGGATCGCTCCCAGCCAATGCGCGCGCCCGCCCGCCCTGTCACTTCCTCCTCCTGTGTAAACACAGGAAGGAGGAAGCGACGTGATCTCTCCCTCGGCGTTTGTTTCAAGCGCCGCTGAGGAGAGATCACAACACTACAAGTAAGTCTGCACCAACAGCACACTTACACACAGACACAAACACATTTAACCCCCGCGATCGCCCCCCCCCCTCCCCCCTGTCACAGTGTCACTGAATGCAGTAATCATACATGTATGATTACTGTATTTAGTGTCAGTGTGACAGACAGTGTGACAGTCAGTCAGTGTTAGTGTCAGGGTAGCCCCCCCCCCCCCCCCAATAAAGTTTTAACCCCTTGATCACTGCCCTAGTTAACCCTTTCACTCCCTATTGCCAACATCACTAAGCGATCATTTTTCTGATCGCTGTATTAGTGTCGCTGTTCCCGCTAGGTAGCTAATTTTTTTTTAATGCGATTTTTTTTTTACTAAAGACATGTGGCTAAATAAATTTTGGCCTAAATGTTTGACTAAAATTTAGTTTATTGGTTTTTTATTATAACAAAAAGTAAAAAATATTGATTTTTTTTCAAAAATGTCGCTCTATTTTTGTATATAGCGCAAAAAATAAAAATCGCAGAGGCGATCAAATACCACCAAAAGAAAGCTCTATTTGTGGGAAAAAAAGGAAGCGAATTTTGTTTGGGAGCCACGTCGCACGACCGCGCAATTGTCTGTTAAAGCGACGCAGTGCCGAATCGCAAAAACCCCTTGGGTCATTTGCCAGCGTATTGGTCCGGGTCTTAAGTGGTTAATGATGCTTAAATTAAAAAAAATGAAAAATTCCTTTAAATATTGTACCTGCTGGGTGTCTATACCTGTGATAATGTCTTTAAAGCGGGGGTTCATCCAAAAATAAACTATCTAACATTAGCTAGATCTCTCCAGCATACTGCTAACATCTGCAGTATGCTGTTTTTTTGTTTTTTTTCGGTACTTATCTTTATACGAGCTCTTGTTATCCGGCTCCAAGCGGGGGGTTTACTTCCGGGTATAGGCTTTCCTAAGCGAAGAGGAGTTGATTGACGCACTGCTAAAGCGCGTCACGCCTTCCAGAAATACCCGAAGTGACACTCGGGTGTTTACAGCGCCTACACAGTCAGCTCTACACGACAGGCGTAGGCGCTGTAAACGCCCGAGTGTCACTTTGGGTATTTCCGGAAGGCGTGACGCGCTTTAGCAGCCGTCAATCAACTCGTCTTCGACTTAGAAACGCCTACTCCCCCGCACGATTGCGCGCTCGGAGCCGGATAACAAGGCCTCGTATAACGATAAGTACCGGAAAAAAAAACAAAAAAACAGCATACTGCAGATGTTAGCAGTATGCTGGACCTAATGTCAGAAAGTGAATTTTAGGTTGAACCTCCGCTTTAAATAGCACAATCACCTGCCTGCCAGTAAATTATAAAGAACTGATCTAGCTAAGCTATACAGGCAGCCTTTTATAGTGTGGGGCATGTACTAAACTCCTTGAGCCATAATTGGCCAAAGCCACCCTGGCTTTGGCCAATTATGGCTCTCCATTTTTTGCGCGCTGTGATTGGCCAAGCATGCGGGTCATAGTGCATGCTTGGCCAATCATCAGCGCGCAATGCTGCAGTAAATTATGGGCTGTGACGCGTCACTCGAATTTGGCGCGAACGACCCGTTTTGTTTAAATTTCGACCAACGTATGAACAGACGATGTTCAAGTCGAACATACGTTTGAATCTAACGCAGAGCTCTTCCCTAGTGCAGAGGCTGTTTGAATGCCGGAGCTCCGTCAGTGTGCTACCACCCACGCTGCACGCCAAGCCATGCCCCCTTATTTTCCCTTTTTATGAGCTGCAAGCAGTGGGGGCATTGCTAGTAGCACGGCTTCCCTGGCTTCAGATTTATCAATAACAGTAATACTGCACACCAAGATGCAAAATAATTGTCTTCCTTTATTAGAATAATCTGACATGTTTTACGCAAGGCACAGTACTTTTTTAAAGAATTATTTCGGAAAGCACTATACCTTGCACAAACCATGTCAGAATTTACCTTATTTATGATGGCTATTTTAACAAAGGAAGATCATTTTACATCTCGGTGTATGGCATTCCTGTTGCGTTGGTAGAGATGAACCAGTACCTGAGATGTGATTGTGGAGTGTGGAGCCTGATCTCGCCTCGAGCAGCCTGTAAAATAGTGGGGCAGAAACTGTAGTTGGTAAGAACAAATGTGCTGTTTCATAAATAATACAAAGCAACAGGAACTGGTGTGGTTCAATGGTAAGCTTAGTGAAGGAAAAAATATAATCCAAAAGTTTTTTAACCACTTGCCGACCAGCCGCCGTCGTTCTACGGCGGCAGGTCGGCTCTCCTGGGCGAGAGCCCGTCATTCTATGTCGGCACTTCGACGGCCACTAGGGGGCGCGTGCGCGCCGCCGCCAGCCCTAGCCCCCCGAGTGCCAAGCGCATGCCCGGCGGGTACGATCGCCGCCGGGCACCCGCGATTGCTCGTTATAGAGCGGGGAACGAGAGCTATGTGTGTAAACACATAGCTCTCTTTCCTGTCAGCGGGGGAAACGCTGATTTTCTGTTCATACAATGTATGAACAGAAGATCAGTGATTTCCCCTAGTGAGTCCACCCCCCATACAGTTAGAACACACCCAGGAACACACTTAACCCCTTCCCTGCCCCCTAGTGTTAACCCCTTCACTGCCAATGGCATTTTTATAGTAATACAATGCATTTTTATAGCATTGATCGCTATAAAAATGCCAATGGCCCCAAAAATGTGTCAAAAGTGTCCGAAGTGTCCGCCATAAGGTTGCAGTACTGAAAAAAAAAACGCTGATCGCCGCCATTACTAGTAAAAAAAAAAAAAAATGCCATAAAACTACCCCCTATTTTGTAAACACTATAACTTTTGCGCAAACCAATCAATAAATGCTAATTGCGATTTTTTTTTACAAAAAATATGTAGAAGAATACGTATCGGCCTAAACTGAGGAAAAAACGTTTTTTTATATATCTTTGGGGGATATTTATTACAGAAAAAAGTTAAAAATATTGCATTTTTTTCAAAATAGTCGCTCTATTTTTGTTTATAGCGCAAAAAATAAAAACCGCAGAGATGATCAAATACCACCAAAAGAAATCTCTATTTGTGGTAAAAAAAGGACGCCAATTTTGTTTGGGAGCCACGTCGCCCGACTGCGCAATTGTCAGTTAAAGCGACGCAGTGCCGAATCACAAAAAGTGCTCTGGTCTTTGGACAGCAATATGGTCCGGGGCTAAAGTGGTTAATAACCTATACAGATCTATTATACGTGGGTTTTACAACTGAAGTAGTAGTTTGGTCATTCTGGTTGTTTTACTTGAGTAGAGCATGTTCACTTTGCAAAGTCAATTTTAACTAAAGGTAAAGCTATAAGTGAGAAATAATTTACTTAGTTAAGTGCAAATGCACTTAGCTTTGTGGTGAAGCTGTGTTGAGGTTAATCATCCAGTCAAGGTCACACAAAAATTTATTTTTTTATTTTCCTTGCAATAGATTGAGTCTTTTTTGTAAAGTGAATTTTAACTAAGCTTTACCACATTCAATAAAATAAAATTTGCTTTACAAAAAGAAGTTTCATTTTTCTAAGTAAACATTTTCTACCAGTCTAGTTAAGTAACCCCATTATATCATACCACCTCATGTATCATCTGTACAATCACATTGTCACATATAATAAATAGACATGTGCATTCGCTTTCGTCAGAATGCATTTTCGCCCGAAAATCTGTTTTTTTCGTTATCGTTTTAACAAACGATAACGAAAGCGCAAGAAACGAAAACTGAAAGATCCGACATAAAAAATGCTTTATTTTTGTTTTTGTTGCGGTAAAAATTCGATATAGAGAGATTCGACATGACGCTGACTGAATACAGTGAATGAATAGCAATCTGTCTATCGAACCTGATATACACACACATACTTTACGACATTATAGAGAAAAGATTTGACATCATAGAGAAAAGATTCGACACTATAGAAATAATAGATTCAACATTACAGAGAATAGATTTAGATTTATGGGAAAATAGATTCGACATTATAGAGAATAGAAGGCTTATGGTGTATATCGAAAGTGCTAAGCAGATTCGACGCAGAAGATATACTGCACTCGTACATTTTAATGCTCCGCCCATAGGCTATAGAAACATTCTAATGTTGGTTGACTATGACTAGTAATAATAATATAATTATTTATTATTATTATTACTAGTCATACAACATTAGAATTCTTGTAGGCGGAAAATTCCACCGGAAATGTACGATTTGGCGCAAAGTTTCGTAGTTCCGTCGAATATTCTTTGACCATTCGACAGAAACCAAGTATTATTGGATTTTCGGACGAAAGGTATTCCCCAACGAAAAACGAAATAAATGAAAACAATTTTCGGGAGTAACTAAATAAATTTATTTTCCAGACGAAAATGAAAAAACGAAACAAAATATTCCAGTCTGCACATGTCTAATAATGAAGAGAAAGAAAACAGAGTACAGTAAATTGGGTATAGGAAAACATATATGTGAACCTAGTACAACCACTGTTGTTTCCCCTAAGATAAGATGGTGCTAGGTGTTGTTGCCTCTTTGATTCCCAATCCAACCTATTGGCATAAACATGTAGGGCCAGATTCACGTACATCTGCGCATTATTGGACCGGCATAGCGCACCGCCTTTACGTTAGACTGGCGCAATGTAGCGGCGCAATCACCCTATTCTCGTCGGTTTTACGCAGAAATTTGCGCCTGCGCAACGTTATTTCAGAGGCGCAAGGCGGAGTAATACAAATTGGGAAGGACGTGGGCGTGTTACATTGAAATGAGCCGTGACCCCATGCAAATGAAGGGCCGGCCGGCTCGCACATGCGCGCTTGAAGCAGACCATGGTCAGCACCTCTGTGCGCATACTCACAACTCGGGAACTGCGCACTCAGTGAAATTGGAAGTGGACTAGGGCAAATTAGTGAACTACGCAAACAGCATAAATAGACAGAGACAAACGCACTTCCTTTGCAAAAGGACATCCCTTTGTATCCCTCCCTATACAGCAAGGTGCTTTTGTTCTGTTGTTTATTAGCGTTTGTTTGTGACGTGTCTTTGAGATATTTTGTGGACTGTTTTGCAGAGTGATTTTTTGTCTTTTATGTGTTTTCTTTGTTGTTATTTTGTTTAAATTATATTTTTGCTGGGCATTTTTTATTTTTGCTGGTCAATTTTTTTTTTTTGGTTCTGTTTGTGTATGATTTGGGAATGTGGGGGTGACATTCCTGCTGGAAAAGGGGTGTCACCCTCATTTGTGGTGGAGAAGTGATCCCCAGGTCCGTGTGAATGGTGTATGAATGTACAGTGACATAATTGGAGCCGTGGCATGGCGTTGCAGCTCACAAGTCCTGCATGGTGGGCTTGTGCCAATCCAATGTGATGAGGATGTGATGTGTCTGTGCTAGGGACCACAGTGGTGTGCATGCATGCATTCTCATTGTGCCACGATTAATGTGTGTGTTTAACGTGCAAAGATGCCTAATGTGAGCTGTCTCCTGGCTGCTCTTCCTTTAGAAGACGGGGTAGCCTTGGTTAGGGGGGTTCCTTATAGGAGTCATGAGATGGGGTCCCAGTGCATATGCAGAGTCACCCTGAATGGATAAGACAGGAGGATGTTAGTAGTGCATGTGCCCCTTGTGATTTCAGCATCATGGGGGGGGACAGTCATGCCTGCCACCCATGTCACTCACCAACCAGCCAGCTGTCCCCATACATGTTCTGTTCGAAATCTGTGGGGATGGGGCTATAATTGTATATGTAGCTGTCATGGGTGTCATGGGTGGTGTCATGTGTTGGGCTGGTGTTGGGCTCCTGCAGGGTTGTGGTTAATTCCAGGATGGCATGAGGGGTGAATCTGAAGATGCGAGACACCTCAGAATCACTCATGCCAAAGATGTCTATGCGTGTGTGATATATCAAGTGAAGAGTGAGGGGCTTGTATCAGATTAGATTATTATATCCATCAAGGTTTAAAAGGGCTATTGAAAGATAGTGAGACCGTGTTTGTAATTTGTATGTATGTTATGTTTTGATGTATATATGTATGTATATTTTTTGTAAAAATGTTTCTTAAAGCAAAGAAATTTTTTTTGTAAAAAAAAAAAAATCCTCTCCCGTGCCCTCCTCCGTGCCCTCCTCCGTGCCCTCCTCCTTCTTTGCTCATCTAAAGTCAGTAGTATAGCTATGAGCGATGATGTCCCTGGCATGTTGGCATACAGATTGTTGGGCAACACGTGTGACTGCTCAGCTCCTCACTAACAGTGTTGCTTTCTCTGACATGTAGACGAATTTTCTAATTTTAGACCACCTTTTATATGGTCTAATTTTAGACAGGCCGTGCAGCTGTTGCGCACAGCGCGTAGCTTGCGCTGCACCAATGTTCTTTTGTGGATCCCCGTAACTCCCTCATTAGCATATTTGAATAGCAAATCAATGGTGTGTCTAGTGCAGTTTTGCGCAAAATGATGCGCCTGTCTATCGAAATTACGCTGGACAAAAAAAAGTAGATTTCTTGCGTATCTCGTTTTGGGAATGCGGAGTATTGAAACGCATGCGCAAATTTAGACTTATGCCGCGCATCTCCTGTTACGCCGGCGTAATCGATCTGTGAATCTGGCCCGTACTGTTCAAGCTACCAAAGTATTCATCTATGTGCAAGAAAACAGTCTAAAAGATATTTTGATGAGACATCTGAGCAGTGGCGTAACCAGAGTTATGGGCGCCCGGGGCAGAATTTTTTTTTCGCCCCCCCCCCTTGTATAATCATCCACTCTGGTTATAAGGATCTGTAATGTATCCCTCTCAGGGCTTTCAGCATGTAAGGGGTAAATTATTGCAGGATTAATCATTTAACCCCTTACTGTAAGGGATTAACAGACTGACCCCCCCTCACAACCACAGATCCCCCATCATAGACTGAACCCCCCCCCCACAATCACAGATCCCCCATCACAGACTGACCCCCCCACAATCACAGATCCCCCATCACAGACTGACCCCCTAAATAACAGACCTCTCATCACAGATGGATCCCCCCAATCACAGATAGACCCCCCACAATCACAGACCCCCTATTTAACAGACCTCAGACAGTAACCCCCACCATAGTGCAGACCTCAGACAGTAACCCCCAGTAGTGCAGACCTCAGACAGTAACCCCCACAATAGTGCAGACCTCAGACAGTAACCCCCACAATAGTGCAGACCTCAGACAGTAACCCCCATAATAGTGCAGACCTCAGACAGTAACCCCTATAATAGTGCAGACCTCAGACAGTATACCCCAGCATAGTGCAGACCTCAGACAGTAACCCCCATAATAGTGCAGACCTCAGACAGTAACCCCCATAATAGTGCAGACCTCAGACAGTAACCCCCATAATAGTGCAGACCTCAGACAGTAACCCCCATAATAGTGCAGACCTCACACAGTAACCCCCATAATAGTGCAGACCTCAGACAGTAACCCCCATAATAGTGCAGACCTCACACAGTAACCCCCATAATAGTGCAGACCTCAGACAGTAACCCCCATAATAGTGCAGACCTCAGACATTAACCCCCAATAGTGCAGACCTCAGACAGTAACCCCCAGTAGTGCAGACCTCAGACAGTAACCCCCAGTAGTGCAGACCTCAGACAATAACCCCCAGTAGTGCAGACCTCAGACAGTAACCCCCAGTAGTGCAGACCTCAGACAATAACCCCCAGTAGTGCAGACCTCAGACAATAACCCCCAGTAGTGCAGACCTCAGACATTAACCCCCAATAGTGCAGACCTCAGACATTAACCCCCAGTAGTGCAGACCTCAGACAGTAACCCCCAATAGTGCAGACCTCAGACATTAACCCCCAATAGTGCAGACCTCAGACATTAACCCCCAGTAGTGCAGACCTCAGACAGTAACCCCCAGTAGTGCAGACCTCAGACAGTAACCCCCAGTAGTGCAGACCTCAGACCTCAGACAGCGGCGTGTGTGGTTTCCCTCAAGCGCGGGCTCCTCCTCCTCCTCTGTGGGTGTGAACAGAGAGGAGGGCCGCCGCCGGGTGTACCAAGATGGCCGCCGCTCCGGAGCTAGGCCGAAGCCGGGGACTTTCCTAGGCCGAGGCTCCGGAGCGCTCCGCGGAGCCGGTGGATGGATTCGCCCCCCCCATTTTTCGCCCGGTGCGACAGCCCCCCCCTGCCCCCCCCCCCCCGCTACGCCAGTGCATCTGAGGCATTTTGACTTTTATGTGAAGTTTATGGTTACCCTAAATTTGCGTAGCTTTACATCCCTGAATTTAGAATCCAGTACCATCCAGTTCCATTTAGATCCATACCATTATACCATTTTTTTTATTGAGCAGTTCAGAAAGTTTGAAAATTAGGTGATAGCCTTTATTAGCTAACTTTAGTTTTTAAAATGCATTGCAGTTTCCTTTTAAAAGTTTGCATTTTTAAAGTGATACTAAAGATTCAGATAAAAAAAAAAAAAAACATGTTATACTTACATGCTTTGAGCAATAGTTTTGCACAGAGCAACCCCCTCTCTTCTCGGGTGCCCTGCTGGTGCGCCTGGCTCCTCCCCCCTGTTGCGTGTTCATGCATGCTCACTCCCAAGTTGCCTCTGTGTATCTGTAAGAAACTCCCCACTTCCTCCTCACCGGCTATGATTGACAGCAGCGGGAGCCAATAGTTTCTGCTGCTGTATGTCAGCCAATGATTAGGGAGAGACTCGGGAAAGTCACTGTTTTCATGCACATCGCTGGATTCAAACCAGGTTCAGGTAAGCATTAGGGGTGGCTGGGGGGGGGAGCGGCCCACTGAAGGCTTTTTTTTACCTTAATGGAAAGAATGCATGAAGATAAAACATCTTCAGTCTTTATAACCATTTTAATAACTTAAATTAGCCATTAAAGTGCATTAATTAGGCGACAAACTTTCTGCAATAAACACATAACTAATCAACAGGGAATTAAGTGTGGTGTATGGAGACAGGACAGGGCTCTAGTGTATGAAGTTGATAGGAGAATTTAGTTGACTCACTGTAGCTTAAAGTGGAACTTCAGTAATTTTGTAAATTTTCCATCTATTAAATCTTCTGCCCTTGTTGTTTTAACTTTGGATAGTAAAACTTTTTTTTCTGCCAGCATAGGTTTATGACATTATGCACAGTTGTCTCTCTCACAAGAAAGGAAGGGGTGAGTCATAAGAGGGCCAATAAAAACTACAGGGCTGCAGAGCTGGAGGTGTGCCTCTGTGTAAATCCAGGAAGTGAACAGGCAGCAGCTTCAGCTGCCCACAGTTAAAATGTATGCAGTTAGACTCAATGGAGGGAGATTTCTGCAGCATATTTGGCAAGTACGGAATCACAGTATATATAAAATAATATGCAAAGTGGTTGGAGGGAAGCTTAAAAATGGCAAAGATGTTTTTATTACAAATTATGTGAGCAGACTGCAGTTCCTCTTTAAGCGAGTCTGGGTAATTGCTGTGAGTTCAGATGTAGAGAGAAAGGAGTCACCGCTCCAGGTGGGATCACTAAATGGTTACAGGTGGTGCAGGATACCGAGGGCGCTGGCGGTGCACTAAGCAAAATTAAGACAAATAAAAATGGATAGCCGCACTCCAAAACCTGATGGGTGGTCTTTTATTCAATAGACAGCATGTACAAAAATAGGGTCACAGCAGTGGAAACAAGGAAAAGCCGACGCGTTTCGCACTGGATCAGTGCTTATTCATGGCTCCACTGCTGTGACCCTATTTTTGTACATGCTGTCTATTGAATAAAAGACCACCCATCAGGTTTTGGAGTGCGGCTATCCATTTTTCTTGTAGATGTAGGTAAGGCTGAAGAGCTCTACAGGTCAGGTTTCTGGCCTGGTTCTAGAAACTACCAGAATGTTTTGGAAGCTAGTGGGCGGAAGTAAAGGGGCAGTGACATGAATATTTATGAGAATCTGACCAATCCCCGGGCAGGAGGTTTGGCAAGGTGATTGGATGGGCTCATAAAAATAGAAGAACTTGACCAGCAGAGTTAATGGCCAAGTGAACAAATGGTATCAATAACTGTTAGCGCAAGGAACAGTGTAAATGAGACAGAGATAAATCACTTTATACAATCTATAGGCAGTTCATAATCAAAGGCAGGGAGAGGTAAGGCAAGCTATAGTGGCAATGCAAGGGGGAGGGGTGTGTGCAGGGGTGCAAGGTGACACACAGCTGCACCAACCATCCCCTCCTCTTGTGGCCGTGGGCTGTTTGCCTGAGCAAACCTTGGCCTGAATGTCACACAGGCAGTCACAGCCGAGCAGAGTGAAGCCACCTCCCCCTATGTTTATGTATACACAGGGGGTGGGGACCTGCTGTGCATGTGCCGCTGCTGCGCTGATCTGAGGTACTGAATGGGGGGTCTGCAGTGAACGGTGGCTACACTGAAGGGGTGTCTGCACTGAACGGGGGCTACACTGATAGGGGGTCTGCACTGAAGAAAGGGGGGTCTGCACTGAATGGGGGCTACACTGAAGGGGGGTCTGCACTGAACGGGGCTCTACACTGATTGGGGTCTGCTCTGAATGGGGGCTACACTAAAGGGGGGCTACACTGAACGGGAGGCTAAACTGAACAGGGGGTCTGCACTGAAGAGGTGGTCTGCACTGACTTTTGCCCAGCGTTTTTTGGCAGTTTTCCTATGGGAAAAACTGCAATGGAGCATACACACGGCCGGGATTCCTGGTCAAAGCCGCATCACAGTTTTCCTGTCGGAAAACCAGTCATGTGTAGGGGGAAAGACTGCCCAAGCAGGTTCTTGGATTTTTGCCTCGGGATTACCGACTTTTCTCGTCGGAAATCCTGCATGTGTGGTCAGTGGTAAGGTGCATATTACCGCTGGCTCATGGTCCAGCAGGCACGGACAGGGACGTTACCTCTCTTTCACGGCGCATTGGGTGACTCTGCTGGCAGCTGGGAAGGACGCAGGACAAGGTACAGTAGTGTTGGAGGTTGTTCCGCCACCACGCCTCCAAAATGCTACTACTGGTTGTGACACACCTCTTTCCTCCACCCTCTCCTTTTCTTCTTACTCTTTGGCCTCTTCCTGTGCTGATGTGGCCTCGGAACCAGCGGTGCTCCGTAGGCGTTCAAGGGGCTACGCAGGTACGCAGGTACGCAGGCAAAGAGATGCCATGCGGTGCTTGAGCTGGTGTGCTGGTGTGCTTGGGGGACAGGAGCCACACTGGGCCAGAGGCTCTGTCAGCTCTGCAGGGGCAGGCTCAGAGGTGGTTGACACCACGCCAGCTTAAGCCAGGAATGGTGGTTTGCGACAATGGCACCAACCTCCTCTCCGCCCTGCGACAGAGACAACTGACCCATGTGCCCTGTTTTGCTCATGTCCTTAATTTGGTGGTGCAGCAGTTCTTGGGCAGGTACCCAGGCTTACAGGATGTCCTGAAGCAGGCCAGGAAAGTCTGTGTGCATTTATGACGGTCATATAATGCCAGTGCTTGGCTGGCAGACCTCCAAAGGGAATACAACCTGCCCAAGAACCGCCTAATCTGTGACATGCCCACCAGGAACTCTACGTTGGCCATGCTGCAGCGGCTGCACACGCAGCAGAGGGCCATCAATGAGTATCTGTGCCAATATGGCAGCAGAACTGGGTCAGGGGAGCTTGATTTTTTTCCCCACGCCAGTGGGCCTTGATCAGGGATGCATGCACTGTCCTGTCACCATTTGAGGAGGCCACGAGGATGGTGAGCAGTGACAGTGCATGCATCAGTGAGACTGTCCCATTCACATGTTGGAGCACACGCTGTGTGGAATAATGGACAGGGACCTTGAGGCAGAACAGAGGGAGGAAGAGGAGGACTTCCTTACCTCTCAAGGCCCCCTTTATCCAGACACTGTTCCTTCTTGCCCGCCTATCACACAGGAAGAGGACGAGGAGGAGGAGGAGGATTGTGTCAGCATGGAGGTGGAGCCTAGCACTCAGCATCAGCAGCAGTCTTCAAGGGATCAGCTACAGTCCCAAGGAACCCATGGACTTGTACGTGGCTGGGATGAGGTGGCTGTGGATCCTGTCATCCTCAGTGACCCAGAGGACTCCGCACCGAATGTCTCAGCAAACCTACGTTGTATGGCCTCCCTGATCCTGCAAAGCCTGCGGAAGGATCCTCATATTCGTGCTATCAAGGAGAGGGATCATTACTGGCTGGCAACTCTCCTTGATCCACGTTACAAGAATAAGGTTGCGGACCTTATCTTGCCGGCGCAGAGGGAGCAGAAGATGAAACATCTTCGGGAGGCCTTGCAGAAAGGTCTGTGCCACGCGTTCCCAGAGACTGGGGGGGTTACAAAATCCAGGTCCTGGACAACGTGTTGCTGAGGCTTCGGTTAGTCACAGAAGGAGCGGTGGAGAAGGTGGTCGTCTGACCGATGCGTTCAGACAATTTTTTAGTCTGCAGCCCCAAGGTATGACCGGTTCCAGCAACCATCGCCAGCGTCTGTTTTACATGGTGCGGGAACACCTAGGGGCAAGAGCAGACTTGGACACCTTTCCCACCAAAAATCCTCTGGCTTACTGGGTCTTAAGGATGGATCACTGGCCAGAGCTTGCACAGTACGCAATTGAGCTACTGGCTTGTTCTGCATCCAGCGTTCTTTCAGAACGCACATTCAGTGCTGCCGGAGGCTTTGTAACCAATCACAGGGTGCGCCTCTCCACTGACCTTCATAAAAATTAATCAGGCTTGGATCACCACCAGCTGATGCTGATGTAACTGAATATTTTTTTTTTTAAATGTCAGATCCCTTCAAGACTGTCTATGCTGATGCTGAGTGACTATCCTGTTATGCTGAGTGACTATCCTTTTCCTCCTCAATGATCATGCTAAAAGCTTGTAAGAACATTTTTGGTTCTGGGCACCACCACCAGTGCCTAAGGCCCAGTTTTTCTGCCCCTGTTTAACAGGGGCATGTAATTACAATTTTTGATGCAATACTTTGCAGCAGGCTCATTCCTGCGCTCCAACTAGAGTATCTGTGAGGGGTTGCAGTGTTGTGGTACCAGCACCACCACCAACAAAGGCCCAATTTGTCTGCCCCTGTTCAACAGGGGCATGTAATTACAATTCTTGATCTAATATTTCACAGCAGGGCCCATTCCTGTGCCCACCAAGAGTAACTGTGAGTGCTTACAGAGTTGTGGCACCAGCACCACCACCAACAAAGGTCCAATTTTTCTGCCCCTTTTCAACACGGGCATGTAATTACAATTCTTGATCTAATTTTTCTGTGCGGACTTACAGTTTTGTGGCACCAGCGCCAGCACCAAAGGCCCAATTTTTCCACCACTGTTTAACAATGGCATGTAATTACAGTTCTTGATATAATAGTTCACACAGCAGGGCATTCCAGCGCCCACCAAGACTAACTGTGAGGGCTTACAGTGTTATGGCAACACCAAAACCTAGGGCCCAAATTTATGCAGAGTATATACGGCAGGCCCCTACTTTCAAACATCCAACTTACAAACGACTCCTACTTGCAAACGGAAGGAGACAACAGGAAGTGAGAGGAAATCTACCCCTAGGAAGGGAAATTCTCATCTGTAAGAGGTGTCTCCTGTCCACTGATGCTTTATCACCAATTCTTGTTTCACAAAAAAAAAAAACATTTTCAAAAAATAATTTTTCATTGGGACAGAAAGTGAATTAATATCTTCTGAACAGATGCACACAGACAGCAAAACAAATGTTACAGGGGTGATAACCCTTCTCTATGTTTTCAGAAAAGCTTAAAAATAGATTTTATGGCTGAAGCTACACTTTAAAAAAGTACCAGTTCAAAATTACAAACAGATTCTACTTAACAACAAACCTACAGTCCCTGTCTTGTTTGCACCGCCTGTATACTGCTGTTCAAAGTATATAGGGCCAAAGGGGCTTGTAATGACCTGGGAGGAGGGGGGAAACCCATGCAATTTTTATTAGTGATTTTCATCCATATTGCAGGGACCAGACATTACATTTAAGCTGCAAGCAGTTTTAAAGCGGAAGTAAACCCATCCATAAAACAGTTTCATTTCCGGCACCTGTGCTCTCAACCAAACTGTCAAACTATCCAATGGCTGGTGTCATAACGGATCACATGTGCAGCGTCATGGCCTTTGTAGATTAAACAGAGGCCAAGATGGCAGCTTCCTTGGCTGAAAACAATAGGAGGGTTTACTTACACTTTAAATTACTTTTTTTTTTATAGTAATCTCATTTTGTGCAGGGACAGTTCTAAACATGTGCCACTTCACAGGCATTCTATAAACACCCAGCAGGTACGATATTTAACCACTTAGTAACCACCCTATAGACGAAATACGTCCATAAGGCGGTTCCCTAACTCTAACCGGACGTCCATAGACATCCTCCCGTAGAGTCAGACCCGCGCGCCCGAGCGGGCGCGCACACGCGATCACCGGTGCTCGCCGGGTCCACGGGACCCGTAGCAACAAGGATCGCGGTAAGGAGCCAATGGAAGCGGCTCCTTACCACGTGATCGGACGGCGCGATCACATGTAAACAAACCGGCGTCATTTGATGAGGCCGGTTCGTCCCTCCTCTCTCTGTACCGATCGGTACAGTGTGAGAGGAGAGCGCGGGTGTCAGCAGCGCTGTGGCTGGATCTGTGACTAATGCAGTCACAGATCCAGCCATTCCTGCTCAGCTATCCCTGCAATAACCCCTGCAACACTCTTCCTTCCCTGCGCAATACTCTGCAATACCCCCTGCAATACCCCCTGCGCAATACTCTGCAATACCCCCTGCACAATACTCTGCAATACCCCCTGCGCAATACTATGCAATACCCCCTGCGCAATACTCTGCAATACCCCCTGTGCAATACTCTGCAATACCCCCTGTGCAATACTCTGCAATACCCCCTGCGCAATACTCGGCAATACCCCCTGCGCAATACTCGGCAATACCCCCTGCGCAATACTCCCTGCGCAATACTCTGCAATACCCCCTGCGCAATACTCTGCAATACCCCCACGCAATACCCCTGCACAATACTCTGCAATACCCACGCACAATACTCTGCAATACCCCCGCCAGTACTCTGCAGTACCCCCTGCCAGTACTCTGCAGTACCCCCTGCGCAATACTCTGCAGTACCCTGAGGTATCGCTGCGAATCTTAGAGCGAGAGCAATCATTTTGGCCCTAGACCTCTTCTCCAACTAAAAAGATGTAACCAGTAAAAATATTTAAAGCGTCACCTATAGGGATTTTTAAGTAGCGAAGTTTGGCGCCATTCCACAAGCGTGTGCAATATTGAAGGGTGGCATGTTGGGTATCTTTTTACTCATCGTTCATATTATGCAAAAACATTGGGCTAACTTTAATGTTTTTTTTTTTTTTAAAAGCACAAAACTGTTTTATTTCCCAAAAAAATGTGTTAAAAAAATTGCTGTGCAAATACCATGCGCGATAAAAAGTTGCAAACGCCATTGTATTCTCTAGGGTCTTTGCTAAAAAAAAGCATATATAATGTTTTGGGGTTCTATGTAATTTTCTAGCAAATAAATGATGATTTTTCCATGCAGGAGAGAAATGTCAGAATTGGTCTGGGTGTTCCAGAACGCCTGATGGTGCTCCCTGCATGTTGGGCCTCTGTATGTGGCCACGCTGTGTAAAAGTCTTACACATGGGGTATCACCATACTCCGGAGGAATAGCAGAATGTGTTTTGGGGTGTAATTTGTGGTATGCATATGCTGTGTGTGAGAAATAATCTGCTAATATGAAACTTTTGTGGAAAAAAATAAAGATAAAAATAAAAACTTGATTTTGCAAAGAATTGTGGGAAAAAATTACAACTTCAAAAAACTCACAATGCCTCTTTCTAAATACCTTGGAATGTCTTCTTTCCAAAAAGGGGTCATTTGGAGGGTATTTGTACTTTTCTGGCATTTTAGGGTCTCAAGAAATTAGAGAGGCTGTCAGTACATCAGGTATAAGCAAATTGATACATTTTCAGTAATTGGTACCATAGCTTGTAGACCTTATAACTTTCACCCAGACTAAATAATATCTAAAAAAAAAATTGTTTTGTTACCAAAGATATGTAGCAGCATACATTTTAGGCCAAATTTATGAAGAAAAATTACCTTTTTGCAAAATTTTATAATAGAAATGAAGAAAAATTCATATTTTTTACAACATTTTCGTTCTTTTTTCATTTATAGCGAAAAAAACAAAAACCGCAGAGGTGATCAAATACCACCAAAAGAAAGCTGTGGGGAAAAAAAGGACACAAATTTCATTTGGTTACAGTGTTGTATGACTGAGTTATTGTCATTCAAAATATGAGAGCACCGAAAGCTGAAAATTGGTCTGGTTATTAAGGGTGTTTAAGTGCCCAGTGGTCAAGTGGTTTAAGGAATTTTTCAAAAAAAATTAAAACTTTTTTTTACATTGATACATGTTCCCTGGGGCAAGACCTTGGTTCTCAAACCTGTTTTACGACAATAACTTGCATATTAGGCTTTAAAATGAGCACTTTTGAATTCAAACGTTCGAGTCCCATAGACTTCAATAGACTAAATGTTCGCGCAAATGTTCGGTCCGTTCAAAGGTTCTGGTGCGAACCGAACAGGGGGGTGTTTGGCTCATCCCTAATCAATGGCTATTCACATTAGCTTAATATTTTCACTGTGTTTGTTTTTATTGTATTCAAGATCATCATTGATTTCCTCCATTATTTCACTATTAGCGCTGCACTCCTTTGTATTTTATAATTGTTTTTGTTTTTTTGCATTAAACTTTAGTGCTACCTGCTGTTTTTTTCACTTTATCATTATTTATTATCTAGCGTAGTGTCAGCCTTAGGGCTAAAAAAAAAAATTCTATACTAGATTGAGATTTGCTCAAACCTTATCCTGTGTTGAGGTTACTTTAGGGGTTTCTGGAATCTCCTCTGTGGCATATATTGCCTGGAGGAGTCCTTCCAGATCTTCTACAGCAAAAAGGTGTCTCCTTAGCCTTGTCTCCTCCTGGAACTGGCTTAAGGGGTCTATATCCAACTTTCCCTCTGAGCTGTGTCCTGACCTGGTCTGACTTTCTAAGCCCCCCCCCCCCCCCTTCATATTCCTCTTTCTCTGCCTGGCCTAGAGGGAGAACTTGTGAGGGTGGGAGGAGGACACTGAGTCCCCCTATAAAGAGGCTTTCTTGAGAGGATGTGCCTTCTCTAGGGGTAAGTTCCTCTGTGTTAGGACCCTGAGTCGCTGACTGTCCAGCCGTTTCACGGAAAGCTTTAACAGTTGCCAGCATTTCCGTTTGCATGGATGAAAGGAATCTTTTCATCATTGCAGCGGCCTCCTTCCCTGCTAAATTATTTATACATTTATAGCAAAAGGGCTTTGAGTGGGACTTTGGGAGTTTATCCTTGCAGTTCACAATTTTTTTTGAGGAACTATGCCCTGTTGCGGCAGGAGACTGTACTGTGGCTCCCTGGGTTTCCGCTGGGGGATTCTGTAAGACAAGAGATATAACACATATAGCGCCTAGTTACTTCCAAGTACCGGTGCTTAGTTAAATTTAGAGGGGGATCAGAGAGTTAAGTGGCTCTGATCCAGTTAATCTATTCAAATTGGGTCTCTGTCTCAGCTTGGCTGTGCTGTGGGCTTATTCTGTTGTTCCTGGGGTGCTGTTTCCACCCCAGGATGATAGGTGGCAGCAGTGGAGTCAAGGTTTGGGTGCTTTCCCCCAGCAGCCTATCAGGAGGGTTTCTCCTCGCTAGGGATGAGCTTCGAGTTCGAGTAGAACTCATGTTCGACTCAAACATTGCCTGTTCGCCGAACAGCGAACTATTTGGGGTGTTTGTGGCAAGTTCGTGTGAACTTTAGAATCCTGTTAAAGTCTATGGGACTCGAACGTTTGAAATCTAAAGTGCTAATTTTAAAGGCTAATATGCAAGTTATTGTAATAAAAAGTGTTTGGGGACCTGGAACCTGCCCCAGGGGACATGTGTCAATGCAAAAAAAAGTTTTAAAAACTGCAGTTTTTTTGAAAGCAGTGATTTTAATAATTCCTTCAAGTGAAACAATAAGAGTGAAATATTCCTTTAAATTTCGTAACTTAGGGGGGATGTATAGTATGCCTGTAAAGTAGCACTTGTTTCCCATGTTTAGAACTGTCCCTGCACAAAGTGTCATTTCTGAAGGAAAAAAGTAATTTAAAATCACTTGCGGCTTTAATGAATTGTCGGCTCCCGGCAATACAGAGAAAAGTCATTCATAAAAAAAAAATGTGTGGGGGTCTACGGCATGTTAAAAAATAAATTGGGGTGGAGTTCCCCTTAAAATCCATATCAGACCCGAAGGGCCTGATAATTGAATTTGGGGGGACCCCCACGCATTATGAATGACTTTTCTCTGTATTGCTGGTATCCGACAATTCATTATAGTCACGAGTGATTTTAACCACTTGAGGCCTGGCATATGCTCAATTGACGGCAGCTTTGGGGATCTGAATTTCCAAGCTGCCGTCAATTGACGGCATAGTTTTTTCCGGCCACTGGGGGGCGCGCGCACCCGGCGCTTCCCCGAGATGCCGATGCGCGTGCCTGGCGGTCGCGATGTCCGCCAGGTACCCGCTGATCGGCAGTTTTAGAGCAGGGACGTGAAGCTCTGTGTGTAAACACAGAGCTCCACGTCCTGTCAGGGAGAGGTGACAGATGCTGTTTCTCTTGTACATAGGGAGACAGCATCGGTCACCTCCCCCAGTCACCCCCTCCCCCCACACAGTTAGAACACTCATAGGACACACATTTAACCCCTTCCTCACCCCCTGGTGTTAACCCCTTCACTGCCAGTCACATTTATACAGTAATTAGTGCGTTTTTATAGCACTGATCGATGTATAAATGTGAATGGTCCCAAAGATGTGTCAAAAGTGTCCGATGTGTCCGTCGCAATATCACAGTCCTGACAAAATTCGCAGATCGCCGTTTTACTAGTAAAAAAAAAAAAAAAAATTGTCAGAATTCTATCCCTTATTTCCTAGCCACTATAATCTTTGCGCAAACCAATTACTATACGCTTATTGCGATTGTTTTTTTTACCAAAAATATGTAGAATACATATCGGCCTAAACTGAGAAAAATTATTTTTTTTTTTTTTAAATTGGATTTTTATTATAGCAAAAAGTAAAAAATATTCTGTGTTTTTTTCCAAAATTGTCGCTCTTTTTTGTTTATAACGCAAAAAACAAACAAACGCAGAGGCGATCAAATACCACCAAAAGAAAGCTCTATTTGTGGGGAAAAAAAGGACGTCAATTTTGTTTGTAAGGCACGTCGCACGCCAGCGCAATTTTAATTTAAAGCGACGCAGTGCTGAAAGCTGAAATTTCGCCTGGGCAGGAAGGGGGAATATGTGCCCAGTAAGCAAGTGGTTAAGTGACTTTTTTCCTTCAGAAATTACATTTTGTGAAGGGACAGTTCTAAGCACAGGAAACAAGCGCTACTTTACAGGCATACTATACACCCCCCTAAGTACGAAATTTAAAGGAATATTTCAATTTTATTGTTCCACTTTAAGCATTATTAAAATCACTGCTCCCGAAAAAACTGACATTTTTTTAAACTTTTTTTGTATTGATACATGTCCCCTGGGGCAGGACCCAGGTCCCCAAACACTCCCCTGGGGCAGGACCCGGTCCCCAAACACTTTTTAGGACAATAACTTGCATATTAGCCTTTAAAATTAGTACTTTAGATTTCAAACGTTCGAGTCCCATAGACTTTAACAGGGTTCTAAAGTTCACACAAACTTTTGGTCTGTTCGCAGGTTCTGGTGCGAACCGAACCCAGTGGTGTTCGGCTCATCCCTACTCCTCGCTGTGCATGCTGGGGAAGGGTATTTATGGGACAGACGCCATTGGTCCGGGTTCTTCTTCGAGTGTGGCACCCACCTTCAGGGTGACTGCATCACAGCGCCCCAGCGAAATGGCCTACCAGGTCAGGGTGCACCTGCTACGCGGTGTGGCTGGTTCTGGGACCATGTTGGCCCGGAACATTTAAAGCTGTGGCGGAGCCCCAGTAATCGACTGGGTCCCCAATTCTGAGAAGATCCCAAGCGAGATAGCTGTTCGGTGGGGAGTCCATCTGAGGAGAGCCAAGAGAGGCTGACAATCCAATAGGGTTTCGACAATCCACCGGGGATCAAGGAAACCAGACACTGAAAGGATGAACGTTGGTCACCTGTCAGTCGGTCACCTGTAAACTACCTGAAGGAGATCCAGGCCAAAAGTCTTTTAAGGAGGATTACCTCCGGTACCTCAATCCTAAAGAGGGTCTGTGGCAGAGACTTTTCCTCTATGTTCGAGTGATACTCTGGCTGCCAGGTCAGTGAAAGAGGCCTGTCCAGGTACGCTATACCCACTCCGGCTGGAGTGGCGAAGAAGACTAAGGGCTCTTTCACACGGAGCGCCCGTTCAGGTCCGCCTGACAGTTTTGTTTGCGGACCTGAACGGCGCTCTGTGATCCTCTATGGAACCACGGATGTCAGCGGTGACATGCCCGCTGACATCCAACCCGCTCCGATCCGCCAAAGTATGACGGAGGAAAAACCTACTTTTACATCCGTCTGGCGGATCGGATTGGATGAACACAGACATACGGTCCGTGTTCATCCGATCCCCCCATAGGGGAAAGCGGAGAAAAGACAGGGCGGTCCCTGCACAGTGTGCGGGGACCGCCCTGTTATCCGCCAGGTCAGCGGGGATCAACGGAGCGATCCCCGCTGAGCAAACAGAGGTGCACGGGGTGGATCATTACTGATCCGCCCCGTGTGAAAGAGCCCTTAGTGTTGTTGGAAGCAGGACTGTTTCCCTTTTGATACGACTGAATCTGCTATTTCTCCTTCTACTTCAACTCTTCTATCACCACAAAGTTTTATTGTTTTTACCCGGCTGGGTAATAAAGAGCACAGAAAAAGACACCTGTCGTGGACATTACGTTAATGCTACATCCACCATACACCCTTAAGCCCCATACACACACATCAGATTTCCTGACGGTTTTCTCATCAGGTTTACCAAAACCATGTAGTACAAGGGCCTGCCTGATTGCATACAAATTGAAACTCTTGAGGTTTGACCTTATATTAGATGGTTTTGGTAAACCTGAAGAGAAAACCGTCAGGAAAACTGATAGTGTGTATTGGGCTTCAGATGGCAGAGGAGCCATGAGGTAACATGCCACCCAAAACAAACCAGCAGCTCCTTCGGGGGTAGTGCTACACACATATGCATAACATTACTCTGTCTTCCCCTTAGATTGCAGGTTTGTACTTGGGAGGGGAAAGGTTAGGGTGAGAAGTGAAACTCAGTTCCTGTTCTGGCTGGCCCCTGTGATCTCAGATCCTTAGAAGCCAGGACCTCTTATTCCCTTTCCTCCTCCCTTTCCAAGGGGGGTTTGTACTCACCGGTCCCCGACCTGGATCTGCCTGCACTCGCATTTGCCTTCCCTTCCTCTTGTTCCATGAGGAGGTTGGCTATGTCCTGGGCTGCTGGTATCGCTAGAGGGGCTGGTACTGCAAGCGGACAGCTTCCACCGCCTTGCTCTCCATGCCACTCTCCACGCTGTCTCCCGGTGGTCCTAACACTTCCGGCTTGCTCTGTGTCTGCGGTGCCTCCCACTTCCTCTGATGTGGCTGTGCTCAGAACGAGGCTTGGAGCTCAGTGCTTCCTTCCGAGGAAAACCCGGAAGTGAAGAGAGCGTCTTAATGGCGGTGATTTTTAAATACAGTGATGGCGCGCACTCCCTGCGGCCAAAGCGCTGGTGCACACCTGGGGCGACCTGTGGGAAGGACAAAGCTTGCAGGTTAGTTCAGCCCTCCCTGGCCTCCCTAAAACCTGTCTCAACAGGGGTACCATTAGACCCACGATGTCCGCCGTGCACCCGCAATTGCCCGCAATCACGGCAGGACCATGGATCTCTGTGTCTAAACACAGAGATCCATGTCCTGTCAGCGGTGGGGAGACCGATTTGTGTTCCCAGTACAGAGGAACACACATCGGTCTCCTCCCCTTGTGAGTCCCCCTCCCCCTACAGTTAGAACACACTTTAGGTAACATATTAAGCGAAGCTCCGTGACCGGGACCCGATCGCCGCTGGAGTCCCGCGAACGGCTTCCCCGTTCTTCACTGTGGCGGCGTCATCGATCGTGTGATCCCTTTTATAGGGATACACAATCGATGACTTCACACCTACAGCCACAACCCCCCTACAGTTGTAAACACATATTAGGTCACACATAACCCATCCAGCGCCCCCTTGTGGTTAACTCCCAAACTGCAATTGTAATTTTCACAATAAACAATGCATTTTAACTGCTTGCCGACCTGCCGCCGTCATTTTACTGCGGCAGGTCGGCTCTCCTAGGCGAGAGCCCGTAGCTATACGTCCGCTTTAAAGCGGCCACTAGGGGGCGCGTGCGTGCCGCCGGCGGCCGGCACACGTGCCCCCGCTCGCCCCCGAGTCCCGTGCGCGTGCCCGGCGGGCACGATCGCCGCCGGGCACGCGCGATCGCTCGTTACAGAGCAAGGACCGGGAGCTATGTGTGTAAACACAAAGCTCACGGTCCTGTCAGCAGAGGAAACGCTGATCTTCTGTTCATACAATGTATGAACAGAAGATCAGTGATTTCCCCTAGTGAGGCCACTTAACCCCTTCCCCGCCCCCTAGTGTTAACCCCTGCACTGCCAATGGCATTTTTATAGTAATCCAATGCATTTTTATAGCATTGATCGCTAAAAAAATGCCAATGGTCCCAAAAATGTGTCAAAAGTGTCCGAAGTGCCCGCCATAATGTTGCAGTACTGAAAAAAAATCGCAGATCGCCGCTATTAGTAGTAAAAAAAAAATATTATTAAAAATGCAATAAAACTATCCCCTATTTTGTAAATGCTATAAATTTTGCGCAAACCAACCGATAAGCACTTATTTCGATTTTTTTTTACCAAAAATAGGTAGAAGAATACGTATCGGCCTAAACTGAGGATTTTTATTTATATATATATATATATATATATATATATATATATATATATATATATATATATATATATATATATATATTTTTTTTTTTTTTTTTTGGGGGGGGTATTTATTATAGCAAAATGTAAAAAATATTGAATTTTTTTCAAAATTGTCGCTCTATTTTTATTTATAGCGCAAAAAATAAAAACCGTAGAGGTGATCAAATACCACCAAAAGAAAGCTCTATTTGTGGGAAAAAAAGGCCGTCAATTTTGTTTGGGAGCCACGTCGCACGACCGCGCAATTGTTTGTTAAAGCGACGCAGTGCCGAATCGCAAAACCTGGCCGGGTCCTTTAGCTGCCAAAAGGTCCGGGTCTTAAGTGGTTAACCCCTTCCTCGCCCCCTAGTGTTAATCCTGCCAGTCACATTTACACAGTAATCAGTGCAGTTTTATAGCACTAATCACTGTATAAATATAAATGGTCCCAAAAATGTGTCAAAAGTGTCCGATATGCCCGCCGCAATGTCACGGTCACAATAAAAATCGCAGATCGCCGCCATTACTAGTAAAAAAAAACAAAAAAAAACATAATTCTATTCCCTATTTTGTAGATGCTAGAACTTTTGCGCAAACAGATCAAATATGATTATTACGATTTTTGTTTAGCAAAAATATGTAAAATAATACGTATCGATCTAAACTGAGGAAAAAAATATTTAAAAAAAAAATATATATATATATTTTTTTTTTCTAAATTGTAGCGCTTCTTTTGTTTATAGCGCAAAAAATAAAAACCGCAGAGGTGATCAAATACCACCAAAAGAAAGCTCTATTTGTGGGGGAAAAAAGGGTGTCAATTTTGTTTGAGAGTCACGTCGCACGACCGCGCAATTGTCATTCAAAGTGTGACAACGCTTAAAACTAAAAATTGGTCTGGGCAGGAAGGGGGTGAAATGCCCTGTATGGAAGTGGTTAAGGGGGTAAAGCTGAAGTGATAGATGTAACACACTGCTGTATTGCAAAAATGGCCTGTTCAGGAAGGGGGAAGTAAATCTTCCTGAGGTGAAGTGGATATAAAAGTTTACTACTGCATTAAAAATTATTTATTAAAATTACATTATCATGCTAAAACCGGCTATATGAGAGTTTAGTGATAAGGGTCACATGTACTTTAAACCTAAGCGCCAAATAAAACTTTACGCGCTCTCTATACTGTACAAATATGGTCAGCTTCGGCTTCAGCGTAGACCCCGCCCTTCTACTCGCCCTTAACCAACATGGCGTTTCGGAAACGGCGGGCAGGCGACGTCATGGCAGCCACCAAAAACATGTCGGACGCACAGCTCCGGGAAGAGTTACATGAACTAGGTGTTTCTTCGGGACCTATTACTGACAGTACCCGAGGGGTGTACCAAAAAAAGCTGCAAAAGTTAAAAGTGGATGCAGCGAAAGGCAAGAAAAAGGAGAGCGTGAGGGCGAGGAGAAGTGAGGGGAGCACGAGTACGAGCACTAGGCGCAGCGAACCCTTAGAAGACAACGGAGGGGATTGGGAGGACGAAGAGGACCGGGCCCCTGTGCTGGAGAGGAAGAGCTTTGGAGGGAGGTCGGGAAGAGCAGAGGATAGGTTTTATTCTTCCAATAAAAGTGTCCCTGCTCACGTGGAAGACGCGGGACTATGGAGGAGTGACAGGTCTTCACTGTCAGGGGGGCCTTTAGCTAGAAGCACTGCTGACTATGGTGACTACACGGGATATGAACATAGATCTTCTCTGGGAAGCTTGGAACAGAAGAGCAGGTCCTCCCTGGGAGGGGACAGATCTGCAAGGATCACACCTGATTATGGTGGCTACCTGGGGCAGGAGGTCAGGTCCCCCCTGGGAGGGGACAGATCTGCAAGGATCACACCTGATTATGGTGGCTACCTGGGGCAGGAGATCAGGTCCTCCCTGGGAGGTGAAAGATTCACAAGCAACACCTCCGATTATAGTGGTTACTTAGGGCAAGAGGTCAGATCCTCCTTAGGAGGTGGTGACCGATTTCCAAAAACCACCTCTAATTATGGTTCCATGGAACGTGAGGTCATCTCCCCCATGGGAATTGATAGATTTCCAAAAACCACTAATAGATATGGTTCCTTAGAACAGGAAGCCGAGTACTCTCTAGGAGGTGAGAGATTTAAAAGATCCACTCCTGATTACGGGGGCTACCTGGGACAGGAGGTAAGATTTAGATCGCCAGGTGAAAGGTCAGGCTTGCCTATTAGTAGGGATGAGGGTAGACCTTGGCCCAGATACAATGAAGGAGATACAAAGCGCCAGCTTTCCTATAAGGACTATCCAAATCTTAGTCAAGGAAAATCTGCTCAAAGTAAACCGAATTGGAGTCGAACTCTAGAGTATTATTTATCAAAACTGGTGCGGGCACTGTCAGTGGGCCTGGTAATTGTCTTCTTTGGTATTCTCATTATGAAGAGTGGAATACTTTACAGTACACAACAGGATGACAGTAAGTTGGTTTTGTTAGCCATTTTTTATTTATTTTCATTTTGTAGCTCACTAAATCAAACTTAAAGGGGTTGTAAAGGATTTGTTTTCCCCCCTAAATAGCTTCCTTTACCTCAGTGAGTCCTCCTTCACTTACCTCATGCTTCCATTTTGCTTTTAAATGTCCTTATTTCTTCTGAGAAATCCTCACTTCCTGTTCTTCTGTCTGTAACTACACACAGTAATGCAAGGCTTTCTCCCTGGTTTGGAGAAAGCCTCTTGAGGGGGCGAGCAGGAGTGTCAGGACACCCACTAACTAGGGCTGCGCATCTTTACCGGTCTCACGATTCGATGCGATTACGATTTTCAAGTCCACGATCAGACTGCGGACATAGTACAGGAGACGATCAGAGACTGCGGACATAGTACAGGAGACTATCAGAGACTGCGGACATAGTACAGGAGACGATCAGCTTCAATGCCACCAAAGAGACTGAACTGAGCCCCAGGTCCTGGTAGAATTGGGCACACTGCCCCCGCATCCCGTATTGCTCCCATACACATGTTAAGGTGGCTGCCATCAGCTTTAACCCACTACGTAATTCCCTGGCCACATACACGGAGCAGGACAGTCACACACAGCGCCACCTGGTGGTGGGAGGGAATATTGTTCCTCTTTCAGAACACGGAGACGAGATCAATTTCGGCTGTTACAAAGAAGTTAACATCTGAACAGAGCGTTCTCCCGGGAGGGGCGGGGCTAAACATCGATTATCACAGTCGCATGCATTGGTGCCGCATCGGGCACACCCGAATCGCGATGCAGCGATTAAATTTGACACCACTAACACACCGCTCCTTTCTCTATCTGCAAAGTAGAGAGCGATCACAAAAAACAAACAGATAAATCAAGCGCTCTCCAAAGGAAGTAGATATAAATAAATAAATAAATAAATATATATGTGGGGAAGGGTAAATGACAGATACTGAATCTGAGAGTGAGAATGAAACAAGGGCAGCACAGTTCCTTTCCACTGAAGGACAAAAGTTTATGAAATTATTCAGCCCATGAACCCTGCAGCCTTGTGAGTAGTATCCTCAGAATTGTTTTGTTTTGTCACAGTAATAAAAAGTTACTACGCTTAGAGGGCGCCGCTTTTTGTTTTTCAAAGTAGAGAGCGTCCTGACTTGCCTGCTCGCCCCCTCAAGAGGCTTTCTCCACAGCTGGAAGAAAGCCTTGCATTACTGTGTGTAGTTACAGACACAAGAACAGGAAGTTAGGATTTCTCAGAAGGAATAAGGACATTTAAAAGCAAAATGGAAGGAGGACTGCACTAAGGCTGCATTCACACCTGAGCGTAGCGTTTTCCACGTTTTTTATTTATTTTTTTGCAGCGGTTTTGCCGCTATTCTTGCGGCATTTTTTTTACCGCCGTTTTGGACAGGTCTATGGTCACCAATGTTAAAAGCAGAAAAACGCCCAAATCTGCCTAAAAAAAAGTCCCAGAACTTGTTTGCGCTTCAGGCGTTTTTGTAGTGGAGATGTGAACCATCTCCATAGAGAATAATAGATTTTTTTTTGTCCCCCTCCAGCGTTTTGTAGCTTCAGGCCTCAAGCTACAAAATGCTCAGGTGTAAATGGGGTCCAAGGTAAAGGAAGCTTTTTAGGGGGAAAAAAAATTCCTTTACAACTCCTTGCAGATTCCATACCTGAAAGACCGCTTACAGGCTGAGAACCACTATAGTGATCACATGGATACTGTGCCGAGCACTGCTCTTCTGCAAAGTAAACCCAGGGGACCACTTGCTTGGCACAACTATCGTTCTTTGACCACCTTTTATTTATTTTTTATTTTTTCATCACATCAAAGTTTATTAAGGAAAAAAGAGAATATAGAATCAAATGGAAGGCACAATTACAACAAACTTGCAGAGCACGAATACATTGGTTAAGTATAAACTTATACATCACATTAAACTGTAAGGGAGGCGAGTGTGTCTAGCGTAGACCGGTCTAGGACCATGTCCTCATATCATATAGAGTTATGGGAGTTTGCCCTTACATGGTCTAAAGATACTTCCATATGGTGTTGACAAAAGGGGAGGATATCGAGTTAAAGCCAGAAGGAAAAAGAAAAAAAGACAGTGGGGGGAGGCGGGGATAGGGTGGGAGGTATGGTGAATTTCTGCTCATGAAAATATCATTGCGTATTGAATAGTGGCTATGGGGGTACATCAAAGATCATAGTTATGAAGAGGTAGCTAGCAGAGGATCTTACATCCAAGATTAAGAAAATTCAAATAATGAAAACATTACAAGGTCACATGGAACACAGCGCTAGGTGAATGAATGGGCTGAAAGCAAGAACATCCAGGGTGTCCAGACACAGGTTTAGCATAGGGCAGATGACAAATCATATACAGGGGCAAACAGGCGTTCCCACCAACCCTGCCCTACTCATTTAACAAAGATTCGTAATCCTTTGAGTATCTGAATTTATTTATTTTTTTATTAAATAGAAGAAGTTCTGGACAAGGTGGAGATTGTGACATCACTGCTCCTCCTTTTCACCTTCTCCAATTAAAGAGGAAATGAACTTCCTTAACTGACTTTTACTTATAGGTAAGCCTATACTTGGGCATACCTATAGGTAGTGTAAATATCACCTAATCATGCCCTGTTTAGGAGATATTTACATTACATGCAGCCAGTGATTTCACTGGTGCGTGCACTGTGAAGGAACGGCCACTCGTGCCGTTTCTTTAGAGTCCTGTGCCGTGAATGGCAGCGCACGTGTGGGAGAGACGTCACCGCAGTTCTGGCCAATCGGAGCCTGAGAACCCAGAAGCTAGACGGATGAAGATGGGACCCGCTGCAGCGATGACATTGCGGCGCTGGAACAGCTTTGTTTTAAGGTAGGTTTCACATAATGTGCTAGTTTGCCATGCATACTAGCACTTTATGACTTTAACTTGCAGGGAAACAAAAGCATTTTAGTTTTGTTATAAATATTTCTACAAACGTAGCTTGTCTTCTGGACTGATGAGCATGAATAGGCTGCTCTGATCAGTGTTCTGATTATCGGTGTAAACAATATATGGAGGGCATTGCCTGTTATTGGCTCTCCTTTCCTCAGGCACACACAGGATGTGAGCAAAAGGACTTTTGATAACGGGCAAGTCTCTTTTTACATGTGATCAGCTGTGAGTGGACAAAGCTAAAAAGCTAAACACATGATAAAGGACTGCTGTTATTGGCGATTAACCCACGAATTGGGATCGGCTGGATCCAGAGGTCACAGAGCGTGCCCCAAGGGAATGCCTTGTAATAAAACAAATACAAGTTGCGGCTGTGCCATGGGTATACCCCTTGTATTTACTATGCAGAAGGGCAGCAAGAAGAATGCAACAATAGTTCTAGTAGCACCACTGCTACAGTGATTCTCCGCTTCCGCAATGGTCCCTCGGTATTGAATATGCATACTTATATTGGTCCACTCTAATAACGAACTACAGTGGAACCTCGGTTTACAAGTAACACGGTTAACAAGCGGTTTGAAAGACGAGCAGGTTTTTTAAAGAAATTCTGACTGACTGTTTGCGAGTGTCTCACGAAACAAGCAGAATTCAAGCTAATGTGGCCTGCAGTTCCGCATTTGGCCTGAGGTGGCGAGGCGCCAGAGCCGATCGGGGGCGTTTGGTAATGCACGGGGAAAACCCGAGGACAGGCTCGTGAACGAGGTCAGCTGAAGTGTTCTCGTGCCTTTTCGGACGTTCCCGAGGCTCTCCAGCGCCCCGCTTCTGGCCGCATGCAGTATTGCATGCCATTGAAGTCAATGCTGAACAAATTTATTTTTGTTTCCATTCAATGGGGAACTTGAATTACGAGTACTTTGAATTACGAGCATTCTCCTGGAACAGATTATGATCATAATCCGAGGTTCCACTGTAACTCTAAATCTACTGGCAGCCACATTCTAAGACCAATCTATCTAACCCTGTAAAGCAAAGATCACTTAACTTACCTTTTCTGAAGCCAAACTGGTCTGGTCTCCAGCGGCGGATGCTGTGTGCAGGGGACAACGGCTGTGAAATGCCTGGGAAGTGATGTCGTCCATAGAATTACTTTGAGGGTTCCTTTGTTGGCTGAAGACGCCTACATACAGAAGCCGCTGACAGCTCAGCTTGGGACCGGCTTGGCTTTTAAAAAGGTATTTATAGCGGTTTTTGCTTTACAGGGATAGATAGATAGATTAGTCTTCGAATGTGGCTGCCAGTAGATTTAGAGTTCATTTATGGCTGAACGTTTATCCATTGAGATACAATTCTAATCCTGCATTCATTAAAGCCCAACTCCAGCCAAACAAAATGTTTGTTTAATGAATGCTCCCATAATTTTGAATATGTGAGAAGATTTTGCATTTTGGCCAGACACTGTAGCTAAGCAAAAAGTTTACCCGGTTACTGGATTATCGGGAATTTCTTACAGTTCTTTATCAGTCACTAACTGGGTGACTGCGTATTGATGTCCGATATTTGGCCACCAAGAAGCAGGGGGAAGGGACCAGGCAGTGTGCAGAGTTCTGGGCCGTTCTCTGTCCTACTCTCCTTGGCCGTGGCTTACAGTCTGTTGCAGGATCAAAACTCTTGAGCAATGTGGGGAAAGAGGGGACGGTGAGGAAGATTGGTTCCGGTTGTTGACGCTGTTGTCGGTTATTGTCATTCCTGTTATGTTGACCCAAGTAATATTTATTGCCCACATGTCACATTTGCCCCTGTATTCCATGTGTTATCAGGATTGCTGGGATTTCTTAGGTCGGCACTGTTTGTTTAGAGGACAATATTGCTATAATGAAACTATTTTCCACCCACCCATGGTACAGTATTGCCGGTGGGATTGATCGTGTATGTCATTCAGCCTGTTCCATGTAAGGGGCACGCATGTGCACACCTCCTGCTAATTTGCACTGTCACTGGCTACAATGGGATTTTCAGCAGGGCTCAACCAATGATTTATGGCTGAAATCTGGTGATCGGCTGTAGCCAATCACAGCACAGAATCCTGTGTTTACAAACATACAGGACTCTGTACACAGATCAGCGATCTGGCTGTTTCTCGCAGGGATTAGAAACAGCCAGATCTGTTAGTAAACACACATGTTACACACATTACGCTTGTTAGGCACGATGTTAACCCCTTCCCCGCCAGTGTCATTAATACAGTATTATATCTGTTAGTGTCATGGTTGATGTGTCGGTGTACCTGTTAGCGCCAGATTCCTGCCATCCTATCAGAGACCTACTATAAGATGCTGATTACCAGTGTAGCGTCATAGCTGTGTAAACTCCAGTTTATATACCATTGTTTTTAGATGCTATAACTTGCCAAATACAGGTAGCAGAATACATTTTTTGCCTACGTTTTTGAAGATTTTTTTTTTTTTGGATATGTTTTATAACAGTAGAAAATGTATTTATTTTTGTCTTTTTTTGTTTATATAAAAAAAATACACCTAGTGGTGGTCAAATGCCACCAAAATAAAGCTTTGTGTGGAAAAAGGTTCTATAATTTAATTTGCATACAGTGTTGCATGACCGCGCAATTGCCAGTTAAAGTAGCACAGTGCTGAATAGCAAAATGTCCTGGTTAATTTCCCTGTAGATTCAGGAAAATAAAGACTAGTTTGGCTCCACCTAAACTCGCAACAGCACACAAAACCCAAACACTTTTTTCTCCCTACAAATTACTTGCTGCTATTAGCCCACACAAGGTCACAGCTTTACTGAAATAACACTTCTCTCATCATCATAGCAAACAACATTATATTTAGAGTAAATCCCACTGATTAAGCCATGACAATAAACGAGAAGGGGGGAATAGTGTAGAGACAATGCATCTTCAGCACGCATGCGCACGCTTTGACTAAAGCTCAAGGGAACCCTGCAAATGGAATGCAGTTTGTGTTGCACAAATAAAACCACTCTATTACATAACGGTAAACTTGTAATGAAGTCTAACATTCTAAAATTATTTTATTACAGAATATCGAGAGCCATAAGGTGCTAGGACAAAACTACTTATACCCAGAGTTCTGCTAATGTACCTATGCAAGATGAAAAGCATTAAAACCTCAAGTGTTTTGTACTAGCTAAAGAGCTGAAATATTTTTTTGAGCTGGCGCAGTAGTTTCTAAGAAAATCCATCACTCCCCGTGTGCATTGTATACATATGCAGAGGTCCAGCCTTTGTCCTCGACGATCAATGGGTTCCAGCAAACATCCATTGGCTGGCACCCACTGATTAGCTTCAAAACGTGCTGCGCTTTCTAATTAGCCCAGCAGAGGAGGGCCAAACTTCTGAGAGACTGCTCCGTCTTCGGAAGTGAGAAACGGTACCTTTTCAAAACGAAAGGTGACAAATGTGGCACTGGAAGGGGGGAGGAGGCGGATAAGCGGAAGTTCCACTTTTAAGTGGAACTCCACTTTAAATCTGCTACGGGGTGGTCGTCCAGCAAGTGGTTAAACTCCGGGGCAATATAGAGCTCTGCCAACCCATACTTTGAATGCACAGCAGCAAAACTTGGAATAAGGTAAAGTTATATTTACCGTATTTGCCTGTGTATAAGGCGACCAGGCGTATAAGATGACCCCCTAATTTTACAGTTTTTATGATTTTTTTTGCCTGTACTCTCCGTATAAGACAACCCCCCCCCCCCCCCTCCGAGGCCTCCGACGCTCCATATTTCTTCCTTCTGGAGCCATATTCTTCTTCATTCTTGCTGGAGCCAATCAGGGCTAGCGATGTATTCTATTAATGAATACAAAGCCTACTTGGATTGGCAGAGGCTGTAACATCATCAGCCCACACCTCTGACTCTCAAAGCCAATCTGAGCAGGCGACTGTATGTAACCTGCTCGGATTGGCAGAGGTTGTTACTCCAATCCGAGCAGGCTCTGTATTTATTTGAATACATCTCTCACCGGGATTGGCTAAGCGGTATATACTGTATGTAGCCGAAGCTACATACAGTATTACCGCACATCCAGCAGGCATCCGAGCAGCTGACCCAGCGTATAAGACGACCACTGCTTTTTGGCCATTTTTTTTAAGTGTAAAAGGTAGTCTTATACTCCAGCAAATACAGTAGTTGGTGTTGTAATTGGCTGTTCATGTTGCCATCCTTCTTTTTTTTTTTTTTTTTTTTTTTTATTATTATTTACCAGCAATTCTGTAAAGCAAGGGCCTTCCAGAAATAAGCACTATGGATTGCTACTTATTTGGTCATAGATAATGCTTTCCGAATGAAAAGTATGTAACCAGCATTAGCTTTTTGTAAATTGGCCTGGCTTTTATGAAGCAAATTGTTACAGAACAGAGTAAAAACCTAAATGTAGTGCCCTCTAGATATCACAAGATTCATAATCAAACAAAGCCTCCCACTTGGATTGTTACAAGAAGAGTTACTGCAGTAATAAAAATAAATATTAACTGTGTCAGCTGCTTTATTCTAATCCACACACACATAATCAGGGAAAGTATTTCATAATAATGACGAAGTAGAAAAAATCCATTGATATTGCAAAAATAATAGAAACCTTGTTTGAATTTCTTATAGCGGTTCTCTTTCTCCCCCTCAAAAAAAAGTATTACAATTCAGCAGCTACAAATACTGTAGCTGTTGACTTTTAAATAAAAGGACACTTACCAGGGTTCTAGCACCATCCTCACCTGGCCCATTTCCTCGACTTGGGGTCACTGACATGCTAACTGTGGGAATCCGGCTGTGACTCCTTGTAGCTTCACAGCTATTGTAGCTTCCTACTACGTATGCGTGGGCAGCACTGTGTGAATTTCCACACAGCCTTCAGGGACCTGTAATGTATCCCAACAGGGTGGTGGGGGGGATTTTGGCACGGATTTCCTGGGTGATGTGAGTGGGAGCATTTACCTATCCAAAAGTCCACCACCACCCCCCCCCCCCCCACTGCAAGGGTTAAATGTTGAGGTTTCAAAAGAAATGGGTTCTTTTGAAACCTCCTCGTCACCCACCAAAACACAGACATGCAGCTACTCAGAACTGTACACATGCCACAATGCTCTGCTTTACAGCCATGGCAAAAACTGTACAGATGCAGAACGGAACACATTCAAGTGAGGGTTAAAACCGGCTGCAAGGTGGAAACCCTTTGCCCCCTCAACACCCATCAAATGTGTCTGAAGGGTGATCCACTACGAAACGATTTTCGGAGGGGCTACAATAATAAGCAGACCTGTGAACAAGCCCTTAAAAGTATAACCAAAGGCAAAACTATTGGACAGAGTGGAGAAGAATTGGAGCCCCTGTCCATTTTTTTTTTTTTTTTATTGCTTTCTGTGCCCCCGTTAAGGAGATAAAAAGTAAACCCAAATTTTGGGTTGTCTTCAGAAAACTAATAGATGGAAAATCTTCCAATGGGGACTCTAGTTCTGGTGAGCTGGGGGTCCCCAAGAAATGTTGTTTTAATTTCCTCTCGCTTCCTGTTTGGCTATGGGACACAGATGGTTAAAAAAAAATCTGACAGCGGTTATAACCCTCTTACTCTACCCAAAATGGGGGGGGGGGGGAGTTTTTCCCTAAATTCTACTTTAACTTTTTCTGTACTTCACAGCTTACTCTGTCTGCAGCTCTTAGCCACGGTTATCCTCACTACTTCATTTTTTTTTTTTTTTTTTTTTATCATTGCATAAGTCAAAAAAATCGTCTGTCAGAAATTTAGCTTTGAACCTGAACCGAGAAAAATGAGGGTTTCAATGCTTACTTTTTCTCTTGTTTGTACTTGCTCCAGACTAGCAATCATCCTTGCCCAGAATCCAGAGACAATTGGGGAATGGCTTCTGCATTCTGTGCAATGATAATTACTGCACTGGAGCAAGTACACTAGAGAACTCAGAACTTATAAACTGCGGACTTGTGTGGGCTTGGAGAATACAGTATATTGAAGAGGTTAACATGTGACAAAAAGGCAGCTAGCATTTTCAAAGAGGAAATTCAGTAGTGGTAGCCACTATATTTCTGTCTGGTTAGGCTTTTAATACGTTTTTGTCCAAAGTTCAGCTTTAACCACTTGCTGCACTCCATATAGCAGAATGACGGCGGCAAAGTGGTTGTGATATCCTGACTGGACGTGATCGGAATATCGCTGCCAGCGTGCGTCCGCGGTAATCGGAGGTGCTGTGTGACACACAGAAACTCTGATCGTGGTATGAAGCCTGTCAGAGGCTTCTGACCACATGATCAGCTGTGACCAGTCACAGCTGATCATAGTGTGAACCAGGAAGTGCCGGTAAATGTCTCTCCTCAGTTCACGCTGACAGGGAGAGCCGATCGGCAGCTCTCCCGGGTCTTTTTTTTTTTTTTTATCTTTATTTTAATAAATTGTCTATTTTTCCATTTTATAGCACAAAACATTAAACTGCTGAGGTGATCAAATGCCACCAAAAGAAAGCTCTATTTGTGGGAAGAAAATTATAAAAATATAGTTTGGGTACAGTGTTCAATGACCGCGCAATTGTCATTCAAAGGGCAACAGAGCTAAAAATTGTCCTGGGCAGGAAGGGGGAAAGTGCCTGGTATGGAAGTGGTTAAAGTGGAGTTCCACCCATTTTTTTATGTTTGTCTGTGCTGCATGCCCTAATCTCATAGTGTTCAGAATGGATAATTTTTATTTATTTTGTTGCTTGTAAATACCTTTTATTTTGTAGTCCTTCATTACTTCCTCCTCCTTATTAGCCTAGGCTATTAAGTCACAAGGCTATTTGCAAGGGTTTCTGGGATAGGCATCCTGTTTCGCAGTAGTCCTTGCAAACCTGACTGAAACCTATTACATTGCTTGTGCAGCACTGAGCATGTGCGAGATATGCAAAGCTGAAATCCAGGAAGTCATACAGTCTGGCTTCATGATGCCCACACTTAAAGCGGTCTTTCACTCGTTTTTTTTTTTTTTTTTTTAAAGTTTTAGGCTCCTCTTACCTTAATTCAATAGCAGCCCGTGTGTCCCGAATTATTCGCCCCCATGATGCGATTCTACTGCCAAACTATATATTTTATTTCTGTCTTCAGGCAGTTTTCATCTTCTTCCCTGGCACGCTGGGCACGTTGAAGCCCAGTCCTAATCATTTCCGGGATACGGCGGTGAATGCGTCCCAGCATGCACCGCTGTATCCCGCGCATGTCCTTTGATGTGCTGTGTTGACGGCGAACGGCGCCGTCAACACAGCACAGTTACCATGGCAACGGCCGGCGTCAATATGACCCGCTTGCCGAGTCACGTGACCGCGGTAATATCGCGGGATTTTAAGAGAGATCGTCTCCTGGGAACATCACATCGAATTCCCAGGAGGCTCTGCGCATCGGGGGATAAGGACGGCACGCCCAATAATCCGCGGGGAGAGGTGAGTGACAGGCCACATTAGAGAAAAGATAAAGGTAAGTCTTTAGAAAAAAAAAAAAAAAAAAACACTGTTTAGTAATGCTCTCTGGGAGACAGTAAGGCTCCAAGAGAGGTAAATAAAAGGGTGAACTACCGCTTTAAGATGGCAACGGTCAATTTCTAGATTATAAAGTATCTAAATGCTGTAACAACCTAACAAAACGGACCTTAGTTTACAGACTAACTTTACTAGAATACATTAAGCTTGTGTATTACAGGGGTATTTATGTTTATAAAGTGAAATTGTGGGTGGAACTACCCTTTAAGTTAAAGTATGACTAAAGGCAAAAGCTTTTTTTTTGCTTTTGTAAAGAATGGAGAAGGATTAGAACACTTGTCAGTTTTTATTGCAGTCTGTGCCCTCTGTTAGGGAGATTCACCCTCTCTAGATTTCCTATTTACAATTTTCATTGAAAATAAAATTCCAAATTTTGGGTTGTCCCCAGAAATGAAATGAAGGTGACATTTTCCAATGTGGACACTAATTCTAGTGACTTAGGGGTCCCCAAGAAATTCCCCTAATTTGCAGGGATTTCCTTTTTACTGCCAGTTTCACTATGGGACAGGAAGTGAAGGGAAATCTCTACAATGGGACACAGATGGAGAAAACAAAATGTGAGAGGGGTTATAAACCTTCTTTGCTCTATCCAGAATAAGGTTTTTCCTATAGTTCTACTATAAGACTCAATAGGTTTCCATAATTTAGTGCAAGTACTAGAATCTCCGTTTCCATTTCCCCATAAATACATCTCTGATCTGCTGAATAAAGAAACGGCACAGGTAGCCTGAAAGGAACAAGCGATGACACCTGTTGCTGGCTAAAATTGGATGAAATGCCATTTGCTGTCTCCGAGAAGTGCCATGCTGTAATATTATCTTCTTGTGAATAAACGAAATGTCATCCAGAGTATAATAGAGAGTGCCCAGTGTTTGAATACTTATCGGCTGGTTGTATCTCTGGACTTTTTGTGATATAGTACAAAAGCTACATTATTATTAAGGAGAATGAGCAGAAAATGTCTTTGCCTGTAAAATTGTTGCAAGCCTTGGTATAGTAGCTCATTGATCACATCATGTAATTTTATATATGGTAATCATTGCTAAATGGGCATTATTGGAATGAGCCGAAGTGAACATTCATTTTAAAGGGTTTTTCTACATTTTCAACCAAGCATTTCATGAGATAAATATGGTGGCAGACATTTTTTCTTAAATTGATAGTTTACTAGCTTTTTCTGATAATCGGACTTAATGGCTGATTCACAATGAAAGCACAGCTGCTGGTGTTTGTTGGGAGAACACATTACTAAAGTGTCGATCCTGGCGTATTTACTGAAATGTCTTAGGCCTCATTCACACATGGCCGACTCCGTCGCAGTCTGTTCCGACGGAGTCCGCCAGCTCAGTGGGAGATCAGTCCGCAGATCTGCGCTGAGCCGACGGATGACAAGCTCCTCTCTGCTCACTGAGCAGGGAGGAGCTTGTCGAGCCCCGATGTCCTCTATGGAGCGATCTGATGAAAACGGACAGCATGTCAATTTTTCTTATCAGATCTTACCCCATCCGATCCATATGGACGGATGGGGGCTTGTGCCCTATACGTTTGTTTTTAGCGGATCGGATCAGGTCGGATGTCAGCGGACATGTCTCCGCTGACATCCGACGCTCCATAGACATGCATGGAGCGCCCGTTCAGGTCCGCCTGAAAAACTGACAGACGGACCTGAACAGATCCATGTGTGAATGAGGCCTTAAAGGATCACTAAAGGAATTTTTTTTTTTTTTTTTTTTTTTTTTTTAGCTAAATAGCTTCCTTTACCTTTAATGCAGTACTGTTTTCATATCCTCATTGTGTGTTATTGCTTTGAAGTTGCTGTAATCCTGCTCTGATATCCACACTTCCTGCTTGTCTGTTTCCTTGTAACCACAGTACTGGGAGTTTTCTCACGGTGGTCTAAGCTGTCATTACTGTGTGCCTAAAACTTCCCAGAACCAATCAGATTCAAAACACTGCCCTGGATTTGTTTGTTTTTGTTCTGTGTGTCTATTTCTACTTCACAGAAACATGAAGCCAGTTCAAAAGTGAAACTTACCTGCAGGCACATTATATGATTGATTTGTATCTATTTTTAATCATTTTGAAAAGGAATCAGTTAACTTTTATGTTTCTATACCCTGTAAACAGTCATTTTAGCAAAACATTTTTTTTCCTTTAGTGACCCTTTAAGTGACATTTGATTAACTTCTGCTCACACAGCGGTGTTGGGATGCAGTGGTTTGCAGTGGTTTTTAGCAAACGCCATCAAAATGCATTGGTATGAACTGACCTCATAGGAAATCAGGCAAGTTGCCTTGTCTTTGGGTTGGGACAGCGCTAGGCAAGGCTGGCCAGCACAAATATGAATAGGCATTCAATACATTCATTGGTTCTATTTATTTATTTTATTTTTTGTACCAATACGGCTTGCTTCTATTACAGAGCAACCCCCTTGAGTGTGTGGCATTTTCGTATAGCACTAAATAGAGCAGGTAGGCTTTTTAGCATATGTCACACTTTTATTTTATTTTTTTCGGCATGCCTCGATATTGTTAGCAGCTTGCCAGTTGCTGATCGCATCCATTTCTAAAAAAAAGTCCCAGGCACAGTATAACGGTAGGGCCATGGTTACTAAAATGACCCATGAGCTTACATTCTGGGTAAATGTTGACCCAGCTTGCTGCAAGCCAGGGTGGATATAAATCAACGATTATGTTTTTTTTTTTTTTTTATTATTTTTTTTTAATACATTTTAATAAAAAGATTTTTACTCAAAGTAATCTAAGAGTAGTTTTCTATTTTATTTATTCATTCTATTTCTATTTAAGAAAAGCTGCTAGTGGCCGACTAAAGGGTTAATTGCGCCCATGTAGTGCTGCTGCCGAAGCCCTTTGGCAGCGGTTCCCATTAATTTCTATGGACAGACGAATGGCTAAGTGTAGGAGCTGTAGGTGCCTGCTGCCTATTTAATAGGTTTACTGGCACGGTGTTGCCCATACGGTACGATTAGTGCAGGTTTTTTATTTTTACTGTGGCCTGGTCTCCTTTTGAAAATCTTGGAAATGATTATGTGGGGATCTATTTCCTTTCTATTAAAGTTCAGGTTGTTTTGCAATCGTGCTAGAATTGTTCATATTCAACAGTTAGACTAAGTTTATGGGTGCATTTGGATAAATAAAGACTGGTTGCTAAGACTTATTGGACACTTTGCAACAAAATCAATATTAGAAAATGAACTTCTTACTATTCATCTGACTAGAAATCATTTTGTTTACAGTTTTACTCTACAGCTATAAATGAGCAAAGAGAAATAGGATCATTCATTCCAGTGAATACTGTACTGGGACCAGTTTCTTCAGACTTGTGAAGGAAACGTAAGCCAAGGTTGTATGATATAAGCAAGATTCATGCCCCTGATGTTAAAGCGGAGTTTCACCCTAAATATAAGCCCTCTCATGTGATCCAGCATACTGGCGTCAGCGCCAGTATGCTGTTTTTTTTTTTTTAATCCATGTACTTACTGTATTATGCTGAATTTTATTTTTTTTACCCCGCGGTGGACGGCGCCAGTATAGCGCGTCACATCTTACGAAAGTACCCGAAAAGGATTCGGGTAATCTCGGCGAAAATGCGGCGCCTGCGCACAGACCTAGGAGCTGACTGCGCAGGCGCCGTATTTCTCCGAGTCCTATTTCGGCGTTTTTCGGAGGGCGTGACGCGCCATAGCCGTAGGACTCGGAGAAATACGGCGCCTGCGCAGTCAGCTCCTAGGTCTGTGCGCAGGCGCCGCATTTTCGCCGAGATTACCCGAGTCCTTTTCGGGTACTTTTGTAAGATGTGACGCGCTATACTGGCGCCGTCCACCGCGGGGTAAAAAAAATAAAATTCAGCATAATACAGTAAGTACGTGGATTAAAAAAAAAAAAAGCAGCATACTGGCGCTGACGCTAGTATGCTGGATCACATGAGAGGGCTTATATTTAGGGTGAAACTCCGCTTTAAGGAGATCCAGTAAGCACTGTTCCTGAGAAAAATGTTCATATAAGAGTTCAGTAATAATAACCCGTAGGGAAACAAACCGTATTTGGCTACTGTTTCTTAGAATGCCAGAGCTAATCAAACTTGCCAATAAATGACTCCAAGTTTCTTTTTTCTCTTCCTTTTTTTTTTCTTCAAATCCATTTACTTCTTGCCCAACAGGTTTTGTAAACAATAATATACAGCAGGGCTCAAAATTTTAAGTCCTGAGCTACTAGCCAGGCCTCAAGGGTTACTCGCCACCAGTTGCCCTGCTCAACCCCTACTTTGCCCTGCCTCTAATTCCACCCCTAAACACGCCCTCATATATTATGTCATGAAATTACACTTAAATGTTCTATGCAGATTTAAGTTATAAAAATAAATATTAACAAAAACTTTATCCATACCCAAAAGTGCAGCCTGTGTCCCGGTCCTCAGTGCAGCCTGTGTCCCGGTCCTCAGTGCAGCCTGTGTCCCGGTCCTCAGTGCAGCCTGTGTCCCGGTCCTCAGTGCAGCCTGTGTCCCGGTCCTCAGTGCAGCCTGTGTCCCCAATGCAGCATGTGTTTAGAGTTTCAGCCTGTGTTCCCGCGATCATAGGGGATGAGAGGGTAGAGCCGCCGCCTGGCTAATTAAAGCGCAGGAGAACATAACCGCTTTCATTACGATAGCTGTGTTTCTCCACCGTGCGCCGCCATATACAGCCCCTCCCCCTTATCCGGGGGAACTTTGATAGACCACTGTCCGGACGGTAATCTGTCTATCAAAGTGCCCGGACAAGGGGAGGGGCTTTATATGACGGCGGGGAAACGCACAGCTATTGTAATGAAAGCTGTTATGTTCCCCACTCCCCAGCGCTCTAATCAGTGTTCTCTCTTTCTCTTCTTCTCCTCCCCCCCCCCCCCCCCCCCCCCCTCCCCTGCAAAGTGACCTGAAACAGCTACTGCCATCTCGCCAGTGTGAAAGTCCTGCTAGTGTGTATACTGCTCAATGAAATCAGTGCACCACGGCTGTACCGCTGGCAAATCGTAAAAGCGCAGCTAAAAATGGCACTTTACCACCGCCCCATTGTAAAAGGGGCCTTGATTTTCTTCTTCTTCTTTTTCTTCTTCTTTTTCTTTTTCTTCTTCTTTTTCTTTTTCTTCTTCTTCTTTTTCTTCTTCTTCTTTTTCTTCTTCTTCTTTTTCTTCTTTTTTTTTCTTTTTCGGAAAAATTGCATTATCGCAAGTAGGGTTGTACCGATACCAGTATCGGGACCGATACTGAGCATTTGCGGGAGTACTTGTACTCCCCGCAAATGCCCCCCGCCGCATACCGCAACGCCGCCTAGTTAATCAGCGCGGGGAACAGGATTGGACGGGTGATCTGTCTATCAAAGTGCCCGAGCAAGGGGGAGTGTCTATACGCGGCGGGGACCACACAGCTATTCAAATGAAAGCTGTAATGTTCCCCGCGCTGATTAACTAGGCGGCGGCATCATCTACGGTGTGGGGGGACATGGCTGTATATCTGTGGGGGGACATGGCTGCATATGTGGGGGGACACATTTAAAAAAAAAGTATCGGTATTCGGTATCAGTGAGTACATGGATAAAAAAGTATCGGTACTTGTACTCGGTCCTAAAAAAGTGGTATTGGGACAACCCTAATCACAAGGATGGTATTTAGCGCAGTTAGAATGTTCTATGGGTTAGACCAGAACGATGTTATATCTCTGCCTCAAAGATGGTTATTGTATTGATTTCAAAAGTAGTTGTCTGTCTATGTTAAAGTGATTGTAAAGGTTCTTAAAAAAAAGAGATGAGTAGAGAGAGATAGTTGTGCTCATAAGTTTACATACCCTGGCAGAATTGGATTTCTTGGCCATTTCTCAGAGAATATGAATAACGCAAAAACATTTTTCACTCATGGTTTATACAATTCAGCCAAACGCTATCGAATCAACTGTGCTTACACTTTTTTTGTATGTGTGTGTGTGTGTGTGTGTGTATATGTATGTGTGTGTATATATATATATATATATATATATATATATATATATATATACACACACACACACACACACACTTTATTTCAAGATTTGCATTACAGATTTTACATTTCATATCTTCCAGTTTAATTAAAGTTGTTACACACACACACACTAGAGGTAATGGTGGAGAGGAGTCTCCCCCCCACCATCCCCTCCCCTCTTGTCTGTTCACCCAAAGCTTCTCCTTTCCTTTTCCTTCTAACCTCCTTTTGGTTACCCTCCCTCCCCGTCTTCCTGCTCCAGGGAGAGAAAAAAAAAGCGCCTCTAGTCGGCCGTCCCCTTACTCTTTTTTTAAATCATAATTGCAATCGTAACTACCCAAATGACCCTGATCAAAAGTTTACATAGCCTGGTGATTTTGGCCTCATAACATTCACACAAGTTGATACAAAAGGATTTGAATGGCTATTTAAGGTAACCAACCAAGAGTAAACAGAGTTGCTTTATAATAAATGGCTTCAGCCAAATACTAACCATGAGTGCGAAAAGTTTTTTGTGTTATTCATATTCTCTGAAAAATGGCCAAGAAATCATAAGTTCTGCCAGGGTATATAAACTGTGTGTATATCTCTATCTCTCACTGATAAGTTGTACACTTGAAGCACAAGTTCTAGTTGACACTTCCAATTTGTGGCAAAAAAATTGATCTGGAGTCATGCAATGCAGACTTGCTGCAATTGTTTAAAGGGGTAGTTCCCCCAAAAACCTTTTTTTTAACATTTATTCAGGCTCGTTATGTCAAGGGGAATCAGGTTTTTTTTTTTTTAGAAATGAAGCAGTACTTACCGTTTTAGAGATGCATCGTCTCCGACGCTTCCGGGTATGGGCTCCGACTATAGGCGTGCCTATTTGATTGACAGGCTTCCGAGGTCGCATACATCGCGTCACGATTTTCCGAATGTAGCCGAACGACGGTGCGCAGGCGCAGTATAGAGCCGCACCGTCGCTCGGCTTCTTTCGGCTACTCGTGACGCGATGTATGCGACCGTCGGAAGCCTGTCAATCAAATAGGCACGCCCAGACCAGACGATCATACCCGGAAGCGACGGAGACGATGCATCTGTAAAATGGTAAGTATTGCTTTGTTTCTAATAAAAAACCACCCGATTCCCCTTGACATAACGAGCCTCAGTCAATGTTAAAAAAAGGTTTTTGGGGGAATTACCCCTTTAACAAGCAAGCCTGGCAAGTTTTTTTTTTTTTTTTAACCACTTGCTTACTTGGCACATATACCCCCTTCCTGCCCTGGCAAAATTTCAGCACTGCGCCGCTGTGCCTCCCAAACAAAATTGACGTCCTTTTTTCCCCACAAATAGAGCTTTCTTTTGGTGGTATTTGATCTCCTTACTTTTTGCACTATAAAAAACAAACGTAAATTTTGAAAAAAATAAATACTTTTTGCTATAATATCACTTTTTTTTTCTCAGTTCAGGCCGATATGTATTCTACATATTTTCGGTAAAAACAAAAAAAAAACTGCAATAAGTGTTTAGTGATTGGTTTGCGCACAAGTTATAGTGGCTACAAAATAGGGGATAGAATTCTGATTTTCTTTTTTTTTTTTTTTACTAGTAATACGGCGATCTGTGATTTGTCAGGACTGCGATATTATGGGGGACACATCGGACACAATTTTGGGACCATTCGCATTAATACATTGCTAAAAAAAAGGAACTAATTACTGTATAAATGTGACTGGCAGGAAAGGGGTTAATACTGGGGGGCGAGAAAGGGGTTGAATGTGTATCCTGGGAGTAATTCTTACTGTGGGGGGAGGGGACTGACTGGGAAAGGTGACCAATGCTGCATCCCTATGTACAAGGGATGCAGCATCAGTCTCCTCTCCCTGACAGGACATGGAGCTCTGTGTTTACACACAGATCTCCACACCCCTGCTCTGTCACTGCCGATCACGAGTACCTGGCAGAGATTGCGACCGCTAGGCACTCGCATCGGCATCTCGGTGACGCGCCGGGTGTGCTCGCGCCCCCCCAGTGGCCAGAGGCCGTATATAGGGCTGGATCAAGATGTGTACATATATGTGCATAAAATCACCACAAGGGGTGTGAAAATTTGGTGACATACACATGGATGACCATTTTGTCAATTGCCTGCGTTCAATTAAGACAATTAATGGGTGGAGCGTATGATCCTTAGAGCTACTATTTATTTTGATGTTTTATGTCTGTAATGTTTATGACTAATGCTGGCCATACACTATACGAAAATTCGGCTGAAAATCGGTCGTAAAGAAAGATCTTTCGTTTTTCGGCCAGTTAATGGGCACAAAATCGAAAATCGTTTCTACGTTTTTGAGCCAAAAAAACGAAGGACAAGTTTGGAAACTTTCTGACGAACGAACGATAAATCGGAAGGTTAATGTGTTTCCCGTCCGAACTTTCTGCACTAGGTATATGTAAAAAAAAAAAAAAACATTTTTTTTGTTTTTCATCTGCGTTTGTTCACTGTGGCTTTTTTTTTTAAAGAGCAACAAACGCAGTGCGGATAATTTTTTCTACATTACTTTACTATGGGTAGTAGCACTGACTTTTCTGTTTTATACTCTGGAGCAAGATTAGGCTAACGACCCGTACACTATCCAAATATCGTACGACTTTTTTCGCTTACTAGTCGCAAGTAGAAATTGAATAGGTTATTATAAGTCACTAAAATTCTCATACGACAGAAGAAAAAAAAATCAGAAGTGATGTCATGTGTGGTAATGTATTTGTAATGTGTTTTCGAACAACTGTACTAACAAAAATTGTACGATCTGGCATCTTACGAGGAATAATATCGGATGAACTGTCGTGATCGGCTCTCAAATGGTGTACACACGATCCGAAAATCGATTCTTCCTCGAGCTAACGTTTTCGTCTGATATTAAGATCATGTGTACGGGCCATTAGGAAAGTATTTAAGAGGGGGCTGCATATAAAGTGCATTAAGATAAAAAATAAAAACTGAAGCCTTTACAACCCCTTTCACGTGTTTTGACACCATTAAAACTATTTTACTATGCCAATGTATATGTAGCAGACATGGTGGATGTTTTTTTTTTTTTTTTCTGGTGACAAAAAAAAAAACACCCTTCCCAATAAATAGCTAAGATACAGAACTAGCACAATAACTTGGCCATATACTATTTGCTTTCCAGCTTTTATTTAAATCTGTGTTAACTGTCTGGCTGGTATAAAATAAAGCGCATTAAGACTCAGTTCTCATAGGTGCACTGTGTGACCTCGCATGTGATTTTCACCACACTGCAGCGCAAATCGCATGTGATTTCAGCCATGCAGATAGCATGGCTGAATTTGCATCGCATTGGGCCCAATTCGTGTAGGACCCTCCCCCCCCCCCCCTCCTTTTTTTTTTTTTTTTGTCCGCACCAAAATATAATCGCAAGGGTGTACACACTTATGCAATCCGATTCGTGTCGGCATTGACCGTTCGCACTGCGATATGCAAATAAATCTGGGGGTGTCATTACCTTTGCATTGTGAGTCAGGTGCGATGCGGGAATCGGTAGTGGATTTGCAGCGTTCCCTCATCACACTTATGTGAACCAAGCCTAAAAGCACTTTCTTTCCAAAAGATAAAGTTGCTTCTGTCTCTCACTGCTTACCCCATGATCGCAGTTTAGATTGGTCAGCCCTGTTGAGCAAAAATCACATGACTGAATGGGTAGTCTTGTGACTGCCAGTAGTGGCAGCTTGAAGTAGCATTTAAAAACTGTTTCCGTGACTTTTGTGCCTTGTGTTTTTGGACGTTTTTACAGCTGCTGTTTTTAGCTTCAGCTTTTTTTTCTACATGCACACATAGGCCGTTATCAACTGTTTTTGTCTGGGGCGTTTTCTGGCTGTTAAAAAAAAAAAAAAAGAGTGGGTTCTGAGGAGTTCTTGTCAGCAATTTTTTAATGTTTTTTTGATCCCATTGATTAATAAAAAAATACGCTATTGCAGAAATGTTCAAAAACTCCCTGCAAAGCTACTGTTTTTTATAACGTCCAGTGTGCATGAGGCTCTAAAGCGGAGGTCTGCCTAAAAACAATTAAAAATGCTAAAAGTCTGCAGCTGCTGACTTTTAAAGAGGAAGTAAACCCTCTGACACTTCAAGGAAAAAAAAACCCTGAAAGACATGGCATACTAGCTCATTATGAATTACTTACCTGAGAACGAAGCCCCCGCAGCTGTCCTCGGACACGTCCTCTATCACTGCCATGATACCCGGAGTGATTTCTGGGTATCGCTGCTCCGGCGCTGTGACTGGCCGGAGCAGCAATGACGTCACCCCCGATGCCGTTAGAGGTGCGCTTGTACGCCATGCGCCGTAGACATCGGTGCTGTATTTCTTGCAAATATCTCCTTAACCGTGTAGGTTAACCACTTAAGACCCGGACCAAAATGCAGGTAAAGGACCTTGCCCCTTTTTGCGATTCGGCACTGCGTCGCTTTAACTGACAATTGCGCGGTCGTGCGACGTGGCTCCCAAACAAAATTGGCGTCCTTTTTTCCCCACAAATAGAGCTTTCTTTTGGTGTTATTTGATCACCTCTGCGGTTTTTATTTTTTGCGCTATAAACAAAAATAGAGCGACAATTTTAAAAAAAATGCAATATTTTTTACTTTTTGCTATAATAAAAATCCCCCAAAAATATATAAAAAAACATTTTTTTTCCTCAGTTTAGGCCGATACGTATTCTTCTACGTATTTTTGGTAAAAAAAATCGCTATAAGCGTTTATCGGTTGGTTTTCACAAAATTTATAGCGTTTACAAAATAAGGAATAGTTTTATTGCATTTTTATAATTTTTTTTTTTTTTTTACTACTAATAGCGGCGATCAGCGATTTTTTTTTTTTTTTTTTTTTTTTTTTTTTTTTTTTTTTTTTTTGTGACTGCGACAATATGGCGGACACTTCGGACAATTTTGACACATTTTTGGGACAATTGTCATTTTCACAGTAAAAAATGCATTTAAATTTGCATTGTTTACTGTGGAAATGACAGTTGCAGTTTGGGAGTTAACCACAGGTGGCGCTGTAGGGGATGTGTGCCTATGTGGTTTGTTTACTACTGTAGGGGGGTGTGGCTGTAGGTGTGACGTCATCGATCGCGTCCCCCTATTACAGGGATGACGCGATCGATGCTGCAGCCACAGAGAAGCACGGGGAAGCCGTGTGTACACACGGCTCTCCCCGTTCTTCCGCTCCAGGGACGGATCGCCGCACTGCAGCGGCGATCGGGTCCGCGAATCCCGCGGTCCCGGAGCTTCGGACCGGGTCGCGGGCGCGCGCCCGCAACCCACGGCTGGGTACTAAAATCAACGTATATATACGTTGATGTGCCCAGCCGTGCCATTCTGCCGACGTAAATGTGCAGTAGGCGGTCCTTAAGTGGTTAAGGAGATATTTCTTGGACCTATAGCTAAGCCTTAATCTAGGCTTACCTGTAGGTCAAAGTGGTCCTGTAAGGCAGTGTTTTTCAACTCCAGTCCTCAAGGCACACCAACAGGTCAAGTTTTCAGGATTTCCCTCAGATGAAATGGCTGTGGTGATTACTAAGGCAGTGAAGTTGAAAAACACTGCTGTAAGGGTTTACAACCACTTTAATATATGGACACTTACCTGTCCAGGGCGCCTGCGATGTCGGCAGCCGAAGCCTTGCGGTTTCACTTCCAGGTTCCCTGCTGCGCATGGGCTAGTCACACTGTGCGTCCTCACTGGTCCCTGCTGTCTTCTGGGACCTGTGTGTCTTCAGAATACATTCAGGCAGAGGAGGTGCACTAAAAGCTGCTTCAGAGTCAAAAACGTTTTAACTGGATCTCTTGGTGGCTATTGCCTCTGCTGGAGAGTCAGACTCCACGCATAGTAGCATTTTTTCATAAGCTTAAAAAAAGCTAGAAAAAAAAAACTGCCTGAAAAATGCTGATGATGCCGTTTACGACATGGACTCTGAAGGTCCGGCACTGTAAGCCGAACCTTCAGCGCGCATGTGTCGGTGATGTCATTGGTTGCATGCACTCTGAATATCTCCTAAACTGCAAGTTTAGGAAATGTTCACAACACCTACAGGTAAACTGCCTTCTAGGCTTGCCTGTAGGTACAAGTAGTAGTAGTACAGAGTTCTCTAGTTCCATGTCGTACGAGATCATATGCGTTTGCTAGCTGCTTTCAAAGACTAGAATTCCAGTTCACTTTTTGTGTTCAGAGGGCCAAGGAATTATCTCAACCTGAGGCCCCGTACACACGGCAGAGAACCTCGACGGGCAGAACACATCGTTCCGCCCGTCGAGGTTCTCTGCCGGCCTTCAGAATCAGTGACCTGCCCATCGGGAAAGGCAACCAGCCATTCATCCCGACGGGCCGTCGAGCAAATAGAGAACCTGTTCTCTATTTGCTCGACGGGTTTCCCGACGGGCTGGGCTCGCCGAGAGCGTACACACAGCTGAGGATCTCGGCAGAATGCGTCTCCCAGCGAGGTTCTCGCTGGTTTCTGCCGAGAACCTCGGCCGTGTGTACGGGGCTTAACAGTTAACTGCACCACATGGATCAAACTTGCAATGAAGACGGATGGGGTTGATGTACTAAAGACAAATTCTGTGCACTTTACAAGTGTAGTGCTCTAGAGTTTAGTAAATGAGATGAAGCTTCACTTTGCAAAGAATACACAAAACAGCATTTTAGCTTGCACATGATTTGGATGGTGAAAATCGGCATTGCTTCCCCTCATTTACCAAACTCTGGAGCAACTGCCTGTTTAACTGTCGATTTTATTTGCCATTAGTAAATCAACCCCACTGTATGAAATTTCAAGCTGCTCCAGCCATTCAAGTAACCGGGCATCCTTGACCAGGCCCTGGTCTACGAGCAACAGATTAATTAAACACTACAGAACCAACCTTTTATTTAACCAAAATAAGTGTTTTTGAAGTAATTAATTTTTTCTTGGCTGACCTCTAGGATGAATCGTGAAGGTACTAGTGTGCGATCTCGTTTATTTTATTTTCCAGGGATCCACAGAGACAGCATGTTAAACTTTTTTGTTTTTATTTTTCTTCTTGTGTATACTAAAGGCTGGTACGTGCAGTTGCAAACTTTTTTGTTTCCAAAGTCCTTTCTTACCTAGCTGTCTTGAGATACCTGTTCAATTGCTAATCTGCCAATCACATGGCAGGAACTCAAACCACGCACCAGAATGGGGGAAGAAAGGTGATTTAACCACTTCAATACCCAGCCATATACAATTGACGGCCTGGGATGGGATTTACCATCCTAAGTGGTCGTCAATTGACGGCCTGGGTATTGCAGGCGAATATCTGGATGATGCCTGCAGCCAGAGGCATCATCCAGATATCCTCTTCTTCAGCCGGCGATTCTGCACAATGTAAGAATGATCATAGCGGCGGTTCCGCCGCTTGATCGTTCTTACAGGCCGCGGGAGGGGACATCTCCCGCCACCATCCGGTGCTTCTCCGGGCTTACCTGTGCCTTCGGGGGCCCGGAGAACGAATCGTCGGCGGCGGCAGGAAGCATAGAGATGACTGGTGACCAGATGGTCACCAGTCATCTCTATGACCGTCGGAGGACCCGGGCGCGATCTGATGACGTCACACCTGGGTCCCTGTATGTAAACAAAGCCGCAATTGTGGCTGTAAGTCACCATTCATGAGATCGGTGAATTTTTTTTCACGATCTCATGGTTTCCAGCCTGGAGGTGAGATGTGAGGTCTTATTGACCCCACATCTCTCCATAAAGAGGACCTGTCACACACATTTCCTATTACAAGGGATGTTTACATTCCTTGTAATAGGAATAAAAGTGGAAAAAAAAAAAAAATGAAAAGTGTAAAAATAAATAAAAAATAAGTAAAAAAAAATAATAAAAGATAAAAAAAAAATTAAAACGCCCCTGTCCCTGATAGCTCGCGTGCAGAAGCGAACGCACACGCAAGTCCCGCCGGCATATGTAAACGCTGTTTAAACCACACATGTGAGGTATCGCCGCATGCTTTAGAGTGCCAGCAACAAATCTAGCACTAGATCTCCTCTGTAAATCTAAACTGTAACCTGTAAAAAATAAATAAAGCGTTGCCTATGGAGATTTTTAAATACCGAAGTTTGGCGCCATTCCATTAGTGTGCGCATAATTAAAGCGTGACATGTTGGGTCTCTATTTACTCGGTGTAACATAATCTTTCACATAATACAAAAAAATTGGGCTAACTTTACTGTTTTGTTATTTTTTTAATTCATAAACAATTTTTTTTACAAAAAAAGGCGTTTGAAAAATAATTGCGTAAATACCGTGCAAGATAAAACTTTGGAATGACCGCCATTTTATTCCCTAGGGTGTCTGCTAAAAAAACATATATAATGTTTGGGGGTACTGTGTAATTTTCTAGCAAAAGAATGATGATTATTACATGTAGAAGAGAAGTGTCAGAATAGACCCGGTATGGAGGTGGTAAAAGCCTGGTATTGAAGCGGTTAAAGTGTAATATCACATTCCTTTCACAGAAAATCTGTAGGGTGAACATGCACTGGACCCTCTCTGCATCAAACCTCCCCCTCCCCCCGGTCCTGCTAATCAGCATCATGTGCAAGTTCACCTTACAGATTTTTCTGCAAGGTTGAATTTACCCTTTAAGTGACTTTGAACGTGGCATGGATGTTGGTGCTTGACGGGCTGCTCTGTGTATTTACTGCTTATCTACTGGGATTTTCATGCACAACCATCCTTAGAGTTTAGAGACCAGTCCCAAAAGGAGAAAATAACCAGGGAGCGGAAGTTTTGTTGGCGAAAATGACTTGTTGATGTCAGAGGAGAATGGACGGACTAATTTGAGATGATAGATGGCTTTCATTCATGACAGCTTGCTTACTATTGTGATTGGTTACAGCTATCAAATGGTACAGTGCAGTTGTAAATGGCCCTGTATTATGTGATCACTGTGATCGACCGCAGAGATCACAATAGTAAGATGACTGAAGGCCATCAATGACTGTTCTTTTACTTGTTAGGTTCTTTTACTTGTTATGTGATCGCTGTTGTTGGTCACAGAGATCACATGGTACCATGGGCCAATTGCAGCAGCATAGTACTGAAGGTTTGTGGTTACAGGAGCTTACAGGTTTGTGCCACTGCGCACGAGTGGGAGGACGTCCCTGCACTCGTCTGGCCGTTTACTGTACTGTATATACATTGGCCAGGAAGGAAGTGGATGAAGGGGATCTTCACCTATTCTGGCAAAACCTTTTGGCTGGAGTTGCACTTTGGCAATCATTTTGAAGATTTTTTTATTCAATGTATTTTTTTTCACCTTTTCTGAAATTCATGGTTTGTTTTTTCAGTCGAACTCATTCCTCCTGACTGTGAAGGCAAAGCCGATAAGGTAAGATTTTTTTTTTTTTTTTTTTTTTTTTGTGATAAACTGTAATTTTTCTTTATCTGTACATCCTTGAAAATTGGTACCTGTCTACCACTAAACTATATAACATTGTTGCATTCTGCATTATCTAAATCCTAATCTTAAATAACTATTCTGCATTCTGTGTTTTTATGTGTTGTGTGTCTGTTATGTAAATAGAATTAAGGTAGTGCCATCTATAGCTGAAAGGCAAAAAAAAAATCTGAAAAGAGCAATCATAATCTTAGATTCGTTTTTTTTTTATTATAAAAGTTTAGAAAATCGGGCCTGTCTGATATGTGAGATTGGACCATTGTCCAGGGGCATGTGTTATTGTATTTTTATATGCGTGCAACTTTAAATGGCCTCCCCGATCTCCTTTCCATGTATTTTATTTGTATTTTTTCAGTATTGCCAAACCATGCAGAAGCAGATCATTCTTCAGATCCTTTCAGAGCTGTATAATTTTCTGTCATTGGAGGCTGGTGAGTGGTTAATGCTCCTTTGTTACAAATGGACAGTATGGTCTGCCAGTCATTTTCATGTACTTGTGTCAGAGTTTAAACCAGGGGTGCCCAACCTTTTGAAGAGCGAGGGGCCACTTAAGCAACTTGGTAACCATTCGAGGGCCACTATAAGCAGAACAGGTGGAAGACAGGTCACGGCTACTCTATAGGCCATCCTATCCGCCCAGATAAAGGGGGTTGAAATCTCTTCTGTTTTTCGGATTGGAGGTAGGTGGGCATAAACAGACATCTGTCGCTCTATAGAATTGAATTAAGGGTCCCATTTGGTCGGGCCGATCTTGTGAAAAGGGCCTAAGACTGCTTTCACACTGATCTACTGCGGTATAGCCACACCGTGGGTGCAATGTAGTGCACCTGTGTATATCCTATGGGTTAGCTGAACTTGGCCATAGACTCCACCTGTGGCAAAAGCCGGCACTGTAGAGGAAGCATCGGATTATGGGGCTCTGCTCTGCAGCCGCTTTCTTCCTCTACCACCAGCTTTATTCACAACACTGATGCTGTTGTACGGTGGGTCGGCAACCTGCAATCTGGGCTTGCCAACCCTCCATTCCAGAGAAGGAGGTCGCGGGCCACATCCGAGAGCTCTGTGGGCTACTGGTTGGCCACCCCTGGTTTAAACTAACAGACTACATTCATTTTATATTACTCCTGCTTTGTTGCTCGTTGTATTTAATGCTGGTTAGGAACATCTCTTTGCACATAAGTAAACCTGCATATCGATAGGATATTTAAATGTACCCTGCTTCACTGGAGTCAAAGCCGCTATGAGTATTCTTATAAGCTCTGCGAGTGTCCATAGGCCAGATACAAAACCATAAAGATAAAAACAAAGCACCCTGGCTAGTGCAGAATAAAGCATGTTAATATGAATAAAAAAAAGTTAAAATGGCACTTGTAAAGAAGTGACATAAGGGCATATCGCCAAAATAAAATCCTCACAGGGACACGCCAACCATTGCTGTACAATCTCTCGCTAGACGGCTGACAATGGAAGAGCAAGATGCTAATTCTGATGTGGTCACTAGGAGAATATAAAAATGGAGCAGGATTCAAAGACATTCCAAGTTTATATAGAAGAGAGGACTGGTGTTGTACACTTAGTGACAGCTGTACTTCTGCTAAGCACAAGGGGAGATACAGCTGTCGTCTAGTGTACAATGATTTAATCTGCATTATCCAGTACACTGTAGAGCTGCGCGATTAATCGCGGAGATAATCGCGATTTCGATTCTCCCCGCGGTATGACCCGTGAGTCTTCTTTTTCACAGCTGGTTCCACGCAGGGCTTGCGTAGGGCCCCGAGTCATTTAGGGTCCTTGATTATACGCCGCCGCTAGAGGTCCGAGGGCGGAGACAATGTCTTTGACGGCCGCCATTTTATTGTAGACCAAGCAATAGTGATTGATCAGTGCAGAGTGGACAGGATGGGAGGAGCCGGCCGGGTGGCTTCTAATAGGAATTGAGCTGCAGCGCCGCCCACCTCCCGCCCCACTGATGTCTGTCTGTGAGTGTAATGACGTGGGAAGGGGCGGGGGTGGGCGGTGCTGCAGCTTAATTCCTATTAGCAGCCATCCATGCTGCTGGGCAATCTGATGCTTTAAGGGGGGCCCTGCTGGAAACACCTGATGTAAGGGGGGGGGTCCTGCTGGAAACACCTGATGTAAGGGGGGGGGGGGTCCTGCTGGAAACACCTGATGTAAGGGGGGGGGGGGGTCCTGCTGGAAACACCTGATGTAAGGGGGGGGGGTCCTGCTGGAAACACCTGATGTAAGGGGGGGGGGTCCTGCTGGAAACACCTGATGTAAGGGGGGGGGCCTGCTGGAAACACCTGATGTAAGGGCGGGGCCCTGCTGGAAACACCTGATGTAAGGGGGGGGGCCCTGCTGGAAACACCTGATGTAAGGGGGGGGGGCCCTGCTGGAAACACCTGATGTAAGGGGGGGGCCCTGCTGGAAACACCTGATGTAAGGGGGGGGCCCTGCTGGAAACACCTGATGCAAGGGGGGGGCCCTGCTGGAAACACCTGATGCAAGGGGGGTGGCCCTGCTGGAAACACCTGATGCAAGGGGGGTGGCCCTGCTGGAAACACCTGATGCAAGGGGGGTGGCCCTGCTGGAAACACCTGATGCAAGGGGGGTGGGGGCCTGCTGGAAACACCTGATGCAAGGGGGGTGGGGGCCTGCTGGAAACACCTGATGCAAGGGGGGGGGGGCCTGCTGGAAACACCTGATGCAAGGGGGGGGGGCCTGCTGGAAACACCTGATGCAAGGGGGGGGGGCCTGCTGGAAACACCTGATGCAAGGGGGGGGGGGCCCTGTGTACTGTGTACCGTGGCGTTGCTGTGAAGTGGTGACAGGGCCAGCGGGCTGCAGCATTTCGCTGAACTCAGGCAGCGGTGTTATGGGGGGGAGGCAGGCTGTTAGAATGATTCTCCGGCTCACCCCCCCCTCCTCCCATTCTCCTGTCAGCAGAGGAGAGAGGGGGCTCTCTCATTAGGATCGCCGCCCAGCTTCTTGCTGGCTATTTTTCCATCCCCATTGCCCACAGTGGAGAGACAGTCATAACGGGAGTATCATTGGACATTTAGTCCCAGACGATCTGCTGCCCCTTTGTTCTCCGTAGGGCGTAGACTACAGCTCCCAGCATGAACTCAGCTGAGCTAACTCCCATTTGCGTAATTTCCTAGCTACAAATAATGTGATATTTCGGCATTAGGCGGTTTGCAAGGACTCTTGGGATACATGACGCTGCTATCCCAGGAATGCTTGGGAATCGCCTAGGTGGGGGAAATGGAGGAAAAAAAAAAACAGGTATTTACGGGCAACATTTTTTTTTTTTTTTTTTTTTAAGTAGAAGCTAAAAGCATGCAGCACAGACTAATTTAAAATGGGTGGAACTTCGCTTTAAGTCCACAATTTTATACTTTTTATTTTTTTTCCTCCCCTAGGTCAGGTGCCTTATGTGCCCTTCCCTTCTCAGAATCTGCCTTTGACATTGTCTGCCCTCCTCACCTTACCAATACTTAGAGAGAAAATCAATATCCTTACCCAGTGTTACAATGTCAGCAGCCTGATTGCAGAGGCAAAATCATTACTGTACTGGCACGACCTGAGCATTCTTTTCTTTCTTTAAGAGCTACGATTGATGAAGAATCTTGTGATTTGTTACACTATCTAAGTGTGTTGGTTGTCTGGTTGCCTATTGCTGTTGGCGGGGGGGGTGGGGGGGGTATAGGCATCTGACAAACCCAGAAGTGTGACAGATGCAGAAGGCTCATTGTTGGCTGTAGCTCCTGAAGTGAAGATCTGAGGCACCACCAGCCATAGATGTAGCTGTTCTACCTCCCTTTTTTTCTTCTTTCTTTTTTTTTTTCAGCATTTTTTTTTTTTTTGGACTTATTAGCTAGAACATTGCTTTATGTCTTCAGAAGGAATTGGTCACGCAGTCAAGGTTATAAAGTAACATTTTATGATGGCTTCAATGTATGCTTTTTAAACATAAACACAAAACCTTTTTGTTTTATACAAAAAAAAAACTTGATTTAACATTGTAAAGAAGTTACGACCATTTTAAAGCAGACGTAAACCACCACTTCAAAAAGAAAATTTTGGACCCCCTTATTGCCATAATGTGCCATATTTGCACATATTACCTAACAAGCGATCCTTCTAGTGCTGCAGGCTCAGGGCCACCCCCTTCATTTGGCTGCTCAGGGATGATGGAACTCCCCACCATTGCTTAGGGGTTACTTTATGTCCTGGCACAGAACTGTGCAAAGACTTTTCATTGTGCAGAAAAACCCAAACAACTGACAGGTAGAGGAGAGGATATGTGTTTTTTTGTTTTTTTGTTTTTTTAACCTACGTTTCTTTTTTCGTCATATTAGGTAGCTTTGAGTGTGGAAATCCTTCCGATCTGAAAAGCAAGTGTATACCAGTTAGAAGAGCAAAGGAACATGTAATGGTAAGTATCAGTGATGACTGTCATGAGTCATTGGATTTTAAAAGCTTAACCTTATGATGTTGCATTTCTTTTAATAGAATGTTTTTGACCATGCACCAGAGAAATTTGATTCTGCTCTAGATTGGCTGCTGAGCAGGGAAGAGCATTTAGGCATTTGGTGAGTCGAACTGCATACTGCTGCTAATCTGTATACTTCTAGTCCTTCTTTTTTTTTTTTTTTTTTTGTGCTTATATATGATCTTATGCCCTGTACCCACGATCAGAGTTTCTGTTTTGCGTTCAAGCTGTCTTGCATACACACCAAATTCCGACCGTCAAAAACGCGGTGACGTACAACACTACAGCCTAGAAACATGAAGTTCAATGCTTCTGAGGATGCATCACATTGTTCCCGAGTATGCATGTTTTTTTTATTTATTTTTTATTCGGAGTTCCATACGGACAAACGCAATTTTCCGTCGGATAAAAAGAGCGCATGTTCTCTTTCTAACTGTTGGAATTTTCGACGGTAAAAGTCCAATGGGGCATACACACGGTCGGAATATCCAATGAAAAAATTCCATCTGATTTTTTCCAATGGAAATTTCGATCGTGTGTACGAGACATAAGTCTTAAACACAACATTTGCTATTGTAGTAATTTATTGCTTGTTTTCTTCCTAATTTGTGGCCTCTTTTAGGGCAAAAGATGAAGATGGTGAGATTGTCTCCACAGGCTCCCTCGTCTCCTGTGTTGAGTCTTCACGGCCCTATTATGGAATCGCTTGCCGACTGATAAATGCACTTTACACGGCTATTTCTAACCTTTTCCTGGCCCTTTTTGGTAGGAAATGCTTTATTATGCTTTCAGTTATTTTACTTGTTTCTGATTAGTCTGGTCACTTTTAAAAGGGTATTAAAGTATAAGTTCACCTTTCGTAAAATGTTAATCCCATATTCAGGGTGTAACATTTTATGAACAGCCCAGCCCCTGTACCTCCCAGATTCTCTGATCTGACAACTATAATATGCATTTATTTATTTTTTCTAAAAAGTTAACTTATCCTTTAAACCCAACAATGAATTGTATTGCAACTTGCCAACCAACCTTCTGTTTTCACCTAGTACTCTGGCCAGTAACACACTGTCTGTATTAATGAGAACATGAGGAACAGTAGACGGCAGCATTGTTAGTTTGCTTGGGGAGGGTAGTCTTTAATGTATTAGGTACACTAACAAAATGGAGGCAAACTCCAGCTCACACTTTTATAATCGGTTATAGCAAATATTTTTGTTCCTTTTGGGATAAAGGTTTTGCATGTATAAATTAAAAGATGATCATTTTATTCACCCCCTGTCGGTGTTTAAGTGCTTTGTCTCATCCATGTAAATCTATGTGATACATACTGCTAGAGATCTTGTGCTTCTGAAAAACAGACTTGCCGGCTGGATTACCAGACACAAATGGAAGAAAAGGAGCCTGAAAAGGAAAGTAGTACAGCCATCACATATAAGAATTGTAAGCTGCACTATAATAAACATTTGCGTGTATTCTTAAGTATTTGTGCTCCATACTAGGTTTATAGCACTATTCTGGCTCTTATAATTTGATTCAATTCATTTATGCGTATATTTTTTATCTTATATTTAGTGATTTTATGGACGGTGCAGCACCATCGTTCTTAAATCTATACAGCAATTGGTGTTTTTTTTAGCATATCGTGGCCTTATGCAGTGAGGGATATTATGTGTATTGGTCGATTTATAATTTATCGGCCGATCACATTTGTCCATACTCTGTTTTGATTGATATATGCACTAATAGATTGTCATATACCAAACCGTTATCTATTCGTTTGGATAGATTAATAGCAGTGCAGTCATTGGGTGTAGCTGATAGCGCCGCCAAGGGGCCCCCCAGAGAGGAGGATTGGGACCACTCTGTGCAAAACGAGCTGCACAGTGGAGGCAAGTATGACGTGTTTGTAAAGCTACGTTTTTTTTATTTTTTAAACAATCACTTTAGGAATCATGCGAAAAAGTAAAGGTTTATTATATCGCAGCTTACAATTCTTAGGTGTGATGGCTGTATTACTTTCCTTTTCAGGCTATTTTTCTTGTGTCTCTACTTTTGCTTTCCCTAGATATATTGGCCTTTGTGTCGTCTTTTTAACATTTTGAGAACTAGTCTGAACAAAGGAAGGCAAGGTGCAGTGTATGTTTCCATGGTTTTGCATTGTATAAATGTTATTCTGTCATTTAGGGACTTCTTTTAAAGCAGAGCGGATATCGCTACCTGCTCTCCATTATAAGATGCAATACTACTACATATCGCACATGCTGCTCGTGGTACCCCACAAAGTTCTCTCTGCCTAATGCAGTAGAAAGGCTCTCCAATCAGAGTTCTATCATTTGACAGGTGGGGTTTTTTTTCTGTCTCGATTCATTTAATAGTTTTCTGCCAGCTTCAGAGTCCCATATTCAAATAAAAACGTATTCCACCGATTTTAAAAAGTTTGAAAAATATTTTTGTACTTTTGTTAACCTCCTTTTCTTAAAATTTTAGTTAGTCATGTCAACAAAGACATACTTCCCTACAAAGCATTGGCCAGGTATCAAACTGACTTTATCATCAGGTCAGGGTCTTAAATTGCAAGCCATTATGGCACTGATGAGCAGCATCATGCATGGCCACAACAAGGAGACTACAGATACTGTACACTGTGTATATGATACACCTGCCTATATTCCTTCATTATGAGTGAGCATTCTTGCCCTACCACAGGAACTGGCAGAATTGCCAGGTAAGATTTAGCAGAACAAAAGCCCTACAGCATAAAATCTTATATTAGGCTATGCAGATTTTAGCTCCCACTTCCTGCAAGCCCTGAGCCTTGGGGCTGTGTCCATCACCCTGGGCTTATAAGAGTACTGTATGTTCGAGGGTGAGATTTTGTATCTGCTGATCACCAGAGGAAGAAAGGAGGGGGAGGTGAGCCTGTGACCTCCAACCTGGACAATGTGTGTGTGTGTGTGTGTGTGTGTGTGTGTGTGTGTGTGTGTGTGTATATATATATATATAGATATATAGATATATATATATAATGTGTATATGTGTGTGGAAGAGATATATTGCACAATATTTATATATATATATGTATATTTATATCTGTTTTCTGAGGAGCTGCTCCATTATTTAAACTTTAATACTCTATTTCACTTAGTGAAACACTACCAGATTGGTATATCATGTTGGCGCGGAAATACACCCCACTTCATGTATATGTGTGTGTGTGTGTATATAATATATATATATATATATATATATATATATATACGTATTTATTGGGGTATAGCGCGCACCCTTAAAGTGGCCCCCATTCCTGTGGGAAAAAAGTTTTTTGTACTTAGTTTTGGTGTCTTGCGGCGTCCATCGGCGGTCTCGTCGGGTCCGTCTGCGGCTTCAGGTGTCCCCTTCGTCGGGTCCGGCGTGGGTCTGCGGCTTCGGGTGTCCTCTTCAACCGGTCCGGCGTCCTTCTGCGGCGTCCTCCACACTTGATCCCCGCTTTCCCGCGCCGAGTTTTGAATACTGCGCTGACATATACCGAGTGCAGTACACTCGTGTATAGTCGGGCAGGCTCGGCTCCTCTCGCGCTCACGTCCTGGACGTGAGCGCGAGAGGAGCCGAGCCTGCCCGACTATACACGAGTGTACTGCGCTCGGTATATGTCAGCGCAGTATTCAAAACTTGGCGCGGGTATCGGCGTATATCGCGCACCCACGATTTTGCCCTGATTTTCAGGGCAAAAAAGTGTGCGCTATACGGTGTGTGTGTGTGTGTGTGTGTGTGTATATATATATATATATATATATATATATATATATATATATATATATATATATATATATATATATATATATATATATATATATATATATGTATATATATGTGTAATATATGTGTGTGTGTGTGTGTGTGTGTGTGTGTGTGTGTGTGTGTTTTTTTGCCACAGGTATTCTCCAGTGGGGGATTACAAATCTGCACAGGATGTGAGATTTCGAAAAAACAAATCTACATACACCCAGCCTTCTCTTTTGCAGCATATTGTCTTTTTTTCAGGGCTGCGAGAGCACTTTGCTACTGATAATGCTTGGTTGAGATTCTACTGCTATTGATTTTACATTTACCAGTGTTTTTTTTTTTTTTTTTCTTCCATCAGTTGTCTTTGTTCTCTGGTTATTTTTGATCTACTTGCGCTATCACTGGAGAAAGGTAGAAGAGGAGCAAAAACAGATGTTTGCTATGGTCGAGAAAATCATTGGTATATATCAAATATCCTGTACTGTTAATGCAATGCGACTGCATAAGTCAGTGGATGTCTGATATATCTCTTGCTTCTCTTTTCTTTCTCATTTTCAAAGATGTTGTCAAACATCACTACAAAAACTATCAGCATGGAATCGAACACATCCCGTTCATTGGTATCTTACATGTCAGAGATACACTTATAATGCCTCAGGACAGGTAAGCAACAGCAGCCCATACTTATCTTGTCTTAAAGTGCACAGATGAAGGATATGTAACTTGCAGTTACTAGGGACATCCTGCTTTTCAGGTTATTGGAACTTGCAAAGTGTCTGTTTGCAAGAAGACCGACCCCTATGTGGTTGAATTGCAGAGCAACAACAGGACCGGCAATAGTCACCCAGCAGCACTGCTAAAAGCAAGCCATGGATTATGCGATTTATTTTTTGTTTTCTAAAACCCATGGAGCTTTGTGTTCTACTGGTGGAGGGGGGCAGGGGCTGTGGGTAGCCGTCTGACAGGGGAGCGCAGTGTAAGTATTGCTAGCGGCTATAGCCGCTGTCAACAATCGCATCCTAAAAATCCAAAATGCTGGTAGCACCCAAGTCCTGCCCATACATGGTTCAAATTTCGTCCAGTCCCTGCTGAACCGGCCAAGATTTTAACCAATTTTTGAAAGAAAAAAAAAAGTTTTATTAGTTTTAGAATTGCTCAATCCCTTCTGCCCAGGACTACATGTCCGATGAGACATTACTACTTACACATTCACAAGTTCTCAGGCACTTACTGATGTGTATGAATGGTGTACTGAGCTATGTGTATGTTGCACTATGTATACGAACATGTACGGATGGTGTACTAAGGTGTGTTGCACTATATTTTCTGACACGTAAACAAATAATGTATTCTGTATGAAGACCAACTAAATCGGCTGACCAACTAATCGATTTTGAAAATAGTTAACAACTATTTTAATAATTGATTATGCCATTTAGATGTCTCTTCAGCATGCCATCATTAGCAGGGAGTCGGCAAGTGTATTGTGACCACGGCTCTGCCTCCTCCCAACTTCCATCGCTCTTATGTTAACTGCAGAGCGGGAGGCAGCATAGTGGTGACACTTCTGTGGGCGGCGATGTTAAAGGGGGGCAGGGAACTTTGCTTTCCTCCCCTCCATGTTGTCCAGGTAGATCTCAGCCTCTGAGAGGTTGCCTACCCCTGTCTTACTGAGCTTGTTTTGCTTAATTCATAATTTTTCCACATTTTGATTATGTGTAGGGTTCGGGAACTTCATTCCAAGTAAGTGTGTTTTTATAGAAGTGATGACATTGGGACGGTTATAGTTGATTCAAGTGGATATTGCACTTTTATATAGCTGCACAACAAGCTTAATGCAGTGGAATAGTATTGTCGTGTTCCCTCCCCAAGCACCATATTGCTTGCGCATAAAAATTCACTTTGCTTTGGCCAGTTGGCTCCGAATGTTCGTCCACACCAGGTTTTGGCATATCTTATAACAAAAAATATGAGGGTAGCATAGACATGATAGTACATAATGAAAAACTTAAAAAAAAAAAAACTATATAAATCCTTTTCCATTAATCTTTCTAGGAAACGCTTAAAAAGTGTCTGGGATCGGGCTGTGCAATTTATTGAAGACAATGAATCTCGACTTCGTACAGAATCCCAACGGGTGGCTGGAGCAGATTTGCTTGTGTGGCGCTGGACCCAAACACGACATGACATTTCCACTGAAAGATTTTCACCCACTTTGTTGTCTACATTGGGCAGATAGATGCTAGTTTGGGACCTGAAAAGTAATGTTCAGCAATTTTAAGCAAGTTTTTCTGTTATGGCACTGGTTTCTGGGATTTATGCATCCCTGCACTGAAGAAGGGTTTTTGGTAATGTCAGACATCTTTTCCACCTTTTTTAACTGACTTTTTTTTTTATATACATAAAAATACCTGTGGTGCAGAATGACTCGCGCTTTGCTTTCTGTTATTGGGAGAACAATATGTGCTTTTTATTTTTCCTTTTGTACATTGTATTTAAATGTTTTCATGTATAACATTTGTAATAATCTGCAGTCGCCTACATCTGTTTGTGGATGCCCGACAAGCAGTTCTGTGCCCCATAGGTCTATTGAACCTAGCATTACACTATCCAAATTTCTTGGTAACCTAAAAGGTGATAGACTCAATGAAAGCTTATTATCCCTAACACTTTTGCAAGGCTCTGTGCTATTCTTTGACTGTAATTGCTTCATGAGGGTTGGGGGAGTGAAGGGGTGGTGCATGAGATGTTGTAATTTGTTCTTGCAGGGGCTCATGGGAGATCTAGACACTTGCTGTCTCCTCGCTTGGCTGCTCTCGTTCTGGACAACAGTTATTCCAGCACAGCAGAGATGTTGTTTATAAGCTGCAGCAGAGAGGCATAAAATTCAATTATTACAGAATAACACAATACCTTCACTGGATTTAACCAGTGCCTTGCCACCGTTCTGTGATGAAAATCGGTTTCTTTGACACCAGCCACTATATAGAACAAAGACCTGTTTTGTATATGTTAGTCATTGTTGTATTTTATTGTGCTGAATAAATGTATCATTCTGAGTGCCAGTCTGAAGCACCTGTATGTTGATTAGCTATAATTTCAAGGGCTATTTTGTGCTTTCTTTTTTTCCTGATTTGTTCATTACGATGGAGAACAATGAATTTCATGTAGGCAGGAGGTCTGTTTCCACATTTCACTTTTCCCTGTGTGTCAAATCAGTAATTAAACCCCACCAATGGAAAGACTGATAAAATCAAAGCAAATTCAAAGAAGAGGGTCTTAAAGATGGACTTCCCTCTGGTGAATTAAACAAAAATGTATTAGTAGCTACCCAAAACAGATTTAATACATGCTTTAACTTGCTTGTCCCATGCCTTATTTCCAGCCAGGTAGAAGGCCATTTAGAAGGTAAAACTCCTAACTGATCATTGTTAAACTTAAAAAAAAGCAACTACTATGAGAAATTATGCAGCCTACTATTGATGAGCTCTTTATATTATAATATATATATATATTTGTGTGTGTGTGTGTGTGTGTGTGTGTGTGTATGTATATGTGTGTGTGTGTGTGTGTATATATATATATATATATTTAGTTCTGTAAATGCTTGGCTTAAAGGGGTTGTAAAGGTTTGTGTCTTTTCACCTTAATGCATCCAAATACATTAAAGTGAAAAAAAAAACACCTGGCAATCACCAGCCAATCCCCCCCCCCCCCCCCCCGTTTTACTTACCTGAGCCTGTTTAACTGCTCGGCTTGTCCCCGGCATCCTCTTCTCCATGAAGTCTCTGTGTTCATTGGATAGATTGATGGCAGCCATTGGCTCCTGCTGCTGTAAATCAAATCCAATGACTCAGGGGCGGGACCGAGTCATACCCGGTAACGTGCCCGCAAGGTAACCCCCCTCAGGAGAGAGCTTCACAGAGGCTAGCTATTGCAGGGAGGAGCTGAGAGAGCTGCCATGGGACCCCCAGAAGAGGGCGATCGGGGCCACTCTGTGCAAAATGAACTGCACAGTGGAGGTAAGTATGACATGTTTGTTATTTTTATTTTTTTAAATACCTTTTTAGTATGTTCTAAACTAGAAACCAGTATAATTTTAAGGATCTCCGATTTTTTAATTTAATTTGCTACAAATGTGGAAGCCGGGCTACTAGAATTTTCCAAAGAAGACAGTCCACCAATTTTTGCCATAATTGGTGTACTTCCTGTAAGTATGATGCCAGACTCTGCATACCATCTCAATAATCATGCTTTTGCCAATGGAGGAATGGTAAAAGAGGACATTGCCAGCTTGTCCAATCGGCTACTTCATCACTGTGTCTTATGCCATATATTTAAAACTTTTGGTGATTGTGCCTTTTTTTACTTTTGTTTATCTTGCCTGATGCCTAGTTGGTTTTAAGCACCAGTAAACACATAAGATTGCCAGGGTTATACATAAAATCATAATTATTAAGAGCCTGTCGTGTTAAGAATAATAAAAGGTAACTAGAAAAAAGATACACTTTCTGGGGAAATTGTGTGACGTGTTCTTGACTCCACCAATACTCCTGACTGGGGACAGTGCCCCTGGAGATGTTAAATGTGATCCAACAGTGTGTCGATCCATTGCCCTATCAAAACTGCACCATCAAAAACTGGTTGCTATGGACTGGTTAATATGGACGGTTGCTATGGACTGGTTGCTGTATGCAGAAGTTACGCAGAGCCAAAAAAAAACAGCCAATTCACTTCTCAACTGTGTGGGAGGAGCTATAGAATCCCCTTACAGCTGTGTGTGAGGAGTTTTCATTACCTCAGCGTTTCCTAGGAAACCAATGTTTGTTTATAGGCAGCCTCTAAGCACAGAGATTTTTGCTCTTTTTTTTTTTTTTTTTTTTAAATTGTCCTTCAAATGGTTTGTATTTTAAAAACTATAAATCGTACAGCGAATATGTTGTGAATCACAAGACCCAGACCAACATTTTGATGTATAGTATGTCTCTGAAATATAAAAATTTAAGGCATAGTCGCAATTTACAAATTGCCCTTAAAATTTTAGATGTCTAGACTTTAATTTCAATGGATGGCGTGGGTTGCAAACAAATGGTCGTATCTCAAACGATCAGGACGATCGCTTAGCCGTGGACACGTGTAGTGGCAGCAGGGATTTGAGTAGGTTGGCTTGAAAATGAGGGAGTGGTCGCAGTTTACAAATCATGTCCTGGTTTTTCATTTTTTGACATCCCACACTCTACTTTCACCATTCATTCTTATGGGAAAATGTTGCCGCAAAAAGATATTTTGCGAAACGTTCCACAAAGTAATAGCAACACGATTGGGAACAAGCCGCACGTTTCGGTATATTACTCGTCTATGTAGTATAAAAAATGTGGGATGAGTTAGTGTGGTAAATTTGGCTATAAGCAGAGCTTTTTTTCTCAGAAAATAGGTGCAGGAACTCAACCACGACCCGTTCAGATTTCACAAAGAGTAGAAGGGTCTTAAAGGGGCATTAAATACCAGGATTGCATTACATACAGAGTGCAGAGTTCAGGGGGTTACAAAGCTGTCACTTGTAAACACAGAAACCAGACTTCTGTGTTTACATGTGATTGTGGTGAGCAGGCACCAAAGGGTCTGAGTCAGAGGTGGTGGAACTGAGTTCCCCCAAGTTGCCCCTGAAAAAAAGCCCTGGCTATAAGAATAATATATATGTGAGAGAACAATTTTTTTTTTATGTCACAATGTAGAGTATAACATTTCCTATCTTCTGTGCCCAGTCTTGCCACACAGTTAATCCAGCCCTGAGTAATCCTCTTTTAATGTTCAGTGCAAATTAACAGAATTCCAGATAAAAACTTGCCAAATTTTAAAGTCAGTTTCTCTGTTTTTGCTTTCAGTGAAGGTTATTTACACATCTAGCTTGGACATGTTTATCATATGCTAACTTATGTTTATCATAACATGATCCAAAGTTCATTGTATATTACCAGCATGTGTTATGTGGGGGAGGGGTGGATTTCTCACTTTTTATACCTCATGTTATGATTAACGTAACATATGATAAACATGTCCAAGCTAGATATGTAAATAACCTGTCACTCAAAGCAAGAGAGAAAACTGACTTTTTATTTAGACAGGTTTTTATCTGGAAGGCTGTTAATTTTCACTGTACATTAAAAGAGGATTTCTCAGACCTGGATTAACTCTGTGTGGCAAGACTGGGCCCAGATGATAAGAAATCTTATACTCTACATTTTGACATTGTGGGGTTTACATCCACTTTAAGTGTTCTTGCTATGCAATCAAATCAAAACAGTTAAGCAGCGGCACCAAAAAACATAATGACACATCTTAAGAAAAGAATATCAAAACATTATGCCAGACAGTGAGAACAAGCCCACCATCCAGCACATCCAAACAAAAAAGGCCAATGAGCCATACCAAAAACTAACTTTACCCCCAGTCTACCCTGCCAATAAATATCTCTATTAGAAATTGTTCATTTAACGGCAAACTGTGTCCACTATGCGCTGAGCAAACGGGTCATAATCGGTTGCAGAGGCGCCAGCCAGGCCTGCCATATGGAATAGAATTTCCGAGAAGCATTTCTATGCTGATATGTCAGGTGTTCTCGTATAAGAATATAATTAACTTGATCTATCCACTGTTATACCACCTCCTCATCAACCGCCCCCAAGATGCATATTATGGGGTCCAACTGAACCCCAACCTGATAGACCGAGGAAATAGTCTCTGTCATATTGCCCCAATATCGATGCAACTTGGGACAGCACCACATTCGGTGAATGAGCGAACCCTCCTCCCCACAGCGCTTGGGACTTAGAAATGAGTCTCTCCTTCCCCAACGGTACAATTGAATAGGTGTGCGGTAGGCCCTATGTAAGAAATTGAAATGCAAAAGTCTATGTGACTGGGATACAGATGTGAGCGGTCCCCCTTGCAAACTAATATCCCAAGTCTCGTTATTTATGTCCCCTAGATCCTCAGTCCAGCTTTGTCTGCACAGTAAAGTCGCCGAGTTTTGGGTAGAGGACAATAAGTATGAATAAGCAAGAGAAATAAGTCCTTTTTTCCCGGAACTGAAAAAAACGTAATTTATTAAAGGGTGACTAGCCAATCTGAGAATGGAAACTCGACTCTGAGCCTGCAGAGCATGACAGATCTGAAGATATCTTAAAAAAAACTGATGTCTAGAAAGGCCAAATTCCTCCTGTATCTCCATAAATGGTTTCAAAACATTTTGAGAGTACAACTGAGCGATATTACAAATACCAGCGTCTCTCCAACCCAACCAATTCAGCCAAATTAGGATTATCCCACAACGGGGTATCTGCCAAAAACCCAGATATCCTCAAGCCTGACTTAACCGAGGACCAGACTTTTTTTTTTCAATCTGCCATCTGCAGTAGGCAAGGAAATCCCGTCTCCAGATTTGCCAACACCGAGTTCTGCGTTCCAGTCCTAAAAAAATCAGAGTCGCCCCTGATCCCTAACCCACCTAAATGTTGCAAGTGAGAGGCGTAACAATAAAGCCTAGGATTGGGAACTGCCACCCCCCCCCCCCCCGATCCTTACTGTATTGCAGAGTAGTAAGTCTAATCCTTGCTACTCCTTTCTTCCAAATTAGGGACCTGAAAAGAGTATCAATACGAACAAACCACCTATGGGGTATCTTCTGAAAATTATGCATAATATACAACAACTGAGGGCCCCAGACCATTATAATAAGGTTTATTCTACCTATGACCGAGAGTGGGAGTTTGCACCAAGTATTACACGTTAGTTGAAATCTTTTAAAAAGCGAGATTATCTATAAGGTTAGGCGCCGTACACACGGCCGAGGTTCTCGCTGAAAATCAGCGAGAACCTCGCTGGAATGCACATTCCAGCGAGGACCTCGGCCGTGTGTACGGTCTCAGCGAGCTTCCCGTCGGGAAGCCCGTCGAGCCGAAATAGAGAGCACGCTCTCTATTTCCTCGACGGCCCGCCTGGAAGAATGGCTGGTTGCCATTCCCGACGGGCGGGTCGCCGAATTCGACGGCCGGGAGAGAACCTCGACGGGCGGAACGATGTGTTCTGCCCGTCGAGGTTCTCTGCCGTGTGTACGGCGCCTAAGACTGGGTTAGCCGAGACCTGAACCCCCAGGTATTTAAAGGAGGAGACCACCTTGAGGGATTCTGCAGCAACCAGCAATGGAATAGTCGCATCATCTACAAGTAAGATAACAGATTTACTCCAATAGATGGAGAATCCCGACAAGGTTCCAAAATGTCGAATCACCTCCCTGGCCCCAGTCAACGATACATCCATATCCCCCAGATACAACAAATTTTAATCCCCATAAAGGGAGATCTTTTCTACACTCGGACCCCTCTGGAAGCCCACAATAGCAGTAGACGACCTTATAGTAGCCGCCAGCGGCTCCAAAGCCAATGCGAATAACAGGGGTGACAATGGGCACCCCTGCCTCGTCCCCCGAAAAAGAGGGAATGGATCCGAAAGGTCTCTATTGACACGGATCCTGGCTGTGGGATCAGCATAGAGAAGTCTCACCCATTGAATAAAATTATCACCAAGACCAAAGCATCTCAAAACCTCCCACAGATAAGGCCACTCGACGCTATCAAAGGCCTTGGCTGCATCAAGGGAAAGAACTGCTCGCTGACCAGGATTATCCACAGGTATATGAGGGTTAAGGAAAAGACGTCTGATATTAAGGGCCGTAGATCGGGAAGGAATAAACCCTGACTGATCTGTATGGACTAACTTATGAATCACTCTCTCTAACCTAGTGGCCAGTACCCTAGCCAAAAGTTTAACGTCCGTCGTCAACAAAGAGATGGGCCTATAGGAATAAAGAGAACGTGCCTCCTTACCAGGTTTTAACAGAAGAACAATAATAGCCTCATTCATAAAGGGGGGGCAAACAGCCCTTCTCAAATGCGTCCACAAAAACCTCCCAGAGATGAGGCATTAGAGTATCAGCATAACGCCTATACACCTCCGCCTGCAAGCCATCTGAACCCGGAGACTTACCAGGAGAGGAAAGCGCCAAAGCCTCCAACATCTCAGCCACCGACAAAGGGCATTTAATTGTTCCAAGGGGGGCGAAACTTTGGAGGAGTACACATCAGCATAGAAATCTCTAACAGAGGACAGAATCTCCGCATGCGAGGAGAGGAAGACCCCCGAGGAATCAACGATCTCTGCCACATGCGAAAACCCCCTTTGTGACCTCACCATCATCGCAAGCATATGACCCGTTCCCTCCCCTTCTTCAAAATACTTCAGCTGGTGAAAGAAATGTTTATTTTCTGCTTTTGTCAAAACCAATTGCTTAGCTATATGTTGGGCCTCCTGCCAGAGTCTTTCAGTATGTTCAGAGGTAGAAGTCCACAAAAGCAAACTCGGCCCTCTCAACCTCCTGAAGTATGGTTTGTTCACAAGCCCTGGTCCCAGTCTTAATAGATTTAATAAATTGGCCCCTCAAAAAGGCCTTCAGTGTGTCCCAGAAAACACAGACTAGCTGAGTGCTTATTGACGCGTATGAACGCAGACAGATTAGCAGAGACAGGGTCAGGGCTAGGAAAAAGCAACAACCAAAATAGGTTAAGTTTCCAGCAAACCTTGGTCACCCCAGACAAAAGAATGGTAACACAAAAGGGAGAATGGTCAGAGACCATCCTGGCCGCATATTGCGAGGAAGAAATTAGGGGGAACATCTCGTCATTGCCGAGACCCAAGTCAGTCCTGGTCACCTGGAGAGGCCACCATACGTAGCAGAATGGCAAGAGTAACATTTAGTCTGCGGATGGCGAAGTCTCCAAACATCTCTCAAGCCCAACTCCAACAGGAGCCGGGCAAATGGTGTTGGACCCCCCCTCACGGCAGTCGCCGAAGCCCTGGCAGAGCACTTGTCCATATCAGTAGTGTTGAGCGGAATACGCCATATTCGATTTCGCGATATTGCGCGAATATATAGAAGAATATTTGTGAATATTCGCTAAAATATCGAATATTCGTGATATTTTATCCAAAAAAAATTTTGCGAAATTTCGCTAATGCGAAAATGATTGCGAAATTCTCATAAACGGAGATCATTTCCTGTATTACTGTATTACTAAACTAATATGCACTAAACACTAACTCTACACCAACTCTACAAAAGAAATATCGCGCAATATTCCTTTTGCCGAATATTCGAGTTATTCTGATTGGCTCTGATGCTGCATCAGAGCCAATCAGAATAACTTGAATATTCGGCAAAAGGAATATTGCGCGATTAGCTTCTCCGCCCTTCTTTTGCATCAGAGCCAATCAGAATAACTCGAATATTCGGCAAAAGGAATATGGCGCAATATTCCTTTTGCCGAATATTCAAGTTATTCTGATTGGCTCTGATGCAGCATCAGAGCCAATCAGAATAACTCGAATATTCGGCAAAAGGAATATTGCGCGATTAGCTTCTCCGCCCTTCTTTTGCATCAGAGCCAATCAGAATAACTTGAATATTTGGCAAAAGGAATATCGCGCAATATTCCTTTTGCTGAATATTCGAGTTATTCTGATTGGCTCTGATGCAAAAGAAGGGCCGAGTAGATGATGCGATTCTTTTATGTTGCCAAAAATTCGCAATGCGAATTTTCGGCAACATAAAAGAGTCGCATCAGCTACTCGGCCCAGGGTCTCTCTCTAATCATACCAGCAATGCTTTTAGACATCGATGGAGATCACTAGGATGTGATCTGTTTTAAAAATAAATTCGCGAATACTCAAATATGCAATATTCGTAGCGAATATTCGCAATGCGAATATTCGTGAGCAACACTACATATCAGCATCTAGATAATTGTTAAAATATTCTAAGCCGCTGTACACACGGCCGTGGTTCTCGCTGAAAACCAGCGAGAACCTCGCTGGAATGCACATTCCAGCGAGGACCTCGGCCGTGTGTACGGTCTCGGCGAGCTTCCCGTCGGGAAGCCCGTCGAGCCGAAATAGAGAGCACGCTCTCTATTTCCTCCACGGCCCGCCCGGAAGAATGGCTGGTTGCCATTCCCGACGGGCGGGTCGCCGATTTCGACAGCCGGCAGGGAACCTCGACGGGCGGAACGATGCCCGTCGAGATTCCCTGCCGTGTGTACGCGGCCTAAGACAATAGCAGGGATGGCTAGAGTTTTAAGCGCCTCTGCTGAGAAAGGGGGGGGGATATACACATTAGCAATGATGCAGACAAGATTATCCAGCAAACATAACAAAAATATAAACCTACCATTAGGGTCAATAAGTGAAGATAAGCATTTAAAGGATACATTTGAACCAATCAGCACGCTAACCCCTCTGGCATAAGATGAGAAGGCAGGAGTGAAACTGTGTACCAAATACCCGAGAAGAGAACAGAGACTCTTGACCAGGTAACAGATGGGTTTCCTGTAGGCATACCACAGAGAACCCCAAATGTTTAAGCATATCCCCTAACATTCCAACTAGTTATCACACATTGTTTAGCCATAACATATCAGAAGCCATATGTAAAGGACAATGAAGGCAGAGGCCAGAAGAAAATTCAGATACAAACCAGGAAAGACCCAAACAACACAGTGCACAGTAAAAATTAGCAAGCAGTCCACAAATAAACCTATATATCCTGTAAAAAAAGGGGTGTTAGGTAGACTCAGGTAACCGAGACCACCGGAGCCCAAGTTAAAACAAAAAAAAAAAACTGTAAAAAAGAAAAAAATAACAAAGCAAAGGAAAAAATTGTAACGTCCACGCAGGACTCTCAACTGGGGGGTAAAGTTCAGTAGCCGGCTTTGAAGAGCCAATAGGCAACAAACCTCGTACTGTATTCAACACCATAAGCGGTGCCAACTCATTCCGTGAGAACAGTCTTCCGCCTTAACAGGATTAGAAAGATATGTAAGATTAAACCTGAAATGAACAAAAGTCAAGTGTCTCTTCGCCTCCTGGCCAAATCATCACGGAGGGAGCGTTCCTCCCTATCCAACCATTGCATAGCTAGTGAGGGTTTATCGAAGAAGTGGACCTCATCCCTGGCAACCACACGTAGACGAGCAGGATAAAGCATGGCATATTGTATCTCCAGAGAGTAAAGTCTTTTCTTTACATCAGTAATTTGGGCACTCTGCTTTTGCACCTCCGCCGAAAAATCTGGGAACAAGGATATTTTGGAATTATCCATCACAAGAGCATCTCCCATAGTACAAGCCTTAGACAGGATAACATCTCTATCTTTGTAGTTAAGCAGCTTGAACAAAAACGCTCAAGGAGGGTTACACGGGGGTAGAGGTCTGGCAGGAACTCTATGCGCACGTTCCACTGCAAAAATGTGTCCTTATCAAACTTCTACAACAACCTTGTTCAATGAAATTAACTTCTTGCCTTCCATTTTTTCAGGTATACCGATAGCTCTCACGTTAATGTGGCGAAGCCTGTTTTTCAAATCATCAAGCTTTGCGGCATGTTTGGCCACCATGAGCTGCTGAGCATGCGATTCCCTTTGCATAGGGGCCCAGTCATCCTTCAGTATACTAATGCGGTCTTCCACATCAGAGATGCGATCCCGCAACTTAATCTCCACTGTCAGTGCCATTACAGACATGTTACAAGACGTGACCACAGAAAGTGTATCTCTTAAAGTTGGTCCAGGCCCAGCCAAGCCCGAGGGCACAGTAACTTGCAGTGTAGGAGAGAATGTGGTGGTACTCACTGCGTCCCATGGTAGCTCCGGAGCCGTCGGATCCTCCAGAGGCACAGTGCCATCTGCATCTGACTGGGAGCCACTATGATCCCCCGATCCAGCCCTGACCGGCTCCTGTATGTCTCTCGTGCCATTTGGGGATAACAGCTTCTGCGCTGCCTCCCTGTACTTAGCTTTGGCAGCCTGTGCGGCCTGGTCTGGAGCTGAACGGGCCACAGCACCGCGCTTAGACATTCTCACCGCCGCAATCCACCACCGCACCGGCCAGGGAAGAAGGCCAGGAGCACCGGGCTGCAAGTTTGCACAGCGTTGAGTCTACAGAAGCTCGCAACAGGATCAATGAGAAGGATCTTCGGCAGAGCTCACACGGAATATGACCGGCTACATCCGCTGCCAAGCCACGCCGCCCGATTGCTGCAATCTTTAATGTTACACAGTATTTGCGCAGCGGTCTTTCAAACACATTTTGGAAAAAATATGCTTTAACAAATAAAATAAAAAAACTAAACACTAAAGTTAGCCCATATATTTTTTTTTCGTCCAAAAATTTTCATTACCTGTTTTTGTGTATTAGATTTTATTTTTATATATATATATATATATATATATATATATATATATATATATATATATATATAATATTTTATATCTAAATTATACATACAAGTGCACTGATTGGAGGCTTGTTGTGTTTAAATGTAAGACATTTTTTGTGTTACTTAGCAGAGCAATAATGGAACTTCCACTTTTCCGAATCCTCCCCCTCTCCGGTGTCACATTTGGTACCTTTTCAGGGGGGAGGGGGAGCAGATACCTGCCTAATCCCAGGTATTTGCTCCCTCTTCCGGGCATAGATCACTGCAGTGACTGTGGTGACCTACACCACATCTGGCACTTAATCTGCCCCCAGCTTACTTCTGGGAGATGCACAGGTCCCAGAAGACAGCATGAACCAGTGGGATCGCGCAGCTCGACTCGTGCATGCACAGTAGGGAACCAGGAAGTGAAGCCGCAAGGCTTCACTTCCTGATTCCCTTACTGAAGATGGTGGCAGCAGCACCCGGGGCTGAGATTGGCTTCGGGTGACGGGCACCCAGGACATGTAAGTGTCCATATATTAAAAGTCAACAGCTGCAGTATTTGTAGCTGCTGACTTTTATTTATTTTTTCGCAGAACTCCGCTGCCTAAACACTGGATCATCATTCTAGCAGTGCTATTTGGCTGCTAGCGGGGCGCTTATATCCCAGCTAGCGGCTAATTAAGAGGTTAAATGCTCCCATGTAGCGCCACTGCATAAGCGCTTTGCAGGCATTCATCTCAATGGGCAGGAGTGGTGGAGGAATGGTATACACCACTCCAAAGATGCTACTTGCAGGACTTTTTTTAACGTCCTGCCAGCGCACCGCCTCAATGTGAAAGCACTCAGGCTTTCACACTGAGACTGCAGGGGAGCAGTTTTGCAGGCACTTTACAGGTGCTATTTTTAGCCCAAAAGCGCCTGAAAAACGCCCCAGGGTGAAAAGGGGTCTAACTGTTAGATTTTATGAGATGAAAGGGGGGGAATCGGCCTAACATATCGGCCCAAAAAAATCTGCATCATAAATCAGCTATCGGCCACGGCGATTTCTAAATATCGGCATTGGCCAGAGAAAAAACCATATCGGTCGACCTCTAGTTATTAACCAACCTCTGTGATGAGCTGCTTCACTGTCAAAGATGATTTAAAAAAATTACATGTGAAAGTATTTAATGAGTGCGCTAAAGCTATTTTGCCTGCTATTCAGGTAAAGCAGAGAATTCCTTGGGTGCTGCCCTTTTATACTTGTAAGCAGCGTTCAATTATGTGAAGCCGGCTTCCCATAATTCTTCAGGGCTCCTGCCATGCATTCTCATGTTCCCACTTATGCAGAGCAGATAGGCACATAGCACTCTTTCTTCTGTGGGCGGTCAGATGTAAACGACCACCGCCATCTGATCCGCCAGTCGGATGGGGAATGGATCCCCCATCTGTCTATTTTTGGATTGGCTGTTGGGTGTAAACGGACATATGTTCGTTTACATTCACTGCTCCATAGAGGGCAATGGATGGCCCCATAAAAAAAATAAAAAGCTGAACCCCTGACTAAATTGGTCCACCCATGTGAACGGGGCCAAAGAGACAGCGTTTAGTAAAACTCACAAGATGGTGGATATACATATGTCCATGTTCAGAATAAGAGCCTCCGTTTTCTCATCCTGCAGCAATGGAAAGGCTGTTGGTGATGCAGAGACATGTCAGGGATGCTGAGTAGGATCCCAGAAATGCCCCTGACAATGTTAATGCCTTGTTTCCACTGATCGGATCGGTTAGTCCATATTAGTCCATATAAAAGAGAAGGATGGCAGCAAACAACAGCAAGGTCTGGTTATCTGAGGAACTATCTACTTTCTTAGCAATTATTGGTGATAGTGTTATTCAGAGTGAGCTTGATGGATCAGTGAGAAATGAAAAGGTCTATAAAGATATTTCTCAGCGGATGGCAGCCGAGGGATTTGAACAGACGTCGGACCAGTGTAGGGCAAAGCTTAAAAAGCTTAAAGCACAATATAAAAAAATTAAGGACGCCAACAGCCGTAGTGGAAACTGTCCAACTGCTTGGAGGTGGTACCACGCCATGGACGCCATTTACGGTCATCAGCCAGCAAACCAAGGCAGTGAGGGAGGTCTGGACTCTGCAACTGTAATTCTCGAATCCATGGTAGACCCCTTTGGTAAGTTTTTTTTTAAAACTTGGCATAGGATATCGCTCTGCTAACCATTTGAAATAAAATATCTAACCATATGTTTATTTTCAGAAACAGTTGATGGACTCTCCAATGATGCATCATACTTTTCAGATGATGGACCTTCAACGTCTTTCAGCAGCACCAGTAGTATTTCATCAAGCCAACCACAGAGTACTCCCAATGCACCCCGGCACAATGGTAAGACATGATGATAATAAAGACATTTTTAACTGTGCATTTTCTTAAACTAAAACAGCAGTGGGGCAGATGAGAAGGGGGGTTCAGCAGTGGGGGAGATGTGCAGGAGGTACTGTGGTGGAAGAGATGAGAAAGGGGGGGTTCAGCAGTGGGGGAGATGTGCAGGAGGTACAGTGGTGGAAGTGATGAGAAGGGGGGGTTCAGCTGTGAGGGAGATGTGCGGAAGGTACAGCGGTGGAAGAGATGAGAAGGAGGGGTTCAGCAGTGGGGGAGAGGTGCAGGAGGTACAGTGGTGGAAGAGATGAGAAGGGGGGTACAGCAGTGATGGAGGTGTGCAGGAGGTACAGCGGTGGAAGAGATAAGCAGTGGGGGAGATGTGCAGGAGGTACAGTGGTGGAAGTGATGAGAAGGGGGGGTTCAGCTGTAGGGGAGATGTGCAGGAGGTACAGTGGTGGAAGAGATGAGAAGGAGGGTTCAGTAGTGGGGGAGATGTGCAGGAGGTACAGTGGTGGAAGAGATGAGAAGGGGGTGTTCAGCAGTGGGGGAGATGTGCAGGAGGTACAGTGGTGGAAGAGATGAGAAGGGGGGGTTCAGCAGTGGGGGAGAAGAGCCGTGCTGTGTATTGGTGTAGCAGATGAGCAGGGGGAACAGAGGTGGGGCAATCAATCAGTCTAGTGGGGCAGATGAGACAGGGGCTTACAGTTTTGGTTTGACAGATGTTACCAAAAACAATATTTTGGTCTTTTGTATATTACAGGTGAAAGGAGAAGGTTGCAGTTGGATCTGCGCACAGTCATGGAGGATATGCGGGCAGCAGAAGAAAGGCAGCTGGAAAGAATGGATAACCTTTCTGAGAGGCGGTTTCAAGCACTACGTCAGGATGCACAGGGAACTATGCGCCAGGAGGCAGAAATTGCCCGGCAGCAGATCGAGTAGTTGGCTACCTTCAACCAGGCCTTCCTTGGTGTCCTTGGTCAGCTTGTTCAAATGATTGGAGCCAATCGTTAACCCAGGTCACCACCCAGACAGTAGTGCCTTTAATGCAGCACAGGACCTGTACCCATGTTTACTTTTAAAATAATTGAGTTAAATTGGGTTTTAAAGGTTATATTTTATTTTATAAATAGGCTACTTTGAGCCAGCACCGCTCACACAAGATTGGATACATTTGCTCCTTGCTGTACATGGCTTTCTTTGTAGTGTTGCTCTGATTCCCTTCTGCCTCCTTTGCATTACCACCCCCCTTGGAAGGTGCAGCCTGGATTTCAGCAAAAGGCACCCCCGATCGCTTAATTTCTTCTCACTTTTACGTGTGTAGATTTAATTGTGAATATACTTGGCATTGTTGTTTCACCTTTTCCTTACATTTCCTAAATGTTTTTTTCTTTGTCTGAATTTCTCACTTCCTGTTCCTTCTCAGTAAACTTGACAACATCATCTAAGCTGTGCTTACTGAGGAGGAACAGGAAGTGAGAAATTCAGATTAAGAAAACAAAAAATAAATAAATTTAGAAGTGAAATCGAAGAAAAGGGAAAAAAACAACAATAATGCACTAGCTAGCTTAAAACAAACCTTTACAACCTCTTTAAGTTTTTGTAAAAAAAAATTCTACATTATCAAAATGATTACTTTAAAAAATATGTAGGAAGATGTTTTTTTTTTTTTGTTGAATAAAAACAAAGATCTGAGTATGTCTGATTTTCTTTAACATTTTATTAAACATATAGCAAAAAAGTAATTAAACATTTTAATAATTCACGGTAAGAACTTAAACGTTAAGGTGCCGCATCAGAGCCTGACGTATTTCACTGCACTCTTCTTCCATATCCTGTGGTGCTATTACTGGTACTGGCTCTTCTGAAGATGTATTCCAATCCTGGTCAAAGTCTTCTCCATGACTTTCACAAAGATTGTGAAGAGCACAGCAAGTTAGTACCATGGATTTGGTAAGTGGAATGTCACTGTCATTCCTCTTCATAAGACACCTCCATCTACCCTTAAGTCTTCCAAAAGCATTTTCCACTACAACATGTGCCCTGGATGTTTTCTTGTTGTAGGTTTGCTGCTCTGTTGTCAGGAAATGGTTTTAAGAGCCAATTTTGTAAAGGATAGACATAGTCCCCAAGCACATAATAGCCAACATTCACCCCACAAATGTTCTTAGTGCTAACAGGGTACAGTCCTCCCTGGCCAACCCAATCCCAAAATTTTGACAAACGGAGAACCCGAGCATCATGCAAACTCCCAGGCTTTCCTACATTAATATTCCAGAATAGTCCCTTGCCATCCACTACTCCCTGGAGTATGATGGAATGCCAGCCTTTTCGGTTGAAGTAGTCAGTGTGGTATTCTTGTGGTGCTATTATTGGTATGTGTGAGCCATCAATAGCACCAACACACTGTGGAAGGCCGCACCTGTTCTCAAAGTACTCAGCCATGTCTTTAAAGTGGATGGCCCCTTAAAAAAAAATATTAAAAGCCAGCAGCTACAAATACTGCAGCTGCTGACTTTTAATATTAGGACACTTACCTGTCCTGGAGTCCAGCGGCGTCCGCAGCAGAGGACGAGCGTTCACTCGTCTCTCTGCTGCTCCCCCCTCCATCCACGGTGAGGGAACCAGGAAGTGAAGCGCTCCGGCTTCACTGCCCGGTTCCCTACGGCGCATGCGCGAGTCGCGCTGCACCCGCCGATTGGCTCCCGCTGTGTGCTGGGAGCCGAGAGTTCCCAGCACACAACGGGAAAAACCCGTCTTTTGCCCGAGACTGTGGGCCAGAAGTGGGTGCAAATACCTGTCTTTAGACAGGTATCTGCACCCCCCTCCCCTTGAAAGGTGTCAAATGTGACACCGGAGGGGGGAGAGTTCCGATCAGTGGAACTTCACTTTAGGGTGGAGATCAGCTTTAAGCTTTTCCCTGTCCGGAAAATGCACAATTTCAGGAGCTAGCAATGTGCACACAGCCTTACAGAAGTCCTGCACACACCGGCACACTGATGATTTGCTGACACCAAAAAGATCACCTATACTTCTGTATTCACTGTTGGTAGCCAGCTTCCACAGTGCAATGGCAACTCTTTTCCTCACAGGCAAACAGGATCTGAAGTTGGTGCTTTTCTTTTCCATCGCTGGACGTAGCTTGGCACAAAGGAATGAGAAGGTTTCCTCTGACATCCTTAAATTCTGCACCCACTGTCTGTGAATCCTGGGACGGTCACATTCCACCATTCATTGGCACGGGGGGAAAGGCCAAATCACTGGTCGGCGGTGCTGCTTTGCCAAAAGGAGAAGAAAAAAATGGTAACATATCTCAAAAAATAAAACATCATTCAAGTCAATGTGTATGTCAGGTTGGTAGGTCAGTGTGTGTGGGGGTCATTGTGTGTGTGTCATATTGGTGGGTCAGTGTGTGTGTGGGGGGGCCAGTGTGTGTGTCTGTGTGTGGGTCAGAGTGTGTATATGTGTGTTTCAGGTAAGTCGGTCAGTTGTGCTTACCCTATAGCGCTGCCGTCTTTGTCTTAGCCGCACAAATGTGTACTTCTCCCGGCTACACATCCAAGCTAAAAGTTTTCTTTTCTGCTGTGTTTCTCATTGCCGCTCGCAACCTTCTCTCATACAGTGCGGCATGTATTTTGCCTATAAAGAACCAAAAGGCTAGCAGAGAAAAGACAAGCTGCTGAATGACCTCCATTGTTGTTGTTTGGCTGACGCTGAGTGACGCTGCATCATGTTTCTCGTCGCACTAGTGTGACATCACGAGAGGCATTTTTTCTAAAACCTGTATGGCCCTGGCGGTCCGACTTGCAGTGGAAACGCTCACCAGATTAGACCAGACCATTCTAACCTGTTCCATTCTAAATGACCCGAACCGATCCGCTCAGTGGAAACGAGGCATAAGGCGCACAATGAAAGGCGATGTCTGTGCCGGGGGAGATGGCAGGCTGCTACAGGCTATGTGCTTGTACCTGGCTGGGTCTTCTATTGAACTGAATGAGTAGCGTGCAGGTTGCATTTATTTATATATATATATATATATATATATATATATATATATATATATATATACATATACATGCACATACACACAAAGAGCTGAAACTTGTATATCTACATACGTGCACCTGTGCAACTATAATATGTATGTATAAATGTACAGGATGGCAAATAGACATTGAGCATATCTATATCCACCATCTTGTGAGGTGTTATTACCAAAAAAAAAATGCCCTTTAACTACTGCACTTAGGCCGCGTACACACGATCGGTCCAACCCGATCAGAATGGTCTGACGGACCATTTTAATTGGGTCACCGCTGAAGTGGCCTGATGGTCTGATGTGCGTACACACCATCAGTTCAAAAACCAATTGTGTCAGAACGCGGTGACGTAAAACACAACGACGTGCTTAAAAAAATGAAGTTCAATGCTTCCAAGCATGCGTCGACTTGATTCTGAGCATGCGTGGGTTTTTGAACCAATGCTTTTGCGTACTAACCATCGGTTTGGACCGATGGTCAGGCATCCATCAGTCCGATTTTAAAGCAAGTTTTCAAACTTTGGTCCGAAGGAAGATGGGCCGTACACACGGTCGGTTTGGACCGATGAAACTGGACTTCAGTCCATTTTCATCGGTTTTTACCGATCGTGTGTACGTGGCCTTAGATGGCGCCGCCATCTTCTCTATGTGATTCTGTTGTAGAGTTGGCTTACTCATGGGACAGCTGCTAAAGTCTACCCATCCATCATATGAACTTTATTGCGTGCACATAGGCATTTTACCATTTGTCAAAGATACATGGGAGGCTTCTCCTTTCAGTGATCACTGTAATTTGCTATTACAATGATCATACAAGCAGGAGCCAGTACTTGAAGCTTGTTTTTCTGAGAGCAGGAACTAATGGTAAGTACACATACATGCTGCCACATCGTTGTATAGTCTGGTTAAAAAAAAAAAGACACCAGTCCATCTAGTTCAGGGATCCTCAAACTATGACCCTCCAGCTGTTGCGGAACTACACATGCCATGAGGCATTGTAAAACTCTGACATTCAGAGACATGACTAGGCATGATGAAAATTGTAGTTCTTGAACAACTGGAGGGCCATAGTTTGAAGACCCATGATCTAGTTCAACCATTAAAAGTGGGGTGAAACTTTGCACCCCAGATGTTTTGGAACTACATTTCCCATGAAGCTCATGTACTCTGGAGCGTAGTTGAGCATCATGGGATATGCACCTGGAGTGCCAAGATTCACCATCACTGGTCTAGGGGGTTAACCACTTCAATACCCAGCCATAGTGAAATTACGTCATGGGCTTTGTGTGGTTATATCTGAATGATGGGGGCAGCTAAAGGCATCATTCAGATATCATTTTTAGTGCCAGCGATTCTGTGCACCATAAGAACAATCATAACAGCGGTTCCGCCGCCTGATAGTTCTTATAGGCGGTGTCCCCTCCCGCTGCCATCCGGTGCTTCACTGGGCTCTCCCGTGCCATCGGGGTCCCGGAGAAATAATTGCAGGCTAGTAAACATAGAGATGACTGGTGACCAGATGGTCACTAGTCATCTCTATGACCGTCGGAGGCCCGGGTGCGATGTGATGACCTCACGCCCGGGTACCCAGAAGTAAACAAAGCCGCGATTTCGGCTAGTAAGCAAAACTAATCATGAGATTGGTGAAATTTTTTCACGATCTCATGCTTTCAAGCCTGGAGGAGAGATGTGGGGTCTTATTGACCCCACATCTCTCCATAAAGAGGACCTGTCACACACTATTCCTGTTACAAGGGATGTTTACATTCCTTGTAATAGGAATTACAAAGTAAAATAACAAAGTAAAATAATAATAATAATAAAAAAAAAATGCCCCTGTCCCCGGTAGCTCGCGTGCAGAAGCAAGCATAAGTCCCGCCCACATATGTAAATGCTGTTCAAACCACACATGTATGGTATCGCCGTGTGCGTTAGAGTGCCAGCAACAATTCCTGTAAACATTTTCAAAGCGTCGCCTATGGAGATTTTTAAGTACCGAAGTTTGGCGCCATTCCATGAGTGTGCGCAATTTTAAAGCGTGACATGTTAGGTATCTATTTACTCGGTGTAACCTAATCTTTCATATTTTACAAAAAAATTGGGCTAACTTTACTGTTTTGTTATTTTTTAATTCATGAAACCATTTTTTTTTTTTAAAAGGGGTTTGAAAAATTATTGCGCAAATACCGTGCAAGATAAAAAGTTGCAATGACCGTCGTTTTTATTCCCTAGGGTGTCTGCTAAAAAAAAAACATATATAATTTTTTGGGGTTCTGCGTAATTTTCTAGCAAAAGAATGATAATTTGTACATGAATGAGAGAAGTGCCAGAATAGGCCCAGTATTGAAGTGGTTAAGAGAACAAAGTGTGAACTTGGGAAGAAATTGTAATATTCCTGGAAAGTATAACAGTTACTGAGTACGGGTAAAAGTACAACTACTACCAGTGATGTTGCCTGGAAGGAAGCGCTTGCGGGGACATCAATTTTGTCCCCTGAAGATGCTTCTTCCTGGCAGTTAAAGGGGTTGTAAAGTTTTTTTTTTATTTCCTAAATAGGTTCCTTTAAGCTAGTGCATTGTTGATTTACTTACCTTTTCCTTCGATTTCCCCTTGTAAGTGTTTTTTTTCCTTTGTCTGAATTTCTCACTTCCTGTTTCGCCTCAGTAAGCTTGCCTCCATCATCCGAGCCGTTCTGGCTGGTGGTTAGTCAGCGTGCTCGCCCCTCTCCCTTGGGACTTCATCCCTGCGGGGAGACGCTGTGAGAAATTCAGACAAAGAAAAAAAACATTTAGAAGGGAAATCGAAGGAAGAGGTAAGTGAACCAAGAATGCACTAGCTTAAAGGAACCTATTTAGAAAATAAAAAACAAACCTTTGTACCTCCAATGATTCCTAAAGGGGTTGTAGAGGCATACTAATAAACTAAACGTCTCATGTACTAAGGGCCAGATTCGATGGTGTATCGCAGGAAACACCGTCGTACCTCTGTTTTTTTCCCCGGGTATCTATGCGTCTGATTCATAGAATCATTTACGCATAGATACAGCGAAGATCCGACAGGTGTAAAACACTTACACCGTTGGATCTTAGATGTAATTACTTCGCTGGCCGCTAGGTGGCCTTTACATTGATTTCTCATTTGCCTATGCAAATGAGCCTAATACGCCGATTCCCGGATGTTTTTACGTCGCCTCGTCATCGTTTACTTTGTTTACGTAAGCATAAACCTACCTCTGCTATATGAGGGGTAGACTTACGAAGATCCGTCGTATGCCATGTTAAGTATGGCGTCGGGTCAGCGTCGTCTTTTTCCGGCGGTTACGTCGTTTTACTAAGTCGTTCGCGAATAGGGCATTGCGTAAGTGACGATCACGTCGTTTTCACGTCGGCTTCAACAACGTTTTCCGACGTGAGCTGGAGCATGCGCACTGGGCTTTTTTCCTGGCCGGCGCATGCGCAGTTCGATCGACGCGGGGGCGCGCTTAATTTAAATACAAGCCGCCCCCTTTGAATTACGCGGGGATACGCCGGGCCATTTACACTACGCCGCCGCAAACTACGGAGCAAGTGCTTGGAGAATACGGCACTTGCTCCAGTAAGTTGCGGCGGCGTAGTGTAAATGGCTTGCACTACGCCGCCGCGGATTCTACCAGAATCTGGCCCTTATTGTATAAAAGGTAGTGTAGTGTGGTCATTAGTTGGGGCCCAAGACACAGCAGTATTAACAGCCAAACATTATGAAGTCTTGCTGGAAGCATGACTGTACCTTTAGCCAAATTTAAACATAACTGGAATAAATACTGAAACACAATTTGTAATTTTGGTGAATACAATAAATTAGCAGACATGGATGAAGGGCTAGTCTGTGCCAGCTATTAGTATTCTTTGTTGCTAATTATATAATACACAAGCAATTAAACATAGGTCTGTTTTGCATACGCATATATACACACACACACTCACACGCACCTCTAGAGATGTGTGTGTGGTGCATAGTTGCGTGTATATAATTTGCATACATTATCCCCCATTGCAGCGATGAGTCTTCTAGCAATGCATCTAGAATAGGTTATCACTGCCATTATGATAAACATGTTCTTTTACCAGTGTTGAGCATTTAAAAACTAAAAATGAACATGAAGTGCTACATAAAAATCTGAGTGTCTGTGCTACAAACTTAGTGTAGGTTAAAAGCAAGAGTCTTGCCTATGTCTCTGCTCGGTCCATTTCCCTCCATATGATGCATCCTCCAGGCAAACATCTTTTAAAGGCAGCAGAGTCAGTGAACCACAGCAAATGTGCTTTTCTGAGTATTTATGAGGTTTGGAGAGGGGACAGAATTTTAGATTACACATGGCAGCTATTGTTACTATAGATAATCTTCAACATTGTGCTCATTATGTTGATGTGTTTAATCGAAATTCAGAATAGAGGGTGTGCTAATTTTTCTTTCATACATTCGAGTTGATGATCCTTATTCAATTAATCACTTTTATTTGTGCAAATGTTATGATTGCAGTTAAAGGCATTACAATAAAAAGCTTGGTCTTGAAGAAGGCAGGACTGCCCATTTTTTTATTTGTTTTACTCCACACACCATTTCTCATGAAACATCTTCATTTTTCCATTGCTTGGGTTTCTAAATATATTCCCCTGTTCATATACTTTATCTTAACAATTTTTGGCCCATTAAAAACACCTAAAGGTACATAATGTACATTTATATTTATTATGTTAATAAACATAACTTGTATTCACTTACAGGCATTACATTGCATTATCCAAAACCAAACTTAAAGGGTCACTAAAGGAAAAAAAATGTTTTGCTGAAATGACTGTTTACAGGGTATAGAGACAAAAAAGTTACCTGATTCCTTTTAAAAATGATTAAAAATAGATAAAAATCAATCATATAATGTGCCTCTAGTTTCACTTTTGTTTTTAAACTGGTTTCATGTTTCTGTGAAGTACAGAAGACACACAGAACAAAAACAAACAAATCCAGGGCAGTGAAGGGGCGCTAATGAAAAAAACAATGCAAATTATGTGTATATGTATACATAAAAATGTGCAATCTCTTAGAAAAACATATATTATTGGTGAAAAAGTCCATACAGTGAAAACCAAAAAATTGTTATTAAATAATGAATAGAGTCCAAATAGTGCTAAAAAATATAAGCACCCAATAGTGATTCTCGGTTCAAACAAAGACGTAAATATTGCAGTTCTGGAACCTCCACCATATGTTTGCACCCGGTGAGATCAATAGAAATGGCTCCTTACCAATATTAGTAGACTCTTTTAATTAAAAAAGAAGTCATAAACCGCTTGTGTCAATAGGATGACTCAGAGTGATCCAGATAGGCACGTTCAGATGATCCAGCATTCATATAAATAGGAACAGAAGAGCAATCATAGTGAAGTACTGTTTATTAAAACAAAATTAAAAAGTAACATGCCGAATGGCTGCTTACTCAGGTTGTGCCCTGATCCCGGCACTGAGGCTTTATAGCGTTATTCGATATCCAATCGAACTCAGATATGGTACGATAGTCCGTCGCGCTGGTCGTCTCACTGGCCGGCGTACGTTCCACCGTCGAAGTACCGTAGATTCGGAGATGGATCGAAAGTCCGTCGCACTGCTGGTTTCGATAGCCGGCGTGCGTTCCACCGTCGAAAACCAACGGACCCGGAAATCGGAAGTGGTAGGGAAAAAGCGTGATTTGGTTAACGCCTCGACGTACGTTTCGTGGATTACGTCATCAGGAAGCGTAACCAGTCACGCTATAGAGTTGTATTTAACCCAATGGCCCATTAAGATTGATAGGGGAACTAGCCAATCGAATTTGAAGCCTCGGTCCCGCTATCACACACCATACAATTATATATTTAAACAACACCTGCAAGATGCTGCATAAGCAAATCAATTGACAATAATGTCATATACATCCAGTGTACTATATATATGCACCATTCTCAATCAATGGTATGTAAAAATACATGTTACAATGCCAATATAAATGGCGGTTAGTTTAAAATGAATTGATATTACTTTCCAACATATTGTAATTGGAATTACACTTCACATTGAAATGACAGTAAAACTAAAACATATAAAATACCAAATTAAAATACCCGTATAAGAAACCAACATTAATATTAACTACCTCAAAGTATGTTATATGTTGCTGCTATTCTTACAATACCCATTACTACCAATCAGGTGTACTACCTGTACTAATAGTTGGTAATTAGTACAGTATGTTAGAAAACTTTGATAACAAAATTATACATATTCTATTTCAAAAAAATTCCTCCCTTTTATTTGTTGCTCAGAAAGCAATTGAGGTCTAGTTCTACATTCATACCTTGGGGTTGCATGGCACGTAGGCGATGTATCCATAAAGTCTCGTTTTGGGATACCGCCTTGGTGAGATCTGAACCTCGCCAATGACTAGTCACTCTATCTATCCCATAGAACGTCATTTGTCGAGGGTCTTTATTATGACAAAGGTCAAAATGTTTTGAGACACTGTGGTTGGGGTACCCATTTATAATATTTGCCACATGCTCATTGATACGCACTTTAAGTTCTCTAGTAGTGCGCCCTACATACTGTAAGTGACAAGGGCACTCGATGACATATGTCACGAACCTAGAATGACAGGTGATGAGTGGTTTGATTTTAAATTCTTGCTGTGTGACATTGGATTTAAACTGGAGTTTTTTCTTGCCCTGTCTTTTAGATGTTTTACAAGATCTACACCTAGTGCAATAATAAAAACCCGGAGTATCCAAGAAAGTAAGAGGTTTTTCTGGGGGGTCTGGTACGTTACGTGCTACCATATTTCTCAACCCAGGGGCTTTTGTGTAAATGAATTTTGGTTTGGCTGGTAGTACTGTAGCCAAATCATTGTCTTTCAGTAATATTGGCCAAAATTGTTTAATAACTTTTTCAACACTCTTGTATTCTCTATGGAACCCTGTCAAGAATGTTATCTCTCCATGGAAGGGAGCCCTAGTTTTTGGTGCTAACAAAACTGGCCTTTCCATTGCCATTACTTCTTTTTTCGTAGTCTCAAGATTTTGGGCATTGTACCCCTTTTCTACAAATTTGTCTACCAACATATTTGCTTGTACGTCAAAATCAGTAATCTGGTCACAATTGCGGCGTATGCGCATAAGTTGGCTTTTGGGGACACCCCCTAGCCATTTTGGGTGGTGGCAACTGGAAAGTGCGACATACCCATTCCGGTCTGTCGGTTTGAAGTAGGTTTTAGTACTAATTCGATTACCTCTTTTTGTTAGCGTGAGATCCAGATAATTAATAGTAGACAAGTTGAATTCTGCTGTAAATTTTAACTCATATTGGTTGTTGTTCATTGCCATTATAAAGTTCTCCAAGGAGGGTAAGTTACCATCCCAAAACAGTATAATATCATCGATATAGCGTTTATAATACAGGAGAGCTTTGTTTTCTTCTTTATATATCGTTTCCCTTTCCCACCTATTTAGAACCAAATTGGCTACACTCGGCGCGTATCTAGCGCCCATGGCGACTCCTTTTGTTTGATTATAATACTTATTCTGCGCCCAAAAATAATTATTACCCATGGCCTGTTTTAAGCCCTGTACTATAAACTGAATTTGGATCGTTTGTAGATCAGTACCTGTTTCTAAAGATTCCGTGACTGCTATAATAGCATCTGACTGCTTAATGTTTGTATACAGGGATTCTACATCCACTGTTACTAACCATGTATCCGTGGTTACCCGTATTGTGGCTAGTGCATTTATTAACTGGGTACTATCCTTCAAATACGATTGGCCTTTTTGTACTAGTGGTTGTAAAAATTGATCGAGGTATTCACCCAGTCTGGAATAAAGTGACCCGATCCCACTAACGATGGGTCGGCCTGGGGGGTTGGTATTGTTTTTATGTATTTTTGGTGCGATGTACAGTACCGGAGTACGCGGTACCTCAGGCACTAGATATAGTGCTTCCTTTGGGGTAAGAATAGTTTTTGAGACTCCTTCTTCGACCCAGGTTTTTAGTTGTACTTTTAATCTGCATACTGGGTCACTTAATAAAGGCGTATAGGTGTTGGTATCATCCAGCAGCCGCTGGACTTCCTTGTAGTAATTTTCTTTAGTAAGTACTACCACACCCCCCCCTTTGTCTGCAGTACGCACCACTATGTTTTTATTCTTCTCTAATTTTGTAATACCTTCCCTCAACAATCTATTGGGTTTGGAATTTTTGGTGTCTAAAGATCTGATTTCTTCCTGCACCATATTCCTAAATACTTGTATATGATGATGTGTGCCCTTTTTGGGATTAAAGGTGGAGTTGTTTTTTAAAGTGGTATGTTGGTACCCCGTAGTGTCAACCTGAGGGGTATTCAGGGTTTGTTGGGCAAAATGTTTTTTAATATTCAACTTTCTAACAAATTTTTCCACATCGATAAATACCTCAAATTTATCCATGTGCTTATCTGGTGCAAATTTCATACCTTTTGAAAGTACTTCCAATTCCGCATTGGTAAAATTAATTCCCGCTAGGTTGTAAATCCCCTCATTTAATCGTCTCGTGGTCTTTTTCTTTCGGGTTCCCCCTCTCTTACCTCTTTTTCTATGTTTTTTGCAAGTTGGTAAGGGACGGGACTGGCAATTTTGTACGGCTCTTTCCAGCCTCTCCATTCCCCCCCTCCCCGCGGTTGGTTATTTTGGTAATATGAGGCTCGCCCTCTGTGGTTACCTCTATATTGCCCCCGTGGTGGTCTGGGTATGTACTGGCTGGGACCCTGGTTGTAATAATAGTAATTGTCCTCTCCCCCTCTGTCATCTAATGGGGTATACCTATTGTAGGTAGGTGCACCATATGTGGGGTACGTGTTATAGGCTTGTGGGTACTGTGGAGTCTGGTTGTTAGGTGGTCGGTTCCTATCTACCAGTGGGTACGGGCCTTTAATTTTATTAGGGCCTTTGGGATGTTTTTTAGGGGTGCTGGTGTTTTTGTTGGATTTATCCATGCCTTGGGTAGTCCCTATACGCACTTCTTTTCCTATCTCCCCAGTTGTTACTTTTGATTGCGTTGGATCTAAATCTGACTGCCATTTGTATACCTTATGTTCATCATAATCTGTGATGTCTCTCTGGTATTTTTTCAATTTCTTTTGTTTGATTTCACCATCATATTTAGACAGATGCACCTGTAAGGTTTGGGATCTATCTAAGAACTCCTGGGAGCCCATATGCGGTCTCATTTGTTCTCTGAGATCCGCTATGTTGGCCTCCAAAAGTTCATTTTTGGACCTACGCCTTCGAATCATTAGTTGTAACAACTTCTGTTCACAAGCGTTAAAAAATTGGAACCATTCATCCGTCTGTGTAAGGTCCTCAATTCCATCACCCGGGTGTACATCCCATCTCAACCTCCGTGGTGTGAGATTTTTTGAGATATACATCTCAAACGATGCAATGTCCCACCACAAACGAATTTGTTTTTCTAGATCAAATTGTAATTTTTTAAAACCTCTATCCAAATCTAAGTTTGGAGTGGGTTGTTGTAGAAAAATTTCTTCTACATTGATCTCACGACCTTGCATAAAATTAAAAACATCCATGTCTGCAATACACCAAACTAAAAATTATTAGCTGAATTATGTGGAAAAAAATGTGTATAATTTGCGCCACAGGAAAAACAATATTAGTTCTCCCAACAAGAGGGTAGAATTACTTGTAATTAAACCTAAATAAATTAAATATACCAGTTTAAAAAGCTGCCACCTAAAAAATTTTCAGAGAGTGAAAATACAAATAGAATCGGAAGTGAAGGGGCGCTAATGAAAAAAACAATGCAAATTATGTGTATATGTATACATAAAAATGTGCAATCTCTTAGAAAAACATATATTATTGGTGAAAAAGTCCATACAGTGAAAACCAAAAAATTGTTATTAAATAATGAATAGAGTCCAAATAGTGCTAAAAAATATAAGCACCCAATAGTGATTCTCGGTTCAAACAAAGACGTAAATATTGCAGTTCTGGAACCTCCACCATATGTTTGCACCCGGTGAGATCAATAGAAATGGCTCCTTACCAATATTAGTAGACTCTTTTAATTAAAAAAGAAGTCATAAACCGCTTGTGTCAATAGGATGACTCAGAGTGATCCAGATAGGCACGTTCAGATGATCCAGCATTCATATAAATAGGAACAGAAGAGCAATCATAGTGAAGTACTGTTTATTAAAACAAAATTAAAAAGTAACATGCCGAATGGCTGCTTACTCAGGTTGTGCCCTGATCCCGGCACTGAGGCTTTATAGCGTTATTCGATATCCAATCGAACTCAGATATGGTACGATAGTCCGTCGCGCTGGTCGTCTCACTGGCCGGCGTACGTTCCACCGTCGAAGTACCGTAGATTCGGAGATGGATCGAAAGTCCGTCGCACTGCTGGTTTCGATAGCCGGCGTGCGTTCCACCGTCGAAAACCAACGGACCCGGAAATCGGAAGTGGTAGGGAAAAAGCGTGATTTGGTTAACGCCTCGACGTACGTTTCGTGGATTACGTCATCAGGAAGCGTAACCAGTCACGCTATAGAGTTGTATTTAACCCAATGGCCCATTAAGATTGATAGGGGAACTAGCCAATCGAATTTGAAGCCTCGGTCCCGCTATCACACACCATACAATTATATATTTAAACAACACCTGCAAGATGCTGCATAAGCAAATCAATTGACAATAATGTCATATACATCCAGTGTACTATATATATGCACCATTCTCAATCAATGGTATGTGAAAATACATGTTACAATGCCAATATAAATGGCGGTTAGTTTAAAATGAATTGATATTACTTTCCAACATATTGTAATTGGAATTACACTTCACATTGAAATGACAGTAAAACTAAAACATATAAAATACCAAATTAAAATACCCGTATAAGAAACCAACATTAATATTAACTACCTCAAAGTATGTTATATGTTGCTGCTATTCTTACAATACCCATTACTACCAATCAGGTGTACTACCTGTACTAATAGTTGGTAATTAGTACAGTATGTTAGAAAACTTTGATAACAAAATTATACATATTCTATTTCAAAAAAATTCCTCCCTTTTATTTGTTGCTCAGAAAGCAATTGAGGTCTAGTTCTACATTCATACCTTGGGGTTGGTTTGATTCGAAGGCGTAGGTCCAAAAATGAACTTTTGGAGGCCAACATAGCGGATCTCAGAGAACAAATGAGACCGCATATGGGCTCCCAGGAGTTCTTAGATAGATCCCAAACCTTACAGGTGCATCTGTCTAAATATGATGGTGAAATCAAACAAAAGAAATTGAAAAAATACCAGAGAGACATCACAGATTATGATGAACATAAGGTATACAAATGGCAGTCAGATTTAGATCCAACGCAATCAAAAGTAACAACTGGGGAGATAGGAAAAGAAGTGCGTATAGGGACTACCCAAGGCATGGATAAATCCAACAAAAACACCAGCACCCCTAAAAAACATCCCAAAGGCCCTAATAAAATTAAAGGCCCGTACCCACTGGTAGATAGGAACCGACCACCTAACAACCAGACTCCACAGTACCCACAAGCCTATAACACGTACCCCACATATGGTGCACCTACCTACAATAGGTATACCCCATTAGATGACAGAGGGGGAGAGGACAATTACTATTATTACAACCAGGGTCCCAGCCAGTACATACCCAGACCACCACGGGGGCAATATAGAGGTAACCACAGAGGGCGAGCCTCATATTACCAAAATAACCAACCGCGGGGAGGGGGGGAATGGAGAGGCTGGAAAGAGCCGTACAAAATTGCCAGTCCCGTCCCTTACCAACTTGCAAAAAACATAGAAAAAGAGGTAAGAGAGGGGGAACCCGAAAGAAAAAGACCACAAGACGATTAAATGAGGGGATTTACAACCTAGCGGGAATTAATTTTACCAATGCGGAATTGGAAGTACTTTCAAAAGGTATGAAATTTGCACCAGATAAGCACATGGATAAATTTGAGGTATTTATCGATGTGGAAAAATTTGTTAGAAAGTTGAATATTAAAAAACATTTTGCCCAACAAACCCTGAATACCCCTCAGGTTGACACTACGGGGTACCAACATACCACTTTAAAAAACAACTCCACCTTTAATCCCAAAAAGGGCACACATCATCATATACAAGTATTTAGGAATATGGTGCAGGAAGAAATCAGATCTTTAGACACCAAAAATTCCAAACCCAATAGATTGTTGAGGGAAGGTATTACAAAATTAGAGAAGAATAAAAACATAGTGGTGCGTACTGCAGACAAAGGGGGGGGTGTGGTAGTACTTACTAAAGAAAATTACTACAAGGAAGTCCAGCGGCTGCTGGATGATACCAACACCTATACGCCTTTATTAAGTGACCCAGTATGCAGATTAAAAGTACAACTAAAAACCTGGGTCGAAGAAGGAGTCTCAAAAACTTTTCTTACCCCAAAGGAAGCACTATATCTAGTGCCTGAGGTACCGCGTACTCCGGTACTGTACATCGCACCAAAAATACATAAAAACAATACCAACCCCCCAGGCCGACCCATCGTTAGTGGGATCGGGTCACTTTATTCCAGACTGGGTGAATACCTCGATCAATTTTTACAACCACTAGTACAAAAAGGCCAATCGTATTTGAAGGATAGTACCCAGTTAATAAATGCACTAGCCACAATACGGGTAACCACGGATACATGGTTAGTAACAGTGGATGTAGAATCCCTGTATACAAACATTAAGCAGTCAGATGCTATTATAGCAGTCACGGAATCTTTAGAAACAGGTACTGATCTACAAACGATCCAAATTCAGTTTATAGTACAGGGCTTAAAACAGGCCATGGGTAATAATTATTTTTGGGCGCAGAATAAGTATTATAATCAAACAAAAGGAGTCGCCATGGGCGCTAGATACGCGCCGAGTGTAGCCAATTTGGTTCTAAATAGGTGGGAAAGGGAAACGATATATAAAGAAGAAAACAAAGCTCTCCTGTATTATAAACGCTATATCGATGATATTATACTGTTTTGGGATGGTAACTTACCCTCCTTGGAGAACTTTATAATGGCAATGAACAACAACCAATATGAGTTAAAATTTACAGCAGAATTCAACTTGTCTACTATTAATTATCTGGATCTCACGCTAACAAAAAGAGGTAATCGAATTAGTACTAAAACCTACTTCAAACCGACAGACCGGAATGGGTATGTCGCACTTTCCAGTTGCCACCACCCAAAATGGCTAGGGGGTGTCCCCAAAAGCCAACTTATGCGCATACGCCGCAATTGTGACCAGATTACTGATTTTGACGTACAAGCAAATATGTTGGTAGACAAATTTGTAGAAAAGGGGTACAATGCCCAAAATCTTGAGACTACGAAAAAAGAAGTAATGGCAATGGAAAGGCCAGTTTTGTTAGCACCAAAAACTAGGGCTCCCTTCCATGGAGAGATAACATTCTTGACAGGGTTCCATAGAGAATACAAGAGTGTTGAAAAAGTTATTAAACAATTTTGGCCAATATTACTGAAAGACAATGATTTGGCTACAGTACTACCAGCCAAACCAAAATTCATTTACACAAAAGCCCCTGGGTTGAGAAATATGGTAGCACGTAACGTACCAGACCCCCCAGAAAAACCTCTTACTTTCTTGGATACTCCGGGTTTTTATTATTGCACTAGGTGTAGATCTTGTAAAACATCTAAAAGACAGGGCAAGAAAAAACTCCAGTTTAAATCCAATGTCACACAGCAAGAATTTAAAATCAAACCACTCATCACCTGTCATTCTAGGTTCGTGACATATGTCATCGAGTGCCCTTGTCACTTACAGTATGTAGGGCGCACTACTAGAGAACTTAAAGTGCGTATCAATGAGCATGTGGCAAATATTATAAATGGGTATCCCAACCACAGTGTCTCAAAACATTTTGACCTTTGTCATAATAAAGACCCTCGACAAATGACGTTCTATGGGATAGATAGAGTGACTAGTCATTGGCGAGGTTCAGATCTCACCAAGGCGGTATCCCAAAACGAGACTTTATGGATACATCGCCTACGTGCCATGCAACCCCAAGGTATGAATGTAGAACTAGACCTCAATTGCTTTCTGAGCAACAAATAAAAGGGAGGAATTTTTTTGAAATAGAATATGTATAATTTTGTTATCAAAGTTTTCTAACATACTGTACTAATTACCAACTATTAGTACAGGTAGTACACCTGATTGGTAGTAATGGGTATTGTAAGAATAGCAGCAACATATAACATACTTTGAGGTAGTTAATATTAATGTTGGTTTCTTATACGGGTATTTTAATTTGGTATTTTATATGTTTTAGTTTTACTGTCATTTCAATGTGAAGTGTAATTCCAATTACAATATGTTGGAAAGTAATATCAATTCATTTTAAACTAACCGCCATTTATATTGGCATTGTAACATGTATTTTCACATACCATTGATTGAGAATGGTGCATATATATAGTACACTGGATGTATATGACATTATTGTCAATTGATTTGCTTATGCAGCATCTTGCAGGTGTTGTTTAAATATATAATTGTATGGTGTGTGATAGCGGGACCGAGGCTTCAAATTCGATTGGCTAGTTCCCCTATCAATCTTAATGGGCCATTGGGTTAAATACAACTCTATAGCGTGACTGGTTACGCTTCCTGATGACGTAATCCACGAAACGTACGTCGAGGCGTTAACCAAATCACGCTTTTTCCCTACCACTTCCGATTTCCGGGTCCGTTGGTTTTCGACGGTGGAACGCACGCCGGCTATCGAAACCAGCAGTGCGACGGACTTTCGATCCATCTCCGAATCTACGGTACTTCGACGGTGGAACGTACGCCGGCCAGTGAGACGACCAGCGCGACGGACTATCGTACCATATCTGAGTTCGATTGGATATCGAATAACGCTATAAAGCCTCAGTGCCGGGATCAGGGCACAACCTGAGTAAGCAGCCATTCGGCATGTTACTTTTTAATTTTGTTTTAATAAACAGTACTTCACTATGATTGCTCTTCTGTTCCTATTTATATGAATGCTGGATCATCTGAACGTGCCTATCTGGATCACTCTGAGTCATCCTATTGACACAAGCGGTTTATGACTTCTTTTTTAATTAAAAGAGTCTACTAATATTGGTAAGGAGCCATTTCTATTGATCTCACCGGGTGCAAACATATGGTGGAGGTTCCAGAACTGCAATATTTACGTCTTTGTTTGAACCGAGAATCACTATTGGGTGCTTATATTTTTTAGCACTATTTGGACTCTATTCATTATTTAATAACAATTTTTTGGTTTTCACTGTATGGACTTTTTCACCAATAATATATGTTTTTCTAAGAGATTGCACATTTTTATGTATACATATACACATAATTTGCATTGTTTTTTTCATTAGCGCCCCTTCACTTCCGATTCTATTTGTATTTTCACTCTCTGAAAATTTTTTAGGTGGCAGCTTTTTAAACTGGTATATTTAATTTATTTAGGTTTAATTACAAGTAATTCTACCCTCTTGTTGGGAGAACTAATATTGTTTTTCCTGTGGCGCAAATTATACACATTTTTTTCCACAAAATCCAGGGCAGTGTTTTGTTTTTAAAATGAATCTGATTGGTTCTGAGGAGTTTTAGACACACAGCTTAGACCACAGTGAAAAGGTGCCATGAGATTTTTCATAAGGAGCCAGACAAGCAGGAAGTGTGGAGATCAGAGCAGAATTTTAGCAACTTCAAAGCAAAAACGAACAATGAGAACATGAAAACAGCACTGCATTAAGGTAAAGGAAGCTATTTAGCTAAAAAAAAAAAAAAAATCCTTTAGTGACCCTTTAACATAATTTTTCTTCCCCCAAGTGCCTCTTCCACTAATCTCTCTGTCAAAATTGATGGCACAACTATCGGCCCATCCCCACATGCCAAGGTCCTACATGACTTTGTACGGCCGCAGGGTGGCTCTAATTCTCTGGGAGTCCATCTATTTACAGCCTCCGCTCCTCCAGGCCACTGGGGGGCGCGCAAGCGCCGGCGGCGCGCGCGTGCCTGCCGCATCCCTGAGATGCCGATGCACGTGCCTGGCGGACGTTTTTTCTTCCAGGCACTCGCGATCGACGGTACACAGACATGGACGTGGATCTGTGTATGTAAACACACAGATCCACGTCCTGTCAGGGAGAGAGGAGACCGATCTGTGTCCCTTGTACATAGGGACACAGATCGGTCACCCCCCCGCAGTTAGAACACAATGCAGGGTACACATTTAACCCCTTCCTCACCCCCTAGTGTTAACCCCTTCAATGCCAGTCGCATTTATACAGTAATTATTGCATATTTATAGCACTGATCGCTGTATAAATGTGAATGGCACCAAAAATGTGTCAAAAGTGTTCTATGTGTCCGCCATAATATCGCAGTCCCAATAAAAATCGTAGATCGCCGCCATTACTAGAAAAAAAATAAAATAATTAATAATATTTCTGTCAGCTATTTTGTAAGCGCTATAACTTTTGCGCAAACCAGTCGCTTATTGCGATTTTTTATCTTTTTACCAAAAATACGTAGAAGAATACGTATCGGCCTAGACTGAGAAAAAAAAAAACTTTCAAAAAAATGGGCTATTTATTACAGCAACAAGTAAAATATATAGATTTTTTTTTCAAAATTGTCGCTCTTTTTTTGTTTATAGCGCAAAAAAATAAATACCGCAGAGGTGATCAAAGACCACCAAAAGAAAGCTCTATTTGTGACCGTGTAATTGTCAGTTAAAGCGACGCAGTGCCGGAAGCTGAAATTTCACCTGGTCAGGAAGGGGTATATGTGCCCAGTAAGCAAGTGGTTAAGCTCCACATCCAATCACTGTCCAAATCTTGCTGCCTCAACCTCCGCAACGTCTCCAAAATACGCCCAAATGACACAACAAAGCTCTTAATTCACTCCCTGCCCATCTCTCGCCTCGATTACTGCAACTCTCTCCTCATTGGCTTACCTCTAAATAGACTATCCCCTCTTCAGTCCATCATGAATGCTGCTGCCAGACTGATCCACCTTACCAACCACTCTGTGTCTGCTACTCCTCTCTGTCAATCCCTCCACTCCGCTCACCCAACAAATTAAATTCAAAATACTAACTACCTACAAAGCCATCCACAACTCTACCCCCAGCTATATCACTGACCTAGTCTCAAAATGCCAACCTAATCGTTCTCAAGACCTCCTGCTCTCTAGCTCTCTCATCACCTCCTCCCATGCTTGTCTCCAGGACTTTTCCAGAGCCTCTCCAAGCCTATGGAACTCCTTACCCCAATCTGTCTATCTCCTTCTCTATTAACTTTTAGACGATCCCTGAAAACCCTCCTCTTCAGAGATGCCTATCCTACCCACACCTAACAACTGTATTTTCATTTTGTCCATTTGATCATCCCCCACAGCTACTACCCTTTGTCCCACTTGACCCTCCCTTCTAGATTGTAAGCTCTAAAGAGCAGGGCCCTCTGATCCCTCCTGTATTGATTTGTATTGTGACTGTACTGTCTTCACTGATGATGTAATACCACTGCCAAACTTTTGGCGCTATATAAATCCTGTATAATAATAATTACATATTTGATGTACCTATTTATATATGCAGCTGGCCATTTTTTTTTATATTTTAAAGTACAAAATAGCTTGCCCATATTAGTTGCTGCAGCAGATGGAATGCATTTGTGGAACTCAACTAGTTAAGTTGTCTTCATGTGACATTTGCAGCTACCTTTGCAACTGATATTTAGTTGCTTCAAAGTTCAGAGTCCATAGCTGGACAGATGTTACACAGTGAAGGATAAACAGGGAGATGCTGCTGTTACTCATTTGACTCACTGACAGACTGAAGCAGCCAAATTATGGTTAACACCTTCCTTCCCTTTTTGTAGTGACAAGAAAAATTAATGAGCTTTCTCAGATTTTTTTCTTTGTTGGAAGTTTGACAAGCCATATTTCTTCATATGATCATATGGATACTTTATGCCCAAGTGATTTTCTGTTTATTAATTTTTACTTGTACAGACCCATCCAGATGTAAGAAATAGGATAACGGAGTACTATATATAGTGTGTGTGTGTGTATATATATATATATATATATATATATATATATATATATATATATATATATATATATATACACTGTATTTTTAAAAGTATTGGGGTGCCTTCCTACATGAACTTTAATTGCATCCCAGTATTGGCCTGTAGGGTTCAATAATAAGTTGACCCACCCTTTGCAGCTATAACAGCTTCAGCTCTTCTGGGAAGGCCCTCCACAAGATTTAGGAGTGTGTCTATGGGAATGGTTGACCATTCTTCCAGAAGTGCATTTGTGAGGTCAGGCACTGATGTTGGATGAGAAGACCTGGCTTGCAGTCTCCACTCTAATTCATCCCAAAGATGTTCTATCGGGTTGAGGTCAGGACTCTGTGCAGGTAGTCAAGGTCCTCCACCCCAAACTCGCTCATCCATGTTTTTATGTCCCTTGATTTGTGCACTGGTCTGGTGGAGGGGGGATTATGGTGTGGGGTTGTGTTTTAGGGGTTGGGCTTGGCCTCTTAGTTCCAGTGAAGGGAACTCTTAAGGGGTCAATGTACCAAGACATTTTGGACAATTTCATAATCCTAACTTTGTGGGAACAGTTTGGGAATGGCCCCTTCCTGTTCCAACATGACTGCGCACCAGTGCACAAAGCAAGGTCCATAAAGACATGGATAAGCGAGTTTGAGCTAAAAATTCGTGGGAGGGGGGACCTCTTTGTGTAGGATAGGGGAGCCTCTTTTTCACCCCTCCTTTCTCTCTTACCCCTATCTCTCACTCTCTCAGGCCCTCTATACCACCCCTCCTTTCTCACCCCTCTCTCTTATACTCTGCTCTCTCATCCAACTCTCTCTCCTCCCTCTCTCTCTCTCTCTCTCTCTCTATCACCTCCTCCTTCTCTTATCCCCCAGTCTATCACCTCCCCCTCTCTGTCTCATACCCACCTCTCTTTCTCACCTCCTCCCTTTATCACCTCCCTTTCTCACCCCCCTTTCTCTCTCATCCCCCCAGTCTCTCATCTCCCTATCTCTCGTTCACCCCCTCTCCATCACCCCCTCCCCTCCTTTTTACCTGCCTCTCTCTCCCATCACTTCTTTCCCCATCCCTCTCTCCCCTTCTACATCTCTCTCCTACTTATCCATATTTCTCTCTCCCTCCTATTCCCATCTCTGCTCTCCCTTCTTTTGCCTCCCCCTTCCTCTCTTCTTTCTCTATCTGTCCACCCCCTCTTAGTTTTTGATAGGAAGTTCTGTCATATTTCAGGTTCTCAGTATAACAATGCACTGTCAGTAGATTTATCATGGTTTGTCAGTAGAAAAGGTCGCGGGGAGTTGGCAACCCTGTCAGGAAGGAGCTGAGTGGGAGCTGAACGGCCTCACAAGGCAATTAACCTTTCAGTCATCGGGCATCTTTACTATATAACCAGCTGGCACTGCCTACAACCTCCAAATACCACATTCAATTTTTGCAGCGGTGCACTTTGACTCAAATTTCGATTTTACACACAGGCTCACTGCCTTCATAACAGCCCCTGGTTGTATCCATGCGGCAGTCATCTTTAAACCTGGAAGTGCCCAGTGGTTTCTATGGAAAAAAGCCAAGAACTTCTATGCAGACTATATTTAAATATGCCCTCTAAGCTGCAATATGTGGGTGTGGCATGAGTGTGGGTAGGGGCCCCATGATCTATTGTTATACAGTATATTGTTGATCCAGTATGTAAGTATAGCATGGACTATTTTGTTAATATTATATTGGTATTATTTGATGTGATTGACACTCAATAATGTGATTGCTTTCTAGACATACCCTGTTCTATCCCTGAAGAAGGAGTTTCTCCAAAACGCATTGGGTTTTGTCCTGATGTCTTTATTAAAAGTCAAGCTGTGATAGGCATACTACAATCATTTTTTTTCTATACCATTGACACATGGGCTTTTAAACACTTTTTTTAGCCGTGTTTCACTTCCCCACCGAGCCATTGTAAAATGACGTCGGTGGGGACCCTTCGTCCTTCAGACTGGACGTCATATGACGTCCTTGCATTTTCCGGGCCACTAGGGGATGCGCGGGCGCCGTCGACATTCCTCGGGACCCGGTGCCCGTGCCCGGCGGTCGGGATGACCGCCGGGCACCCGCGATCTCCCGCAATCACGGCAGAAGCATGGATCTGTGTGTGTAAACACACATATCCATGCCTGTCAGCGGTGAGGAGACTGATGTGTGTTCCCAGTGTGTCTGACGTTGCGCTCCAGCCTTCCGTTTCCTTGTGAGGCTTGGAGCGCATATTGTCATTGTTATGTAGCACGTGGGCAGGCGCGCTGTGATGACAGCTTGGCGCGCGTGCCCATGACAGATGGTGAGACTCCACTATTATTGTACGTCCGGCGTTGCGTTTCAATCTGCATCTTTGAAGTGAGTCTTGGAGCGCACGCCGTTGATGTATCACCTTCACACCCGGAAATCATCCTTAATTAAGGATTGTTTGAAGCTGGAGCTGTGATTAAGGTAGGGGGGTATGGCTATATATTTTGAGTCGTTATAGCAGTCAGTCAGCACCCCAGATGATGATCGTTTTAACGAAACGCGTCGGGACCCTTGCTGACTCCACTGCTAGACTTTTACACGCTTTGATATGTCTGCTGAAATGTGAGTGTAATGATCTGTATCTTGAATGTCACAGTAAAGGTTTCAAACGATATTACATTATGCATTTGTTTTTCCTCCCCTAACTGTTGCACTCTGAGCTCTTTGGATCCTCTGTAAGAGCCTACGATCCCCATATATTGGTCCTGGTACTACTTTTTGGTTTTCCATCTACCATATGAAGAGTTGATCTGCATTGAAATTAGATCCCTGTTTGCCATTAGAAGGTCTGCTGTCCGGATATCATCACACAAAAGCCTTAGTGACTCATTAAGTTTATGCTTAGTTGAGTCCACGCTTTCCGGTAAGCCTTCCATTTCTTCTTTGGTGGTGGATCTGCTATCAATACCTCCTTCACTCATTGTCATGTTTATTTGGACGATTTGGATTGAGAATCATTATTGAGACTTATCCCTTATTTACCGTATCCACAGATATGAACTTTTTGAACACTTGGTGATAAGTTTATGTGATGCTTCACGTGTTATATAGTTTTTCACCTAACATATATATATGATTCTTTACAGTGTCATATGGTAATTTTTCGCATAATTTTAGCGCTACACTTTTCTTTTGTTTTCAATTGATGCCTTGGTGCCCCGGCCAAATTAAACAGCGTCACCATGCATTGGTAAACGTGACAATCACTAAACATCTGCTACGTAAATAATTTGTTATATTTTCCTAACAACATATACAGCTTTTATTTGGTATTTTATGTGTTTTTTGTAGTCTGACAAGAGCAAAAACATATAAAAAAATTAGGGCTGTTACTGATTAAAATTTTTGTGTTCGATTAATTGATTTTTTTTTTAATCGATTAATCAACTAATTTCGATTAATTATAACGCACATACAGATCCAACTACTTTTAGCTGATCTCCTTGCATTGCAACTCTGCATTAGTCAGTGGTAAATGTGGTATACACTATATACAATCACCCGACACTAGTTAGTTTCCACAGTTAGTTAGCACTGACGTAAGTAATTTTTTCTTGTTAAACTTTAACAAAAACGTAGAAAGTTAGTTTAACTTTAATTATAAAACATATCTAGTATATTGACTGTCAGTCACTTTATAGTAGGCAAGTAGGCATCACTTTAGCCAGACATGATTGCATTTTATTGACAATATACCCTGAAGAACTGAACAGTCTTTTGCACGGAACAGATGTTGCCGATACACAAAGAATTGTCTGCACAAAACTGCTCAGGACAGGAAAACGATGATTATTTTTGCCCCCTTCCCCTGATGGAGCCTGATGCATCCTCTTGCTCCACAGATGCAAAGGTACCTCAATCCAATGGGTGCAGTTAGCTTGCATCCAGCAGGTTAAGTCTAATGCCGCGTACACACGGTCGTTTTTTCCGATGAAAAAAAAAACGACGTTTTCTGTGAAGTAAAAAACTATGTTTTTGAAACGTCACTTTTCAAAGACAATTTTGCATACACACCATCGTTTTTTCACAAAAAGCAAGGTTACGTTCACCATTCTTTTCCATTGAAGCTCGCTTCATAACTAGCTTCTGGGCATGCGCGGGTTGAAAAACGTTGTTTTGAACGACGTTTTTGCTACACGGTGACTTTTTGTGAAACAAAAAACGACGTTTTGAAAAACGGCACAAAAAATTCAAACATGTTGGAATTTTTTTTTGGTCGTTTTTTTGAAGACAAAAAACGACGTTTTGCCCACACACGATCAATTTTTTTTCATCGCAAAAAACGACCGTGTGTACCCAGCATAAGTGTCCAGGCTGTCCAGTGACGTCAAGAATTTTGATAGATGAAAATAATTTTGATAGATGAAAAGAATTTTGATCGATGAAAAGAATTTTGATCGATGAAAAGAATTTTGATCGATCAAAAAAATTAAAGATTAATCGAGGAATTAATCTTTAATTTTCCAAACCCTAAAAAAATATATATATTTTTACTTTTAGTTACTTTATTAATTTTAATGCTGCTTTTTTTTTTTCCACGGAGCCCTTAGCCTGCAAGTAATTACTTTGTCATAGCTGTCATGTTCAGGAAAAACTGATTGGTTCCTGATTGTCAGTGATAGCTAGGATTAGGAAAACTAAACAAAGTTTCAGCTGCTGCCTCTCAAAGAGGTGAATGTTTGTTAAATTATCCCCAGCACAGGCAGATAGTGGGTATGAAAGAGATGGACCGTTTTCATCAGACGAACCGATCGTGTGTGGGCCTCATCGTTTTTTTTCCATCAGTGAAAAAACTTAGAACCTGTTTTAAAATTATCTGAAGGTTAAAAAAAAACTATAGAAAAAAAGATCGTCTGTGGGCAAGTCCATCGGTTAAAAATCCACGCATGCTCAGAATCAAGTCGACGCATGCACGGAAGCATTGAACATCGTAGTGTTTTACGTCACCGCGTTCTGACACAAATGGATTTTTAACTGATGGTGTGTAGGCAAGACTGATGAAAGTCAGCTCCATCGGATATCTGATGAAAAAAATCCATCGGTCCGTTTTCATCGGATGAACCGATCGTGTGTACGTGGCATAAAGGTTGTTATAAAAAAGTTGTTATAATTACAATGTTTTTTAAGTTGAGGATTTTTTTTTATACATTTTTTTTTATACATTTTATCTATTTATGAAACTTCATTATAATCTATGGCCCAGATTCAGGTACATCTGCGCATTATTGGACCGGCGTAGCGCACCGCCTTTACGTTAGACTTGCGCAATTTTGCCGCGTAATCACTCTATTCTCGTAGCTTTTGCGCAGAAAATTGCACATGCGTAACGTTTTTTCAGAGGCGTAAGGAGGAGTAATACAAATTGGGAAGGACGTGGGCGTATTACATTGAAATGAGCCGTGACCCCATGCAAATGAAGGGCCGGCCGGCTCGCGCATGCACGCTTGAAGGAGACCATGGTCAGCTCCGCTGTGCGCATGCTCCCAACTCGGGAGCGGCGCAATCATTGAAATTGGAAATGGACTAGGGCAACGTTGTGAACTACGCAAACAGCATAAATAGACACACACAAACGCACTTGCATTGCAAAAGTACATCCCTTTGTCCCTTCCCATTTAACCAAGTGCTTTTGTCCTGTTGTTCGTTGCGGTGTGTTTTGTAGTTGTCAGATTAGTGTTCGTGTGATCAAGTGTTTGTTAGTAGATCTTTGAAAGTGTTTTTTGATAAGTGTTTGAGAGACTGTTTGTTTGATTGATATATTTCTGTTTGTTTGTTTTCTTGCTGTTTTTTTGCTGTTTGTTTTTGTGACTGTTTCTTGCTGAGTAGTTTTCTCTTTGTGTGTGTTCTTGCTTGATTGGTTGTGCTTGTTTTTGTGAGTGATTTTTGTTGACTGGGAGTGAGTTTTTTTGGAAGTATGACAGAGAGAAAGCGAAAGCTAAATTTTACTTTGGGGGAAAAAAGATTTCTTGCCCGGGCCATTAGCGAATATGGGCATTTCCTCCACGGCCCAGACAGTGCCAACACCACCCCGGCCAGGAGGAGGGAGATTTTGGATATGATCACTGAGCAGGTTGTTAGTGCTATTTTAACTATACACGTAAATAATTAATATAAGCTATAAAAACCTTTTTGTCTATATAAAAATTAAAGCAAGCGATTGGGGTGTGAAAAAGAGAAAGGATTACATTTATTGATAACGAGAAGACACTTGTAGTATTCCAATATTTACATCCATAACATAAAGGATATTACTTGTCAAAACAGAGCATACTGCTGAATACCGATACAACATACATGATATTAATACGAATATGGTTATAGAGGATTTAACAATATGCAATAGTAAGTTGTAGAGAGAGACAGCGAGAGAGAGAGAGAGAGAGAAAGAGGGGCAGACAGAGACAGAGAGAGACATACATGGAGAGGGAGAAAGAGGGGCAGAGAGAGACAGTGAGAGACAGAGAGAGACAGAGAATTTACATCACCATGCTGCTAGGTTAGCTCCTCCATCCTGATTCAGTCTGCCTTAGTCCACACTAGGACTGTCTCTATATATAGCCTTCAGATGTAACATTTCCCGCTCTTAAGCATGAAAAAACCCCACTAATATGATTGGTTGAATATGTGTCTTTTCAGGACGACAGTTTAAGGACTCTTCCACCCAGCATTCCAAGGTTGGGAATGTCCTATCGTGGCCTGTAATCCAGAGATGAAAGGACCCCTTTTTTAATATACACACACACTTAGTATTATTATCTGATTCTTCAAACAGGAGGTGACAGGACATTCCTGTACTTCAATGAGGGGACACATCTTATCAGATCCCCATCCCGTTGATAGAGTTCAACTAACAAAAGGCTTTCAAACCTAACAATTAGTCACTCTGTTGACTAATAAAAACCGGACGATCGACATATCCCAGTCTCATAAAAAAGTAAAAAAAACCTTGTACAAGAATGACATATACATCTTCATATAAATCTTATAAATATGGATATGAAAAATCTCTACCACAAGGTCAATTCAGTGGGGGAGGGGGGGACACGGACCCGGTCTGGGATTGACAAAAAAATCAATAACCTCCGGCGTCTGGTCAAACAGAAGCTGGCCAGAATGCATGCCCATGCCAGGGGCACAGGAGGGGGCCCACCATGCCGTATTAGGCTGACAGCGGAGGAGCGTGCGGTGGCCCTGACCTTTCATCAGCATGAAGTTGAGGGCCTGCCCGGCTTTGACTCAAGTCCGGAGCCCGTGGTGCCAGGTAAGTATTTTTTTTAATATCAGGTGTGTAGCATGTGTGGGGGAGGGGTGAAAGGGAATATGTGGCAAGTGTGTGGATCCTCCAACCTGTGAATGTTTTGTGTCATCCACAGATGTGCAGGAGGGTGCAGGGCCATCTGGCCTGACCGCACCATCGCCAGGACAGCAGCCTAATGAGGCCCCCCCAACAAGGCCGGAGTACGCGGAGGAGGTTCAAGAGGAGGAGGAGAATCATGAGGGGGAGGAGAATCATGAGGAGGAGGAGTCCATGTCAGGCACTGGACGTTTGGTTTTTGAGGACTCTTCCCCTCTGGCTGGCAGCAGGCAGCCCTCCCTAAGGGGGAGCCCCCCCCTCCTCCCCCAACATGGCTCCCCTCCCATGGGCCTCCCCTTCTCCCCGGCCACAAGCATCAGCTGGAGGCAGGATTTCATCCCAGAACACCAGGGGGTTGGCCGATCTCCTGCCCGCCACTCTGAGAAGGGACCAGGCCCTTCAGACCCGCCATCTGGGACAGGTCAGCCAGACATTGGTGCGGATGGAGGAGAGCCTGTCTTCCATCAAGGATACGCTGGGGAACCTGGACTCCCACTCCCGGGCTTTCACAACCTGCCTAAACGAACTGCAGACGACATCAGCAGGCGTTGGGCAGGATGTGAGGGCCCTTACCCAGGCTATCCAGGCCAACACGGCAACACTTGGTGCTGCCCTGGACAGAATAGCCGTGGCCTTGGAGGGCAGGCCGCCAGGTGGGCAGAGATCAGGGGCTGCTCCTCACGTAAAGGGCAATAATTTATTTTTTCCCCCTTTTTTTTTTTTTGCTGGAAAATTTTTGCTTTTGCAGGTAATTTATTTTTATTTTTATTTTTTGGGTTGTGAATGCTGTTTGAATGTGGGGGTGACATTCCTACCGGAAAAGGGGTGTCACCCTCAATTTTGGTGGAGAAGGGTTCCCCAGGACCAGGGAGAAGTGATCCCCAGGTCCGTGTGAATGGTGTATGAATGTACAGTGACATAATTGGAGCCTTGGCGTGGCGTTGCTGCTCACAAGTCCTGCATGGTGGACTGGTGCCAATCCAATTTGATGTGAATGTGGGGTGTGTGTGCTAGGGACCACAGTGTTGTGCATGCATGCATTCTCATTGTGCCATGATTAATGTGTGTGTTTAACGTGCAAAGATGCCCAATGTGAGCTGTCTCCTGGCTGCTCTTCCCTCAGAAGACGGGGTAGCCTCGGTTAGGGGGGGATTGTCTGGTTCAGGGGTCACGTCATCACGTAGGTCAATCTGCAGGCCCTTTCTTACTGCGAAGTTGTGCAGCATGCAACATGCACCGATGATCTGGCACACAAAGTTTGGGGAATACAAGAGGGTACCCCCAGACTTATCCAGGCATCGGAAACGTGACTTTAGGAGGCCAAAGGTGCGCTCCACCACTGCTCGTGTTTGGGCATGTGCTTGATTGTATCTTTCCTCTGCTGGGGTTTGGGGGTTCCGGATAGGAGTCATGAGATGGGGTCCCAGTGGATATGAAGAGTCACCTGTAAGGGAAAAGACAGGAGGATGTTAGTCATGCATGTGCCCCTTGTGATGTGTGCATCATGGGAGGGGATAGTCATGCCTGCCACCCATGTCACTCACCAACCAGCCAGGTGTCCCCATACACGTTCTGATCGAATTCCATTCGGATGTGGCATTGATTGTATATGTAGCTGTCATGGCTGGACCCTGGGTGTTTGGCACGGACGTGCCATATGAGGCCTTGGGCATCGACTATCACCTGTACGTTGATGGAGTGCCAATGCTTCCGATTGCGGTACATGTGCTCTGTCTGCTGGGGGGGCTGGAGCGCCACATGTGTGCAATCAATGGCCCCCACAGTGCGTGGGAATCTGGCAATTCTGTAGAAATCTGTCATTGCCTTCAGCCGCAGGTCCTCAGTGGTGGGTTTGATGATTTGGTTGGCCATGCATCTGAGGATTGCAGGGACAACCTGGTGCACACATCTGCTCATGGAGGATTGTGACCTCCCAGCCACCACTCCACTTGTACGCTGAAAAGAGCCACTGGCAAGGACATGGAGTGTTGCCATGACCTTGACCAGTGGCTGCACTGCATGTGAGCGGTGTGTTGGGCTGGTGATGTCCTCCTGCAGGGTTGTGGTTAATTCCAGGATGACATGAGGGGTGAATCTGAAGATGCGATACACCTCAGAATCACTCATGCCAAACAGGTCTATGCGGGTGCGGTATATCCTCTCCCGTGCCATCCTCCGTGCCATCCTCCGTGCCCTCATCCTTCTTTGTTCATCTAAAGTCAGTAGTATAGCTATGTGCGACGATGCCCCTGGCATGTTGGCATACAGATTGTTGTGCAACACGTGTGACTGCTGAGCTCCTCACTAACAGTGTTGCTTTATCTAACAAGTAGACTTTTTTTCTCTTTTTAGACCAGCTTTTATATGCTCTAATTTTAGACAGGACATTTTGCTGTTGCGCACACTGCGTCGCCTGCGCTGCCCCAACGTTCTTTTGTGGATCCCCGTAAGTCCCTCATTAGCATATTTGACTAGCAAATCAATGGTCTGTCTAGCGCACTTTTGCGCGGACGGATGCGCCAGTCTAACAAAATTACGCGGGACAAAAAAAAGTAGATTTTTTGCGTATCTCGTTCTGAGGATGCCGTGCATCGAAACGCACGCGCACATTTTGACTTACGCACGCGCATCTCCTGTTGCGCAGGCGTAATCGCTCTGTGAATCTGGGCCTATATTTCTACTGTTGCCTATAACTACTAAGGTTAGACAAATAATTTTACCGGTAGTCTGTTGCCAACTGTTTTGGGAGGACCCATAATAAAACTGGTTTCAATAGGCTGGATAAAGTAATTTTACAGGACTGTGTGCATCTGTGTGATGTAAACATTACTAGCTCACTATGTTCCTGCTTCCAAGGTGTTAATGTGCCCATTTAAACTGTGATAAAAGTGCAAAATATATTAAAGGATCACTTTTTTAGCTAAATAGCTTCCTTTACCTTACTGCAGTACTGGTTTCATGTCCTTATTGTTCGTTTTTGCTTTGAAGTTGCTGTAATCCTGCTCTGATCTCCACACTTCCTGCTTGTCTGTTTACTTATAACCACAGTGCTGGGAGCTTTCTCACGGTGGTCTAAGCGGTCATTACTGTGTGTCTAAAACTTCCCAGAACCAATCAGATTCATTTTAAAAACAAAACATTGCCCTTGATTTTTTTTTTTCTGTGTGTCTATTTCTACTTCACAGAAACATGAAGCCAGTTCAAAAGTGAAACTAACCTGCAGGCACATTATATGATTGATTTTTATCTATTTTCAATCATTTTGAAAAGGAATCAGTTAACTTGTATGTCTCTATACCCTGTAAACAGTCATTTCAGCAAAAAAATGTTTTTCCTTTCGTGACCCTTTAAGTCTTCACTTTATTTGATACACTTTCTCGTTGAAGTAAACAGTAAAAAATGTATCATGTGGCTGCAATGCAGTAAATATAATAAAAAAATAGCAATGAGCATAAATGGCGCAGCTATTAATGCAACAACATAAGGCAGTTAGTGCAACTCAACTAACTGTCTAGGATGAGGCAGGAAACAGTAACACAAAACAAACAAGGTACAGAGTGTAAAATCTGCTTTGAGCCACAATACAATACTATATTTTTTGTAAAAAAGTATGTAGGTATGTTTATGTATGCATTGCACCAGAGTATAATAGATAGTTAAGGTGCAACAGTATTTCTATTAATCAAAACACACATATATGAGGAAGGCAAGCCTATGCATAGGTCTGAACTAGTGCAGCAATGGCAGATCTCATGTTCTCCTGCAGACGATAGGATCAGAAATAGCCATACACAATAACCCCAATCGCGTTTTGCGATCCACGAATCAGAACCTGCTCCAGGTTCCGAAAGCCAACTTCAAGTCCAAAGGAGAAAGAAGATTCGCGATTCAAGGTCCCAGACTATGGAACGCTTTACCAACCAGCATTCGGTTGGAGGAGAACCACCTAGCATTCAGGAAAAAGGTCAAAACTTTTCTCTTTTGATATCAAAGGAGACAGGAACAACAAGCGCCCAGAGGCGATTCAGTTCGCATGTGCCGCGCTATATAAGTTTTCATTCATTCATTCATTCACAGTGTGACAGACCCAACCAAGACAGAGGCTTTTGGTGGGGACTGCAGGATAACCTTTTGGGTTTTTGACTATGGGCCCTGGCTTTTAAGAGAATACTACTCTTTGGGAGGTGTGTGCCTGGGGGATCTTGGAGTGGTCTTGCTTCGGATTCGGGGGTTGCCTCCAAATCCGCATTATGTGTATATTGACTGTTCCTGAGCTATGTTCATTTTATTCTTGTTTACAGTTTGCACTGTTAGGGTAATGTGATTGGTTCTACCTGCATGTAAGCTAGTGTCACCTACTCTTGGGTTCTCAGGTACAATGCATGGTTCCTGGGTCCAGACTGAAGGAAGCTATATCTTGATGGGGGCAATCAAGCTGGGTGCTGGACGGTTATGGGATTGGTATCTGAGATGCTTCAGGAAGATCCACATTTCGGTAGTGCAGTAGAGTGGACATGGGAGGACATCCAAGATTTTGGGGAGTTGGAACTACTTCCCAGTGAGCTTAGATTGAGAACTGACATGGACTTTATGGTTACACAAGAATGGGAACTGGAACAGGCATATAAAAGACTGTTTGACAAAGCTCAAAAGTATGCCCCAGCACCCATGGATGTTATAGATTATAAGTCAACCACCGAAACACTAGCACTAGGCCCAAGTGCCGCCAGCCCGTGCCCTGGGCTTTCAGCAATTCCATTGACTTTTATGCTGGGGAGGAACAACTCAGTGAGCCTCTAGCGGAAGAGCTGGCATCAGGGCAGAATATCACTGAGCTATGCCCAACACTAACAGCTGCTTCAGGCTTCCTGAGAGAAGAGACAGGTGGCCTTTTTCCCACACCACTGTCAGGGACATGGGTTTTCCATGCCAGTAGCATCTTTGGAGTTGCAACAAACTTCTCTGCCCCACATTGCCACCAGTTTAAGGGGGCCTAGAGTGAGAAGGTGGTTGTTCTTTCTCACCAGCGGAAGTCAGAGATGCAGTGAGAGAAGGAAGTCATGCCCGCTCCCCCGCAGCAGGCCAAGAACCAGGGAGAGGAGGTGGTTGCCCTCTCTCCCCAGCAGCAGATACACAGGCCAGGAGAGGAGGTAGTCATCATTCCTCCCCAATGGCAGTGTAGGGACTCAGGAGTAAAGGAAGTCATCCTTGCTCCCCAGTGGGAGTCCAGGAGATAAAGCAACCGGCTCATCTCCCCAGCGGCAGTTCAAGGACCAGGGAGGTGAGGAAACTGTCTTCACTCCCCAGCGTCAGTCTGAACTGAAGGGTGGGGAGGAAGCCATTCCCCCTTCCCAGTGGCAGGCCAAAGACCAGAAAGAGGAGGTGCTTGTCATCCCAGCAACAGATCCACAGTCTTGGAGTGGAGGAAGCCAGCCTCAGTCTCCAACAGTTAGCCAGAGCAGATGGGGTCCTCAGCAGAAGCACTGGCATCAGGGCAGGGTGCTACCAACCTCTGCCCAGCACTGGCAACAACTCCTGAGTTCCAGGGAGCTGGGGCAGATGACCCCTCTCCCCAGCGACAAGCTGATGTAGTGAAGCTCTTACTCCCAGCTGAAGCACTGGCAGTGTCTTCACAGCTTCAGGGAGCCGGGTCAGTCGACCCCTCTCCTCAGCAGCATACAGAGCCCCATAAAAACCTCCCAGCTGAAGCGCTGGTAGTCGGACAGAGATTCCACAACCTCTGTTTCACACTTACCGATGACAATTATGTCCTGTGGCCCAGAATGGAGATCATGTGGACCGACTATGTGGTTTCACTCTGCCTGACTAATGCATATCCAGACCAGGTGGAAGTTTGCGACCTGTTTAGTCTACTTTGGATGGAGGAAACATGTGACAGACCCAATGAGCACAGGGGCTTTTGGAGGGGACTGCAGAGTGGCCTCTTGCCTACAGACTATGAGCCCTGGCTTTTTAAGAAAACACTACTCTTTGGGAGGTGTGTGCCTGGGGGACCCTTGGAGTGGTCTTGATTTGGGGTTGTCTCCCCAAAACAAACAGACTCTGGGAATCTAGGCCGGGGAATACATATTTGGGCACTCCTTTGCTAAACCAGCAATAACTGCTTTAGACTGTGAGACTGAGAGCAGATGATAATATGATCAGCTCAAAGCAACCTGTTACTAGTGTCTCCTGCTATATACTATGTATTAAGGTGTTAAGTGCCTTTCTGTTAAGTATGTCTCTTGCGTTGTGTGCCTCCTAGGTGTGCATTCCCATTGTTAATTTCATCACCTATTGTTTCTGTCTGTCTGCTCATCTCTTGAAGATGTGATTAATATCTTTACCTTGTTATGGAACCATTGTAGGATGTTGTGTTAATGCTCATAATAATGTGTAATGTACTTTGTATTCAGGGATGTAGGTGGCGAACTGTCTGGAAGGCCAGTTGTTAGTTCATGTTAATTAGATCACTGTCAGCTATTAGTTGGGGGGTAAAATGATGGCATTTTTATTTTTTGTATTTTTTACTAGTAATGGCGGCAATCTGCGATTTTTATCTGGACTGCAACATGGCTGACACATCGGACACTTTTGACACATTTTTGGGACCATTGACAATTTTACAGCGATCAGTGCTATAACAATGTACTGATCACTGTAAAAATGTCACTGGCAGTGAAGGGGTTAACACTAGGGTGTGATCAAGGGGTAAATCGTGTTCCCTAATGTGTGCTGTAACTGAAGGGGGGATGGGACTTACTAGGGGAAATGACAGATGGCTGTTCATACTTTGTATGAACAATGATCAGTCATTTCTCCCCCTAAAAGAACCGGGAGCTGTGTGTAGTGGCCACAGGGCGAAGCAACGTAACATAACAACGTTTCGTCCAGCCGAGCCATGTTGCCGCAGTAAACCTGCGGCAATTGTTCGGCAAGTGAGCAGTGATTTATTGATGCTTAAAGTTAAAGCATAAACATTTAAAATTCATTTCAATAAAGTGCCTGTGGGTCCCCTTAGTCAATCTGTAAATTGGCACATCTGTACTGTGTATAGAAGCTACTGCAGCAATATGTGCTTTTTTAAAGCCAAAAAAATTACATTTATTTTTTCACTTAAAGCAGGGGGGCCCAACCAGTGGCCCGGGGGCCACATGTGGCCCGCGGAGCCCTCTGATGTGGCCCGCAACCTCATGCTCTGGGATGGAATACAATAGAATAGAATACTGTTATTAAATGTACGTTTATTACTAAAATAACAGTGTATATATGGGCATTTCTGTTCTGCAGTGGTAACTGAACACTTTTAAACTGATTACCTGCACTGAGCCATAGACTTCTATTACCTGCAGGTTTGGTGAGCTTTCTGAAAGTGCACTACACCTACAGGATATAATAGCAGTCTTTGGAAAAGTACACCTAACCTGCAGGAAAGCCACAGGTGAACTGTGCTGCACTCATGGTGCGGGTAAACAACCATGCATCAGTGTGAAAGCAGCCTTGGGCCCCTTTCATACGGTCAATCTGACCCAATCGGACCCACCATTCACCTCTAAGGAGTGGCTCATGTAAATGGACTTGTGTCTGTTTACAAACGCTGACCTCCAATCTGATCCGCAAAAAAAAAAATTTGAGTGGACTGCCATCCACCCGCTCCACTCATTGTGGCCCGCGACTGGTTACCAAGCCGCTTAAGTGGCCCTCGCCCTTGAAAAGGTTGGGCACCCCTGACTTAAAGCATCATTAAAATCACTGCTCCCAAAAAAAGGCAGTTTTTAAAACTTTTTTTTGCATTGATACATGTCACCTGGGGCATGCCCGGGTTCCCAAACCCTTTTTAGAACAATAACTTGCATATTAGCCTTTAAAATTTGCACTTTTGATTTCTCACGTTCGAGTCCCTAGACTTTAACAGGGTTCGAATGTTTCCGCAAACTTTCGGTCCGTTCGCATGTTCTGAATGCAAACCAAACCAGGAAGTGTTCAGCTCATCCCTAGTCACTACACTAGCACTGACTGAACTTTCACTAGATTCACACTAAACTTAAATTTCGACACTGACAATAGAATCAGAATAGCACACTATAGCGCATTAACTGTCTAGTAGCACTGAACAGGGCCCTGTTCTATCTCTCTCCATGCCGATATCACACTTAAAATGTGCACTATTGAAAGAATACTTTTATAGTGCGGGGTCGGACTAAGAGCAATGAGCCATGTTTGCACAGAGTCTAATCTTGGCTCTGACAGTGCTCTGTGCCCTCATTGGGCAAAGCTTTCATTGCTTCAGCCAATCAGGAATTCCACTGGACTGTGTGGCGGTGCAGTGCATTGTGGTCATTCGGTGGGTCGAACAAACGTCCAAACTCCCCGATAATTTGGTTGTTCATCGAATGGGCAAACAGCTAATGTTTGGCCCGAACTCATGCTCAGGCCAAATCGTTCGCCCATCCCTACTTAGCACATTATAGAATTTTTTTTCCTAATCTTTGCATAGGGGCTACAACAGATTTACAGGCATTTACCAAAATGTATGAAATTATTTCATACATATCAACATACACTACATTACAAAACATCTAAAATATAATTGTTAAACCCATTTATTGGTATATTAAAGTGAACTTCACCTAAAAATGAAAGTTCCACTGTATGATCTCCAGCCCCCCCCCTTCTCTTTCACCTTTCCTAAATGTCGAAATAACCTCTCTAATCCCGAATATTAGCAACTATTTGTTAATTTTTTGCATCATAAATAGGACCATACTTACAAAATGCCAGGTAATACTGATCTCCCATTCTTCTCCACTACAGAACATATACAGTTTCAAAGTTTCTGCTTGTTTCTCACGGATGATCAAAAAGCAAATGATTTTACCTCATAGACTAATATGTAGTGCAATTGTAATTCCTTGCATTCATGCAGTAAAACATGAACAATTCAGATTTTTTTCAAAGGATTTGTATGTAGTTACTGGGACTTCAGATTTTATGAATCTTAAAGCTCTTTTTAAAGTAGTTTGAGGGTTGAGGTTTTTGGACATAAGTATTGGAACTTTCTCTTGTTTTCTCTACACCCTGCATTTATACAGTGTATAAATTAACATATTGTGCTAGGTAAAATATCTTAATATGTATGACTTTGAAATATTTATCTCATATCCGAAAGTGTTTGACACAGTTCCCAACACACAGTCAAAGGTAAAGTCTACAGGCTTGTAAAGATCAGTTAGTAAATGGTTAGAAAACTGTCTGAAAGTCAGAATTCAGAATAAGTGGTTAATGATTACTCTGAATGGTCTAAGGTTATCAGTGGTGTACCCCTTACTTTTTAATATCTTTGTAAACTATATAGGGTCTGGGATTAAAAGTAGCATTTCAGTGTTTGCAGACCAAGCTATGCAGTGGAAGAACGACCTTACAGGATGTCTCCAATTTACAAGCTGACCCTTAATGCACTGTTTAATTGTGTTTAATGTTGATAAATGTAAAACTATGCACTTGGGGGCTAAGAATATGCTTACATCATGCATACTAGGGAAGTGCAACTGGGAGAATCCATAATGAAGAAGGATCTTTTTTTTTATTTTTTTTAAAGTAAATTATAAGCTTAATAATGGCATGCAATGCCAAGCTGCGGGTTTCAAAGCAAGCAAAATCATTTCTTGGATTAAGAGAGGTATGGACTCCAGAGAGCAAAATACATTATTGCCCCTGTACAAATCATTAGTAAGACCTCATCTGGAATATGCATTTCAGTTTTGGGTACCAGTTCTCAAAAGGGATATCAGGGAACTGGAGAAAGTACATAGAAGGGCAAAAAACTGATAAGAGGCATGAAGGAGCTCAGCTATGAGGAAAGATTAGAAGAACTGAATTTATTCACTCTTGAGAAGAGGAGATTAAAGGAGTTGTAAGGCCTTGAGGTTTTTCACCTTAATGCATTCTATGCATAGACTCCCGACAGAGGTGGTTTTATCCAGCTCAGTAGATTGCTTTAAAAAAGGCCTGGATTCTTTCCTAAATGTACATAATATAACTGGGTACTAATATTTATAGATAAAGTAGATCCAGGGAAAATACGATTGCTTCTTGGGGGATCAGGAAGGAATTATTTTAGCTGCTGTTGCAAATTGGATCATGCCTTGCTGGGGTTTCTTGTCTTCTTCTGAGATCAACTGTGGGTATAGGATTGTGTATATGGGATAGTATGTTTTTTATTAAATTTTTTTATTGGTTGAACTAGATGGACTTGTGTGTTTTTTTCAACCTGACTAACTATGTAACTATATAACATTCCAACATTTCTCGAAAAATCGATCACAATTTGACAGTCTGTCACATCATAGAATACATTTATTTCTTTGAAATTATTTGCCATCTGCCAACTCTCTTAAATTTGATATGTTGGGGTTGAATATATATATATATATATATATATATATATATATATATATATATATATATATATATATATATATATATATATATATATATATATATATATATATACATATAAAATGGTCCCTACACCTAATAAGGATCCCCAAAACTGGGTCAGATATTTGCCCATTGATTGAATGCCCACCTTGGCATTTGTATCAAAGAGATGGGAGTAGGCTTGTTGAGCCACCCAGCTATCCACAATAGTGAAGACACGATAATTGGAAATTATCTTCCTTTACATTGACATTAGGAAGGCTTTCTGTTGTTGACATGGAAAGGAAAAGGAAATGCCCCAAGGAATAGTATGGGCAAGGAACCATAACAGGATCAGCAGAAAATTGGTACAAGGAGTATAAAAATATATATATTTTATTTAATATAGGAAAATATAAACATCTAAAAACAGTTATTGGAACAGACCATAAATATAGAAATACAGCTACTTGGTGTTGCTATACACAATGCTTAAAGCGGATGGTTCACAAATAAAAAAATATTAAAAGCCAGCAGCAACAAATACTGCAGCTGCTGACTTTTAATATTAGGACACTTACCTGTCCTGGAGTCCAGCGCCGTCCGCAGCAGAGGATGAGCGATCGCTCATCACCCTGCTGCTCCCCCCTCCATCCACGGTGAGGGAACCAGGAAGTGAAGCGCTGCGGCTTCACTGCCCGGTTCCCTACGGCGCATGCGTGAGCTGCGCTGCGCCCGCGATTGGCTCCAGCTGTGTGCTGGGAGCCGAGTGTTCCCAGCACACAACGGGCGGGAGACGGGATGTGATGCAATGCCCGTCTTTTGCCCGTGAATGCTGGGCCGGAAGTGGGTGCAGATACATGTCTATCTGCACCCCCCTCCCCCCTGAAAGGTGTCAATTGTGACACCGGAGGGGGGGAGTGTTCGGATCAGCGGATCTTCACTTTAGGGTGGAGATCCGCTTTAAAATGTTTTTTCCTTTGAGGATTGGTGTACACCCTTCTTCAGGGGTTGAAGAGTGTGCTGGTATATTTCTAAGAAAAGGTGTATATACCATATGGGGTTTATTTACTAAAGGCAAATCCACTTTGCACTGCAAGTGCATTTGGAAGTGCAGTCTTTTTGTTTGTTTGTACATGATTGGATGATAAAATCAGCAGAGCTTCCTCTCATTTTAGATCTTCCCCTTAGATCTACAGCGACTGCACTTCCAAGGGAACTTGTGGGGCAAAGTGTATTTGCTTTTGAAAAATCAACCCCAATGTGTCTTAAACTGCACACCTAGCAACGCAACATCTCTCAAGAGAAGAACCCCTCTGTACCCCACTGTATATGCCAGCCCCCCCCCCCCCACCCCTACATTTATCTCCTCCTTGCTATGGCTCCAAAACTCCCCAAAAGCTATCCCCCTTAAACACTCCTAATGCCGCGTACACACGGTCATTTTTTACGATGAAAAAAAACGACGTTTTCTGTGAAGTAAAAAACAACGTTTTTGAAACGTCACTTTTCAAAGACAATTTTGCATACACACCATCGTTTTTTCACAAAAAGCGAGGTTACGTTCACCACTCTTTTCCATTGAAGCTCGCTTCATAACTAGCTTCTGGGCATGCGCGGGTTGAAAAACGTCGTTTTGAACGACGTTTTTGCTACACACGGTGACTTTTTGTGAAACAAAAAACGACGTTTTGATACTTGTGGGATACCATAAGTTACACTAAAAACCTCATGTCATCCTATCTTCCTATCAACTACTAGGCAGCCCCCTATTTACCCTGGGTCTGGAATAACTAGCATAATTCTTGTGATGGGAGAGAAATGGCTTTCATAATGTCGATTTCTGTCTAGCTCTAGACAAAATTATATCCTTCCAATAGTTACAGAAATTCCTAGTGGATCTGTGGCTATAAATGGTGTCCTTTCTGAAAAGTAACAGCAATCATTTTTAAAAGGGACACACTAAAAGCAAATAGGCTGTTCATATTGTAAGGGGATTTGTACTTTGCAATGGATTTTTTGCTTAGCCTAGCAAATAAGGCATAGCTCTGGGGACATCCATATTTCCTAAGCTAAGGGAAAGTTTCCTTGCAAAATAAAAATTAATTTTTCAAAGCAAACAGCCTATTTGTCTTTAGTAAATCAAACACCTAAACATTGATGGTACCACACAATATACATTTTATTAATCAAGATTTTTATTTATTACCAAAGATGGTTAAAATGATACCGGAGCATAAAAATATATATGGTACGTTTTTGGCTCAATAGCATATTGTTTCCTTTTATACACCTCTGTTTGCTTCATCCTCAATAGCGATGAGCGGAATACGCCATATTCGATTTTGCGATATTTCGCGAATATTTCGAAGAATATTCGCGAATATTCGTTAATATTGAATATTCGTGATATTTTATAAAAAAAAAAAAAAAATTGCGAATTTTCGCCAATGAGAATTTTCGCTAATGCGAATTTTACGAATATTCGGTATATTTTATATAAAAAAAAGCGAAATTTCACATATGCGGTTGAGAATATTCGTTAATATCGAATATTCGTGATATTTGATAAAAAAAAAAATTGCGAATTTTCGCTATTGCGAATTTTATTGCAATTTTTTTTGCGAAATTTGAAAAATATCGAATATTCGAAATAGCGAATATTCGCCGCGATATTCGAGATATTCGCGAATACTCGAATATGCAATATTCGTAGCGAATATTCGCAATGCGAATATTCGTGAGCAACACTAATCCTCAATCAACCACTGATTTGTTACATGTATATTACTCAGTCTATTAATTACTATAATTTATGGTATGTTTAAGTCCAGTGGGGATATTCAATACATTTATCAGTCTGAGGGAAAACATGAGAATACCACACACAATCCTTGGTATGGACAGGTAAATATGGTTCCACATAGATAGATGTATTTTGAGATAAACACTGGGGAATATCAAATAAGGAGGTTGAGTGTAATTTTTATATATTTTAGCACAATTGTATATTACCTCTTTGAGAGTCTGTCTATCCTGTTGCTTGTGTGCTTGTCCAAAGAGTACATGACAGTAGTGACATTACAATTGGCAGGGGGAACCAATAAAAACTGCGGGGGGGACCAAGGAGATTAACACTCCTGGAAATGCCAGGGGCCAGATTCACATACATTGGCGCATATATTGATCGGCGTAGCGCACCTCCTTTACGTTAGACCGGCGCAATGTAGAGGCGCAATCACCGTATCCTCGTAGTATTTGCGCAGAAATTTGCGCCGGTGTAACGTAAATTCCGAGGCGTAAGGTGGAGTAATTCAAATTGGGAAGGACTTGGGCGTGTTTCATTGAAATGAGCCGTGACCCCATGCAAATGAAGGGTCGGACGCATCGCGCATGTGCACATGAAGCAGACCATGGTCAGCACCTCTCTGCTCATGCTCACAACTCGGGAACGGCGCAATCAGTGAAATTGGAAGTGGACCCAGGCAACTTAGTGAACTACGCAGAGAGCTTAAATAGACAGACACAAACGCCCTTCCTTTGCAAAAGTACATCCCTTTGCATCCCTTCCTATACAGCAAGGTGCTTTTGTTCTGTTGTGTGTTCACGTTTGTTGCGTTGTGACTTGTCTTTGTGATATTTGTTGACTGTTTGAGCTAGTGTTTTGTAGAATATATTTGATAGTGTTTTTTGGTGACTGGTAGTGATGAGCGGAATACGCCATATTCGATTTCGCGATATTTCGCGAATATTTCAAAGAATATTCGCGAATATTCGTTAATATCGAATATTCGTGATATTTTATATAAAAAAAAAAAATTGCAAAATTTCGCCAATACGAAATTTCGCTAATGCGAATATTCGTGAGCAACACTAGTGACTGGTTGGGAGACTTTTTGGTTGATAGATTCTGTTTGTTTTGTTGCTTGATTTTTCCTGCTTGTTTTTGTGAGTGATTTTTGCTGATTGTTTGGGAGAGAGTTGTATGAATATGACTGAAAGAAAGCGCAAGAGCAATTTTACTTTGGGGGAGAAACAAATTTTCTTGATCGTACATCACGGGACACAGAGCGCATAGTCATTACATATGGGTTATATGGAGTACCTTCAGGTGTGGACACTGGTGTAATCAACTTCACAGGAAGTTCCTCCCTATATAACCCCCTCCCACTGAGAGTGCTTTAGTTTTTTCGCCAGTGTCTTAGGTGTTGGTCACGTCTAGCTGTCCCTCGGAGGTCTCGGGACCCAGGATAGCTAGCCGGATCCGTCCGAAGTGCTTCAGAGCCAAGATGTACGGTACCCGGGCCCTGCTGGAGTGGGGTTGTGCCTATAATGCCTCTCCTTGGAGGGCTGGATTCTGGGCTCCAGTGCCTTAGTCTCTTCCAAGAACTAAACGCTACTGATGCCAGGATGCTATATAGGTCCAGGGGTGTGGGTTCCTTAACACAGGACCCCGGTCCCTGAAGGTCCAAGACAATACCCACGGAGATGGGGGAAGGCTGGGCCTCTTGCATTTTGCAATACCCTGCGGCGTGGAGCAGGTAAGAGGGAACCTGCGGGACTTGGTTCGACAGTAGGTATCCCCCTGGGGGTTCTGGGTTGGCTAACAGTATGCTGGTGCATCAGCCACTATCTCCACTATGTCTGTTGAGGCAGGATGGGATTATAATGTTTACCCAGATAATATGTAAATATATGTATACTTGTGTAAGTTATATATTTGCTACTCACCCCAGGTCTGCCTGTTAACACTGATACTGCAACCCCACATGTTTTAAAGAGGAAATTGCTGGTAAAAAACTCCTGTTTCTTAGGAAGCCCATGGGGACAGCTTCCTCGCTGTGTGTGCACTACAATAAGATTAGTGCTTACCTGGTGTCTGTTGGTGCTGCATAACGCTGGTCCATGTTGTTCCTCTGCTCTGCTTCCTCCATGTGGGTTCAGCGTGGTGCGCGCGATCGTGCGCGCGTGTGTGCGCGCGCATACGCGCCGCCTTTTATAGCGTCGGCGTGCGTCGGGGGGGCGGGCCAGCAGCGTCAGGGTCTGTATAAAGGAAAAACTTTTCTCTGGCTGGTCTTTCCCTCCTGGAGGCAGAGGAAGAAAGGATACAGAGCGTGCAGCTGGGTCTTTTGGCCACACAGGGACACCTAGTGGCGGTTTTGTGGATCTTCAGGTCTAGGACTTAGGTCCACTATTGACCAGAAAAAAAAAAAAAAAAAAGTTTTTTTGCTTAAAGGGACTCAGCCTTAGATCCAGCAGTATCTGAGTCTACCTTGGACTCCGGCTAACGGGCATTGGTGTGTCAATACTCACAGGCTTCCTCGGTATTGCCACCTCCCAGGCGGGTAAAAAAAAAAAAAAAAAAGAGAAATATAAAAGAAAAAGAGAGAAATTAGTTCTTTTTCATCTTTCTCATACCTGCCCTCATATTGGTTATTCTTAGCTACAACAGTCAGGTGTTGGCTATAGGGGTGACCCAAGGTTGTACAATGGCTCCAAAGGGATCTGGACCAGCCAAGGCTGCTAAAGGTGCCAAAAAGCAAAAGGGGTCTCCATCGGGGTCAGAGGATTTGGGCCAGGCTTCTACGGCCCCACCCTCGCCAGTCAGGACACCGAGTGGCATAGTACAAGAGCCATTGGGGGTGCTGGGGGCAGAGGCGGCCCCCGATCCACCCATTCCCGTTTACGTGACGGAAGAAATGCTAGCAGCCACCATGTGTGGGCTAGAGAAAAGGTTAACTGCGTTGTTTTCCCGTCCTTGCCCAAGTAGCAAGCAGGCTAGATCCCCCTCACCCAGTGTGGGGTTTTCAGATGCGGAGGTCTCCTCTTCAGAGGAACGGGACCCACAAGGGGATCAGGCAGACCCAAGTCCCGACGGTTCAGACAGGGAAAATTCCACTATAGATGAATATTTTTCGGCCTCTCAAGCGGAGGGCCTGTGGATCCAGTCTTTGACAGATATGGTTCGCACTGCCTTTAAACTTCCAGTGCCAGAACTAGTAGCCCCGGAGGTATCCTCATTGGGTTCTTTAAAGGCCCCATTAACTGGTGCATCTTTTCCAATGCACCCCCTTCTGCGGAACGTGATTTACCAAGATTGGGCTCGACCTGATAGAATCTTTGTCCCTCCTAAAAGATTCTCTATTCTCTATCCTATGGAAGAGGAATATGTAAAGAAATGGGCTCTCCCTACAGTGGACGCAGCCATTTCCTGCGTGAATAAATCCCTGACTTGTCCGGTTGAAAATGTCCATATGTTCAAGGATCCGGTCGACAAGAAATTCGAGACCCTACTGAAAGCAGCTTTTACCTCAGTAGGTGCCATGGTTCAGCCAGCAGTAGCAGCCATTGGTGTTTGTCAGGCCTTGAAGGATCAGGCAAAGCATATATTGAAGGACATGCCGGCTCAGCATACTCATGAATTGGCAGAATTCCCTAGGGCTCTCTGCTTTGCAGTAGATGCTATTAAGGACTCCATCCAACAGGCATCCCGTGCATCTCTACTGATGGTTCACATGCGTCGTCTTTTGTGGCTAAAGAACTGGTCAGCAGAGGCACCCTGCAAAAAGCTTTTAGCAGGGTTTCCCTTTCATGGGGGAAGACTATTCGGGGAAGACCTAGATAAATATATCCACACCATATCAAGTGGAAAAAGTACTTCCTTACCGGTCAAGAAAAGACCGCGTGGGCCCACGTTTAAACGACAGGCCATTGCAGGCTCGGCCCCCTTCGACTTCCCGTCAGTATCGACGGCCTCCCGGGCGGTCAGCAGGTAATAGCCGCCCACAGGGACAAGCCGCGGCAAACAAGAGGCCCTGGTCTCGCAAGCCGGCTAAACCAGTCATCAAATCAGATTCATGAAGGGGCGCCCCCACTCTCTTGGGTGGGGGGAAGACTTCAGTTTTTCTCCGAAGTCTGGAAGGCCAGAATTCCCGACTCTTGGGTTCGGTCCGTAGTAGCCTCAGGCTACAAACTAGAGTTTCGAGAAATCCCCCCTCCTCATTTTCAGGGGTCAAGTCTTCCAAGCGACCCGTTAAAGAGGGCCTCTCTCGTAAAGGCGTTGGATCGCCTCTTGCTCCAAGGAGTAATTGTAGAAGTACCAACCCAAGAAAGGGGTCTGGGATTCTACTCCAACCTTTTTGTTATACCAAAACCAAATGGCGACGTCAGGCCTATATTAGACCTCAAACGCCTAAATCGCTTTCTAAGGATTCAGACCTTTCGTATGGACTCCATACGTTCAGTGACAGCCAGCCTACATCAGGGCGACTTTCTAGCATCTATAGACATAAAGGATGCATATCTGCATGTGCCGATTTACCCAGCACATCACAAGTTTCTTCGTTTTACGATAAACCAAAGTCATTACCAGTTCATAGCCCTCCCTTTCGGGTTGGCAACAGCTCCACGGGTATTCACAAAGGTGTTAGCCCCGGTACTAGCCGTCCTAAGGACAGAAGGCATCTTGGTCCTAGCATACCTGGACGATCTCCTGGTTATCGACAGTTCAGCTTCCAACCTCAATCATGCAGTAGTCCGCACAGTGCGGCATCTAGAAGAGTTCGGGTGGATTGTGAACCAAGAAAAATCAAGGTTACAACCCACAAGACAGTTGGAATATCTAGGCTTTCGGTTAGATACAGAATGCCAGAGGGTATTTTTACCTCAAGAGAAGATCAGGTCGTTGATTCAAACGATTCAAATAGTCTTAGGCAAAAAGAAGCCGACTATTCGCCTATGCATGCGACTGCTGGGGAAGATGGTGGCCGCCTTCGAAGCAGCGCCCTACGCCCAGATCCATACCAGAATTCTGCAAGCAGCTATTCTCTCTGCTTGGAACAAGTCCATACAGGCATTAGACCGTCCATTAGTTCTTTCTCCAGAAGTCAGGCACAGCCTGTACTGGTGGCTGATCCCTCAAAAATTATCAAAAGGGAAAACCTTTTGCCCCATCTCGTGGAAAATAGTAACCACAGATGCCAGCCTAACAGGTTGGGGGGCAATCTTAGGAAAACGGACCCAGCAGGGACAGTGGTCAGAGGCAGAAAGTCTGCTTCCCATCAATGTCCTAGAGATCAGAGCTGTTCGGTTGGCCCTGGTCGCCTGGACTCTCCCCCTGCAGGGTCTGCCAGTAAGGATACAGTCCGACAATGCCACGGCGGTGGCATACATAAACCACCAGGGGGGCACAAAGAGCCTGGCGGCTCAAAGGGAAGTAAACCTAATTTTTGCATGGGCCGAAGCCCATGTACCCTGCATCTCAGCAGTGTTCATCCCAGGGATAGACAATTCTCAAGCAGATTTTTTGAGTCGTCAACAGTTACTCCCGGGAGAGTGGTCTCTTCACCCCCAGGTATTCCAAGAGATTTGCCAAAGATTCGGAGTTCCCGATGTGGACATCATGGCAACAAGATTCAACAAGAAATTGGACAAATTTGTATCCCGAGCCAGGGACCCCTCGGCCTACGGGACCGATGCGTTGGTTTGCCCCTGGCACCAGTTTTCTCTCCTGTATGCGTTCCCTCCACTACAGATGATTCCCCGCCTTCTACGAAGGATCAGGGTGGAGCGCAGGCCGGTGATCCTGGTGGCCCCAGCCTGGCCCAGAAGGGCTTGGTACGCACTCATCGTGAGGATGTCAGTAAGGGCACCGTGGCCACTCCCCCTGCGCCCAGATCTGCTGTCTCAGGGCCCGATCTACCACCCTGCTTCACAGCAGCTAAATTTGATGGCTTGGCGGCTGAATCTCTAATTCTTAAGGGCAGAGGCCTCTCTGCCCAAGTCATATCTACGTTAATTCAAGCTAGAAAGCCAGTCTCTAGAAATATCTATTACAGAGTCGGGAGAACCTATGTGGAGTGGTGCGAGTCTCAAGGAGGGCATCCTCGCAAGTTTTTTATTGACAGGATCTTGCGATTCCTCCAGGTTGGCGTTGACAAGGGGTTGGCTCTTAGTACTCTAAAAGGGCAGGTGTCTGCCTTATCGATATGGTTTCAAAGGCCTTTGGCCACACATTCGCTTGTAAAAACCTTTTTGCAGGGGGTCTTGCATGTAAATCCCCCTATTAGAGCTCCCCTCTGCCCCTGGAATTTAAATCTGGTCTTGTCAGCTTTACAAAAGCAGCCGTTTGAACCTCTGGCAGAAATCCCTCTTGTGCTGCTAACCCGAAAGTTGGTTTTCTTGGTGGCTATGGCTTCGGCCAGAAGGGTCTCCGAGCTGGCAGCCTTGTCTTGCAGGGAACCGTACCTTATTCTGCATAAGGACAGAGTGGTTCTGCGGCCTCAGCCTTCTTTCCTTCCTAAGGTCATATCCAGTTTTCACTTGAATCAGGACCTAGTCCTACCATCCTTCTTTCCTACTCCCCAGTCCAGAGAGGAAAGATTGCTTCATACTTTGGATGTGGTCCGAGCCATGAGAGTTTATCTCAAGGCTACAGAAAAGATTAGGAAAACAGATGTGCTTTTCATTCTTCCGGATGGCCCCAAGAAGGGTCAGCCGGCTGCCAAGTCTTCCTTGGCTAGGTGGATTAAGCAGCTGATTTTTCAGGCCTATGGTCTGAAGCGCGTTCCACCGCCCTTATCAGTTAAGGCCCATTCTACGAGGGCCATGAGTGCCTCTTGGGCGGCACACCATCAGATCTCTATGGCACAGGTTTGCAAAGCGGCAACCTGGTCTTCCGTACATACGTTTACTAAATTTTATAAGTTGGACGTCACAAAGGCTGCGGACGCAGCATTTGGGCAGGCGGTCCTACGGGCAGCAGTATAGAATCCTCTGGCCCGGTTCACGCCCCCTTTTTCTGTTGGTGGAGCTATTTTACCTCCTGATATAGTTTCTGTTTGGCTATTTTTGGCCTTACGGTCTCCCTCCCTTCATGGAGCATTGCTTTGGGACATCCCATATGTAATGACTATGCGCTCTGTGTCCCGTGATGTACGATCAAGAAAAAGGGATTTTTAATAACAGCTTACCTGTAAAATCCTTTTCTTGGAGTACATCACGGGACACAGAGCTCCCACCCCTCTTTGTGGGAACATTGTGTAACCTCAGAGAAATTGCTTGCTACAAAACTAAAGCACTCTCAGTGGGAGGGGGTTATATAGGGAGGAACTTCCTGTGAAGTTGATTACACCAGTGTCCACACCTGAAGGTACTCCATATAACCCATATGTAATGACTATGCGCTCTGTGTCCCGTGATGTACTCCAAGAAAAGGATTTTACAGGTAAGCTGTTATTAAAAATCCCTTTATTGCCCGGGCCCTTACCCAATATGGGCGTTTCCTGCACGGCCCAGAGAGTGCCAACACCCCCCCGGCTAGGAAGAAGGAGATTTTGCAGAACATTACCGACCAGGTAAATTCATTGGGGGGGGGGGGAGACCCGGACACGCGAGGGGATCGTAAAGAAGATCAATGATCTCCGGCGTCTGGTCCGAAAGAAGTTGGCCAAAATGGCAGCCCATGCCAGGGGCACTGGAGGGGGCCCACCATGCCCTGTTAGGCTGAAGGCAGAGGAGCGTGTGGTGGCCCAGACCTTTAATAGGCCACAAGTGGAGGGCCTGCCTGGCTATGACTCCAGTCAGGAGCCTGTGATGACAGGTAAGGTTTTTTTTTCCTATCTGGTGTGTAGCATGTGTGGTGGGGGGAGGGAATATGTGGCAAGTGTGTGGATCCTCCAACCTGTGAATGTTTTGTGTCATCCACAGATGTGCAGGAGGGTGCTGGGCCATCTGGCCTGACCGCACCATCCCTGGGACACCAGCCTGATGAGGACCCCCCGACAAGGCCGGAGACCTCGGAGGAGTTTGAGTTGGAGGAGGAGGTCATGTCAGCCAGTGGATTGTTATTTTTGGAGGAGTCTTCCCCTCTGGCTGGCAGCAGGCAGCCCTCCATAAGGGGTAGCCCCTCCCACTCCTCCACCAACAGGGCTCCCCTCCCAAGGGCCTCCCCTTCTCCCCGGCCACAAGCATCAGCTGGAGGCAGGAAGTCATCCCAGAAGACCAGGGGGGTGGCCGAGGTTCTGCCCGCCAATCTCAGAAGGGACCAGGCCCTTCAGACCCACCATCTGGAACAGGTCAGCCAGACTTTGGGGCGGATGGAGGAGAGCCTGTCCTCCATAAATGATACGCTTGTGGACCTGGACTGCCACTCCCAGGCTCTTTCAAACTGCCTAAACGAACTGCAGACTACTACAGCAGACGTTGGGCAGGATGTGAGGGCCCTCACTAAGGCTATCCAGGCCAATACGGCAACACTAAATGCTGGCCTGAACAGAATTGCCGTGGCCTTGGAGGGCAGGCCGCCAGGTGGGCAGAGACCAGGGGCTGCTCCTCCTTCCCCGGATTACTCCCCCCCATGAGTCTCCCCTGAGGAGCCGGGGCCGTGGCTCAATATGATACAAAATAACATTACTACGCTTGAGTTAAATTGACAGGCGTACAGCAGCTAGCATATATTGTAGGCAACAATATAAAAAAATTATAAAGGAAATGGAGCGCATAAATGTCTAATAAATTGAGAAAAATAAGTCCATCATTCCCAGAAAGCACCTACAATGTGAATGTTAATTGTCTTGAAGGTGAACAAAGGTCCTCCACCAACATCACAACAAGCCAGGCCACTTATCATCAGCAATGGACCACTAGGTTATAGGTGGTCAAAAACGCTCAAACACCAATCTGCTCTGAATCATACCCATTGTAGGCTGCACCAACAAGAATTTAATGCTGTGGTCTCCTCTCAAAGCATCTCTCCTCAGATCAGAAAATGTAAGAACAGATATCACTTTGTGGTGTAGTTTATCAAAAGCCCTTGGAGTTTATTAAAACATAATCAATATACTCACATAACAGATGGCAAAAACGAGCATGTCATAAAAGAGATTTCAGATGGTTTCAAACCAAAAAAATGGCCGCAGTCCACTTGCATAGTGATGCCACGCGTCCAAACTCCAGCCTACCCCACGTTTCGTCATAATAGACGTCATCAGAGGCGTGGCAGTGGGCCTTTACTTCGCATATATATATGGGACAGGCACTCAAGGGAACGTCCTACCCAATTGTGTTCCAAGCCTCATATTGCGTATCCTCCAGGAAGCAGAAATCACGCCACTCCCGGAAGTTAGGTAAATAACATCCTGGCCAGGCATACGTTGGAACCAGCAAGTAAAAAATTGTTAAATTGAGGACAGCGTTACGCCATCTTAAGTGTGATTAATTTTACATTCCTAGCCTCATTAATCACACTTGAGGTGGCTTAATGCTATCCTCGATTCAACATTTTTTGTTTAATTCCTGGTTCCAACGTATGCTTGGCCGGGATATAATTTACTTAACTTCTGGGAGTGGCGTAATTTCTGCTTCCTGGAGGATACTTAATATGAGGCTTGAAACACAAATAGGGCAGGATGGTCCTCTTGAGTCCCTGCCCTTATATATATGCACAGTTAAGGCTCGCTGCCACGCCCCTGATAAAGTCTGTTATGACGAAATGCCACTTAGGTTGGAGTTTAGACGTGTGGCATCGCTCTGCATGTGGATCTGGGCAGCCTTGTTGGTTTGAAACCATCTGAAATCTCTTTTATGACATGCTCTTTTTATTATATGTTATGTGAGTATATTGATTATGTTTTAATAAACTCTAAGGCGGCGTACATACGACCAAGGTTCTCGCTAGAAACCAGCGAGAACCTCGCTGGGAGCTGCATTCCAGCGAGAACCTCGGCCGTGTGTACGCTCCTGGCTCGCCCCGCCCGTCGGGAATCCCGTCGAGCGAATAGAGAGCAGGCTCTCTATTTGCTCGATGACCCGCCTGGATGAATGGCTGGTTGCCATTCCCGACGGGTGGGTCGCCGATTTCGACGGCCGGCCGAGAGCCTCGACGGGCGGAACTCGTACGTGTGTACGCCGCCTAAGGCCCTGTACAGACGATCAGTCCAAACTGATGAAAACAGACTGAAGTTCAGTTTCGTCAGTCCAAACTGACCGTGTGTATGGCCCATTAGTCTTTTGTCCTTCAGTCCAAAGTTTTAAAACTTGCTTTAAAATTGAACTGATGGACGCCTACCGATCGGCCAAAACCGATGGTTAGTACGCAAAAGCATTGGTTCAAAACCCGCACATGCTCAGAATCAAGTCGACACATGCTTGGAAGCATTGAACTTCATTTTTTTCTGCACGTCGTTGTGTTTTACGTCACCGCGTTCTGACATGATCGGTTTTTGAACTGATGGTGTGTACGAACCATCAGACCATCAGTCTGTGAACCGATGAAACTGAACTTCGGTCCGTTTTCATCAGGTTGGACTGATCGTGTGTACAAGGCCTAAGTGTTTTTTGATATACTACACCATGAAGTGGTATCTGTTCTTAACGGCATTGAATCTTTGTTGGTGCAGCCTACATTGGATAGGACTCAGAGCAGATTGGTGTTTGAGCATTATTGATCACCTATAACCTAGTGGTCCATTTCTGATGGTAAAGGGCCTGGCTTGTTGTGGTGTTGGTGGAGGACCTTTTTTTTAAAATGGCTAGCATACATAATATGTGATAATACCAATGAGACAATTGAAAACATTCTGCCTATTATAAATCTAGCAAGGTCTCCAGCCTTGTCCAGTCTAATGAGAACTTTCCAGGCCAAATATAGCTGACATCCTTTAATATGTTGTGGGTTGTAAGTGTAGTGCCTGGCTATTTTTCATAGCATGTGCCGCTGTAAATTCAGAAGAGATCAGAGAGTTAATTGACTCTGACCATGTTTATTTGGCTAAATTTGAGGCCTCTGTTCCATCTCTGGCATTACTGTGTGCCCATGCTGATGTCCGGGGACTTCAGGCACCCCCGGACGGTAGGTGACAGCAGTAGAATCAGGGTCATGTGGATACTTCTCCTTGGAGGCCAATCAGGAGGGTTGATCGCATTGATGTGCATGCTGGTGAGGGGTAGTTAGGGGGCAGGCGCTATTGGTTGTGGTCGTCCCCTTGCCCCCTTCCACCTGGGCAGTCGTCCCACCACCCCTGTGTGTCGCCCTCCTGGCCGGGGTGTGTGTGTTGCAGTATTCCTGGCTCCGGGACCACATTGATCTGCATTGATATACCTCGTAGGCTCAGTAGGCAGACTGAGTCTACAAATTTGCAAGTGGTCCTGTGCTGTCCATCCAAAGTGGGAGGAAGTCGATCGATGGGGAACCTGTCTAGGGGACAGCGAGCACAAGGCTGGTGTCACAGGAGAGGCCTATCTGTTTATTTAAGGACACTTCATATCTGAGAGGCTGGACGATGGTCGCCTATCAGTTCCTGACGCAACTAAAGCTGTTAGAAGGAGATCCGGGTGCTGAATCCAGTTGAGAAGGATTTTGGACGGAGATTGTTTCCACCTTTAGGAAGGTCTGTGGCAGAGACTTTAACCTAAAGTTTCCGAGTGACACTCTGGCTGCTAGGCTGGTGAGAGAGGCCTATCCAGGTGCACTGTACCCACTTTAGCTTGAGTGGTGAAGATGTTTGTCGTTGGAAGCAGGACTGTTTCCAGTACCAGTTAACCCTGAATCCGCCATCTCCATTCCTCTATCCTTCACCTATTTCCATTACTACTGTTTTACCCGGCTGGGTAATAAAAGCACAGAAAAGACACCTGTCATGGGGACATAGACTTTCTTACAGCTCTCATCCAGTACCCTAGATGGCGAGGTAACAGAGGTAATCTGCCACCCAAGTCAAACCAGCAGCTCCGCCTGGCGGGTAGTGCTACATAAGGGATAGTGATTGCAAAGTTTGTGAAAGTTATTGGGCACCAGACACTTCTTGGATGTAAAAGAGGTTTTATTTATTTTGACAGTCCTTTTTGTATTTTTGGGGGAAAGAGGGTTAGGGTCAGGACACCCTCAAGTAGTTATAGATTCAATTAGCAGACTCAGAGACTTCAATAGGAGGACAGCCATGCAGGGAAAGGCCCCAACAAGGTGCCACTTCTGCATGTGCAGGAATTCTATCTTCTATGGCAACAGTCCTTTAACAGTTTCTAACTCAAACGTAACAGTTCTTTTAGCTCCACTACAACTGCCTCTTGTAGATTCAACACAGAGCTTCAGGTTTCTCACTAGACACTCTGAGCCACTAAATCCCTTGAGCTCCTACAAGGTTGGTGTTCTCAAACTTCACCCCTGCTAACCGGCAAGGTCCCTGGCTTGACTCACAAGGCTGCCCTGCAAGAGTCTCCTCTGCAGGTTGGGTCCCTCACTTGATCACAGCGTGAAGTTTCCCTATTCTCCACTGTGCTTGTTTGGTGAGAATATGGTTCCGGTACTTGCTTCAGTTACTTACTGTGGTTCCTGGTAAAAGTGGTTGGTCTCTTTGTGGCGACAGCTTCCTTTCTACCTCCGACCATGTGACAGGTTCTCCGGCTGACAGAACCATCACTTTCGGTTGGACTGCAAGCCACAGTCCCAACCCTATGCTGCCCTCTTACCTCTGGATAGGCCCTCACACAACCTGACAGCCAGATGTCCCCGGGATAGGCCCAATCTCCAGCCTAGCAGCTGGGGCGTATGACACACGTCCACCTAGACAGCCGTCCAGGTGGCATAGAACATAGATCACCTGACCTCATCCGAATAGGTTCTCCCAGCAGGCCAAGGGATTCAAGAAAACCCCTGACCATTGGTTGAGATACCCCATATACCCATAACCTGACCTTGGGTTGCCCTTCTCGTGTCTAGTACCACCAAGCACACGGTCACCTAGTGGGAGAAGAGAAAAGTGCAACAAGGCCAAAGTTTGATAGAGATCTATTGATTTCTCCCTATTGACCAAGATGACTACTCTTTGCAAGTAAATATGTGAGGAGCTCCCTGACTAAACACCAGGGTGCTACATAAATAATTTTTAAAGTACCAGATTCAATCTTCCCTTGTTATGTACCACCTATTGTAAAAATAATAATACTTCTTATAAAAGGAACAATTTACCTATTATCCAGCAGTGCTTAACATATTATGCTATAAATGACCTTCATTGGAAAGTAGTTTTTTGACAATTAACCCCACTCAAAATGTGTTTCATAAATATGGGAAGGGTGTGGAATGGCTCAAAGTTCTAAAATCCCTTCTGTGTTGTCCAGGACCAGGGGCCAGTGAGTTTTAACTCTTTATTCTGGCATGGTTGTGACATACAGTTACTCCTCCTGCAAAGTCAGGCTGCTTGTTGTCCCATCTTATCACAAGGATAGGGGACATGCTTGCTGGGATCCTGCACTACAGGAAAGATTTACAGAGGGATCAAGTGCTACCGCATTTTTACTATGCTCCTCTTCTCGCACTTCTTCTAGTTGCCAGCATTTCAGAGTGATATATTCTTAAGGATTATACAATAAAATCGTTATCCCTTTACTAATTATTTTTATAAATACAATTTTAGTTCTGCAGTCAGTTCATATTAACCATTGTGTTAATTTGTGCACGTATTTGCCCTACAGTAATGAAGTCCATCTGTTTTTTTTAACTGTGACAGTAAAGCAGTATAGAAATTGTAAGCATTATTTTGGTTAGTAAGGGGAATGGTTCCTTTTAAATACTTTAGATACACAAAACCTATTGCTATTCAGTACTTTAGGCTTTTTGAAATGGTATTCATCCTTACACCTTTTGTTATCCAGTAAAAAATCTATACGTTTTTAATATGAAATGGCAGCAATTCCGGTCACATAAATACACAAGATCCAGCAGACACCAAGTGGTGTTATAAATGATCTCTCCCTTAAAAAGTTAATGCTTCTGTGTGGCCCATTAAACCCCTCTATGCGGTCACCCCCTTCTTCAGTGTTACATATACAGGTCATTCTCAAAAAATTAGCATATTGTGATAAAGTTCATTATTTTCTGTAATGTACTGATAAACATTAGACTTTCATATATTTTAGATTCATTACACACAACTGAAGTAGTTCAAGCCTTTTTTTTGTTTTAATATTGATGATTTTGGCATACAGCTCATGAAAACCCAAAATTCCTATCTCAAAAAATTAGCATATTTCATTCGACCAATAAAAGAAAAGTGTTTTTAATAAAAAAAAAGTCAACCTTCAAATAATTATGTTCAATTATGCACTCAATACTTGGTCGGGAATCCTTTTGCAGAAATGACTGCTTCAATGCGGCGTGGCATGGAGGCAATCAGCCTGTGGCACTGCTGAGGTGTTATGGAGGCCCAGGATGCTTCGGTAACGGCCTTAAGCTCATCCAGAGTGTTGGGTCTTGCGTCTCTCAACTTTCTCTTCCCAATATCCCACAGATTCTCTATGGGGTTCAGGTCAGGAGAGTTGGCAGGCCAATTGAGCACAGTAATACCATGGTCAGTAAACCATTTACCAGTGGTTTTGGCACTGTGAGCAGGTGCCAGTTCGTGCTGAAAAATGAAATCTTCATCTTCATAAAGCTTTTCAGCAGATGGAAGCATGAAGTGCTCCAAAATCTCCTGATAGCTAGCTGCATTCACCCTGCCCTTGATACAACACAGTGGACCAACACCAGCAGCTGACATGGCACCCCAGACCATCACTGACTGTGGGTACTTGACACTGGACTTCAGGCATTTTGGCATTTCCCTCTCCCCAGTCTTCCTCCAGACTCTGGCACCTTGATTACCGAATGACATGCAAAATTTGCTATCATCCGAAAAAAGTACTTTGGACCACTGAGCAACAGTCCAGTGTTGCTTCTCTGTAGCCCAGGTCAGGCGCTTCTGCCGCTGTTTCTGGTTCAAAAGTGGCTTGACCTGGGGACGGCGGCACCTGTAGCCTATTTCCTGCACACGCCTGTACACGGTGGCTCTGGATGTTTCTACTCCAGACTCAGTCCACTGCTTCCGCAGGTCCCCCAAGGTCTGGAATCTGTCCTTCTCCACAATCTTCCTCAGGGTCCGGTCACCTCTTCTCGTTGTGCAGCGTTTTCTGCCACACTTTTTCCTTCCCACAGACTTCCCACTGAGGTGCCTTGATACAGCACTCTGGGAACAGCCTATTTGTTCAGAAATTTCTTTCTGTGTCTTACCCTCTTGCTTGAGGGTGTCAATGATGGCCTTCTGGACAGCAGTCAGGTCGGCAGTCTTACCCATGATTGCGGTTTGGAGTAATGAACCAGGCTGGGAGTTTTTAAAAGCCTCAGGAATCTTTTGCAGGTGTTTAGAATTAATTAGTTGATTCCGATGATTAGGTTAAGAGCTCGTTTAGAGAACCTTTTCATGATATGCTAATTTTTTGAGATAGGAATTTTGGGTTTTCATGAGCTGTATGCCAAAATCATCAATATTAAAACAATAAAAGGCTTGAATTACTTCAGTTGTGTGTAATGAATCTAAAATATATGAAAGTCTAATGTTTATCAGTACATTACAGAAAATATTGAACTTTATCACAATATGCTAATTTTTTGAGAATGACCTGTACATGTCAGCAGCTGTTCCCAGTGCCACTCACTCGGTTTAAGGGCCTAGTGACATTTCCCAGTTTGAGCTGTCTGACCATTTGTGCTATTAAGTCTATGAACATTTAACAGAACAAACAGTTATTATAAATACATGGAGAGCAGCAGACACTATAAGTAAGTGAGATAACAGCAATCAAATTCATAATGTATTCTATGTATTTGTATATATTTATACACACATCCAAACGAGTGTGTGTGTGTATGTGTGTGTGTTAATAATGTAAATAACATATTTTTTTTATGCAAAATATATTAACATATATTTGAATAGTTATATCAGTAGCAATGTCATTCCTTACACAGAATCGTTCAAGAATACTGTCATTGCTGTAAACGTGTAAACATATCTTAAGTTTAGGGTATTTAATTCTGTGACAAATATCTGTGCTGGAAGTTAATGATGAATGATTATGGTAATACTTGTAATACACTAAAACTAGTACAATGAAAATTACATAATGTTGGAGGTACTACAAGCCATGCCCACCTCATGTCAGTCGGTTTCCTGGCATTCACATGAAAAATGGTCCTAGTCTTGACTGAGATAGATGGGTTTTGTCGCCTCCCTTGAAGGGGCTTCATTTATCATTGGTTACAATGTTGAGACTGTGTAAACAATAGGTTCAGACATTAGGAATTAACAGAAAATGTTAAAGGAATTAAAGAGGAACTGAATTTGAAAAGTAACAATTTCCTGTCTTATAGGACATATTTAGTAAGCATGGGTAAACAGCAGCCTGATAAACGTATACATTTAATTTGCTTTTAACGTTCAATTTTGAATTTAATTGACTTTACTGAACAAAAACCACATACACTGTTAAAAATTCATACATTTGAGGAAAAATGTCCAATCTGCTCCTTCAAATCTTCAGATCACTGCGATTGAAACCAAACCTTGATTTTTCTCCACTAATGATTATAAAAACAAACAAATGTTCTTACAATGTTCTTACAATAAAACATATCAAATACAATTCTACTAGTGTATACCCAGTTTAAGAAACAATATCGCTTACATTTATTCATTGGACCAGCCTGTCCGTCTCCACCAGATAAAAAGTGACAGAGAATCTCTAATAAAGTAGGTGACCCACCAAGATAGCCACCTTGGGGTTTCTTCTATAATAGGTCAAGATCTCAGTTATGATGCTAAAAAGTTAAATACAGCTGAACACCTACTAGTGGCACTAGTGATGTTAAGGGATGAGAGAACTTGGCTATGGTTCAAGCCAGGTTCAATGAACCCAGCTTAAAATCCGTAAATCACAAACTTTGCGCCTATTGAAGTCCATGGGAGGAGAAACTAGCTGTTTCTTTGTCTATATTTCCAGTTTAAAAGGCAGGCTGTTGTCAAAAAAAGGGCACAGGTATATGGACACTGCCATGGGAAACATGTATGTACCAATGCAAAATGTATTCTTCTAAAAATACTGTTTCGTGGGGAGAAAATCTTTTCATGTGGGTCGTCGGACAACATTGAAAATACACAAATTCTTTACAAAATATGCTTGGGGGATGCCTTAAAAGAGAAGTATGTTTTAGTTTAGTTTTTTTGCAGCTTCATACTTACCTAGGTGGATGCAGCATTGCTGCAATGCTGCATCTGTCCGCTGCCCCCAGCCTCTGCAATGAGAACCGAGTGATCGAACACTGCCGATGGCTTGGTTTTCATAGCTCCCTGAGCAGAGAGCTGCTAACCGTCAATCAGCAGCTCTCTGTGGAGGGGCGGGAGCAGCCATCTTAGGCTCTCAGTGGCTTGCTGAGAAGCTGATATGGGTATCAGTCCAGGCCCCTAATGGATCCAGACTTTATTGTCATGATAATGCTGTGCTTGGACTGATTCCTGTGACATCAGCAGAGAGTGGAAACAGGTCACAGGAGTGAAAAAACGAATTTAACTCTTGTAACCCATAGGAGAAGCCCAGCTAAATAAGCTCAGGCTGGTCTTTTCCTTTAAAGTTGCATGTATGATAACAGAACAGTACAAGGCTACAACATTTAAAGTAAAAACTGAAAAAAATAAAGTTTTGTGATTGCCTCTAATATTCCCCCCAGGCACTTATCCAAGCATGCAGACTGCGTGGCCAGGAAAGAAAGGGTAGTGAGCATTCATCCCCACCTCTTTATTAGTACCCCTTACCCATTTTTATAAAAGTTAAATTGTATGTACACAGATAGGAAACTGATTTCATGAACAGATCCAGGGAGTATTGATAAATGACTCATTCTCTGAATGGTCTGAAATTGGGAGTGGTGTGCCCCAGGGTTCTGTCTTGGGGACAATTTAGTTTAATGTGTTTATTAATGACATAGAAGGAGGGAGTGTGAAGCTGTTAAGAGCCAGTGCTGAGCCCACACTCAAAAAGAAGGCATAGTGGATGTGAACTGCAAGGATTGTGAAAGCTGTAGTTCTGACAGACTGAGCTGACTTGGTGAGCTGGAAGGAGTAAACCGCAAATCCCACAAGGCACTGGATCAAAGAGGAGAAGCAGTTCACTGCTGTTTTTCCTGGCTGATAGGAAGAAAGGCACAATGATTGACATTCTGGGACATCAGAGAGTGCCATGGATGCTGATAGAGCTTGCTGCCTGACCAAGGGGAGAGGACGCTGCAGACACAGACCAGCTGTGTTTCACCAAGTATACAGAGGAAAACTATGTGCTAATATAAGAAGTTGGTCAAAAGCCTCTGGTCAAATCATCATTACACAAAAGGACAGTGTTGTTTCAGAGTATCACAGAGCCAGTGACTTTGTCAGAACTTAAAGAAACCAAAGTCAGTATCATCATCAGTGTTTAAAATTACATTATTTTGAGCACTCTAACATAACAGTTGGGCCCCAACAAGATGTCCAAGAGACATTTTATTGGTGTAAAACACTCACTTTTTTACCCTGAAAATAGAGGGTAAACTGTACCTGTGTGTTATACGCAGGGAGCTGTGGAAGTTTTTTTCCTGAAACTTCCCTCATAAAGTTAGGGTGCGTGTTATACGCCTGTACGTGTTATATGCCGATAAATACAGTATATTACTGCTGAACTGTTAGGCCCTGTACACACGATCAGTCCAAACTGATGAAAACGCACTGAAGTTAATTTTCATCGGTTCACAGACTGATGGTCTGATGTGCGTACACACCATCAGTTCAAAAAACGATCGTGTCAGAACGTGGTGACGTCCAATGCTTCCAAGCGAATTCTGAGCATGCGCCGGTTTTTGAACGGATGCTTTTGCGTACTAACCATCGGTCTGATTTTAAAGCAAGTTTTAAAACTTTGGACTGAAGGACAACAGACTGATGGGCCATACACACGGTCGGTTTGGACCGATGAAACTGGACTTCAGTCCGTTTTCATCAATTTGGACTGATCGTGTGTATGCGGCCTTAGAGGAATGCAATTCTCCTTAGTTGGGGTTGCACCAGTATAGGGTTTAGGAGAAGTTGCTCTCCACACCAGTTGCTCTTCCCCCCAATTCCCCATCCTGTCTTCTTTCTCTCCTTTCCTTTCCTTTCCCTCCCATCCCCTTTTCCTTCCTACTTTTTGGGACCATTTGTACGTATATGTATGTGTATGCAGATCTGTATAACTAATTATATACAAATACTACTATGCCTACTTTCCAGATACCCACAATTATACCCCCATGTCCGCCGCAAGGGAAATTATTTTGGTTATCCAGCTCCATGCTGTATCAATCTATGCATAGCGTAAGTTATCAATATACAGTCTCTGTTTTTTATTTATCCTAATGCTGAATTATATTACATGTTTTGTATTTCTAATTGTGACTTTTTATCAATAAATTTGTATTTTATACTTTGTTTAGATTATTTCAACAGTACCGATATAGTCCTTTTATCCAATCAAGTGTTCGGCTCTGTGGTCTGGCATCAGCAACCATTCCACTGCCCCTACCTTTCCCCTTTTTCAAAACTGGACTTCAGTCCGTTTTCATCAGTTTGGACTGATCGTGTGTACGCGGCCTAAGGCCCCGTACACACGAGGAGACATGTCCGATGAAAACGGTCCGTGGACCGTTTTCATCGGACATGCCTCCTGCAGGATTTTGGTCCAGCGGTGTTTACACACCATCGGATGAAAATCCCCTCGGACAGAGAACGCGGTGACGTGGCGGTGACGTTGACGCCGCCACGTCACCAAACCGGGAAGTAAAATACTTCCACGCATGCGTCGAATCCATTCGGCGCATGCGGGGGATTTCGGTCCACTGGTTAGTCGTACTAACCAGCGGACATATCCGACGGACAGGTTTCCAGCGGACAAGTTTTAAAGCATGCTTTAAAACTTTTGTCCGCTGGAAACCTGTCCGCTAGGCTGTACACACGATCGAATCTGTCCGCTGAAACTGGTCTGCGGACCAGTTTCAGCAGATATGTTCGATCGTGTGTACGCGGCCTTAGAGGAGTGCAATTCTCCTTAGTCGGGGTTGCACCAGTATAGGGTTTAGGAGAAGTTGCTCTCCACACCCACTACTTGTTTTTATAGTATATTTATTTCTACTCTTCACCTATTTCCAATATATTGCTTGCTTTAGTTTAACTGTTTGCTGTATCACTGTTTGTGTCGTATCTCGTTTACTACTGGGGTATCTCATATACATCTGCAATAAATATTCCCCATTCAGCCAGGTGTGTCAGAGTGTGTGGTACTATTTGTAGTTGTGGACACATCAAGCACCTCCTTTGGGGGTAAGCGATACATTTACATTTACAGTTAGTCACTTTGGAGAAGAGGCGTATATAGGGGAATATGATTACAATGTACAAATATATAAAAAGTGACTCTAGTACCCATGATAAACTGTTTACTCTAAGGTCCCAAAAGTGGTACCAGCTGGAAGTGTCAACAACCTTAAGAAACTTTGAGATGTCTTCCTCAGGAAGCAGAATATAAAGGGTTATGGGAATTGTTACAGAATAAAAATCAAACACACGTAGGTTGAACAGAATAAACCAATGTTTTTTTTCCAACCTTATAAACTTTGCAACTATGTAACTACATAAATACACAAGAAATACAATCAGCGGAGAGATCCCCTGCTAAGCGGGCGGACCTGCTGGTGGACTTTGCCAGTGTAAAGGGGCCTTAGGGGTACTAATTTACATCTTTACTTATTCCCTTTGGAGGGTGTGGATACCTAGGAACCCCTTATTATAAAGGCTGAATGCTGAATGTGAGGGTTATTGGCCCCTGCCCCATAATATTGAGACAAAGTGGCTTGCCATCCCCCCTTGCATGGACCTCTCATTATTGAAAAGCATGTGGACTGGTCTGGTTCAGAAAAGAAAGGGTATGGGGGGGATTGCCACCCTTCATTTATTGGCCACCCATTCTGCTTCTGTCTAAATAAGGTGTGCTTGAAATTTGAAGGGAACCCCATCATTTAAAAAAATGTGCACTGTATGGAGTTTCACTTAAAATTTCCAATCACACCTTTATATAGGCATAAACCCGGCCGGTATGGCCAGGAATAAAAGGGCAACAAACATGTGCTCAGCCCTTTCTGATCTTAATTTATGTAAATAACGAATCGAAAACAAAACAACTTTTTTTCGTTCTGCACATGTCTATTTAGTACCTCAAAAAGGATGTGGAGTTACTGGAGGAAGGGCTTATAAAGCAATCTAGAGGTCCCCTTTATAATGAGATATCTGCTCTCTCCCAGAGGAAAGAGCACATGGGTACAAAAGTACTATTTACCCATTCTAACAAAGAGTTTTAATGTAAATAAAGACATCCACAACATTAAAATGTCCTTTAATAGCAATACAATAAAAATTGCAAATAATGTCCCTAAATATACATTTAATCATATTGTCCAGCAATGTAAATCCATCATAAATCATGGCAAACAGCGATGTACATCCTCATAAATCACGATGACCAACCACACTTCCGTTGCTAATTAACAGATGCACAGCACTGCTATGGTCAATCAAAGTCAGTCAGCAATGTTATCCATGATCCCTGGCTGCTGTAATGTAAACAAACACCAATCAGGAAGGCAAACTGGCCAATTTAGACCAAATAGTTTTACAGCTCAGTGAATGTTGAACTGCCTGGATTGGTCTTAAACTCCCAGGTCCAACACGAACTTGAACCTCATTCCCTTGTGATGTCACAAAAAGTAGAGTGAATGGCACTGATGATGTCTACACATGAAGTGAATGGGTCTGTGAGTTGTAATAGTAGATGAAAACAAGTATAGGAAATGCCAGAATGAGATTTCCATCACTTTATCTTGTAAGCACCCAAAGTAAAACATCTTAGCTAGTATTACCACATTTACACAAAAAAGCTTTCCCCATTTTAAGATACAGCCATGCAAATTATTTCTTTATGTCTCTTTGGCAAACACATGGCTCCAACCCCTATAACAAAATAAGGAATAATCATCTTATTTTTAAAATTTAGGATACAGGTAGGTACCTTCTGTTCTATGATGGCTCTACTGTACTTTACACTGATACAGTAGACAATGTTATGGTTCCTTTTAACCCACCTCACCATAACTTATTGGGTTATACTTTGTCTTTTAGACAAAATATTTACTTGTCCTAACCTTTATAGTGATAGTAAAAATGCATAAACAGGGCTCTGTCACATATCATGCCCAATAATAAATTCATGCCTAAAAACTGCACTTGTTTCTGTGTAATGTAATGACTGGGTCTCATGCATACAATACATAGAGGTGACATAGGCAAGATAAACTCCTGCAGCATGTACATCTGAGGAAGAGCATATAAGTGAGGCAGTATTTATAGGCCTCTGTATTATATACTGCATGCAACGCTAGATATAACATTGTCATAAAGCATTATTATATTTAACTGGAGGACCTACACCATCCAAATTCACCATATTTTTTAGCACAATAGTATCCATTTTGTGATACAAATAGGAAAAAGATTAAGGTAAAATAAAAAGGCCTTAAGGAAGATAAAATAACAGAATCAGCTTTTGCCACAACATTCACTATTCAAGATCCATCAGCATCCAGAGATGTCTTCCATTGTCCTTTAGTCTGCAACTAGATGTTTTCAGACTGATAGCCATCATCATTCAAGCCGCTTCCTCTAATCATCATGGACCCAACCACAGCCTGTGACTGGTGAAAACAACACAGTGAATAGCTCATATCTCTGTCACTCTACTTTCTCTTCCTATCTGCACACACAAAAAAATGTTTGGCTCCATGTTTCTCTCATGCCTCATAATCACGGCCGGTTTTCCCGATGGGAAAACTGTGTGGAGCGCTTTTGGCTGAGAATCCCAGCCGTGTGTATGCTCCTTGCAGTTTTTCAGACGATAAAACTGCCCAAAAACTGCCGAACAACAAAAGAGAACCAGCTCTCTACCAGCCGACTTTTGCCTTGTCTTTTTTGGCAGTTTTCCTATGGGAAAAACTGCAATGGAGCATACACACAGCCGGGATTCCTGATCAAAGCTCCATCGCAGTTTTCCTGTTGGGAAAACCGGCCGTGTGGAGGGAAAAGACTGACCGAGCAAGTTCTCGGCTTTCCCTTCGGGATTTCCGAGAGGAATATTTCCCGTCAGAAATCCCACACGTGTGTAAGGGGCATCACACTCCAATTCTGCTAAACAAGGTCTGAAAAAAGCTTATGCCAGGTCAAATGCAAGTACTTACATTGCTTTCATTTAAAAAATACAATTTCATCATGTATTATTGATTACGGAACTGCAATAATTTGGGTCTTTTATATCTGACAAAAGGTTAGTTTTAAGAACACTCAGCATCAAAATTCAGGAAAAGAAGTGCAGGTCTTTTAAATGTAGTGTTTTCAAGAGCAATCTTAAGAGATATTATGAGAGTGATTGGAATGGTATCCTATATCTGTTTGACTCTTATTACCAGGAATGTAAATTTCTCCATGAAAAATTTGTCTTACTTTCCTTCAGCACACTCCATTGTGCAGAATATTATTCATTCTATATATTGGAAGTTTTTTTTTTCTATACAAGGCATTATAAGATGACAGGCAGTGAAGGAGGCACATAAGCGCTATTGTAACAAAGGTCATTGAGCTTGCTGGTACATCCATCTAAATTGTGTAATAAGCAGGCTTTAGACTAAGCTGCAATATCCAAACATATGAGGGGCCAATCCAACCAATGCTGGTATTTTAGTTCTGGGCCACTGATTACATTGCTTAATGGATTTCTATATTACTTGCAGACTCCTGCAGTCAGGTCTCTGTCGCTAAGGTACGGCCACCTGCCACTGGCATTCTAAGGGGTAGTTATATTCACACTACAGAAATCACAGTCCAGAGCAAGAGAAACACAGGTGAACATTATGTGCTAAACTAAACAGACCTTTACTGATGTCAAAAGAAAATTGTGCTCACTCTTCTGTATTTAGTGGCATTTATGCCTGCTCTGTTGACTTCAAAAAGCTAAATACGGTACATATTTTCACTGCCTGGTACTTTTTATAGTGTTAATGGAACCTCGCAATGTTTTGGCTCTTTTTCTTTTTTCCTTTAGGTGTTCTTCTTGGAGCAAGCAGGATACTGTAGGACAGAAAGTGACCATTACACAGTTCAGAGCTGCTAGAAAAATTTGCAGTTGTTTAGCAACAACTTTATTCTAGATGTATATACCAGCCTATTACAAGTATGTTGACTAGAGCAATGGTCATCAACCCTGTCCTCAGGGCCCACTAACAGACCAGGTTTTATGTATTACCTTGGGGAGTGCAGACTAAAATACTGCAATCACTGAGCAGAAAATGATATCACCTGTGAATTATTTTAGTTATCTTAAAAACCTGGCCTGTTAGTGGGCCCTGAGGACAGGGTTGATGACCACTGGACTAGAAAGCCAATTTGGGAGACCATTTGCCCATTAAACCCCCTTTTTTATGAAGGATCCAGTAATGTCAAAGGTACTCCATTCTTTCCTTAGTTCAGCATACAACATCGGCAACATAGTGGCTAGCGGAATCCACTTTATGGGACTACAGAAGCCTGAACCGGGGCCCCTAAGCTACATTCAGGGTCACACCTGTAAGTGGCATGCTGTGCTGAAGCATTGTAAGCACAGGTCAGCTTCATAGCACCCTTTGATGGTGGGTCTATGGCAACCTGGGCTCAAAGGAAGTGGGTTAAATGACATTGGATGTCTGTCAGGCAAGGTTCCTTCCGCTGGTGACACTGCCTGATATTTGGCGTGCAGTACTGTGGTCCACCACCAGGTGTCTCCTGGCAGTCTGGAACTGCCAGGGGAGCTCTCCCCTGGTGGTGGTATTATGTGATCTTTGGTCCGCAGTACTGGCGTCCACCAGCGGGGGGTTCCTTGCAGTGTGGGGCCGACAGCGGGCACCTCAGGGCAGACAGCGGGCACCTCAGGGCAGACAGCGGGAACCTCAGGGTTGTTGAGCTGGGCAGCAGGCCCCAGCTCGACGACCCGGAGCCTGCTGCCCAACTCGACGACCCGGAGCCTTCTGCCCAACTCGACGACCCGGAGCCTGCTGCCCAGCTCTACAACCCGGAGCTTGCTGCCCAGCTCTACGACCTGGAGCCTGCTGCCCAGCTCTACGACCCGGAGCCTGCTGCTCAGCTCGACGACCCAGAGCCTGCTGCTCAGCTCGACGACCCGGAGCCTGCTGCCCAGCTCGACAACCCTGAGGTGCCCGCTGTCTGTCCTGAGGTGCCCGCTGTCTGCCCTGAGGTGCCCGCTGTCGGTCCCACACTGCCAGGAATCCCCCGCTGGTGGACGCCAGTACTGTGGCCCAAAGATCACATAATACCACCACCAGGAGACACTTGGTGGTGGACCACAATACTGCACGCCAAATAGGCAGTGTCACCAGCGGAAGGAACCTTTCCTGACAATGTCATTCAATCTTGGAATAATGACAACATCTAGTGGCAGAAAGGAATTGCAGCAGGGAACAGTCCTGAGTTGCAGGGCACTGCTTTTATATTTTTACATTACCTGTGTTATGGATTTTCTATAGAAAAAAATAAATACATAGAATTCTGCTTAACTACACATATGCTACCTGGGTTTTATGGCTTTACATGCAGTTCTTAATACTGTTATGACATCATAGTAACACAGGGGTAGAACTCTATTATCCATCTCTCATCTCAATCTACATTCCTCAAACCCAAGAAAGGTTATACTGATCTCAATGTACAATAACACAGGAATTAATTTATCTTAACTCAAGATCTGTAATTTTCCACAACAGAGTTGAATTTGGTGCAATAAAACTAGTTCTTATTTGAGATATTTTGCTAAATAAAGCTCCTCAGTACTGCACAAAGAATGTTAGCTGTAGTGCCTAGTAACTCCAAGATTAACTGGACTAAGATTAATAGTTATAATGAAAAGAAATTGTGATGACCATACCTCACTTAAGATCCTTCCATGAACGTAAACCCATTAAGACATGCCGTTTTCGAGTAATTTACATGATTGTAATTGAGAAACAATTTTGCATGGAGCCTTAGTGTATGTTATAGGATATATATGAGCATAGGTGTGCGCAGCCTATACATTATATATATGGCAGTAGGGCAATGGACAGTTTCAGCAGAACAGTTAATGGTGTCAGTGGGCATGGACTGTTGTCGGTAGTTTCATTTTATTTTATGTTATTATTACTTTTTTTATTATTATTTTTTACAATTTTTTTTACAAAAATGTTTTATCATTTTCTTTTACAATTTTTTAGGATCACCATTGGGGGGCTTTGTGAGATATCAGGGGCCTAAACAGACCCCTGATATCTCACTATTGAGACAGAGAAAGGGGCTAAGGACAGGGATTCCCAAGTCCCTTTCTCTGCAGCCAAGCAGCAGGAGGAAGCTGTGCAGCACGGGGTGATTAGGGTGTGTCTGGGCACACCTGGCACACCCTGTGTGCATGCCTATGTATATGGGAGCACAAATTATTCTCTGCATGTGTGCTCAGTATGGGGATAAAACGGAAAATTTATTTTTAAATACATACCGTAATTTTCCTTTCCTGACCAGCTCCATGGCAGCACAGCTGGGTGAGGCCCACTACGTAACCAGGACTTAACTGTACATTTTTCCCTCACCTCAGCCTCAGGTTTTCCTAACTATTACTACTTAACTGGGCGGGTATGCTGTGCTGCCATGGGACTTGTCAGGAAAGGAAAATTACGGTACGTATTTGAATTGTATTTTTCTGTTTTCCTGATGGCTCCATGTCAGCACAGCTCGGCATTAACTAGCCACACACGGGATGGTCATGTTTGAGAATTTTTTTTAATCTACATTGAAGGCGGAAGTGAGAACACTCCTGCCAAAATCTATGGTAGTTAGAGCCACCGGCTCCACGCAAAAGTGTGCCATGAAGGTATGTTTGGACATCCATATGGCTGCCTTGCAGATCGTTTTCAAGGACACTTGTCCTGTCGCTGCCCAGGAGTTAGAGACACCCCTCGTGGAATGCGCTGTGACCCCCTTCAGGCACAGGCAAACCTTTCGTTTTGTAGCCTAAAGTTATCGCCTTAACTAGCCATGTGGCGATCACTCTGCCAGAAGCTCTCAGGCCCTTCCGAGCACCATTCGGGATGACAAAGAGATTGTCCGACTTTCTAAGTTCAGCTGTTGCGTCCACATAGACTTTCAGTGAAGATCCCACATCGAGAGAATTTGGATTCTGAGAGTTTCCTGCGGGAAACAATGGGAGCGTGATTTCTTGTGCCATATGGAAGGTAGAGGCTACTTTTGGGAAAAATCCCAGCATTGGTCTGAGTAGCGCTCCACCTGGGAAGAAAGAGAGGAAGGGTTCTTTAAACCCCATTTAGGATACCCTTCTGGCTGAAGTTATTGAAACGAGAAAGGAGGTCTTCAATGTGAGATGCCATAGAGAGACAGGAGAAACAAAGGTGTCTTATGAAATTAAATCCAAGATTAGAGGTAAGTCCCACTTCAGGAATCTAGGAGACTTTGGCGGCCTCAGGCGGATGACTGCTCTGAAGAGTTGAATCACCAACCTTTCCGCGGGCCACTGGACACCAGTGAAAGCCAAGATGGCAGACACATGAGTTTTCAAAGTGCTTGTGGAGATGCCTAGTTCCAACCCCGCCTGGAGGAACTCCAGAATGTGACAGACCCTTGGTGAGTCAGGCAAAAAGTAATGTCTGTATGCAAATTCCACAAACTTGTTTCAAGTTCTGCTGTAGGCATTGTTGGTATTGCCTTTCCTCACTTTCCTACGGGTACTCGTGACTCTGGTTGAGCAACCCAGACTGATTAGCCTACGCTTCTCAAGACCCAGGCCGTCAATTTCAGGCTCCATGGGGCCAGGTGGCAGATTGAACCTGCTTCAGCAGGTCTGAAGCTACTGGTAAAGGGTGTGGCTGCATGATGCTCAATGAGCGGAGTAGAGGATACCAAGGTCTCTTTGGCCAGTCTGGAATTAGTGCCAGGACAGATACCCTCTCTTGTCGCAATCTGTGTAAAAAAAGGCAGATCGGAGGGAAGGCATATGCTGTTCTGAAATTCCATTCTGCTGTTAGAGCATCCACCCCTGTTGCTTGCGGGTGATTGGACTTGGCGAAGAACCATGGGAGCTTGGTATTGGTCAGAGAGGCAAATAGGTCCACCTCCAGAAGGAAGGCCCATGCCACCAGGCTCCGAAAGATCTGTAGAGACAGGGCCCACTCATTGTTGTCCACTCTGGACAGGTAGTCTGCTTGAGTGTTTAGATGCCCAGGCACATACACTGCTGTTAGCAACTGTAAATTGGCCTGAGCCCAATCCATGATCGGGGTCACCTCCCTCAGGAGGGCACTGCTGCGAGTGCCCTCTGCCTGTGGATGTAAGCCACTGCCGTCACATTGTCTAGCTTCAAAAGGATGGGTGCTCCCTGGATCTGACTCTTGAAGGCCAAGAGGGCCTGGAAGGCTGCCCTCAACTCCAGTATGTTGGAGACTACATTGGCCGCCTGAAAAGTCCAATGGCCTTGGGCCCCCTGGTTTTTGTATAGATCTCCCCAGCCTGTATCGCTGGCATCCGACTTGACTATCTGCCACCTCGTTGTGAATAAAGAGTGGCACCGAATAAGGTTCTGTTGTCTCAACCACCAGTCCAAGTTGACCCTCATCTGGGCTGTGATCTGGATACTTCGACAAAGATCCCCTGATCTCCATTGATCTAGGAGACCCATTTGGAAGAGGCGCAAATTCCATTGGGCCCACTTGACCATTTAATTGGTTGAGATCATTATACCAAGAAGTCATATGCAGTCTATTGTTGGCAGGAATGCTTACTTTAGAGCTTCCGACATCAATTTTAGTATACCGGACATCTTGTCCCTAGGCAACATCACTGATGCCATTTGGGTATCTATTTTTGCACCTAGGTACACCAGGGATAGAGTCGGCACAAGGTGACTCTTTTCTTGATTGATTAGCCATCCAAAACTCTCCAATGTCAACAAGGTTGTTTCCCGGTGTGTTAGGAGCATGTCCCCGTCTTGGCTTAGAAGTAAAATGTTGTCCAAGTAGTGGTGTATACAGATTCCCTGCAATTTTAGGTGTGCCACCAGAGCCACCAGGATCTTTGTGAATACTCTGGGGGATGTGGTCAGCCTGAAGGGTAGGCACACAAATTGATAAGGAAATTGTCCAATTGCGAACCGAAGAAACCTCTGGTAGTACAGGGCCACAGGCACGTGGAAATACGCATCCCTGAGATCCACCGATAGCAGCCAGTCTCCTGATTGAATGACTTTCAGGAATGTCTGGAGCGACTGCATCCTGAATCGATCTTTCTTGATGGACCTGTTGAGGTCCCTGAGATCTATCACTGGTCTCCAAGCCCCCGACTTTTTTTGAACCAAGAACAGAGGCGAGAAGACTCAAAAAACAGAGGTGAAAAAACACTCCGTTGAGGAACTGCGACTATCGCTTCCTGTTGCAGGAGGGTCTTATGTAATTCCAAATGTTATCCTGTTTTTCCTTCTCTGGAGGCATCTTCATTGAGACAAAGGCTCTGCAGGGTTGACTGAGTAATCTCCAGCTGTGCCCATACCTGATGGTCGATATCACCCATGGCTCCCTTATGCTTTCTGCCCACACTTGATGGAACCCGAACAGTCTGGCTCCCACCCGGCAACTGTGAGCTGGTGGGTAGTCAAAAAAACTTCCAGGGTGCTGCATCGCGGAAGAGGTTGGTCTTCCAAATTTGCGGTTTGTCGCTTAGTTTGGCTACTGTGCGCGAAACTCCCTTCCTGGCTTGTAGGCCCTGGCGTCTCTGCCTCTAGGTTTTGCCTTGTTTCTGAAGGTTGTGTTTTTCCTATGAAGCAACCTGCGGGATAAATCCAAATTTCCCCCCAGTTGCCTTAGCGATGGCTGTGTCTAGTTTATTCCCAAAACAGGGAGTGACCCTCGAAAGGTATTCTGCACCATCCCTGCATGGACGCTGGGTCAGCCACCCAGGGCCTGAGCCACAGGGCTCTTCTGGCAGTTACTGTGTTAAGCATTACTCTCGCTAGAGTCTTGATCAGATCGATGGATGCTTCAGCCATAAACAAAGCTGTTAGCTTCAGATTTACTAACGAGGCTAGGACCTCAGCTTTACCCAGGTCATTCTCCACCGCCCCTTTGGCTTTTTACATCCAGACCTCCATGACCTTAGAGATGGTGGCTAAGCCATCGACGGTCTACATGCTCCCCCAGCCAATGTGTAGATCTTTTTAAGATCTACATCTACCCTCCTATCCAGTATGTTTTTGAAGGATACTGCGTCATCCAGTGGTAGGGTAACATGTCTGGCGAGACGCATGTGTGCCGCGTCCACTACCGGAGGCTCCTCCAGAACCTTCTCCTTCTCTGTCTTAAATAGATACAGCTTTGTGAACCGATTCTTGAACATCATTTTCTTATCTAAGTTCTTCCACTCATCAAAGATTATATCCTGGATCTCTTCCATGAAGGGAAAATTCACTGCCTCCCGTTATATGTTAGCAAACAACTTCTTTTGCTTCTGCTGCATCTTCCCACAGCAAGGTCTGCCTAATTTCCTTCACAAAAGGTTGTACTAAGGCAAAGTCAAAACCATCATACTGGGTATCCTCCTCTTCAGCAGAGGAGGCCAACTGAGCTTGAGTCTCTGGGTCACCCTGAGCGACTGGAAGTCTTTAAGGTGACAGGGGGCGAGAAGTAGAGGGAACTGGGGCAGTTGACACCTGCGTCTGCTTGCAAACGACTTTAGTGTATCCTCAATAGCCTTCTTCATTAAGGATACTAGCTCCGTGTTATCAGATTCTTGGCCCTTCGTCGCCTTCTTGAAGCAATCCACACAAGCCGTCTTCTCGGCCATCGCCTTTTTAGGGCAAGCCCAGTAACCTCCTGGCCTGGGCCGATCATTATGCAAATACCGGCGATGACGCAACAGAGAACGGCGATGCCTTGAGGGAGAGTGGGAACAAGAAGTTTCTCTTCTTCTGTGAGAGTGTCGATCTTCCTGTGAGGATGAACCTCTCCTATTCCTTCCTGAGCTTCCATACTCTGATCTCTGAGAAGAGCCATGACCGTGACCTAAGGAGCTGGAGCAGCACAGATAGGCGTGAGGAACTAGTCTGCTAGACAGCAAATCCTAAGGATGCATGTGATCATCGGTATCGCCCCTACCTTCTTTGCAAGCGCTGATCTTTAGGGGGGGTAGGCATTTTGGTTCTGCTGAAAAAGATATAAGACATGTTATGTCTTGCCTACATTTTATAGCAGGTAATATGTAGGAGTGAATCCTGGGTAGAAGCGCTTTAAAAATTGGCTTCCCTAAGGCCGACTCCACCCCCTCCTCCCCCGATTGGCCGGGCAACTATGCACATGCTCAGAGTAGCTACATTGTGGGAATTCGTAAAAGGCAGAGAGCGAGAGCGGCTCGCCCCTAACAGGCACAGTAAAACGTGGCTTTAAGAGCAGAGACATAGAATGCCGCCCAGCTCCCTCAAGCTGACTGTTTAAGGCAGCATGTAGCAAACCCAAGCATCAGCAGTGGGGTTCCCTGACAAAGTTGCCATTGGCAGCTTAGGATGCAGGGGCTGCGTCCAGCAGCAGAAAAATCCGGATGGACAGCCAGCAGTTTATACCAGCAACCTGACCTAGGAGGAAGAAATTGGAACACTGAGGCTGGAGTGAGTGAAAAATGTATAGTTAAGTCCTGATTATGTAGGGGGTGGGTGGGGCCTCACCCAGCTGTGCTCACATGAAGCCGTCAGGAAAGTTCTCTATCATATAGTCATTTATAAGTCGTTTATGAGTGGGAGGTTATGGAACACCCAGCTTAAAGTCCAGATTTGGCGCCCATCTGATTTCTCTTTTTGGATCGCTCAAAGAAGCTTTAAGGTGAAGAAGATTTTCATGTGATGACAATGCAAAAAGCAGTGGTATAGTGGCTATGCACTCGACCAAAAACATTTTTTGCTGATGGCCGACTCCATTAAAAAGTTGGTACGATGCTGGGAAAAATGCATCACAAAGGAAGGTCACTATGTAGAAAAGTGATGCCATTTGTTTTTGAAATTCCACACTTAAAAAAGTGTGGAAACTTTTTGAAGACCCCACTTACTGTATGTATGTTACAGTGTATGTTATAGGATATAACATACTTAGTGTATGGTATATGATAGTGTATGTTTGTGGGCTTTTTCCACTTTCATGCCTTGTACACACGATTGGTTTTTCCGGTGGTAAAAAGTCCACCGGGAAAACCAAGGGGAAAACCGAGAACCTGCTGAGTAGCTTTTTCCCCCCTACACACGGTCGGTTTTCCTGGCAGTAAAACTGACATGAGAGCTTTGGTCGGGAAACCTGGCCTTGTGTATAATCCACCGCAGGCTTTCCCTATAGAAAAACTGCTGGCTCAAAAACTGTCATGGCAGTTTTCCAGATGGGAAAACTGGTCGTGTGTACGAGGCATCAGAGTTCCTGTGACTCTAAAGCTACTAATTTCAGTATTATTTAACTTAATATAATTCGAGGTCGAGTTGCAATCAGCGAAGTTCAAACTTCTTTTCTTTTTTTTTCTTTTTTTTCGATAGCTCTAGTTTTACTACCCATGAGGTGTGTCAGACCTCTGCACAGAGATCACTGCTTTCACACAGAGAATAAGAGCTGCCAAAGAGCAGGCTTTTTTTTACTCAGGCTGTGGCTGCTTTAAAAAAAAAAAAAAAAAAACTGTACGACACATTTTGCTTTGATGCACCTGCAATGTTTTTAGCTGATTTAAAGTGAAAGTTCATTTGATCTTAAATATTGTATTATATAAATAACAGCTGTATCTGGCAATTTATTTAAATCAAATATGTAAGACAAAGTAACTAAAGTAACCTAAGGTTTTATGGTATGTGAGTCACAAGTTTCATGCCATTAGTAATTAACAAGAAAAAAAAGAAAACGCCCTCGGACTATATTGGATGTGAGTCATGGCATATCTATATTTGCATAAATTTATTAAGATTATAGGCTCTGCTGAATATTCATACGCATCATTAGGTAGCACCTATTTTATCTATTAAAATGATTTGGCATACTGTATTTTCTATTATTATAAATGTAATTAAACATTTTGTTTGTTCTTGTAAAATTATTGAAAACCAAACACTTCTTGTAATTGGTCATTATTAATTTATGGTGTACAGCTTATAAACGCAGGAAGAAATTAAAATGTAGAGTTTATGTTTAGTAAAGGAGTGGAAAGAATCACAATCATTTAAAAATGCAATATCTCAAGGAAACCAGTCTGATTTCAGATTATATCAGTGAAAAGACAAGCAATTTGCATCACAGCTTCTCTAATGCCGCGTACACACGGTCGTTTTTTGCGATGAAAAAAAAACAACGTTTTTTTGTGAAGTAAAAAACGACGTTTTTGAAACGTCACTTTCAAAGACGATGTTGCATACACACCATCGTTTTTTTCACAAAAAACGAGGTTACGTTCACCACATTTTTCCATTGAAGCTCGCTTCATAACTAGCTTCTGGGCATGCGCGGGTTGAAAAACGTTGTTTTAAACGACGTTTTTGCTACACACGGTGACTTTTTGTGAAACAAAAAACGACGTTTTGAAAAACGACACAAAAAATTCAAGCATGTTGGAATTTTTTTTTGGTCGTTTTTTTTTAAGACAAAAAACGACGTTTTGCCCACACACGATCAATTTAAATGACGTTTTAAAAAACGACGTTTTTTTTCATCGCAAAAAACGACCGTGTGTACGCGGCATAACAATTGGTGAATAATGTATTATACCATTGGTTGTAATGCTTAGACTGCTAGGTGTTCATTATTATGCCTATTTTGCTAGAACAAATTCTTTGCGGTCTTCCTAGCTTTTCCCAGACATGCAACATATTCTCTGGAGTTTGCTGGTTCTCAAGCCTTTATTCTAACTGGTGTCTAATGTTTTTGTGCTCATGTTCTTTCTGGTTTGCCTTTATTTTTCCCATAGTAATTTGTATGCCAATGCTGTCCCTGGCATCTACAGATTATTGTGTCTTTATTCTATCTGAAGTCTAGTTTTTTTTTTTTTTTTTTTTGTGTGCCCATATTCTTTTTTCAGTCTGTTGGTTTATAAAGAACATTTTTCTGTGTATATATACATAAACAGTAGTGTTGCTCAAGAATATTCGCATTGCGAATATTCGTTACGAATATTGCATATTTGAGTATTCGCGAATAACTCGAATATCGCCGTGAATATTCGCTATTTTTTTTAATTTATTTTTAAAACAGATCACATCCTAGTAATCTCCATCGACGTCTAAAAGCATTGCTGGTATGATTAGAGACCCTGGGCCGAGTAGCTGAGGCGATCCTTTTTATGTTGCCGAATATTCGCAATGCGAATATTCGTATTACGAATATTCGTGAATACGTCTCTGTGTTTTGTGTATATAAAATTTTTTTTTAGCTTTAGTTTAGTCATATACGTTTGTGTAAGTAGAGTTAGTGTTTAGTGCATATTAGTTTAGTAATCCAGGAAATGATCTCCGTTTTTGCGTGTTGTTCGCGCGAATGTGAATGCGCGGACGAGAATTTCGCAATCAATTTCGCATTAGCGAAATTTCGCAAAATTTTTTTTTTTTGATAAAATATCACGAATATTCGATATTAACCACTTAAGACCCGGACACATACGCTGCTAAATGACCCAAGGTGTTTTTACAATTCGGCGCTGCGTCGCTTTAACAGACAATTGCGCGGTCGTGCGACGTGGCTCCCAAACAAAATTTGCGTCCTTTTCTTCCCACAAATTTATTTCGGTGGTATTTGATCGCCTCTGCGATTTTTATTTTTTGCGCTATAAACTAAAATAGAGCGACAATTTTGAAAAAAATCACTATTTTTTTACTTTTTGTTATAAAAAAAATCAAATAAACTAAATTTTAGTAAAATATTTAGGCCAAAATTAATTCAGCCACATGTCTTTAGTAAAAAAAAAAAATCGCAATAAAAAAAATAGCTACCTAGCGGGAACAGCGACACTAAAACAGCGATCAGAAAAATGATCGCTTAGTGATGCTGGCAATAGGGAGTGAAAGGGTTAACTAGGGCAGTGATCAGGGGGTTAAAACTTTATTAGGGGGGGGTGGGGGGGCTATCCTGGACCTAACACTAACTGACTTTTACACTGCCTGTCACACTGACACTAAATGCAGTGATTAGATCACTGCATTCAGTGACACTGTGACAGGGGGGTGGGGGGGGGGCGATCACAAGGGGTTAATGTGCCTATGTGTGTGTGTGTCAGTGTTGTGTTGGTGCACACTTACTGTGGATGTCTTCTCTCATCAGCAGCGGTGGGAAACACCGTTGCGATGAGAGGTGACATCATTTCCTCCTTCCTGTGTAAACACAGGAGGAGGAACTGACACGAAGGGGGAGCGCTCCCATTGGCTGGGAGCGATCGCGGGGGGGGGGGCGGAAAACACGGACATCCGCCTGCTCGTCGGCGATCTCTCCCAGAGCCAGGGGGACCGCCGCACGCCGCGGAGGGGGTCCCGATGGGACCCCCGAACCGCACGAAGGCGAGGACGTAAATTTACGCCCTTGTGCCTGTACGAGCCATGTTGTGGCTGTAAATGTGCGTGCGGGGGTCCTTAAGTGGTTAACGAATATTTCACGAATATTCTTCTATATATTCGTTAAATATCGCAAAATCGAATATGGCATATTCCCCTCAACACTAATAAACAGCCCCTTGATCACTGTTTTATCAACAAATTAGGAGTTGACAACTTCTAGCATATTAATGAGGTAGACTAAGATAAGCAACTTGATGGGTAACAAAGGGGAAAGGCAGTAGTTCAAGCCAAAGTCAAGATCAAGACTGGGTTGTTAGATGTTTAAAGCCTCGTACACACGATCAGATTATCAAACACATTTTCGTCCGTTTTTTGTCGCATGCTACTCATGTCGAAGTGAAGAGGTTATTGACATGCGAGAGAATTCAACTTCAGAAGTGATGGCATATTTTGTATTGTTTTACATGTATTTTATTTTCGTTTCTGAGAATGTGTTTTTCAGATTAAAATTGTATTAATTAAATAAAAATTGGATGTGTTAACATACGGTAAAACATCTTTAACCTGCACATACAGTTTCTGTCATACGAAAATTCGTAATCGGCTGTCGAATGCACCATACTAATGATCCAAAAATCAGCAGATCGCTCGTCAGATGAAATTTTACTTCAGATTTTCGTACCATGTGCCTTAAGAGTGAAGCCCAGAGATCAGGTCAGGACAAAATAATATATACATAGGACAAGGAACACACTTGGCACACAACTTTGAATCCAGAAAGCGGTGTATTATATGGGTATGCTTTTGTGCTTGTATAAGCTTCCAGAGTGTGCCACATTATGGGGTTGATTTACTTAAACTGGAGAGTGCAAATTGTGGTTAGGCTGTGCATGGTAGCCAATCAGCTTCTAACTTCAGTTTGTTCATTTAAGCTTTAACAAAAAACCTGAAGCTGATTGGATTCTTTGCAGAGCTGCACCAGATTTTGCACTCTCCAGTTTTAGTAAATCAACCCCTTTGTGTTCACTAGTATTTGGTTGCCCCTAGGACCTATTAGTGAATGCCTAGAATTACCCTGGAAATTATCTGGTGCCAAAACTTGGTGTGTGCACATATTAGAACACACAAGGGGAACAAACACTGGATTAGGATGCTGAAACATAAAAAGAAAAACAAGAAGCGACCAACTGATGTCAGACCAAATACACAGGGGGAAAATTGAATACAATAACGCCAGACAGACATAGGGCCGCAGAGAACACAGGCAACTGAAGAACAAGTTAAAGCCAGATAAGAGAAATGAAAAAGCCAAGAAAAAATAAAAAAAATAACTAAAATCCCAAGCAGAGTAGGAGTCCTTATGTACCCTCAGGAATTGATCAAGAAATCTAGCCATATCAACAGATGTACTGTATATGCTTGCTAGTCATGTAGGTACAACACAAAAGAGCTAGCAAGTATATAAATCTGATGATCTGGCTAGATTTTTAAATACTTGGGGCCAGATTCTCAGAGGTGCTACGACGGAGTATCTGAGATACCCCGTTGTATCGCTGTTTTTTTTGGCTCGTATCTATGCGAGTGATTCTTAGCATCACTTTGGCATAGATACGCTTGAACGTCCGACAAGTGTAATACCATTACACTTGCGGATCGTAGTTGTAATGACAACTCCGGCCACTAGGTGGCCTTTACGTTGTTTTCTCATTTGCCTATGCAAATGAGGCTACTACGCCGATTCCCGATCGCTTTTACGCCGCACCGTCGTCACGTACGTCGTTTTCGTTTGCGTAAGGTTACCCCTGCTTCTATGAGGAGTAACCTTACGAAGTACCGTCGGATGCCATGTTAAGTATGGCGTCGGGTCAGCGTCGGCTTTTTCCGTCGCTTACATCGTTTTACTAACTCGTTCGCGAATAGGGCATTACGTAGTGACGATCACGTGGTTTTGACATCGGTTTTAACGACGCTTTCCGACGTGAGCTGGAGCATGCGCACTGGGCTTTTTCCCCCGGCCAGCGCATGTGCAGTTCGTTCAAAGCGGGGGCGGGCTTCATTTAAATAGAAGCCGCCCCCTTTGAATTACGCGGGCTTACGCAGGGCCATTTTCGCTACGCCAACGCAAACTACGGAGCAAATGCTTAGAGAATACGGCACTTGCTCTAGTACGATGCGGCGGCGTAGTGTAAATGCGTTACGATACGCCGGCGAATTTGTATGAGAATCTGGCCCTTGGTGTCAAGTGTTGTTGGACATATTGACATAATGTGTGAAGATGTAAAGTATATATTGATAAAAAGTAGCAATTTGCGCATAAGCTGTCATCATGGACATGGAGCAATATATGATCATCATTGGACTATAATTGTGCTAGATGTATTTTTGTCTCAAAGTGCATCCCCATACATCACTAATGCAAACACTGTTAAGTTGGCAGATTTGAAGAAGAGTTTATTGATTTTGGCTAATCCAGTCCCAATACCAGTAGCAAGTTCCAGCTGATTTTATGTTGTATATTTTAGTTACTGCTGTACATTTCTAATTTGTACATTAGCAGTACCTATAGGGTTTTGGTCTTTGTGGCTGCCAGTGACATAACAACAGAAGCTATTTGCAGTTCACCAACCCTGTTTGATAAAATAGTTAAGATTCTGCTATACCGTTCAAAGATATTAGATTTGTACTATATCAATAAACAGTATCAGAACTGATGTGTTGTTGGAAATACAGCGCCTTTGAGAATTTAAGATGATATAGGCTCTCCCTCTAGGGTATCCAGTCTGCAAAACTTTGTCTTCCTGTATTGTCATGTTACTTGTAATAGTGTTCATATTCAAGATAATGTATGATCCAGTAAAGGTCACCATTATAAGTGCACGTTGGGTGAAATGTCAACTAGTAATAGATCACTTTATAAAGTGATCTATTGGTAGCTTTTATATAAACGTTTTCCTTGTCAGCTACCAATTGATTAGTATTACAACAAGTCATCTATCAATTCAAGGCTCCAAGGGAGAGTGGAATTACTTTGGTCTTGACAGGTCTATCCATTCAAAAGGGCAAGGCTATCAGAGGAAATTCTTGTGATGTCATGGAGTTGCCCTGTTTTCAAAGCAATATGAATAAACACTGGTCAAACAGTCTGCAGATGAAGTAATGTAACAAAACAATAGGTACTATGTATATGTATGGGAAGGGGGTTATTAAGCTACTCGGATATTCCTAAAGCCATTTCAAGTAGGCCACTATAATATTTACAGGTATTGGCAGTTCAGGAACCTTTCCATTTGTTGGATGCAGAGTAGTTGCAATACCAGCACTTAATGTTTAAAAAGGTAAAGCAAAGTTATTCATTAAATACTGTATATTTCTCTAGTAATCTCTGAAATGTCGGTATTAATGCCCAATTCCACTTTTTTATACAAAGTTGTATTCAACCTGGAAGAGGAACAGCAGGAAGATGTGTGAGCAGAAAGTCTGTTGGGGACACTGGCAGAAAGGAGGTAAGTATTTTGAAAAAGTTTTAACATATATTGTCCACGTGCTTTTTTTTCCTTTAAAATGTATTTTCTGATTAAGGGTAAGTATTTATACCCATTTAATTTCAACCACATTAAAAACACTTACTGGAAGACATATGCATATTTCTATGTTTATGTGTAAATATTTTTGCCCATGAATTTATGTATCTAGTGACAGATGTAGCTCCAACTGAAAATACACCCACATTACAAATTGTTTATATCTACTGCACATGCACAAATTAGACTTAGATAATATATATATATGTATATATATATATATATATATATATATATATATATATATATATATACATATTTTAAGATATATTTATAGACACACAGGTTTCAAGCCAGGAATGGCAATGAAATCCCAAAGCTTTTCTTAAAAAAATAAAATAAAAACGATAAGTGAGCAGAGTAATGAGCAGTTTGGAGAGAGGTGACACAATGCTGTCTACAACTGTGGGATATGTAATGAAAATAAAGTGTCTTCACGTACATGTAATCTTCAGCTTGTCACACTATCTGCGGGATTTATCCCCTGCGGGGGTTTATTAAGTGGGAGGAATTATGGCTTCACTGGGGACATCTGACAGCTGATACAAGGGAGTCGAAAAAAAAGGCAAATTCTGTAAGGCATTTTTGTTAATGGTGAATGCTCTTAATGCAGATCCTCTCCAGAGCAGATGTAGTAATAATAATTACTTACAAATGATACACAGTGGCATATGTATAATAAAGAAGAAGAAACAAGGATGGAATAGAACAGCTTTTGATATTATTCTCTTGTTTTTCATTGAACTGCAGCTACAATGGGACATCATATATGGGAACTATAATTGAAAAACTACATATGGGCAAATGCGGTTTACAGACGCTATTATTTTGGAAAATTTATGATTTCAAGATGTTTTTCCCTAAATAATAAGACATGCTCAAAACAAATCTGATCATCAAAAGTTAGTAGGAATTGCATACACAGTACTGTTAAATGGTAAGTGGCTAAGTCCGTTTCTTATACAACCACTTAGCAGCAAGCGTATAGTTCACTTCCGGGATCCTTGTGTCCCAAAATACATGAGACAAATAATGCCTTAAGGCAAATGTATATATTTTTTTACAGCATGGCAATCTGCATTAATGTGCTGTCTCTTAGCCTGGTGCCACAAGAACAATGTTACGGCTGCCATATAGTGACTTTGTGATTCCTGCCATCAGTTTCCAGAATAAAAGTTTTGTTGATGGGCTTTTGTTCACATCAGATGGTTTTTGCACTCCAATGCAAGTCTATGGCAATGCAAAACACATTTTTTGTAGGACAACTGCAGGTCAAATGCACCTGGCAATGAATTGTAAAGGATAGCAGAAGGGTCAGAAATTGATGTCATACTGATGCCATTGACCCAAACCCAAAACACAGGCCCTAAAATAAACACTATCACTTTTTTTTTTGTAAAACGCAACAAGCCATTTACAAAGTTAACATGCAATGCACAATTCTATGCATTGGTTAACTTAAGCCAGCAGGTTTGCAATTTTTTTTTTCACATCCTTTTCCACCTTTACCGTACACATACCCCATCCTACATTCAGCAGCCACACTTGAATTTGTTTAGGTTCATTCTAGCACATCACTGTTTGCACATACATCCAGGTCAATTTTTCACACTCTGCCCACTGTACATGTTACTCTCACACTTACACATAATACTTACCAATTCCTATTCAATCACATCATACATTCATGCATTCTATTCACACTTTCCCATTTTACTCCCTTTCATTAATTTAAGCTCACACAATCACTTCCACTGTCTCCACCTTATCCTTTCATATGTCCTATTTTCTCATGTCACTCCCTTTTTCCTTATCCCTCTTCATTTCACCCTTTGCACTTTCTTTTTGTTCATTTCACCTGTTGACCGTCTATTGAAATATCTTTTGGATACAACTAGCTTCATGATGGTACATATCTTTTTAGGGTTGTTTTGTCCTCGTTTGGGCGATGTTCCTCCGTTCCATCTGGCCCGGCTTCCCCTTCATCTCGCCCTGCCTTGTCCGCCCATTTCCCCTAGCTCATGTTGGGGTCCTGGTTTGCGACCTCTCGTAGTCCTGGGGGTGGTGCATGCATTCCACAGCTTGGTCTATTTGTCACATCTTGACCTTCCCTGTCTCCTGTGTGTGTCTTGAGAGATGCCTGCTACTGGCGGTGGGGTCTATGGCGGGCCTTTGGTTCCAATTCTCGACACTCATCTTGGGAACTATATGCATTTGGAATAATGTTTCTAACAATGACTGTATACCAATAGAATCATACATGCATTTTTGCTTGTTATTTGTTCTTAGATACGTTTGAATCATCTGTTCATTTACATGTATTATTCTTTTATAGAGTCTATGCTTGCTTAACACTTTCCCCCTGAAGAGACCCATACCATCACAAGGGTCGAAACGCGTGGGGGTTTGGGCATAAGGCAATCACGATACTGTTATATGAAATCATATTAATTGATTATTTGCTCTCTACAATATTACTGCTAACATCTTTCAAGGAATACAATAAAAAAAAAATTCTTACAGCAATTATATTTTTCTTTAGGACCCATTCAGACTGTGTGTTGCATTAACTAACTTCATTATTGTGCATGGCTCATTAAGGCAGGCTGCTTTGAAACACACTGCATTAAAGCAGCATATTCATTTTGAATAGACTAGCAACGAACCTTAACTCACTAAAAAATTTAACTGACCCTTTTTTTTTCAATGCACAGCACCACAACGCACAGATGCTTTACATCTGTGCGCCATGCTGGGTTGAAATATACAATATGCAATAATGTTTGAGAAAAAGTGGTTTAACATTCCCACTTTAATTAAATATTATGGATTAAGCGTTTTAGCTGTAGAGGAAATAGGTATGTTTTCCTTTTCCTTTGGATGCACTTGGAGAAACTTCACACTGGTAATCTTGTTTCCACATTGATTTAGGACAGAATTGGCATACACATTGGAGAAATAAGCAATATTATTTGAATTCCCCAAACCACCCAGTTGATTTCTTCTGCTGATGCTAATACTTGTTCCATTCATATGGTTGCTATAGATCTTTATTTATGTTAGCTTAATTGATTGGAATTTTTCAATTACGTGTAGAAAATTGGAATTTGGTCTTTCAGCTTGACATTGGCTAGTTTGAAAATCCTTTTATTTTTAGTTCTCCCTAAAAAAGCTAAGAAAATGGAAAATAGTATCAAATACTTACCGTAATTTTCTTTCTTGACACCAGCTGCCTTGTATGCTCTTTGTAAAAGTATCACAATCCACCCAGCCAAGGTACTCGAGGAGGCTTCCTTCCCTCTTGTTCTTGACACTAGGCAGGGTGAATAGCCTGTTGGATGTTTGAAATTAAGCTGTGGCAGAGAGGTAGTGTTTTAAGGTCCTTGATATCCAGCGCAAGTAAGGTTCCTGATTGTGCTTCTAGGAAATTAGGTAAGGCACAGGTTTCTGAGAGATGAAAGGATGTGGCAACCTTGGGAACAAATTGGACCACCATGCAGAGTTCCATTCTGTCTGGAAAAGGGTAATATGGTCCTCTAATGGCCCCGGGGCTTGCAACTCTGATATGCTCCTTCCTGAGGTAAGGTAAGGAAAACTGCTTTGAAGATAATGTGAAGGTAATGTTCCACAGTGAGCACTGTTCCATAAGAGCAAAGGGTTGTTTAAAAAGAAAATGTAAAAGCACCAACAGATTAGGGGGAAATCGTCCTCCTAGGGGACAGAGTTTAAACACTACCTTGAGAAACTGGATTATCAGATGGTGCTCTGCCCATTTGATTTTAGTCATTACCGAGTAATTTTAGTCATTTTAAGGTGCTACTTCCACCTTAAAAGAACTCAGGACCAAACAAAGGTCCAATCTAAACTGAGGAAAATCTAGGACCTGGGATGCAGAAGGAGTGGTAGGAGAAAAGTCCTTTACTGATGGAAACGTAACATATTTGTCCCATATCCATAATTAGACCCTTAATGTTGAAAGGCTGCCTAAAAATTCAGTAGAGATTAATAATTCAGTAGTAGTGATTACATTTGACGAGCACCCTGGGCTCTCCAGTCTCCCCCTCTCAACATCCATGCATGAAGACAAAGTTTGCATGGATTTGGTCGACCTGCTACAGTAGGTTTGGAAGGTCTGATAGGGTAATCAGAGCTTAAACTCTGAGATGAAGAGCTATAAGAAACCAGGACCTGTGTGAAATCTTTTTGGCTAATAGTCTCAATAGGAATCTCAATATCAGGGCTGTCAGAGAGAGAGAGAATATGTCAGGTTGCAATTCCATTGTGAAGAGAGATCATCTATTCCCTCTTCTCTGGGGTGGGTAAAACAAGACAGAAACTTAGGCAGTTTGAGGTTGCTGGAGGACATGAACAGATCTATCTGGGGCTTGCCCCAAGTATGCGTCAGCGGAGGCAGGAAAGGGGAGACATTGGCCATGTTGAAGAGGGCTCTCAGGTACACTAACTACTGGGTTGTGTGCAGCTGTTTTTTTCGCAGAATTTATTAATCAGCCAAAATAGACTGCATCACCTTAAGGAAGAGTTGCTTGTGCTTGAGTAACTGATGTTTGCTGAAAGCCATAAGGAGCATGTTGTCTAAATAATTATGGACCCAGAGTTTCCTCTCCCTGAGGGGAGCCAAGGCCTGCCACGAGGATCTTGGTGAAAGACCTTGGAGAGGTAGGCTGAACGGGAACTGCAGTTGGACCCAGCCAACTGCAAACCTGAAGTACTTCTGAAAAGATGGTAGGATCAACAACCTGCAGATGCACTGAGAGTATCCAGTCTCCTGTTTGTACCACTTGTACAATGGTCTGCAGCACCTCTATTTTGAATCTCTCTAGAAAAATAAACAAATTCAGCCCCTTTAAGTCTATGACCAGGTGCCAACTGCCATTCTTTTTTTGAACTAGGAAGAAAGTAGAGTAAAACCCAGAAAACCTTTCCAAGAATCGCGCTAGAACAATGGCCACCTGGACTAGTAAAATTCTGATATAGAATGTTTCCCTTCTATGGGGAATCCAGAATTCTGGAGGGCGTGATGTGACTTCTTGGAGGACAATGTACAAACATTCAAAAGTGGCCATACATAATTGTGGACAACACCCACTTGTCCTTTCAGTGTCTTGCCAAGACTTCCACAAAGCGGGACAACTTGGACCCTACTGAGAGAGCCTGGTTGCTCTGATTATTAAAAAGAGTGTGTAGATTATTGTGGCACGTCCAAAGTCTTCTGCCTCCTGGACCTTGAAAAAGTTTCCTGGGTGCCTCTCTAACGTTTCCTCATGTATCTCCCTTGGTGAAAAGCCCTGGAATCTCTAGACCCTTGCTTCTGGAATCTACTCTGGAAACGTTTTGTGCTCTTCGTCCTTATATCCTGAGACAGAAGCCCCAATTTGCCTCTTGTTACTGTAGAGATTGCTGTCTCTAGTTTGTTACCAAAGAGAGATCTGCAAACAGATAGATTTTTCTGAGATCCAGATTGATCCACCTATCTATGACATCCTTAAATGTGGCTGAATCTTGAATCCATGGGGAGAGTGAAATTATTTGCTAGTCTAACAATTTCTGCATCCAATACAGGTCGAGTGTCCAAGGCGACTCTGTCCCTCATGAGAGAAAAACTCTCCTCTGTTTTCTGCCCTTTTCTCAGAGAAAGGGCAATAAATTTCTTCCATAAATGGCGTGATTTTAGCCGTAGTAGTGCAATTGTAAAGGGGACATAACACCAAGCTTGTCCTAAAATTGTATGTTAGTGCAAATAAAAAAAGTATCACGGACAGTACTCAATTTTCTCTTCCATAAATGGAAAACATAATTGTTTTTTTATGTAGAAAGGGAAAACAACTCAGTTTTTTTAGGCAGCTCCTCCCCCTTCTCCCATCCAAACTGCTGCAATATATAGTGGCACAAGGGTAAAGCTGAACCCCAACTGGTCAGAGTCCTCATCTCCTGATGAGAAGTTATCCTTTTAAAGGACCTTCATTAAGGGCCTGGCTGATCCTCTTGAGGTTCACTGCCAGCCACATGTGGGAGAGCTGGTCTGGGGAGAGCTGAAGGCAATTCCGCAGTTGAATCTTTGCCAATCTATTTGAGAAGGGATGCCACTTTCTAGCCCTCTTGTTCTCAATTGGGATTTTGGACAGACAGCCCCTGCAGACTAGTTTGTCAGGGATACTGGGCTCCTCACATACCCAGCAATCATTTGAACCCAGATGGTGGAAACACTCTGGAGAATAGTAGAGAACAAGGAGAACAAGTGATGTCTCTTCCAGAACTTTTTCCTTTGAATGATAGTTGTGTCCAGAGTGATGCCTAGAGAATTCAGAAATAGGGCTGTCAATCTCAACATGAGCATGACACCTTGATGACCTTTTTGATCTCCTATGGCATGGGCAGGCAGGGTTTCAAGCAGAACAAAAATGCCAGTCAGATGCACTTTGGAGAAGAGGACGAGTGGTATCTTTTTCTGGACTTCTTCCATGAATGAGAGTGGAATTTGGAGTGATGCCTTAATGATTCAGAAGTAGGGCTGTCAATGTTAGCATGGGCATGATGCCTTGGTGACCTTTTAAATGTGTGCAGGCAGAGCAGCAAGCAAAATAAAAGCACCTGTCAGAAGCAGTCTAAATCTGTCACTTACCTGAACTGTAGGTCCCATACCTATTGTGAAAACGAAGGACTTGCAATGATGGTGACAGGGTCATTGCTACCCAGGTTCAAGACAGTCAGCTAAGAGACAAAGAAAGTGATCAGAGATAGGAATCAACACTGACAGGTAAGCCACAGAAACTCTGAGAGCACACATAGCTGTAGGAACAGAGAGCACCATCAGGAGGGAAAAAAACTTTCAGAAAAAGCTGGCTTCTTGACAGGAACACCTGAAACTGTACACCCAATACTTAAAAACACCTGTAGGGCAGAGGGACTGCCCCCACAGATGCTGCTCTAGTAATTTTAAAGAAAGTGCAACTGTTCCCACAGTAAAGTTGGTGGCCGAAACTCCCAACTGCTAGCGAGCATGTGCAACCATGGGAGCCAATGAAGTCAGCACTTCCCCCTTGCCAGCTGGAAATACCAGCTGGATGTGCCCTGCACATCCTAAGTCATACTTCATATTCCCATCACACACATTCCTGGGTGAGCTCACTAATTTGGGTGCTGCAGCAACAACCAGCTGGATACTGGTTCAAGACACAATGAAGATATTTGCCAGCACACCATAGAATGACATGAATAGCGTCCAAACGGATAATTTATTGCATGATCACAACACAAGGAGAGTGTAACATTTAGGAGTCACGCAGGACCCCTTCGTCAGGCATACCTGACGAAGGGGTCCTGCATGACTCCAAAACTTTGCACTCTCCTTGTGTTGTGATCATGCAATAAATTATTCGTTTGGACGCTATTCACGTTGTTCCATGGTGTGCTGGCAAATATCTTCACTGGACACCCTAAGGGGAAAAGTCCAGATGAAACACAGAGACCCCCCGAAAGGGAAAACCACTGCAAAAAAGAGCCTGCCAGCCTAAAACCATACCTGCTAACTTTTTGAGATGGGAACGAAGGACACCTACTAGTAAAAGGATGTAGTCATATGACACACCCCTGCCACCCCCCTGAAGGAAAATTATACAAAAAAATGATTAAGAACAAAAAGTGTATCTTATATACAATTATATGGATCATATCGAAATGAGGGACAAATGAGGAGGAAAGAGGGACTTTGTTCCAAATCAGGGACAGTCTCTCGAAATCAGGGACAGTCAGAGACTATGCTGGAACTGCTCTTAGTCTTGAAAGTTAAGAATAATAGAGAAGCCCAAAACACACACCCGCAAGTGCACAAGTGTGAAAAATAACAAGTGAAGTTGACTCACTCTAGGTTTACCGGAAGAGTTTGTTACAAGTGAGGAAACACTGCAGTGCCCCAAGACTGACAGAAGGGATCTGATTATTTAGCATATTTAGCAGCCCGAAACCTGGGATCACGTCATGGGAGAGGCTGAACCCAAACGCATGGCTCTTGGCAGCGGTACGGACACCACTGCTAAGTTTCACTGGTGCATGAGGTATGGGGGTGTTTAGGTCTTTATTTCATGTTATTCACTGATCTTGAGGGAGGAGCTTGATGCGGAGTTCTATCATTAGTATGCTGTCATGTTGGAGCTAGGAAAGAGGTTCTTGTCCTTTCAGAACTACTGTTGTTGTTTCAGTATGCTTTCAAAGATCTTTTCACAGTAGATAGACTAGGAGTCTGATCACGGTCTGTATCTCAATATGGTACAAGCTTGACTGGATTGCACACAAAGGATCTTTAGTGGACATGGATTTCCATAAATATTTTAAATGTAGTTTACACATTAGAACAGAAAATGAATGGTTTTATGTTTAGCGTTGCTCATCCCATTCTTTTTAAAGGGTGTATGGCATAAGTGCTCCATATAAAGCTGAAGCCCCTTTCTATTCTGTAGACACTCAAAGTTTGTCCTTATTTTAGAAAAGATTTTCAGAAGTTGGCTCTCCAACATTTAGATGGGGACTATTTTTGTTTTCAAGGGACTGCAGCCAATTATACTATCTGGTAAAAACCTTCCCCCTTCACACAGGCACTGCCAGTTTAGCCATGTAAAAACGTATTAGTTCTTATTCGTTGCTTCATCCGTCTTCATCCATTGTAAGGTCCGTTAATCTCTGTTTACATCCGTTAATTTATCTGTTTACATCTGTTTTTGCATCCGTTTTTGTATACGTTTTGATCCGTTTACAGCAGTTTCCGTGGCTTTGATGGCATTACCCAGAAAGCAATTCTTCTCCCATGCTGCATTGCAGTTTTCAGTGAGTGATTTGTCCTTGCTGTGTCCTTGCTTTGTCCTTGTCCTTGTATGTGCTATCTGCGACGGAGTCCAACAATTTTTGGGACAGTATGACATTGTTTGTCATATTTGCCTATATTTGGAGAAAGGAGAGCAAGAAAAAGCAGATTATGGCTAGGAGAATTAGTCGAGTTCACATATAAACAAAAACAACCTTAATTTATTCCAAACGGATCTTAACTAATTGGACGTTGACGAACATTGTCTGTTAACGTCAGTTGATATCCGTTTTCACGGCTCTTGACAAACGTTCAAAAAAACAGATACCTTCGGAAGCAGAGGTGAACGGATGGTAATGGATGGCCACCCATTTGCCCATATGAATGCATAGTAATCCATTGACAGATGGATGAAAAATGTATAGACTTTAAACATAAGCAAAGCACATTCTTCTATAGTGTGTGTCTGTCTCATTCCAGAGCACTAAAGTGTCGTTTCTGTCTGCTGCCTTGTTCCTCTGCTATCTGACAGGTTTTCCCAAGATCAAGAGAATAAAAGTGACAGAGAATGGAGCTCCAGCCCAGAGGCTGTGATTAATAGCCTCAGCTCTGTTCCTTTGTGTTATATAAAGGGATATGTGTCTCCACCCACCAATCAGCTCCCAGACCTCCTCTCACAACAATAGACCCCCCCACCTTCTGAAATCTCAGATAAGCTGTATAAATGATGTACTTTTAACTGCTGTAGAGAGGAGAGAGCTGCAGATAGACAGGTACAGTTTATGTAGGAGGATTTATTTCATCTCTGTGTACAACCACTTTAATATTATTTTGCTGAAATATTTTCTACTGGGACAGATTTCTTCCAGGCTAAGACAGTTTTACAGGTTTTGGACTAGACTGGCCCTTTTGAACTTTGATATAGTCTGCACAGTTTAGCTTAAATATTATGACCCTGTCAACCTCATTGGCGTGGAGACAGGACATGCATATATCTGGAGAACTGAAGCAATCTGTGTGTAACTATGTAATAGTGGATTTTCAATTCAATAATTACTATTTATTTTTCTCAATTGTTTGTTTTTATAACACTACTGTCTTGAATATGGAGAATTAGGGAAACATATCACAACCGACAAATTAAATTTAAAATGCATGAGGATAAGTCAGTGCTTCCCTATGTTTTGCCCAGCAGAATCTGGCTATTTTGGGCTAATTCTTATTACAATATATTTGTTAGAGGGGTGTACTTTCTTCAATCTAACAAGGTTTCCTGAACCCAGGGCTGGAACCTTAACCAAAGGAGGGGGGGGGTGTCACTCCTGCAGATTGGTTATGGGTAACTAGTGAACCATGGCCTCCCTTATACCAGGCCATGGCTTTCTGTCTGCTTTGACAGCTAATGCTTACACACCATGCTCCAACATGTCCACCCACTGCCCCCCAGCAGACATGAAAAACACATCATGCACCATCCACCCCTTCCTATGCATGCACAGTACACCCTCTATGCCAACTATGAGCATCCAGAGCAATGGAGGCAGAAAATGGGCGTTCCGCATTTTAGCTCTGGCACTGGGTGACCTTGTCCTGGCACTGCCTGGACCATACCCTCCTGCTCATGCCCGTTCACACCCTAGTAAGTGCTGGAGGGGCAGAACAGAGAGCCAGTGACTCTAACTCTATACTCTGCTCACTGAGATCTGAGAGATTTTTGATCGCTTAGTTCTTGGTGTAGAGGCAGCGGGGGACAGATTCATCATCAGAACGATGCTCCGGCCATCTAGATGACTAGGTATGTTTTTTTTTGTTTTGTTTTTATATCCTGCACTACTCTTTTTAACTTTGCCATGACAAAAGAAACAATGATTTCAGTCAATATGAATTATGTTTCTTCCATTTATGTTCTTAGAGGAAATGGTCCAATTAAGCTTGATATAGCCATTGTTAGAAGTGGAAACCAGTAGGTAGTTGTAACGACACCCTGAATATGAAAGGGGTTAACGTTGTTTAGGATATTCCATTCCCGAACACAAGGCAGCTACCAGACACTCCAACCAGCCGAATAATACCCCATACAAATAATTCTCCCACAACATCACACAATGGTTACATAAAGAGCCCACAATACACATTATTCTGAGTGTCAATACATCCCTTCGCAGACAACAGGTGAGTTCATTAGCACACTTAATATTAGGTGAATGGAAAGCTGCCTCAGACAAGGTTAACACAATTTACTTATCCAGACAAAGGCAACATCGTTAGGCAATAGACAATAGAATACAGTCATACCCCACCCAATCACAGCAAATAGTACACAACAGCCAACTGACAATATACACACAATGGGGTAGATTCACATACATTGGCGCATCTTTATGCGGGCGTAGCGTATCTTCTTTACGCTACACCGGCGCAACGTTGAGAGGCAAGCATGGAATTCACAAAGCAAATGCTCCCAACGTTGCGCCGGCGTAGCGTATAGTCTTCGGCGTAAGCCGACATAAGTCAAAGTAGGTGGAAGTGGCCTGGAAGTGGGCGTGTTACATTTAAATGAAGCGTGACCCCATGCAAATGATGGGCTAAGCTTCAAACAAGTACTAAAAACGAACGGCGCATGCGTTGTATCTTGGACGCATCCCAGTGCGCATGCTAACAGTCACGTCGAAATTACTGCCTTCGACGTAAACGTAACCAAGCCCAGCCCTATTCACGTACTACGTTAACGGCGTACACGACGAAAATTTTTACGGCGTCCATTCCCTGGTCCATACCTTTACATTGGTTGCGCCTCCTATATGAGAAATAACTTTACGCCAGACGTAACCCTTACGCAAATCACTTAAAACATGCGCCGGGCGCAAGTACGTTTGTGAATTGGCGTATCTTACTCATTTGCATATTTAAAATGGGAATGCCAGATGCATCCAGCGTAACTATGCGCCCGCGATACGCCGGCGTAGGCAAGTTACGTCGGGTGGTTGAAGCCTTAATTTTCGATATATCTAGCTTGGGGAATTGGCGCATAGATACGACGGCGCACATTTGTACTTAATACGGCGCATCTCGAGATACGTCGGCGTAAGTGCTACGTGAATCCGGGCCAATATATACAATGTACTGGTATACAACAAGAAGAAAATTTGCGCTAACCTAAATCAAAAAATACAAACAAACAAATATAGCGAAGGCAGCAATCACGTGACTTAACACAAATAGATATAAAAAGGAAAAAGTTTGCGCCAACATAAAGTCCAAATATAGAAATAAAGTCCAATATAAAAGATTATTCCGTGTATCACAGGAAGCACCCCAGTGCACTTCAGACAGTCGTGAACCACCACCACATGGACATGAGCTTACCAAATATAAGCTATAAGAAAGCCTGTAGAATCCACAGCAGTATATCGCAGAAATCAATCACACGGCTTCTCAGGGAACAGCTGATTCTCAGGAGCCTCACCGAATATCACGTTGGGTTGGTATGCATAACATGTAGGCAGCGATGAACCATAAATAGGGAAAGGAGACCTCACATAGTGCATTACCAATGCGATTTATTAAAAGGTATGAAAAGCCACTTACATAGATAATCATGGAGAGTAGCAGTAAGAAACAATAAGAACAAATGCCGGCCGGCATATAGCAGGAGCCCTTCCTCCTCACGCGAATGGGGTGACGTCACTGCACGCCTATGTCCCAGACGCGTATACAGCATTGAATCTGACTAGCACCAATCAGACTGGGGTTCTCATTCACCCTATGCACCTATTAGAGACACAGGGTGATCTACACATAAGAGGCATCGGGAAGCTGAACAAGGAGCCTCCAGAACTCTCCAGGGCAAGCTGAGCTGCACAAACCCCCCACCCAAAGTCAGTCCTGTCAAACATCTCCCCTTTCGGCAGGAGACTAACACAGGAGGAGACCTAAGACGGGTTGACTCCGAAGTTAGTCAGTAGTTCTAGTCCCCCCAAATGCCGGTATCCACACAGTACCCCAAATAAATTGTCCCAAACAAAGATTTACTCACCCAGCCAACCTCTGCCTTTCTCAGAGAACATATCTGCCGCTGGGGAGAGGCCTGGACTGGCCCTTCTCCCTGGAGTCCTTTCAGCCACTGGAGAGAAGACAAGGTGACTGGGATCACTCCGTCATGCTGTTTGAGATCTGGGCTGACTGCCCAGCATCCCTGGGGTATACAGATGGGGACTGAAGCCACATCCACCTTTACAGGAAATTTGTCTTCTGTAAGTTGAGGGCAGAGTCCAGCAGGACTCTGCCCTGTTGCCAGCCCTTCTGCTGGAAACCTCACATCATCTGCTCCAGCTAACTGTTGGGGAGGGAGGCCGACTGCCCTGGCTCCCTGGAACTCTGTAGTTGTTGCTGGTGCTGGGCAGAGGTTGGTAGCACTCTGCTTGGTTGCCAGCGCTTCAGCTGGGTTGGTGTTATCATTCTGGGGCACTGTCTGCTGTTGGAACTCCCTTTCACTGGTATTGTCTCCCAGGTTCACCCTTGTTGGGGAGGGGAAATGGCTGCTTCTCCTCCCTGCATCTCTGAAATTCACTGGGAAAGAGGAACCATCACCTTCTCACCTCGGGCCTTCGAAACTGCCATGGGTGTAGAGCAGGGTCTGCAGTACTCTGTAATCTGTGGCTGGGAAGATGAGCCGACTGCGCCAGCTCCCTGGAACTCCACAGTTGTTGTCATTGCTGGGCAGAGTTTGGTAGCAAGCAATTCTGCTGGGGACTCCACATCATCCGCTTCGGCTTTGGGGATGGCATCCTCCAGATTTTCCACTGCTGATTCTTCAGCCAGGATTTCAGAGTTGTCAACTGGTATTTCCTGAAAGACCTAGGCAAAGGGAGCCCCACCCTGCTGCTGAGCAGAGTCTAGCAGCTCTCTGTAGGTGATCTCCAGCTCCCATTCCTGAATGGCCAGAAACTCCAAATCTTCCTGTGCCCAGTGCCCTTCCAACACATTCAGTCTTCGCTCTCTGTGCTCAATTATTTTCTCCAAACCCCACTCCCGATCACTCAAGTCAGGGTCCCTGGACAGCCTCCAATAAATAGATTATGTAGATTTCCAATTAGGCACTATAGAGGGGCGCCCATCTGTATGAGTTTTTTTAACCCTTTCCCTCACAGGTTCATACGCTGTATGGAACTGACAGCAGGGGGTTTCACACACAACTTGGTGGCTGCAGCTACCTGGGTTGTGTGTAAAACTGACAGGCAGACTGCTGACTGTCAGGAGGAAGAATTCAGATGGCTGTGCTGCCACCTAATTGTTTACACACACCCCCGGTTTTGGGCCCCCCGACATGTTTTCCGGGCTCCACTTGCTCATTTGTGGGCCCAGGACAGACATGGTCGATGATGGCAGTTGCAGGGGAGGGAGGACAACGGACACCTGTCTGCTCTCCTCCCGTTCTTGATGTGACCCGGAAAGCAGGGTGTATAGCATACAGCTATTAGAATAATAAATAGAAACATTCACAGTTTTTATATTTCAGCCAAACAAAATAACCCTTTATCTTAGATTGGCTTTGCTAGTCTGGATTAAAAAGATGCATCGTAATCACTTTTTTATAGCGTGTGGGTTTCTTCCGATTGCTCCAGCTTCCTCCACAGCCAATAATATGCTGGTCAGTTGTGGCTTTTGATCTAACTGGCTCAAGAGTGTATGCAAGCATAACTATGGTACAGACATTAGACTGAGTTCCACTGGGGGATTTTAGTGATCTTATCTGCTCTACATTATAGAGTAAATATTATATATATGTTCTGAGAATGTAGTATAAGGGCACCAGCATACAGTGTATGAGAATATAGTATAAGCACACCAGCATTAGGGATGAGCCGAACACCCCCGCGTTCGGTTCGCACCAGAACCTTCGAACGGACCGAACGTTCGTGCGAACATTTAAAACCCCATTGACGTCAATGGGACTCGAACGTTTGAATTCAAAAGTGCTCATTTTAAAGCCCCATATGCAAGTTATTGTCGGAAAATGTATTTGAGAACCCTGGTCTTGCCCCAGGGAAAAGTTTTAAAAACTGTAGTTTTTTCTGGAGCAGTGATTTTAATGATGCAGCATCATTAAAATCACTTCTCCAGAAAAAAATACCATTTAAAAAAAAAAAATGACCCGGGTTCTCAAAGACGTTTTCATAGACACCCAGCAGGTACAATATTTGAAGGAGTTTTTCATTTTTTTTTATTATTTAAGCATCATGATGCTTAAATAATAATAAAAAAAAATAATTAAAAATTCCCTTAAATATTGTACCTGCTGGGTGTCTATAGTATGCCTGTGTAGCTTTATGGTGCACACTGCAGAGGACACAGACAATGCACCATGTGAGAATACTGCAGCTAGCACAATCAACTACCTGCCAGTAAATTAGGAAGAACTGATCTAGCTAAACTATACAGTGTTTAAATATATGTACAACACCTTGGATGCATATATATCCTCTACACACTGTAAATTTAACTGACTAGCCTGCCTGCTCTATCTAGCTAGAAAAAAAGACACTCTCTCTCTCTGTGACTGATATCTAACCAGCGCCGCAACACACTACACGAGGCCGCCCTGCAGGTGGCCTTTTATAGTGTGGGACGTGTACTAAAGCCCTGAGCCATAATTGGCCAAAGCCACCCTGGCTTTGACCAATTACGGCTCTCTGTACTGACGGCGCTGTGATTGGCCAAGCATGCGGGTCATAGTACACGATTGGCCAATCATCAGTGCGCAATGCCGCAGTGAATTATGGGCCGTGGCGCGTCACTCGAATTTGGCGCGAACGACCCGTTTTGTTGGTATTTGGATGAACGATCGAACATACGATGTTTGAGTCGAGCATACGTTCAACTCGAACACGAATCTCATCCCTAACCAGCATACAGTATATGAGAATGCAGTATAAGGACACCAGCATACAATATATGAGAATGTAGTATAAGGACACCAGCATATAGTATATGAAAATGTAGTATAAGGACACCAGCATACAGTATATGAGTATATTACCTGCTGGCACAGAGAAGAGCGTAAGCACTTTTCTTTTGGCAGACCTGGCCAGTAAAAGGGAGATCTTTGCCATCTACCTGGCAGCACCCAGAGTAATAATGCTAATGCGCATGGGGTGATTGGGGTGCCCTGTGCGCACGCCTATGGTTCTATGATTTTGGGAAAAAAATTACAATAAACAGAAACAATATGAAAAAGGTACCCACAGAGAGCAAATTATGCTTTGGTGCATTCCTTTTTTTATGCAGTGATATGTGAGTGTTTCATAGTAAATAAGTAAATAGTAAATTTGTCCCTGTTACACTCCAAATATAAAAAAAAATTACATGACTATTGTAAAAATAAATATATTTTACAGTGACGCATTACACTTGTAAGCATATTTTTTTTAATTTGCCTACAATTGCAAAATTACCTGAATCTAAACTCTGTCTGCTCTGTCTGCTCTGCCTTTACCTGTGTCATCTGAAATATCGCTGTCATTGTGGTAATAAAAAATGAATAAGACTTGTATTTTTGCAGAGTAATGGAGCAAACCTGCCAAGTGTGGCCTAGTTATGGGTATACATAGCATGGAGTTTAATGATTCAATTCCATTGCTGCCTCTGAACTCTCAAGTCACAGGTCACACAAGCATGCTAGTCTATGACAGTGAGACAGTCTGCAAGACACTGGTATCTGAGGAGCAAAGGTTCTATGAAACGCTACCCTGAAAGATGAGAAACTTTGCCCCCAAATACAAAGGTGAGTGCTTTCCATTTTTCTGGTGGTCATGAAACGTAGAACATCATCTGATAGACAATATGGACATCTGTGCACATGTCTTCTCTTGTTTATAGAATTGATTGAAGTACCCTTGTGCCAAGCTGCAGGACAGATTATCTATTACATTCAAACATGAAATTTAAGCAGCTCAAAACAATTTGAAATTCAAGATCTGCAACAAAGCTTTAGGCCCCTTTCACCCTACCGGGTCATTCAGGTCGGCTTGTCAGTTTTTTCGGCAGACTTGAACGGCCGCTCCATTCTTCTCTATGGAGTGTCGGATGTCAGCGGTGACATGTCCGCTGACATCCCACCTGATCCGCTAAAATCAGATGGATGGCGATACGTCGTCATCCGTCCATGGCAGATCGGATCGGGTGAGATCTGATGAAAACGGACATGCTGTCTATTTTCATCAGATCTCTCCATAGGCGACAGCGGCACTGGACAAGCCCCTCCCTGCTCAGTGAGCAGAGAGGGACCTGTCATCCGCCGGCTCAGCGGAGATCCACAGAGAGATCTCCCGCTGAACTGGTGGACTCCGCTGTGTTGCAATTGCACTAGCATGCATCATAGCGCACTATTTTGGTAAAAACGGCGCATGTCTGTTTTTCCAGATGGTTGATGCATCACTAGCACATTAAAGCAACACACCAGGACACCAATGTATAAATGTGTCTTATTGCATATGGGAAGTCCTGCCATAGATCAGTGATGTTCAACTTTCTTGAAATGGGGGGGTCTTAAATGCGGCACTTGACATCATCAAAGGGTTGAATTGTCAGAGACAACTGACACACAACAAGATATAGTCAAAGTCTATAGACATGATACAATAAATGGTCATAGACTGTGTTCATAATGCAGGAGCTGGTCAGAGACTGCAGATGTGATACAAGAGATGGTCAGAGACTGCTAACATGAGTTGTTGGAGACTGGGGACAGGAGACAGTCATTGACTGGAGACATGTTTCATGAAACTCATACAAATCATTGCTAAAACAGGACAATAGAGAAACACATATTAACCACTTCCCTCCCAGCCTATTGTATCATGATGGCTGGGCGGCACATTCATCATCATGACCTCTTATGACAACCTCCGGGAACGCACCTTATGCCCACCCTAAACGCAGCATTTCGGCACGATTTGTCAGCGGTATCCACACAGTACCCCAAATAAATTGTCCCAAACAAAGCTTTACTCACCCAGCCAACCTCTGCCTTTCTCAGAGAACATATCTGCCGCTGGGGAGAGGCCTGGACTGGCCCTTCTTCCTGGAGTCCTTTCAGCCACTGGAGAGAAGACAAGGTGACTGGGATCACTCCGTCATGCTGTTTGAGATCTGGGCTGACTGCCCAGCATCCCTGGGGTATACAGATGGGGACTGAAGCCACATCCACCTTTACAGGAAATTTGTCTTCTGTAAGTTGAGGGCAGAGTCCAGCAGGACTCTGCCCTGTTGCCAGCCCTTCTGCTGGAAACCTCACATCATCTGCTGCAGCTAACTGTTGGGGAGGGAGGCCGACTGCCCTGGCTCCCTGGAACTCTGTAGTTGTTGCTGGTGCTGGGCAGAGGTTGGTAGCACTCTGCTCGGTTGCCAGCGCTTCAGCTGGGTTGGTGTTATCATTCTGGGGCACTGTCTGCTGTTGGAACTCCCTTTCACTGGTATTGTCTCCCAGGTTCACCCTTGTTGGGGAGGGGAAATGGCTGCTTCTCCTCCCTGCATCTCTGAAATTCACTGGGAAAGAGGAACCATCACCTTCTCACCTCGGGCCTTCGAAACTGCCATGGGTGTAGAGCAGGGTCTGCAGTACTCTGTAATCTGTGGCTGGGAAGATGAGCCGACTGCCCCAGCTCCCTGGAACTCCACAGTTGTTGTCATTGCTGGGCAGAGTTTGGTAGCAAGCAATTCTGCTGGGGACTCCACATCATCCGCTTCGGCTTTGGGGATGGCATTCTCCAGATTTTCCACTGCTGATTCTTCAGCCAGGATTTCAGAGTTGTCAACTGGTATTTCCTGAAAGACCTAGGCAAAGGGAGCCCCACCCTGCTGCTGAGCAGAGTCTAGCAGCTGTCTGTAGGTGATCTCCAGGTCCCATTCCTGAATGGCCAGAAACTCCAAATCTTCCTGTGCCCAGTGCCCTTCCAACACATTCAGTCTTCGCTCTCTGTGCTCAATTATTTTCTCCAAACCCCACTCCCGATCACTCAAGTCAGGGTCCCTGGACAGCCTCCAATACATAGATTATGTCGATTTCCAATTAGGCACTATAAAGGGGCGCCCATCTGTATGAGTTTTTTTAACCCTTTCCCTCACAGGTTCATACGCTGTATGGACCTGACAGCAGGGGGTTTCACACACAACATGGTGGCTGCAGCTACCTGGGTTGTGTGTAAAACTGACAGGCAGACTGCTGACTGTCAGGAGGAAGAATTCAGATGGCTGTGCTGCCACCTAATTGCTTACACACACCCCCGGTTTTGGGCCCCCCGACATGTTTTCCGGGCTCCACTTGCTCATTTGTGGGCCCAGGACAGACATGGTCGATGATGGCAGTTGCAGGGGAGGGAGGACAACGGACACCTGTCTGCTCTCCTCCCATTCTTGATGTGACCCGGAAAGCAGGGTGTATAGCATACAGCTATTAGAATAATAAATAGAAAAATTCACAGTTTTTATATTTCAGCCAAACAAAATAACCCTTTATCTTAGATTGGCTTTGCTAGTCTGGATTAAAAAGATGCATCGTAATCACTTTTTTATAGCGTGTGGGTTTCTTCCGATTGCTCCAGCTTCCTCCACAGCCAATAATATGCTGGTCAGTTGTGGCTTTTGATCTAACTGGCTCAAGAGTGTATGCAAGCATAACTATGGTACAGACATTAGACTGAGTTCCACTGGGGGATTTTAGTGATCTTATCTGCTCTACATTATAGAGTAAATATTATATATATGTTCTGAAAATGTAGTATAAGGGCACCAGCATACAGTGTATGAGAATATAGTATAAGCACACCAGCATTAGGGATGAGCCGAACACCCCCGCGTTTGGTTCGCACCAGAACCTTCGAACGGACCGAACGTTCGTGCGAACATTTAAAACCCCATTGACGTCAATGGGACTCAAACGTTTGAATTCAAAAGTGCTCATTTTAAAGCCCCATATGCAAGTTATTGTCGGAAAATGTATTTGAGAACCCTGGTCTTGCCCCAGGGAAAAGTTTTAAAAACTGTAATTTTTTCTGGAGCAGTGATTTTAATGATGCAGCATCATTAAAATCACTTCTCCAGAAAAAAATACCATTTAAAAAAAAAAAATGACCCGGGTTCTCAAAGACGTTTTCATAGACACCCAGCAGGTACAATATTTGAAGAATTTTTTCATTTTTTTTTATTATTTAAGCATCATGATGCTTAAATAATAATAAAAAAAAATAATTAAAAATTCCCTTAAATATTGTACCTGCTGGGTGTCTATAGTATGCCTGTGTAGCTTTATGGTGCACACTGCAGAGGACACAGACAATGCACCATGTGAGAATACTGCAGCTAGCACAATCAACTACCTGCCAGTAAATTAGGAAGAACTGATCTAGCTAAACTATACAGTGTTTAAATATACAGTATGTACAACACCTTGGATGCATATATATCCTCTACACACTGTAAATTTAACTGACTAGCCTGCCTGCTCTATCTAGCTAGAAAAAAAGACACTCTCTCTCTCTGTGACTGATATCTAACCAGCGCCGCAACACACTACACGAGGCCGCCCTGCAGGTGGCCTTTTATAGTGTGGGACGTGTACTAAAGCCCTGAGCCATAATTGGCCAAAGCCACCCTGGCTTTGGCCAATTACGGCTCTCTGTACTGACGGCGCTGTGATTGGCCAAGCATGCGGGTCATAGTACACGATTGGCCAATCATCAGTGCGCAATGCCGCAGTGAATTATGGGCCGTGGCGCGTCACTCGAATTTGGCGCGAACGACCCGTTTTGTTCTGTCTTCTATAATCCCTGACTTCTGGCTTGGCTTGGACTTGTTGATCTCTCCAACCCCTGAACCTCGGCTTGCTCTCCGGACCTGTCCTCAGTCTGATCCGCTTGCACCTGCCCGGTACCCCTCCAGTTACCTGCTCCACAGTTACTCAGCACAGCTTCTGTTACCTGCCCTGCACCTGTCTTGTGGCTCCTCGGCTGCCTGCTCTGCTCACCGCCACCAGGAGGAGCTTCAGTTCCAGTCTTCACCAGAATCCCGGCTACCAACCCGGACCTCACTGGCACCGGTGCCTCCCGGGGCTCGCCTCCCCTGTCCCAACTCCAGGGGACGGTCGGTTGGGAGCATTTGCTTTGTGAATTCCATGCTTGCCTCTCCGCGCTGCGCCGGCGTAGTGTAAAAGAGATACGCTACGGCGGCATAAATATGCACCGATGTATGTAAATCCGGGCCAAGGTGTCTTGGATCATGCCAAATAAGCACATCGCCAACAAAATGAATGACATTTCTCAATGCTTTGAATGAGTTTGGAGTCAATAGGCCAGCTATGTCTATATTGACTATAGAGATCTGCAATGCATCTAGCGTTTCTTCTTCGCTTAATGTGCTTTTGATTTTTCTTTCAGGCTCCCTCTACCTTTTCTTTTTTTCCTTTCCTCCTGCTCTTTTCCTTCTTTTCTTTCCTGCTCTTACTGTTTGGATGTATAATTTTTGTGATGTATTATTTTACAATATATATCCCATGAGAGCATAGAGTACTGTTTTGCAGCCATGGAGTATTCTCAACGAATGCATACAGGTAACGCAGTTTTTATAGAAAAAATAAATAGCTGGATAGCTGCACTCCAAATATTAACCTTTATTGTTTAAAAATAGATATCAAGGCATCATAGGTGAGTACAGACTAACTGCACAGCCACTGACGCATTTCACACCAAATACCGTGCTTAGTCATAGCAAAAGTGCTACATATACACACATATATATATATATATATATATATATATATATATATATATATATACACACACACAACGTAATAATTAGACAAATGAACAAAACATGTGTACCATTAGTAGTCAAACTGAAAACACTTGTGAACATCTAAAATCTGTAGATTAACCATTAAACAAACAGGGATAGACCCTACATATCAAAGTTTGTGAAGATAAAGAATCTAGAAAAGAAACACTGGTACAACAAAGACATGACATATAATATAAAATAATACTGTATGTAATAAAACTCACATGCACCAACATATGCAACGAGGAGAAGACCAAAACGCTTACCACCCATGCATTAATGCTGGTACATGCTGCTCAAAGAGTCTAACCTGCTAAGATTTAATACATTCCTACCTTTATACAAATTTATGTTAATATTGTTATTACTATTATATATCGTGTTTAACTACATATTGATCAAACAAATAAATAATTAGATTCTTCTATTCTTCTGTTTTCTATTATAATTCCATGAAAACCTCCCTGTTTAATTTCCAACGTGGTATGTATGTTCTTCTCCCTGGGACAGATGGTCCTCTTGGTTGTTGTATGGTTGCCCACCGATAATGTGATATTTGAGCATTTTTTAGGTTTTTTTTAATTTATTTTTCTGTTATTACAACATTTAGTATTTTTACTATGTCCTGTCAGTGCTTTGACCTCACTTTTGTATGTAATTTTGTATTCTATGTGTTCAAAATACTAAAACAATTGAAAGTAAAGTATACATAAAATGTATTAAGCAGGCATCATGTTGTGTATTTTACAAGTTTGCCTCAGAATATGTTACTATTATTGCACTGCATTTTTGTTCCATATACTTAAAATATTTCAGTTTAAGTTACAAATACAGTAAAATACTCTGCATAATGTTAGTATGGAAACATACAAAGATACCTGCAGAGTAGACTGAAAAGGGTAGAGAATTTATGGAATGTGATTACAACATTAGTGAACTGAAGGTACAAATTCAAAGGAAACAAGAAGGGTTCTGTTAAATGAAACCTATGATGAATAATGCTGTTATGTGTTTATGTAAAAGTGTTTCTCAAAATGTGGTAATTTAGAGTACCGGTATATATATGATGACAAGCAATTTATATGGAACCTTCCCTCTAAAATAAGCCACTTCATAGAGTACAAAATCCTTACCTCTTTCTACTATTCTGACTTACTTTAAATTGCTTTGACATTTAAGCAAAACCTTTCCAAACGTTCAATGACTACATCCAAGTGATTTTAATGAGAAATGTTGGGAGATTTTCAGAAGCAGAAGGTCTGTAGATAGTAGTGTATAGGCATATGTGATATTAGAAAATGCAGTGAATGTTAAGAACGAATGATACATACCTATTGTAAAAATGCAGTGGTGGGAATGGAAGAAATAAAACTATAAACATGTATGAAATTAACAGGATTAGGGTACACCACAGAATTCATAAACATAGATGGTAGAGTATATGTTGAGATCAGAATTAACAGCATCATTGTGGAATTAATCAGGATGTGGAGAAAGGAAGGCAAAACCTAAAATACAGTTGCATTGATTAATAATCTTCAGAAAAGGGAGGATTGGATGAGACAAACTGCGAAACTTATACAAGAAATAAATATAATGAAGCATTTACCTGTATACCATATATTAACTTTTTTCATACACAAAAAATCTAGATTAGGTAGTGATACAAAGAACTGTAAGAAGGTCAGTGCTGTGAAGCAGTGGTTCCCAGTGGCGTTCAATCGCTTTGTCGCGGGCAATTTGTCAGGAAAATGGCTGGTGTTAGTGCTTCAATCATCACGACACCATGGTTGATATGGTGTTAGGATGATTGAAGCGCAATATTGTTATTATTACATTGTAATATACAATTAAATAGTTCAACTCACCATAATGCAGAATCAGTGGGAGCCCTGAGCGTGCCACTTGCCACATCGCCTGCCACCAGATGCAGTGTGTCACTTGCTATGTCACCTGCCTTCAGATGCAGCTTGTCACTTGCCACATCACCTGCCTCTAAATGCAGATTGTCACTTGCTACGTCACCTGCCACCAGATGTGGATTGTTACTTGCCACCATCACCTGCCACCAGATTGTCAATTGCTACGTCACCTGCCACCAGTTGTGGATTGACATTTGTCATTGTCGCCTGCCACCAGATTGTCACTTGCCTCGTCGCCTGCCACCAGATGTGGATTGTCACTTGCCCCTGTTGCCTGCCATCAGATGTGGATTGTCACTTTCCACCATCGCTGTAGCCCAGGGGTTGGGGATCCCCATTGTAAAGGAACCAGATTCTAAACTGATATATAATGTAGCCTTAAACACTTGCTTACTGGGCACTTTTACCCCCTACCTGATAAGGCCAATTTTCCTCTTTCAGCGCTGTCACATTTTGAATGACAATTGCGTGATCATGCAAAACTGCACCTTTCTACAATTTAATTAATACAAACTTAATACATTGTATTAATACAACTTAATACAATTTTTACACAATTAGAGCTGTCTTTTGGTGGTATTTAATCACCACTGGGTTTTTTATTTTTTGCTAAACAAACGAAAAAAGGGGTATCATTATGAAGAATACAACTTTTTCTTAGTTTCTGTTATAAAATTTAGCAAATAAGTAATGTTTCTTCTTCACTGATGTTCGCTGATAAGGCTGCATTAAGGGGCACTGAGGGACACTGGTGGGCAGCACTGATGGGCATTAATAAGGCTGCACTGATTATCAGGGCACAGATGATCAGTGCCCTGATTTTCAGTGTGTATGTCCCCTGTCAGGTTTGCCTGTTACCGGCTCAACTCCTGTGATAGGTTGTGAGAAGAGAAATGCTGATGACCGGTGATTCTGTTTACACTGTGATCAGCTGTGATTGGCCCTTTACCACAAAATCTGAGACCCGCACTGTACACGTCTTTCAACTATGGTGCGGTTAGGAGGTGGTTAAAGTGGTTCTAAAGCCTAACCCTTTTTTGAAAATAGAGAACGATAGAGGGCGCCACTGGGACTAAATGGGAAACCTCAATCACAATTCATAATGTGGATAACCATATAACATCAGTGAATAAAAACAACAATTAATATAATACTAAGATGGATAGAAAATATTAAACAATGCAATCAACCTCAGTGAAGTGAAAGAAATTAATTCTGGTGTATTAAAAGTCAAACAAATATAAGTCCAACTAATGTCCCAGAGACAGGATAAATAAAAAATATAAAAATATATAAAATATAAAAATATCAAGATGATCTTCCTGTTGCAGAGTGCAATCTTGATTGAGCGAGGTCTGTGAACAAATCTGTGACAGGATTGTGGTGTGCTGGTTCTGGGGTGTGAGGGAAACCTTCACCAAATGGATTGTTCGTGTTCCACCAAAAGTGCTGGGGAAATACTATGTTCTTACCAGATAATATGACCTCTCTGTTACAAGTAGGTCAGATGAGCGGGACAGGATAAGTGCCTGTACACTTAGGGCATACTGGATCACGCTGAACCACAGTGGTACTAAGTAGCTCATGGGTAATTGGAAAAATAAAAGGAAAAGATCATGGTGCAATACCGTTTATTAAAAACAATAAAATTTGCACATAAACAGCCAAATGGCCTCCTACCCCGGCTGGTGCCTGCCTGGCACTGGGAAAAAAGCGTGTCAAAGCTCCTCCACTCCGATGTCTCACCGATGGTTCGGGATGGCAGATTGGTCAGGGTTTGGTAAGCTCAGTTTGAGGCTTGTTTATCGTGCGGGGAGCCAGATAGAGCCGCCGACATATGTTTCGCACGTTTGTGCGTCTTCAGGGGGGCGCTTTTTTCCCAGTGCCAGGCAGGCACCAGCCGGGGTAGGAGGCCATTTGGCTGTTTATGTGCAAATTTTATTGTTTTTAATAAACGGTATTGCACCATGATCTTTTCCTTTTATTTTTCCAATTACCCATGAGCTACTTAGTACCACTGTGGTTCAGCGTGATCCAGTATGCCCTAAGTGTACAGGCACTTATCCTGTCCCGCTCATCTGACCTACTTGTAACAGAGAGGTCATATTATCTGGTAAGAACATAGTATTTCCCCAGCACTTTTGGTGGAACACGAACAATCCATTTGGTGAAGGTTTCCCTCACACCCCAGAACCAGCACACCACAATCCTGTCACAGATTTGTTCACAGACCTCGCTCAATCAAGATTGCACTCTGCAACAGGAAGATCATCTTGATATTTTTATATTTTTTATTTATCCTGTCTCTGGGACATTAGTTGGACTTATATTTGTTTGACTTTTAATACACCAGAATTAATTTCTTTCACTTCACTGAGGTTGATTGCATTGTTTAATATTTTCTAATTAGCATTTGTTGCTATCCATCTTAGTATTATATTAATTTTTTTTTTTTATTCACTGATGTTATATGGTTATCCACATTATGAATTGTGATTGAGGTTTCCCATTTAGTCCCAGTGGCGCCCTCTATCGTTCTCTATTTTCACTTATTATAGTCACATACTATACAACCGAGGAGCAGCACACCACTTAAGTATATTGTACTATCTTCACATAGGTGAAGATCACCATATTTTAGTTTTTGGCGCGGAATCATTTCTTTCTTCACTAACCCTTTTTTACCTTAATACAGGGGGTCCCCGGGTTACGAACCTGTTAGGGACTTTCCTCCTGTTTGTAAATCGGAAATGTGTGTAAGTCGGTCATGCATGCACAGACTGATGTTTTCCGATGTTCAATCGAATGGCGTTCTGCACATGAGCGGCCAATTATGGACATTTCTGACATTTCCGAGGCTCCGTCTGGCTGCGCATTCGCAGAACAGCAGACGGTCCATGGAAAATTACAGAGGGTTCCAGCAGCACCCAGTTCGTAAGTAGGAGAAGTTCGTAACTCAGGCGTTCGTAAGTCGGGGTCCCCTGTACATTCCTTTTCTTTTTTTCCTTAATGCATCAGCATCCTCCCTAACCCCCCTCCCTCATTTACTAACCTGAGCCCTCATTTGATCCATGTCTGCAGCTCTTCTCTTCCCTCACTTCTAGATTTTACTGGCTTTGCTGTGGCACCAGGAACCATGGCAGTCCTGTCAATTAAATCCTTGGATTTAGTATTGCACACAGTTCAGAGGTCACGTCAGGAGCAAGTAACTCGCAGATTGTGGCTGGTGCCCCTGTGTCTGACTTTTTTGTCTTTGACTTTCCCTGTGCTGGTTATGCTCAGCATTGTCCCCAGGAGCTGGACATCATATTGTACTACTGTCCTTGCACTCTAGTGCCTATATAAATGTAATAGCTGGTCAGAAAATTAAATGCCTAATTTATGCCCCTTGAAAGCTTGAAGGTGCTTTCTGGATTTTCGGTCCCTCTATGTGGTTAGGCTACAAAAAAGTCTCACACTGTGGTATCCCAATACTGTGTAAATCAGAACAATCTAATAATTTTCCTAAAGCTTGTGGCAATTTATACTAAAGTCTACTTAGCAAAATGTGGTCATTTTGTGGGAACTTCTCCTGTCCTGACACTCCAAGGCCTCAAGAAACTTGATGGTAGCCAGGAAATCAGCTGCATTATATATGCCTTGTGAAAACCTGAAGATTCTCTTTTTATTTTGGGTCCCTCTACAGGTGAAACTCGAAAAATTTGAATATCGTGCAAAAGTTCCTTTATTTCACTAATGCAAGGTAAAAACTAATATATGAGATGGACTCATTACATGCAAAGCAAGATAGTTCAAGCTGTGATTTGTCATTATTGTGATGATTATGGCTTGCAGCTCATGAAAACCCCAAATCCACAATCTCAGAAAATTTGAATATTGAGAAAAGGTGCAATATTCTAGGCTTAAAGTGTCCCACTCTAATCAGCTAATTAAGCCATAACATCTGCCATGGGTTACTGAGCCTTTAAATAGTCTCTCAGTCTGGTTCAGTAGGAATCACAATCACGGGAAAGACTGCTGACCTGACAGTTGCGCAGAAAACCATCATTGACACCCTCCATAAGGAGGAAACGCCTCAAAAGGTAATTTCAAAAGAAATTGGATGTCCCCAAAGTGCTGTATCAAAGCACATTAATAGAAAGTTATATGGAAGGGAAAAGTGTGGAAGAAAAATGTGCACAAGCAGCAGGGATGACTGCAGCCTGGAGAGGATTGTCCAGGAAAAGGCCATTCAAAAGTGTTGGGGACTTTCACAAGGAGTGGACTGAGGCTGAGGATCTTGGACATGGGCTTCAAATGTCGTATTCGTCTTGTCAAGCCACTCCTGAACAACAAACAACGTCAGAAGCGTCTTACCTGGGCTAAAGAAAAACAGACCTGGTCTGTTGCTCAGTGGTCCAAAGTCTTCTTTTCTGATGAGAGCAAATTTTGCATCTCATTTGGAAACCAAGGAGCCAGACTATGGAGGAAGAATGGAGAGGCACACATTGCAAGATGCTTGAAGTCCAGTGTGAAGTTTCCACAGTCTGTGTTAATTTGAGGAGCCACGTCATCTGCTGATGTTGGTCCACTGTGCTTCATTAAGTCCAGGGTCACCGCAGCCATCTACCAGGAGATTTTGGAGCACTTAATGCTTCTTTCTAAAACCACCGCAAAGCGCCTCTGCAGGTTTCAATGGGCAGGAGCGGTGGAGGAGCGGTATACACACCGCTCCAAAGATGTTGCTGGCAGGACTTTTTTTACCGTCCTGCTAGCGCACCGCTCCAGTGTGAAAGCCCTTTAAATAACTTTAAATTACATCTTTTTTCATTTTTGTCTTAATTTTCAAAAGAACATGTAAAAAAATGAAAATGTCAAAAATTCAGTGTCTACTTTAAGAAACGGAAAATTGTATACTCACCTTTCCATAATTTTCCTTTCCTGACGCACCTTCATGGCAGCACACACTATGTTGTGACTCCGCCCCCACAACCTGACAGGATTGGTTAGCTATAAATTTGAAGGGGAGACGCCCCGCACCATTCTCTGTATATATCATCATCAAACAGTGGGTGGGGTATCTGTGTGCTGCCATGAAGATGAATATACAATTTTCCGTTTTCCTGACGCATTCATGGCAGCACACACTGGGAAATAACTTGCCAGTGGGGAGGGTGCAAGAAAACAATAATATTCTATAGCGCTGAGGAATTGGCTCTAACAAAAGATCTGCCGAACTCGGCAGTAGCCAAGTGAGCAGAATCCACTCTGTAGTGTGAAATGAAGGTATGTCGGGAAGACAAAGTTGCTGCTCTGCATATGATCTCCGGTGAAATCCCGCAATATGCTGCCCACGAGGTAGCCACTGCCCTTGTTGAGTGAGCCCTGATGCCCTCGGGAACCGTAATTTGCTGAATAAAATAGGCTTCATTGATAGCTTTCCCTAGCCAGGAGGCAATGGTACGAGAGGTAGCTGCTTGGCCTCGTCTGCTCCCATGTGAGATAATCAAGAGAGAATCCGTCTTCCTCAAGTGAGATGTAGCTGTAAGGCAATTGGAAATGGTTGACTTGACATCCAAGGCGTGGGGCTCGCCCCTCTTATTAGTAAAAGACGGAAGGACGATGTCCTGGTTATAATGGAAGGAGAAAGCTACCTTTGGTCTAAATCGGTCTGAAGGTTTCAGTACCAGTCTGTCAGGGAAGAACACTAAATAGGGTTCTGTAGCCATAAGTGCTTGAATCTCTGACGCCCTTTTAGCTGAAGTGATAGCAAAAAGGAATGTCAGCTTCAGAGTTAGGTCCCACAGGGAAACTAAGTTGAATGGAAAAAAGGGTGGATTGGAGAAGGCCTTGAGTACCACTGAGAGATCCCATGTTGGAAAGGCTGGCTTCCTAGAGCCCATCTAGTACCCGTCTTTGCAGAAAGGGCGGATACTTGAACCTTCAGGGTACCCTAGCTTAGGCCTTTGTTAAGCCCTGACTGAAGAAATTTGAGAATTTGAGATGGTTCTGGTGAGATAGGATTCCAATCTCTTTGCTGTGACATCGACACGAAACTCTCCCAGATTCTAGTGTAGGTGGTATTAGTGAAGCTCTTTCTCGCTTGCATTAGGGTCGATATTACTTCTTGGGAGCATCCTTGCTCCCTTAACCTAACCGTCTCAACTTCCTTGCTGTCAGATGCAGCTTCTCTGGGGCTGGATGGAAGAATTGCCCTTGATATAGGAGATCCCTGGTTCCTCTTAGATGAATTGGAGGCTGCGTACTAAGTTGTAACAGGGTCGTAAACCATGGTTTCCTCGGCCAGAATGGTATTGCAGCTATAACCGTAGCTGAGGACTTCCGAAGCCGGGACAGGAATCTCGCAAATAGAGGAGTTGGAGGGAAAATGTACCCCAGCTTGAAGTTCCAGGGGTGGACTAGGAAGTCTGTTCCTTCTGCTGATGGAAAGGGGGCTCTGGACAGAAACCTCTGACATTTGGTGTTTGTTGGCGTGGCTGCTAGATCGACCTCTCGTACTCCCTAGGTCTTCGTAAGAAGGGAGAATGCGTAATGGTTCAGAGAGCCTTCGTTGTTCAACAGTGTCTCTAGGCTTAGGTAGTCGGACAACAAATTTTGTGCTACCGGGACATACACTGCCCTGGGGTCTAATAGGTGCACTTGAGCTCATTCTAATATGGGGCAAACTTCCTCCAGAAGCGTGATGCTCCTGGTCCCTCCCTGTCTCTGGATATACAACACTGCCGCCTTGTTGTCCATTCGGATAAGGACACTCTTTCCTTCCAGAAGAGGCGCAAAGGTCATGAGAGCCTGGAAGGCTGCCCTGAGTTCTACTACATTTGGCACTATGCCCTGAGCCTGAAAGTGCCACTGGCCTTGGGCTGCTTGGTCCTGATAATGTGCTCCCCATCCCCTCTGGCTGGCATCCGATGCTACTACTTCTGGACTAGGGGCAACTATCGGTCTGAACTTCCTGAGGTTGGATGGGTGCGTCCACCACCATACTGATTGTTTTACCCAGCTGGGGATGTGAATGGTTTGGAGCGTTAATGTCCCATTCCACTGTCTGAGAAAGGAATTCTGTAAGGCTCACATGTGCCACTGGGACCACTGTACCATGGGTATGGACACAGACATGGACCCCAGAACACTGAGGCAGGCTCTGGCCGGTAGGTGTCTGGATGATAGCAGGTTCTACAGAGGGGTCAAGTCCTGGGGAAAAAAGTGTGGGAATTCCCACCCAAGATCCACTCCTCCACCAGAAAAAAAAATGATACGCTCATATGCATAATTACTAAACCGCATGTTTTTTTTTTTTTCGATCCACTGTACCTTAGTAATCCTTTATGTTACTGGCCGCTTCCTGTATATGGATTCATTGGGTAGTGTGCGGGTATTCCGTCACTTCCTCGATGCCACAATGAGTTCTTTCTAAATCCCACAATAACTCACGGCAGACCTCCGCAATGTCTCCTGGGAACAATGACAAAAGCTCCCAGGAGACATTGCGGTATCGAGGAAGTGACGGAATACCCGCACACTACCTCATGAATCCATATACAGGAAGCGGCCAGTAACACAGCCCTCCTGCTGTAAAAAAGTGCAGGGACTCCATTCCCACGCATTCCCGCAGGACTTGAGCCCTGGTTCTGCATCTTCTGGACTAAGGGTTTCAGCTTCTCCTGAGGGAGTTGTACCCGGTTCAGCCTGGTATCCAATTCTTCCCCTAGGAACGCCATGACTTGCGTGGGCTGGAGACTGCTCTTCTTCCAGTTGACTAGCCACCCAAAGTCTTGCAGGGTCATGAGCAATAACCTCCGGTGATGAATCAAGGTTTCCTGATTTTATGCCAGGAGCAGAATGTCGTCCAAATAATGATGGACTCGCAACCCCTTCTCCCTGAGAAGTGCGATCAGGGGTAGGAGAAGCTTGGTGAATGTCCTGTGTGCTGAGGAGATGCCCAATGGAAGGCATCGGAATTGGAAATGACACTGACCGATAGAGAACCGAAGAAACTTCTGGAAGCCGGGATGGATCGGCACGTGAAGGTAAGCGTCCGATAAATCCACCGATAACATACAGTCTCCCAGGTTCACCGCCAATAGAACGGACTGAAGGCTTTCCATTTTGAAGGCTTCTATTTTGACCCTCTTGTTGAGCCTCTTTAGGTCCAGGACTGGACATAAGTCCCCCGTTTTTTTTTCACACCAAAAATAAAGGGGAATAGAATCCCCTGCCTTTTTGGTGCAGTGGTACTTCCACAATTGCCCCCTTTTGTATCAATTCTGTTACATATTGCAGAAGTAACGTTCTTTTGTCTGGGGAAGATGCTATTTTGGTAGGCTGGAACGTGTTCTCCAGCAATGTGCCTATGAATTTCCATGTGTGTCCGATCTTGATAGTGGATAATGTCCATGCATCTGTTATGTGACTTGAGCCTGGCGCCCACCTGAGCTGGGTGGGCGGGAGAATCCTTAAAAAGATTTCTGTTGGTCTCCAGCCGTGATGGCGTTGACCTTCTGCATCTTCGTAAAGGAGGGTCGAGAATTTTTCCAGTCCCTCCTGAACTCCCTCCCGGGACAATAGGATCTAGCATCCCTGTATTTGTCGGGAAGATTACGCCTATAAGTGGGACCTTTTTTGGGCTTTGGGTCTCCTATCGGAGAATATTAGCCCTTACTTTCCTCCTGTGACTTTGGAGATGACTGAATCCAGTTTTGCCCCAAACAAGTTTGAGCCTTCATATGGAATTCTACACCAATTTGATTTTGATGCTGCATCGGCTATCCAGGGCTTCAGCCATAGGGACCTTCTGGCCTTAACTGAAGCTAGCATTGCCCTTGCGGAGGATCTAATGATGTCAACTGATGCCCCGGCCATGAAGTCGCCTCCCAATTTAATCTCCTGTAGAGAGGAAACTTTCTTTTCTCTTGATCAGTTCCATCTAGGAGGGACTTCTCAATGTTAGCCGCCCATGCAGAGATGGCTTTGGCTACTGCGGCAGTGGTGATAGCCGGTCTACAAGCGCCCCCTGCCGTGGAGTAGGCCTTTTTTAATTCGAGATCGATTTTGCGATCCAGTACGTTCCCGAAGGTAACTGCGTCTTCAATCGGCAGGGTAACGTGTCTGGCAAGTCATGTTAGAGATGAATCGACTGTGGGTGCATTAATCAGGGAATTGATTTTAGACTCCTTTAAAGGATATCATTTTGCAAGCTTGTTGCTAAGACTAGGCCAGTTATCCGATCTCTCCCATTCATCTTTCATGAGGTCCTCCAGCTCGTCTATGAAGGAAATGACTCAGGATCTCTCTTTAGTTCTGGAAAATATTTCCGAAACATCTGAGGTTCTGTCTCATCTTCATCCCAGCCAATTGCTTCTTTAAATGAGTGAGCGAACAGCTTGACTAAGCAGAAGTGGAACCCTGACGCCGCCTCGCATTCATCGTTTTCAGAGAGGGTTTCTGACGCATGTGTGTAGTGACAGGGTACTGGTGATGTGCTTGGGGTAGGATCGTTTAACAGCGGAGCCGTAATTCCCAAAGTTGTTTCTTGTGGCGACTCTCTTATGAGCTCTGTCGCTACTCTGGCGTCCGGCTCCTTCTCCTTGGTTGCTTCGTTGAAGCAAGAACGGCACGCCAAATTCCCTGGCAAAGCTGTAGCCCCGCATACCCAGCAAGCATTAGCCGCGGGACGGGTATGGTAGCTCCGATCATGGTGAGATGATGGTGATCGTCTGCGGTGAGACCGACTATGTTGCGAGCGGCTAAGTCTTGAGCGATGATAGTGGGAGGGTGACCTTGAGCGACTTCTGCGTGACCTTTTGCTTGACGCATGGCTTGATCTCCCTCTATGCCGTGAACTTGCGTCTCTTGACCTGGTAGGGCTGCCAAAAAGCAGTGTTAGTGGTCAGGCACTCTTTTTTATCTTCTCTACTTACCCTATTGGACAGCCTCTTACCTAGTTTGCTGGTGGTGGTCTGCGAGGGCAGTGGCCTCCATGAGGGTGCAGGAGAGACAGCTCTGAGGACAGTCTGGAGGAGTAGGGAAAAAGGAGAGAATGGAAAAACCAAGCTTTTATTATCATTTTTTTTTTCTTAGAATATTTATAAATGACTGGCCCATATAGGAGGAGAGGGGTACCCACCTTTGTCTGATAATTTCTGCCCAAACAACGCAGCAGAGCAGCAAACCCAAGCCCTAGCTATAGGGCTGTGTTTATAAATCCAGCGCCGCGACGATGACGCACACGCGCAGAAGTGCTCCGCTTGCCCGGTGCCATCTTGGATGAGGGCATAGGACACAGCGGCATCATAATTCTGCTGCGTGCATGCGCAGAGCGGCGAAAGGGACGCGGTGGTGAGGAGCACAGAGTCCTGGAGCACAAGAAGGCTCAGAAAGGCTAAAAATTAAGAAAGAGGTACCATAAAGTAAAATAAATACTTAGTGCACTGTTTGGCAAGAGAAGTGAAAAGAATAAAGTGGGGCCACTGCGAAAATTGAAGCTTCTTTAAAACGTACTCAGAGACCACCAGAGACCACCAGAACGGGGTTCCCTCCATAGAAGCTCCTTTAGAGACTGTACAGGAGGGACTTCCAAACAGGAGAGGCTTGAACCTGCTGGGGCGATTGCAGTAATAGGCATCTGCATCCGTCCAATCTGTCAGGTGAGGATAAAAAAAAAGAGAATGGTGTGGGGCGTCTCCCCTCCAAATTTATAGCTAACCAATCCTGTCAGGTTGTGGGGGCGGAGTCACAATCCATTGTGTGCTGCCATGAATGCGTCAGAAAAATTAGTTATTTGTAGGTGTTTGTACTGTCTGGGCAGTTTAGGGATTCATACACATTTAAAAGAGCGCTACATAAAAATGAAAAATATAAATAACCTCCCCAAAATTTTTATATAATATTAATCAATATTCCTCAATTAAAATAACTGGTATATGAAATATAGTAAATGTACGAAATGTACGAAAATGAAAGTGTCAATTAGTGCAAAATTTGTACATAGATCTACAATGATTTAGCCCTGGTTTTCACTAATGCGTTTTGACATGGCATCATCCCGGAGAGGCCACTTATATACATGTTTAGAAAATTGAACATTCCTCACATCAACGCTGGGTGTTTGATCCTGAGTGCTGGGTATTAGCACTATACCATGTGTGTGGGTTTTTCATGTTTTCTTCCTGCTTGGTATTATAATGGAGAGTGTTGTGTGGAGCCCCTAATTACATTTGCCTACGTGGATCTACGATATATATCAGAATTTGTTTTACATACATCAAGTGCTGTTTCACCAACTTATTCCTTTAAGACAGGGGTCTCCATACTTTTCAAGCAAAGGGCCAGTTTACTGTTTTTGAGACTTCAGGGGGCCGGATTCTGACCAATGGGGGTAGAAAATGCCCCAGGGCCGGGCATCAGTTAGAATAAACATGGCCCCAGTGCTGGTGGGCAGTAGGAGGAGGAAAAGTGGTCCATCATTGCTATTAGTGGAAGAAATAGAGTCCCATTTTTAGTGTCATTGGGAGGAATAGTGCCTCATATCGTTGGGAGCAATACTGCCCCAAGGGCCGGATAAAGGCTTGCAAAGGGCCACATCTGGCCCTTGAGCCGCAGTTTGGAGACCCCTGCCCTAGACCAGGGGTCTCCAAACTTTCTAAACAAAGGACCAGCTTAACCTCTTTCAGACTTTAGGTTGCCTGGACTGTGGAAATTGGGAGTAGAGAAGATCCTGAGGTCAGTGAAGAAAAAAAATAGTGCCCCATCATTTGTTTCGATGGAAGCAATTGTGCCTCATCAGCTGCGAAACTAGTCAAGATGATTGTCGTGACCCTCAACCCACTGTCCTTCTCACCTTTTGGGGATTACTATATTGGTGTTGTGAATGGTCGCTATTATTTAAATTTCGTTCCCCTTGATATATCTTATTGTTGATGTATTCAATAAAAATGTTTTTTCAATTTTATATTCTCTATTGTGTAGTTTATATTTACTCTACCAGTACTGCGATAGTCCAACCATGGCCCAACCCCCATTCTTTTTTGGTTCTTTGGTTTGGGGACCTCTGATCCAATCTCTTTATATTCGCCTCATCATTGGTGTCAATGGGGGAAATTGTGCCCCATTGTTGATGTCATTGGGCCCCATTGTTGGTCCCATTAAGAGGAATAGGGCCCCATTGTTGGTGTCATTGGGAAAAATTGTGTCCCAGCATTGGTATTAGTGGGATGAATTGTGCCCCATTCATTGGTGTCATTGGGAGAAATTGTTGCCCCATTGTTGGTCCCATTGAGAAGAATAATGCCCCATCATTGGGTGTCATTGGGCCGCATTGGGAAAAATTGTGCCCCAGCATTGGTATTAGTGGGAGGAATTGTGTCCCTTCATTGGTGTCAGTGGGGAGCAATTATGGCCCCAAGGGCCGGGTAAAAGTAAGCAAAGGGCCGCATCTGGCCCCGGGCCGCAGTTTGGAGACCACTGCTTTAAGAGATCAAACTTAGGGCTCTTTTACATGTTATGTAAAATTTTAAAGCAGCCTAAAAGTGCATTAACCTATAGTGTTAATGAGCATTTAGAACAGGGGTCTCAAAGTACCGGTCCACGGGCCATTTGCAGCCCACGGACCAGTTACATATAGTTTGTTTTTTAAGTTTGAAAGCTTGCATGCGGCCCCCATGGGATATGAAAACTTGTCATGTGGCCCTCAGGCAATTTGAGTTTGAGACCCCTGATTTAGATGTGTTGTACAGGCATTCATGTTGTGTCAAGCAACACTTCTCAAACTCGATGTTTTTTTTTAAGGTGTTGCTGTGGTGCTTTTTAATAAAAGTGAATGGAGGCAGTTGCAAAGCGTCAACGCCTGCTAAACTCTGTAGGCAATGTCATTTTTGACTTGGCGCAATGCTAAAACTGCAGTGTGAACACTACTCCCTATTGTAACAATTTTGAGTGGCATTAATAGGCGCTCGGAAAGCATTAACAACGTGACCCAACCACCTATTTTCAACACCTGCACGAAAAAGCCCTTTGAATCTGTTCACATTGGTGCGATTTGACTTGTCAAATTGCAGCCTATTGCCAGCAATGGCACTGTCCCAATCGGTGAAACGCTGACTTTGCAGCGCCGCACTAATTTGCAAAAGTAGTTCCTGCACCACTTTTGCCAACTAAAGTGGCAAATTCAGTAGATATCTGTGCATGAACCCACACAGATTTCTTTCAAATCACCGCCGAACTCACACTGAAATGCAGGATTAAAAATTGTGCGAGTTCAGCTGAACTCGCACGATTTAAAACCTGTGTTCAGTATGAACGTTCTTATAGGGTGAGTGAATTGCCGATTGTTATGGTTAATGAAGAGATCATTTGAGAAAAACACAAAGGAGCTAGATTCTTTCATGTCACTGATGAGTAGATTTATTGCACTTGGTATTGTGGTGGACTTGATTTTCTTATGTTGCACCTTATTTAATGTTTCACGTAAGTGCGATAATACTTATTTAAAGAATATTTAATAATAGTATATATATTTTTAGAGTCGGTTCACACTAAGGCGGCAGGACGACTGAGGACGACTCCAGAGGCAATTTGCAAGACGACTTCTGTATAGAAGTCAATGTAAATCGCCCCGAGCCGCCCCCGAAGTCGTACAAGGAGTAAATTTCTACGTCGGAGAGACTTGCGTCGCTCCGATTAGAACGCTCCCATTGCACTGCATGGGAAGCGACTCGTCAGGCGGCTGAGCCGCCTGGCGTGTCGCCCCAGTGTGAACCGACTCTAAGGCCTCGTACACACGAGCAGACAGATTTGTTCAAATCTGTCTGTCCGACAGATTTGAACAAATCTGTCTGCTGGGATTTTGGTTTGCTCGCGTGTACACACGAGCAAACCAAAATCCCCGCCAGCAGACGGCGCGCTGACGTGTCGGTGACGTGGCGGTGATGTTGACGCAATAGTTTGTAGACACTGTAACTTTTACAAAGACTAAGGGCCAGTTCACACCAGACGCAGTTCCGTACAGTTTTGTGTGCATTTATTCTTCACAAAATGCATGCACAATGTTTTCCATGTATTCCAATGGCTCTAGTTGGCTCTAGTTCACAACATGCAATCAGTTTACGGTGCAGATGGTGTGAACTAGAGCCAACTAGAGCCATTGAAATACATGGAAAACACTGTGCATGCATTTTGTGAAGAAAAAAATGCACACAAAACTGTACGGAACTGCGTCTGGTGTGAACTGGCCCTCAATATTATACAAAACAGTTTTTGACAAGTCCTTTATTTAAAAAAAGTCACCTGTTGTACATCCAACGACAATTACAATGAATGACAGCCACCAACCCACGCACACAAAAAAAATGCCACCTAGCTGCATCCGTCACTTGCTAATTCTTCCCCCTGCCACCTAAGATAGGGTGACCAGACATCCCCAGTTTCAGGGGACAGTCCCCGGATTGAGGACACTGTCCCCATACCAAGTCTGTCCCTGGTTTGGTCCCTGCATAGGATTTGAACAGGGGCTGGGGAAATTTCAAAGACAGTCAGTGCAGAATTAAAAAAAAACTATTCTGAATTACACACCTCCACTCCACCGTTCCTACTAGCTTAGGGGGGTGTATTCTTCCCATTATCTGTGCCCCTTTCAGATGATCATGTGCTGGTCGGAGCAGAGGGAATATTTCTTCAGTTTCGGGTGCATGTCCATTCAGCTCCTCTCGCATGTTCTTCTGCCTTGGCTCAATTCCCAGTCAGCTGCCTGCCTGTTTATCTCCTTGTCTTCCATGGTGGAGTGATCTTTTTCCGCTCTCCACCCAGTATTAGCCAGGGGAAAGGGGAGTAAGACTTGACAGGCTGTGAGGCGGGCAGCAACGAGCAGAAAGTCGCTGATTGTGGCCATTACTAGTAAAAAAAATGTCCCCTGATTTAATTTAACCTAAGAAAACAATGGGTGAGGTCACCCAATGACACCATTGTCCATATTTGGTCAATAACATCATAAGGAGTTGGGGCCACTTGTCAAAAACTGTCTTTCATTTTTATTTACATTTGACTTTTTTGGTAATTCACATGGGGAGCCAGGATCTGGGGGCCCCCTTGTTAAAGGGGACTTCCAGATTTTGGTGAGTCACCCCCACAACCACGGACCAGGGTGGTGGGGAACAGACCCTTGACCTCATCAACATGGGCACAGGGTGCTTTGCTGGAGGGGGTTATCCCCCCAAAGTTACCGCCTATGTTGAAGGCCTGTGGCCTGGTATGGCACAGAAGGGGGGGGGGGCACACTCTTACCCTCCTTTCCTGGCCTGCCAGGCTTCATGTTTGTATAAGGCTCTGGTATGAGTTTTGGGGGGACCTCATCCAATTTTCTTAGAATTTTTGGCGTAGGGTCCCTTCTAAAATCTATAACAGACCCGGCAATTACGAGAGGCAAATCCATATTATTTACCCAGAGTTGCAGGATCCGTTTTACCAACCCAGAGTTACATATTAACGTTTTTTCTTACTATTGAACACGGCAGGAGCTTATGTACTTGAGTGCAGAATGATTTTGTGTATTTAGGCTCTTATACACATATACATATATCTTTTGTTGATTGCTAGGACATGCTTAAGGCCTTTAGCTGCTTTTTGCTGTACTTCTGGTGTGTGTCTGCATCTTTAAGAAGAAATTGGTTATCTTCAGGCACACCTGCCTTTAATCTATTTAATGATGTGTGTCTGAGGATGTGTGCTTTGTTAAAGGAGAGCTACGAACAATGCTGTGCAGAGGGACCTTCATGAGGCACTGTGGTTTACAAATAGATTTGCCAATATATGCTACTAACACCCTAGCTTTTACTATATAATGAGTGCTGGCTATTTCATTTATTTTGGATTTATGTGCTGCATCAAATGGCAAAACATATTACTATATTTATTATGGGCTGGTAGTGCTGGTCAGGCTGAGAGGAAAAGAGGAAAGTCTGCAACAGAGAGAGCAGTACAAAGCTGACAGCAATTTTAGCCGTTTCCTTCAGGCCCGGTTCACACTAATGCGACAATCGCTCTGTCTTTGGAGCATTTGTTGCATCAGAAGTGGGATCCCATTCTGTACAATGGGCTGCTCGGACAAAGGTTCTTGCACTACTTTTTGGTACGACTTTCATTGACTTTTAAAGGAGTCGCATTCAAGTTGTGCCAAAATCGCTGGCAGTGTGAACCTGAACTTACTGACGAAAAAAAAATCATTGTTTTCTGTGCTGCTATTGAAGAGTTCCCCTCACTAACTTTCTGGGTAAAGCAGAACTAAACCCACAGATTTACTGGTTTCACAAAACTGATGCATTCAAGGCAGACCATGAATAAGTCTGTTTCCCGAGTGCTTATATTGACTCTCATGAGCCATCATAAGACTGGTGTCATAGCTGATCTGGATCACATGTGCAGCACCATGGCAGCTGCGGATCCAACAAAGGCTAAGATAGCCACTTATCTGGCTGTAAATAATAATGGGGGTTTAGTTCCACTTTAAACTGTTCTCACCAGGACAGCATTGGAGTCATTGATAGGAAGGCTGCTCTTGGAACTGCAGTGTATTATTTGAACTCTGAAAATGCATGTAATCTAGCTACTGTGCTGATCCAATGGATTTGGTACTGTAGCTGGCCAGCTAAGACCTGTCCTAGGTTGCTAATGTAACTTACATGCATATACAGCTAGAACTGCTAATAATCTTAATACAATTCATACTGTGCCATGCCATCAAACGCAGTCACTGTGCCATGCCATCAAACACTGCCACTGTGCCATCAATTGTCACCACTGTGCCATGCCATCAAACGCAGCCACTGTGCCCCTCAATTGCCACCACTGTGCCAACTGTCGCCACTGTGACAATTGTCACCACTGTGCCCTTTAATTGTCTCCACTGTGCATGTCACTGTGCCCTTTGTCGCCACTGTGCCCTTTGTCGCCACTGTGCCCTTTGTCGCCACTGTGCCCTTTGTCGCCACTGTGCCCTTTGTCTCCACTGTGCCCATTGATGCCACTGTGCCCTTTGTCGCCTCTGTGCCCATTGTTGCTGCTCTGCCCTGTAAAATGCACTTACCTTTCTCCTTCCACTTCCCTCGATGTCTTCTCCCACCTTGGTGATGCTTCAGCCAATCGGGTTACCGATAACCAGAATTGGTGAACCTGATTTGCTGAGACGGCCGTCAGTCTTATCCAAGGAACGCACCCCCCATACGTTCCGAGGATAGATATCCGGGAGCCGAGAGCCGCTGGCTCTGATAGGCACTTCCACACAGCCAACCAGCTGCCGTTATTCAGGTGGCCGGCGCTCAAGTTCCGGCCATCTCTGAATAGACCAACGGCAGCTGGCAACAATAACATAAATTAATGCCATCCATTCAGTGGCGGGCGAGAGCCAGAGGGGGTTGTGCTCCAGCTCCCTCTATGGACGAACCGCCACTTGATGTCATGTAACAGTTGTATATTGTGTTCACAGAGGCAAAAAGAGAGAATATGCATTTTAGGATTTGCTGTGTGAGTAATGTAAGCTCAAGACACAGCAGAATTTAAACCAGAAAGCATAGAGTTAAGCTTTTTTTATTCAGCAAGAGTTTTGGCCTATCACAGACAATTTCACACTGGTGTCAGGATGATTATTTATATTATTACATTGTAATATAAAATGAAATGGTTCAACTCACCATAATGTAGAATCAGTGGGAGCCCAGAGTGTTTCACTTGCCACGCCACCTGCCACCAGATGCAGCTTGTCACGCCACCTGCCACAAGTTGCGGAATGTCACTTGCCTGCCACCAGATGCAGATTGTCACTTGCCATCTCACCTGCTACACCTTGGGGATTGTCACTTGCTAAGGTGGTGTTTTGATTGTCAGAGTCAGGCAGCAGAGAGATGATGTAATCTCTCTGCTGCCTGCACAGTGAGGGTGGAAGTTACTGCAGGGATGCAAGGTGGGCGCGGAGCGGTGAGAGATGATATCATCTCTCTGCTGCCCCCCGGCTTGTTGATTGGCCAGCCGCCCTCACACCCACAGAGCCAACCAGCTGACAGCCCACTCTCTGACTCTCACTCGTCACGGAGCAGCCTGCTCAGACTCTCCGGCGCCCGCGAATTCCGCAACTAAAACAAATTTCCCCTGGATCCGCCCCTGGGTCAGGATTTCTTTCTTGATATGTGTGCTTCTTCCACTTCTTAAAGTGTTGAGGACAGCCAGCTAAGCATCTAGCGTTTTCAGAAGAAAGTCATGAATGGCAGACTTATTTCTCTTTAATACAGGTTTTCTTTTAAAGCTGGAAAATATTAGAGTTTTATGATTAGCAGTGGTGCTAAGCAAGAGATCCCCTGTGTTCAATATGCAGTGGGGCAGGCACTCGGCACAGGACCTGGAATATAGTGGAGATCACTGGAGTAGTAACAACTACTACACTGATTTGCAGATTCACAGTGATCCATCAGATATGGTTACTTACAATGGTCTAAGCTGGTACAATGTGACTGTGCAATTTGGGTCGTAACTGGAGTTCAACTTTAATAGAAAGCACTGCAGCATTCTATACAAGTATTTGCACAATTTCCAAATGAGAATCCTTGCCCTTAAGCTTTCCCATAATTCACATAAAGAGAGGAGTCATGTCTACTTTGCATGCTTAGGCTTGAGGCCTGATTCACACAGACATTTTACTGCATTGCAAAGCATTTTTCACTGCAAAGACACACAGAAAACAATTGTCTTCATGTGTTGCATTTACACTGCAACACAGCCTAGGGCTGCTCTAAAATGTTATCTCGTATCGCAGCGCACCATACAGCGGCAGCGCCATAAATGAGGTGTACATTTTTTTTTTTTTACACTTCAAATAAAGTTTGTACAAAAAAAAGGAGCTATGTGATGTGCTGAATTGCGCACTAAACTGCCCCCTACGGCAGCTGGGAACAGACAGCAGCTCTCTGTTGCTTTGTGAACTTAGCCTTATGCCCTGTACACACGATAATTTTTTCCGTCGAAATAAATTCAGATGGGTTTTTCCGTCGGAATAAACACAGACTGGTTTTTCCGACGGAATAAACTGACGTAATTCCGCTCAAGCTGTCTTGCAAACACACGGACACACCAACTTCCGACCGTCAAAAACGTGGTGACGTACAACACTACGACAAGCCTATAAAAATTAAGTTCAATGCTTCCGAGCACGCGTCGAATTGTTTCCGAGCATGCATGTTTTTTTTTCTCTGTCGGAATTCCATACAGACGAACAGAATTTCCAATAGAATTTTTTTCTGTCGGGGGAAAAAAGAGAACATGTTCTCTTTCTAACTCCGTCTGAATTTCTGACGGAATAAGTTAGATGGGGCATATACACGGTTGGAATATCATATGAGAAAATTTCGTTTGACTTTTTCCATCTGAAATTCCGATCGTGTGTACGAGGCATTAGGATGAGAAGCGTAGATGAATTTGCACACCTCAGATGCAGATAGTTATATACTAATTCCTGGACAGCCCACAATCACCTAGAGTAAACATACAATGATGTATCTCCTCAATGCTTATCTCTAAGGCCCCATACACACGAGCAGACAGATTTGTTCAAATCGGTCGGACAGACCGATTTGAACAAATCTGTCTGCTGGGGACGTATTGGTTTGATCGTGTACACACGATCAAACCAAAATCCCCGCCGACAGACGGCGCGCTGACGTGGCGGTGACGTTGACTCCGCCACGTCACCGCACCAGGAAGTAAAACACTTCCGCGCATGCGTCGAAACCATTCGACGCATGTGCGAGAAGACATGTCTGCTGGTTAGCGTACTAACCAGCAGACATGTCGGGCGGACGGGTTCCCAGCTGACAGATTTGAAAGCATGCTTTCAAATCTGTCGGCTGGCCAAATCCGTCGGCTCGCCCGTACACACGATCTAATCTGTCTGCTGGGACGGTCTGGCAGACCGTTTCCAGCAGACAGATTTGATCGTGTGTACGCGGCCTTAAAGTGATTGTAAGCCTTCGTTTTTATTTCATATAAAATAACAAACAGTTCATACTTACCTCCACTGGGAAGTTCGTTTTGCACAGAGTGGCCCCAATCGTCCTCTTCTGGCGTCCCTGGCAGCTCTAGAGGCTCCTCCTCACATCAGATGACCCCCTAGGTGAAGCACTCTCCTGTGGGGTTACCTTGCAGGTACAGCCGGGACCCCATACAAAGAGCCGAGGGAAATACGGGGCTCAGGTACATAAAATGTTGGGCCAGTCACTGGCAGAAGTTTTTTCACCTTAATGCATAGGATGCATTAAGGTGAAAAAACACAAGTGTTTACAACCCATTTAATTCCCTGTTAATATGTCCACCTCAGGTATTTGTCTCCTACTGAGTATAAGTCAAGCTTTATTCCGTGTGGCTGAATTTGTGCCAAGGGATGGCACACAGGGATGAGAAGGATGGTTTGCCACTCTCTGCAAACACTGCTCAGCCACTGACAGGCCAGGGCCATGAGAAGATATAATATCAGTATCTGAGGTCTGTATATTCATTCACATGGGCACGGGGAATAAAGAAAACTTTTTTATATATATATATATATATATATATATATATTAGTTCTGCTTTGTGAACTGATTTTAACAGTTTGTTAAATCAGTAGGCAAAGTTGTTCTGAGACACAACCTGCAAGGCCTCTGTTACTACTACTAGGTAAAGAGACACTGTTTTCTAGGGTCCCCTGCTCCCATAGCCAATGACTCTGTAAGCAGCACCACACTTTCCGACACACCCAGAGTGAAGAGGAGATATTTATTATTTTGATGTATATCAGGAGTCTCTAAACTATGGTCCTGCAGGAACTACAATTCCCATAATTCTTATTCATGCCTGTGAATGTCAGGCCCTGTACACACAATGAGACATGTCCGAGGAAACATGTCCGACAGACCGTTTTCATCGGACCACGCTGAATTGTCTGTTGGTCTGATGTGCGTACACACCATTGAACCAAAATCCCCTCGGACCAGAACAGTGTGGCGTAGAACACAACGAACACACAACGTGATGAAAAAACTAAGTTCTATGCTTCCAAGCATGCGTCGATTTGATTCTGCGCATGCGGGGGATTTTGGTCCGATGGTTTGTGTACTAACCATCGAATCTGTTCGACGGACAGATTTCCAGCGGACATGTTTTCAAGCATGTTTGGAAATTTTTGTCCGCTAGAAAACGGTCCGATAGGCTGTACACGCGATCGAACATGTCCGCTGAAACTGGTCTGTGGACCAGTTTCAGCGGACATGTTCGATCGTGTGTAAGCGGCCTCAGAGTTTTATAATTCCTCTTCGGGTGTGTAGTTCTGCAACAGATGGAGGGTCGTAGTTTGGAAATCCCTGACATATATAATACTACACTAACCCAAGTAATAGAAACTGCAAAAAAAAACTCAAACATATAGGTAAAAGAGCACCAAAATAGAGTATAGTTCAGTGGTTCTCAACCTGGGGGTCGAATGATGATTTACCAGGGGTCACCAAATTCTGGCCTGTTTCTAAAGCCCACACCGCTCTCCCAGCCTTTTCTCAGCTGCCCAGCTGGGCTGTTCCTAGAGCCCGTGGCCGACCACTCAGCCTCTTTGCAGCCATCCATTCAGTTCACGGCATGGCTGGGGGGCAGAGACTAGAAGTCAGCTGACTGGAGGGGAAAGTGAAGTGGGAGGGGCTGAAGGAGACCCTATCTCCTGATTTCAGTATAGGTGTCACTGCTGCAAGACACCACTGTAGTACGGGTTCCACGCTACGAAAATAATTTTACTGTTAGGGGTCCCCACAATTTGTGAAATGTTATTAAGGGGTCACGACACTAGAAAGGTTGAGAACCACTGGTATAGTTGATAATAAGCAATCTGGATCAGAGAGTGAGCCCTAAACCCTATTCTTAGGGAGGTCCTTTCTAACGGCAATGCTAAGATAATAGTTTGGTCTCTGTCACACTCTTTCCCTACTGGCCAGTACTTTGGGGTCCACATCTGGAATTAGAGCTCTCAAATAATATTCCTCCACGCCTGCATATAGGCTTCTACACGGTTTCTTGGACAAAAAATACTGTTCCTTTTTATTAGACCATCGGTTTACCGCAAAAAAAATAGTCAGCGAAAGTGGTGTTCTCATGTACCAGGAGAAGTTCGCTACTAGCAGGTTCTTATTATCCCAGGATGCACAGCAGCTCAGTGTCACATACCAGGTGCGAGGGCGAGGTGCTGAAAGGGCTCACCTTGCAGCTAAGTGCAGTGCACCCCTGGAAGTGGTACAGGGAATGCAGTGCCCAAAGAAGCATGTTTTCCCAGTTGTTCTGGTTTTATGCGCTGAACACCGGAAAGGTTGCTGGAACAAGTAAGATGCACTGTAGGGCAGGTGTACTCGCTGAGTACCAGGTGAACTTGGCAAACGGACAATCTGTAAACAGAACCAGGAGCAGGGACGGGGGTCATGCCCGGTAAATCAGTCAATTCAGGTAGCAGAACTGGAACTGGTCATACACGGTGAGCCAAGCTGAGATCAAATACAGTGGAGCAGACAATCAGGGTCAGTAGTACAAGCCAGAGGTCAAACCATGAGATCAGGATAACAGGTTAAGCAAGCCCGGTCGGTCACGGAAGGTCAAAGATTAGGAAACACAGGAACACAGGGGAGCTGACGATAATCCAACAATGCATAGGTCTCAGCAGCAGGTTTATATAGGCCAGGAGGCGCCATTGCGTTTCTGCTTACGCCCGTTAGTGTTGTCACACATGTGCATACATCCGTTAGCGCTGTTGCTCATTTGCGTATGCCCATCCGCATAGTCGTGCATTGGCATACGCCAATACGCACAGGAGTGCGCCTGATAAAGCAATGATGGGTGTTGGTAAGATTACCAGTTCTTTGGCCATTTCCCTGACACTCAGATTTTTCTTCATCTGTTTTACCCGGGTGATGGGCAAGGCTTTTCCAGCTTTTATGTGGATGCATGCATCCTGCAAATGACAAGTGTTCTGTCTATCTCTGCCCTCTCCTCACTGGTAGCCCAGGCAGGTGAGGGGGAACAGCGGCAGCAGTGACTATGTGTGACCTACTGCAGTATATGACAATGCAGTGACAGCCTGGCTCATGCAGCTATATTTCAGGAAAGGCCTTGGACTGGGGCTACATAGACCTCTGTCCAGGCCTCTGTTACTACTTATAGGCTTCTGTTACTACTTGAGTGTTAGCTTAGAGGCAATGTGTTATGCCGCATACACATGTAGCGCCCCCTTGCGTTTAGCGCGGGTATTGTGCTTTAAAAAGAATAGTTGATTGGGAGAGTTACTTTGCTTTCAATCGCAATTGTTGAGTTACTGGCCTGTCTTATTCTGGGAAGGACCACTGGCTCGGACTGCATTCTGGGGATGTAAGTTCATCCTTGGCCGGCAGTGGGAGCTAGAGGGATTCCCGGCAGATTGAGTCTTCCCCAGCAGCCAATTGGAGAGTTTTCCTCTCGCTGGGCATGCTGGGAGGGGTATATCTGGACGAGAGGTCAGGTGTTCTGGGTTCTTTTGGCGTTCCCTGCGGTGGGTCCCGGAGTCGGGGAGCGGCATCCACCTTTAGGGTGTGCGCACCCAGGGACCCCGTCGGTGTAGCCCATCCGGCCAATATCCAGGCCTTGCTGAGTGTCGGTCGGAGACGAATCTGAGGGGGACCCCAGTAGATGGCTAGTTCCTGAATGTCGCCAGGTACTCTTCGCTGTCGCATGGTGCCGGACGCACGGGAAATAGCTGGGAGGATTTGCTCTGTTTGGGTGCTGGCAAATTATTCAGATTACATTGGCCTGTGGTAGAGGCCTAGAGCCGGGTCAGAGAACGAAAGACCCGTTGCTCCTAGCCTGCGTTGTGACGGTGACGCGTGTGAATTGGCTCTGTCTGCTACTGAGTTGCGCTGTGTGCTTATCCAGGCCTGACATCAAGAATCTCTATCTCTTATTCATCAACCTGTCCTTCTTCATTGAGTTGATGTTTGGCTATAAGAAAATCTTTATTGCCTGTCTGGACATTCAAGTTATTGCAAAGTGTTCTGGTGCATCCCTAGACCAAGCAAGGGTAACTTCAACATGCCGGTCCCAACATCAATCCAGCGACTCCTTCGGGGGTGAACGAAACAAACACAATCGTAATTTCCGTTGAAAAAAGTCAGATGGAATTTTTTCATCGGATATTCTGACCATATGTGTACCCCATCTGAGTTTTTCCTTCCGAAATTCCGACGGACTTAAAGAGAACATGTTCTTCTTTCCTTCGTAAATCCTGTTCGTCTGTATGGAACTTTGCCGGAGAAAAAAAAAACATGCATGCTCAGAATCAAGTCAACGCATGCTCGGAAGCATTGAACTTAATTTTTCTCGGCTCGTCGTAGTGTTGTTTGTCACTGCGTTTTTGACGTTCGGAATTTGGTGTGTCAGTGTTTATGCAAGACAGCTTGAACGAAATTCTGTCGGAAAAATCAGTCAGAGTTTATCCCAATGGAAATTCTGATCGCCTGTACAAGGCATTAGGCCTGATTCACACCTATGCAATTTTAGTGCTTACTGCTTTTTGCAAATTTGCACTACAGTCCATTTACCATGGTTTCCTATAGAACACGTTCTGTAGTGCAAATCTGCAAAATGCAAAAAGCACTAAAGCATAGATGTGTATCAGGCCTTAGTATACAAAAAACAGGGTTCTCTTGCAATGTACAGTCAAAGCCTTTTTTTTAGTTCTGTAGCTTATACTTTATCAGGCTTAAATTAGGAGATTTTGGTCCTATAACCCTGAACTGTGGACAGCTGCTGAAAGCATCACTAATTCAGTCAACTAAAGATCAATTGTTATATAACTAGAGATATAGAGAGCTGAACCATGAAGAACTGAGGAGAAATAGAGGTTGGAATTACCTGTGTAGTGGGTTAGATAAAAAAAGAAAAATGTAGGAATGCGTGTATGCAAAAATGTACGTGAGCAGATGGTTTAACATCTGTTTGGATCTTACCTTCCTCTAAGGCAGAAGTTACTTTGTATAACCCCTTTGCTAACTGTTATTGTAAAAAAAGTTTACAGAGTCAACTGAATCTAAAAGTGCTTGTAACTTCAAGTTGTTAAAATATCGATACAATATAATATTTTTTTTCTTTTTTAGGTATGGAAAAAATCAACAGGTAGAGCCAGTGTTTATAATGTGTATATTTACAAATGATCAAAAGCATACTGGAAGTTTTGAATTATTTTTTCTTTTTAATTAGGTAAATATTAAATCATATTATTTATTATTTCATATTTATAATTTTGCAGCCCACAGTTTAAAACCTCAAAGTTGGAGCACCACATGTCTCAACTTTTTTTTTCTTTTAACCACTTCAATACCAGGCACTTATGCACCTTCCTGCCCAAGCCAATTTTCGGCTTTCAGCGCTGTCGCATTTTTAATGACAATTGCGCGGTCGTGCTACACTGTACCGAAACAATCTTTTTATAAGTTTGTTCCCACAAATAGAGCTTTCTTTTGATGATATTTGATCACCTCTGCAATTTTTTTTATTTTTTTTTGCGCAACAACTAAAAAAAGTTTTTATTTTTCCTGTTAATTTTTTTTGTAAATTAGTACGTTTTCTTCTTCAATTTACGGGCACTGATGATGTGGCACTGATGGGCACCAATTATGTGGCACCGATGGGCACCAATAAAGTGGCACTGATAGGCATCGCTGGTATGCAGTACTGATGGGCACTCATAGGCAGCACTGATGGGCACTTATGGGTGGCACCAATGGGTGGCACAGATGGGCACTGATAGGTGGGCACTTGGCATGGGTGGGTACTGAGAGGTGGCACTGATGCATTGCTTGGCATCACTTGTTTATTTACAAATTTTTGCCAGTCAGTGCCCATGTTACCAGTCAGTGCTCATTTGTGGGCACTGATTGGCATCTATTGTGCTTATTTTTTTACATGTGGAATGTACCTGGCCATTCACATGTTGCCCCCTTCGCTGGTGGTCCTGGCGGCTTCCCTGGTGGTCCAGTGTGGGCATCCGATGGGGGGCTGCGCTGATAAACAATCAGCGCAAACCCCCCCCTGTTAGGAGAGCCGCCAATTGGCTCTCCTCGTGTCTGTCAGAAGCCAATGAGGAAGAGCCGATCAACGGCTCTTCCTGTTTACATCGTGATCAGCCGTGATTGGACACGGCTGATCACATGGTAAAAAGCCCCCGCCGAAGGCTCTTTACCGAGATCGGAGATGCAGGGTGTCAGACTGACACCCCGCAGCACCGATCGCCGCGATGCGCGCCCCCACGTTATCCTGCTGGACGTCGATAGACGTTCAGTCAGGATAACAGAACCACTTCCTGTACGTCAATTGTCTATTGACCGGGCGGGAAGTGGTTAAAGCTATGCCATGAAAAATAGCTACAGTATAAAGTAAGAGAGATGTGGTTACAAAAGTCTAACTCAGAAGAGGGATACTGTCCCCTCTCTCTCTCTCTCTCTCTCTCTCTCTCTTAGAAGGGCAAAGACCATCCGCAGGGAGTGCACAGGGGATGTGCCAGGTGTGGGCACACCCTAATCACTACACGTGGTGCTGATACCCCCTACTTTCCGGGCATCCCCCATCCTGCAGTGATGCTGGCTTACCTTCTCTTCCCCCCAGCTACTGCAGGGGATGTTTCAGGATGAGGAGTGTGGTAAGGTGGGGCTTTACGTCTTGTGTGGACTTTGGAGTTCTTCACAGACTTTCTTCCCCTAGACGACGAATATTGAGGTAACGTGCAAGGCCCTAAAAATAGCGGCGCTATACCGTTGGATTTGCTGCGGAATTCGGCCGTTAGCGGGGCGGTATTAACCCCCGCTAGCGGCGGATAATGGGTTAATACCACCCTCATTGCGCCTCTGCAGAGGCGCATTCCGGGTGGTATTGCCACGGTTTCCCATTGTTTTAAATGGGAAGGAGCGGTGAAGGAGCGGTATACACATCGCTCCTCTCACCGCTCCAAAGATGCTACCGACAGGAGATTTTTTTCTCTCCTATTTTTAGCGCTGTACCGCCTGAAAAACTCCTCAGTGTGAAAGGGGTCTAAGCTGAATTCTGGATCATGACAGTTTATTCAGTGCTGATAGCCACAACCTTTGTTTGGTTTGCTCGAAATCATTTGGCCATTTTCATTTTCTGGTGTACCTTCCAAGATAGCAAGATAGCAAGCAATTGTGCTGCAAGTTTGAAAATGACTTGCCAGGCTTTACACGTTTGTTGCACAATTGCAGCAAGTCTGCATTGCATGACTTCAGATCAAATTTCTTTGCAAACATTCTGCAAATCTACTGCAAGTTCTGGTTCAGTTATATTGTGCAACAGTCATCCCACTACAGGGGTCACTGTGGCGGAATTTTCATGCTGTAAACTTGGAGAGCTATTGCTGGAGACTCACCATTAGTGCAACTTGCTAGTGAAAATGTGCAGCAAGTTAACAGACTTACAATTCAACACTGCCACAAATTTATAGCAAGTTATCCTTGCTATCTGGGTTTCCAGATAGCAATTGCTTGAGCTACAAGTTTAAAAATGACTTGCTAAGCTATTGCTAGACTTGCCAGGCTTCACAAGTTTGTTGCATAATTGCAGCAAGTTCGCATTGCATGACTCAAGATCAAGTTTCTTTGCAAAAAAGTCTGCTGCAAGCTCTGGTTCAATTATGTTGTCCGCAACCTGTCGATCGCAAGCTACCTGTCAAACACTGACAGGTAGCTTGTGAACATTTCCCAGTGTTGTCACCCAGTCTTCTCCTGTGGTCCGGTGTGCCCTGATGCCCTCTTGACACCCAGCCCCCTGATGTCCTCCTGATGCCCCAGCACCATGCCCTCCTGACACTCCAGCCCTTCCAATACCCCAGTACCATGCTCAGCTGTCCTGATCCCACTGTACTGTGCTCTCCTGACCCCTGCACCATGCCTACCCTATACCTTGCCCTCCTGACCCCAGTACTACCTACTACTGACCTCCTGTACACTTCTCTGCCCTGCGTCCTACTGACCTCTGTACGCTGCCCCACATACTACTAGCCTCTGTATGCTGCCCTACATTCTACTGACCTCCTTATGCTGTCCTACATACTACTGGCCTCTGTACACTGCCCTACATTCTACTGACCTCCTTATGCTGTCCTACATACTACTGGCCTCTGTACACTGCCCTACATTCTACTGACCTCCTTATGCTGTCCTACATACTACTGGCCTCTGTAGACTGCCCTACATACTGCTGACTTTTGTATACTGCCGACATACACTTCTGTACACAGCCCTACATCCTACTGACTTCTGTACCCTGCCCTTCATACTACTGACCTCTGTACTCTGCTCCACATACTATTGACTCCTGTAGACTGCCCTACATTCTATTGTTCCCTGTACACTAGGGATGAGCCGAACACCCCCCCGTTCAGTTTGCACCGGAACCTTCGAACAGACGCGTGAACATTTAGAACCCCATTGACGTCTATGGGACTCGAACGTCCAAATTCAAAAGTGCTCATTTTAAAGCCTAATATGCAAGTTATTTTCGGAAAACGGGTTTGAGAACCCGGGTCTTGCCCCAGGGTACAAAGTTTTAAAAACGGTTGTTTTTTTCAGGAGCAGTGATTTTAATGATGCTTAAAGTGAAGAAAAAAAATGAAAAATTCCTTTTAAATATTGTACCTGCCTGGTATCTATAGTATGCCTGTGAAGTGGCACGTGTTTAGAACAGTCCCTGCACAAAATGAGATTACTATAAGAAAAAAGTAATTTAAAACTGCTTGCGGCTTAAATGTAATGTCTGGTCCCTGCAATATGGATGAAAATCATTGAGAAAAATAGCATGGGTTTCCCCCAACTCCCCCCAGGTCATTACAAGCCCCTTTGGCCATATATACTTTAAACAGCAGTATATAGGTGGTGCAAACAAGACATAGAGTAGGGTTATCACTAGGGTTGTCCCGATACCGTTACCAGTATCGGTATCGGGACCGATACCGAGTATTTGCGGGAGTACTTGTACTCCCGCAAATACCCCCGATACCAAAATAGAATACTTTTTCCGTATTAACCCCCCCCCCCCCCTGCGCGCGTTGCCGCCGAACGCTGCCGCCGCATGGGTTAAACATCGTGCGGGAACATTACAGCATTCATTTGAATAGCTGTAGTGTTACCGCCCGTATAGACACTCCCCCTTGCTCGGGATTGGATGGGTGATCGTGATCTGTCCAATCCCGAGCAAGGGGGAGTGTCTATACGACGGGAACACTACAGCTATTCGAATGAATGCTGTGATGTTCCCCGGGCGGCGGTGGCTAGGTAGGGATGACATGGCTGCATATGTGGGTGACATGGCTGCATTTGTGGGTGACATGGCTGCATTTGTGGGTGACATGGCTGCATATGTGGGTGACATGGCTGCATTTGTGGGTGACATGGCTGCATATATGGGTGACATGGTTGCATATATGGGTGACATGGCTGCATATATGGGTGACATGGCTGCATTTGTGGGTGACATGGCTGCATTTGTGGGTGACATGGCTGCATATATGGGTGACATGGCTGCATATATGGGTGACATGGCTGCATATATGGGTGACATGGCTGCATTTATGGGTGACATGGCTGCATTTATGGGTGACATGGCTGCAAATGTGGGGGACATGGCTGCATTTGTGGGGGACATGGCTGCATTTGTGGGGGACATGGCTGCATTTGTGGGGGACATGGCTGCATTTGTGGGGACATTTTAAAAAAGTATCGGTATTCGGTATCGGCGACTACTTGAAAAAAAGTATCGGTACTTGTACTCGGTCCTAAAAAAGTGGTATCGGGACAACCCTAGTTATCACCCCTGTAAAGCCACGTACACACGATCGGTCCATCCGATGAGAACGGTCCGACAGACCGTTTTCATCTGTTCACCGATAAAGCTGACTGATGGACTGATGTGCCTACACACCATCGGTTCATGAACCGATCGTGTCAGAACGCGGTGATGTAAAACCCAACGACGTGATGAAAAAAACAAGTTCAATTCTTCCAAGCATGCGTCGACTTGATTCTGAGCATGCGCGGCCTTTTAACCGATGCTTTTGCATACTAACGATTGGTTTTGACCCATAAATTAGCCGTCCAACGGTTGAATTTTAAAGCAAGCCATCTGTTTTTTGACCGAAGGAGCCTACACACGATCGGTTTGGACCGATGAAAACGAACCACAGTCCGTTTTCATCGGTTTGAACCGATTGTGTGAACATGGCTTAACATTTGTTTTGCTGTCTGTGTGCATCTGTTCAGAACATTGCAATTCACTTTCTGTCCCAATGACAAATGATTTTTTTTTAATTAGTTTTTTTTACTGAAACAAGGATTGGTGATAAAGCATTAGTGGACAGGAGACACCTCTTATAGAAGATTATTTCCCTTTCTAGGGGTAGATTCCCTTGTCTCCTTCCGTTTGCAAGTAGGAGTTGTTTGTAAGTTGGATGTTTGAAAGTAGGGGCCTGCATAAATTTGGGCCCTAGGTGTTGGTGTTGCCACAACACTGTTAGTTAGTCTTGGTGGGCGCTGGAACACCCTGCTGTGTGAACTATTATATCAAGAACTGTAATTACATGCCATTGTTGAACAGTGTTAGAAACTTGGGCCTTTGGTGCTGGCGCTGGTGCCACAACACTGAAAGTCCTCACAGTTACTCTTGGTGGGCGCGGGAATGGGCCCTACTGTGAAATATTAGATCAAGAATTGTAATTACATGCCCCTGTTGAACAGGGGCAGAAACATTGGGCCTTTTGTTGGTGGTGGTGGTGCTGGTGCCACAACTCTGTAAGTCTTCACAGTTACTCTTGGTGGGCACAGGAATGGGCCTTAGGCGGCGTACACACGATCGGACATATCCGATGAAAACGGTCCGCGGACCATTTCCATCGGATATGTCCGATCGGGAGTTTGATCCGATGGCGTGTACACACCATCGGATCAAATTCCCCGCCGCCGGACGGCGCGGTGACGTGGCGGTGACGCGGCGGTGACGTTGACGCCGCCGCGTCACCGCCACGTCACCGCACCAGGAAGTAAAACACTTCCGCGCATGCGCCGAATCCATTCGGCAGCGGCGCGGCGGCGGTGGGGGCCGACATGTCTGCTGGTAAGTGTACTAACCAGCAGACATGTCGGGCGGACAGATTCCCACCGGATAGATTTCAAAGCTTGCTTTGAAATCTGTCGGGTGGAGAAATCTGTCCGCTAGCCCATACACACGAGCGGAGATGTCTGCTGAAACGGTCCATCGGACCGTTTTCAGCGGACATATCCCCTTGTGTGTACGCGGCCTTACTGTGAAATATTAGATCAAGAATTGTAATTAAATGCCCCTGTTGAACAGGGGCAAAAAAATTGGGCCTTTGTTGGTGGTGGTGCTGGTGCCACAACACTGCAACCCCTCACAGATACTCTAGTTGGAGCGCAGGAATGAGCCCGCTGCAAAGTATTGAATCAAAAATAATTATTCAGTTACATCAGCATAAGCTCCCAAAACGAGATACGCAAGAAATCTACTTTTTTTTGTCCGGCGTAATTTCGATAGACAGGCGCATCCGTCCGCGCAAAACTGCGCTAGACACACCATTGATTTGCTATTCAAATATGCTAATGAGGGAGTTACGGGGATCCACAAAAGAACGTTGGTGCAGTGCAGGCTACGCGTTGTGCGCAACAGCTGCACGTCCTGTCTAAAATTAGACCATATAAAAGGTGGTATAAAATTAGACAAATCGTCTACATGTCAGAGAAAGCAACACTGTTAGTGAGGAGCTGAGCAGTCACACGTGTTGCACAACAATCTGTATGCCAACATGCCAGTGGCATCCATGCTCATAGCTATACTACTGACTTTAGATGAGCAAAGAAGGAGGAGAGCACGGAGGAGGGCACGGAGGAGGGCACGGGAGAGGATTTTTTTTTTTTTATCCCAAAAATCTTTCTTTGCTTTTATAAACATTTTGAGAAGAAATATACATACATATATCCATCAGTACATAACATACATACAAATTACAAACACGGTCTCACTATCTTTCAATAGCCCTTTAAAACCTTGATGGATATAATAATCTAATCTGATACAAGCCCCTCACTCTTCACTTGATATATCACACACGCATAGACATCTTTGGCATGAGAGATTCTGAGGTGTCTCGCATCTTCAGATTCACCCCTCGTGCCATCCTGGAATTAATCACAACTCTGCAGGAGCCCAACACCAGCCTGCAGGAAAGGGCCTGCAGATTGACATAAGTGATGACCTGACCCCTGAACCAGACAATCCCCCCCTAACCGAGGCTACCCCGTCTTCTGAGGGAGGGAAGAGCAGTCAGGAGACAGCTCACATTAGGCATCTTTGCACATTAAACACACACATTAATCATGGCACAATGAGAATGCATGCATGCACACCACTGTGGTCCCTAGCACAGACACATTACATCCTCATCTAATTAGATTAGCACAAGCCCACCATGCTGGACTTGTGAGCAGCAACGCCACGCCACGGCTCCAATTATGTCACTGTACATTCATACACCATTCACACGGACCTGGGGATCACTTCTCCCTGGTCCTGGGGAACCCTTCTCCACCAAAACTGAGGGTGACACCCCTTTTCCGGCAGGAATATCACCAAAAACATTCACAACACAAAAAAAAAATGTCCAGCAAAAAAAATTTCCAGGAAAAAAGAAGGGGGAAAACAAATTAATGCCGCTGGCGTGAGCCACGCCTGGGGCGCCCACGGCCCCGGCTCCTCAGGGGAGACTCATGGGGGGGGGTAATCCGGGGAAGGAGGAGCAGCCCCTGGTCCCACCTGGCGGCCTGCCCTCCAAGGCCACAGCAATTCTGTTCAGGCCAGCACCTAGTGTTGCCGTGTTGGCCTGGATAGCCTGGGTGAGGGCCCTCACATCCTGCCCAACGTCTGCTGTTGTAGTCTGCAGTACGTTTAGGCAGTTTTTAAGAGCCCGGGAGTGGCAGTCCAGGTCCCCAAGCGTATCCTTTATGGAGGACAGGCTCTCCTCCATCCGCACCAAAGTCTGGCTGACCTGTCCCAGATGGCGGGTCTGAAGGGCCTGGGCCCTTCTCAGATTGGCGGGCAGAAGCTCGGCCACCCCCCTGGTCTTCTGGGACGACTTCCTGCCTCCAGCTGAGGCTTGTGGCCGGGGAGAAGGGGAGGCCTTTGGGAGAGGAGCCCTGTTGGGGGAGGAGTGGGAGGGGCTACCCCTTATGGAGGGCTGGCTGCTGCCAGCCAGAGAGGAAGACTCCTCCAAAAACAACAATCCACTGGCTGACATGACATCCTCCTCCTCCTCCTTAACCTCCCCCTCTTCAACCTCCTCCGAGGACTCCGGCATTGTCTGGGGGTCCTCATCAGGCTGTTGTCCCTGGGATGGTGTGGTCAGCCCAGATGGCCCAGCACCCTCCTGCACATCTGTGGATGACACAAAACATTCACAGGTTGGAGGATCCACACACTTGCCACATATTCCCTTTCACCCCCCCCCCACATGCTACACACCTGATAGGGCAAAAAAACCTTACCTGGCATCACACCTTCATGACTGGAGTCATAGCCAGGCAGGCCCTCCACCTGTTGTCTATGAAAGGTGTGGGCCACCGCAGGCTCCTCCGCTGTCAGCCTAACAGGGCATGGTGGGCCCCCTCCTGTGCCCCTGGCATGGGCTGCCATTTTGGCCAGCTTCTTTCTGACCAGACGCCGGAGGTTGTTGATCTTCTTTTCAATCCCTGACCGTGTTCGGGTCTCCCCCCCCCGATGCATTCAGTAATGTGCTGCAAGATCTCACGCCTCCTGGCCGGGGGGGGGTGTTGGCACTCTCCGGGCCATGGAGGAAACGCCCATATTGGGTAATGGCCCGGGCAAGAATTTGTTTCTCCCCCAAAGTAAAATTTAACTTCCTCTTCCTCTCAGTCATACTCATACAACAACTCTCTCCCAAACAATCACCAAAAATCACTCACAAAAACAAGCAGGAAAAATCACTCACAAAAACAAGCAGGAAAAATCAAGCAACAAAACAAACAAACAAAAATCTATCAACCAAAAAGTCTCACAAGCAGTCACCAAAAAACACTTTCAAATATCTTCTACAAAACACTAGATCAAACAGTCCACAAATATAACAAAGACAAGTCACAACGCAACAAACAACAGAACAAAAGCACCTTGCTGTATAGGGAGGGATACAAAGGGATGTACTTTTGCAAAGGAAGTGCGTTTGTGTCTGTCTATTTATGCTGTCTGCGTAGTTCACTAAGTTGCCCTGGTCCACTTCCAATTTCACTGATTGCGCCGTTCCCGAGTTGTGAGCATGCGCACAGAGGTGCTGACCATGGTCTGCTTCATGTGCGCATGCGCGAGCCGGCCGGCCCTTCATTTGCATGGGGTCACGGCTCATTTCAATGTAACATGCCCACGTCCTTCCCAATTTGAATTACTCCGCCTTACGCCTCTGAAATTACGTTGCACAGTCGCTAATTTCTGCGCAAATCAATCGAGGATATGGTGATTGCGCCGCTACATTGCGGAAGTCTAACGTAAAGGAGGTGCGCTACACCAGTCAAAAAATGCGCCGATGTACGTGAATCTGGCCCAATGTCTTTATTCAAAAAATGAAAATCAAAAAACAACCAAAATTTGCTGCAGTCAAAAAAAAGGAGTGGACAAAAGAACAAAAGCTGACATGTTTCACATCGTGCAATGCTTATTCGTAGCACAGACCCTTTCTGCAAGGCCTCCCAAAGATGTTATATCTTCTGTTCCCTGTTCTTCTATTCCCTCTATGTCGGCAAGATAAGGTCCGCAACCTTACTCTTGTAACGTGGATCAAGGAGGTTTGCCAGCCAATAATGATCCCTCTCCTTGATAGCACGAATACAAGGATCCTTTCGCAGGCTTTGCAGGATCAGGGAGGCCATACAACGTAGGTTTGCTGAGGCATTCGGTGCAGAGTCCTCTGGTCACTGAGGTCGACATGATCTTCAGCCACCTCGTCCCAGCCAAGTCCATAGGTTTTGTAATTGATCCCTTGAAGACTGCTGCTGATGCTGAGTGCTAGGCTCCACCTCCATGCTGACACAATCCTCCTCCTCCTCCTTGTCCTCTTCCTGTGTAATAGGCGGGCAAGCAGGAACACTGTCTGTATAAAGGGGGCCTTGAGAGGTAAGGAAGTCCTCCTCTTTCTCCCTCTGTTCTGCCTCAAGGGCCCTGTCCATTATTCCACACAGCTTCAACAGGTGAATAAGAGGGACAGTCTCACTGATGCATGCACTGTCACTGCTCACCATCCTTGTGGCCTCCTCAAATGGTGACAGGACAGTGCATGCATCCCTGATCATGGCCCACTGGCGTGGGGAAAAAAGCCCAAGCTCCCCTGACCCTGTCCTGCTGCCATATTGGCACAGATACTCATTGATGGCCCTCTGCTGCGTGTGAAGCCACTGCAGCATGTCCAACGTAGAGTTCCACCTAGTGGGCATGTCACAGATTAGGCGGTTCTTGGGCAGGTTGTATTCATTTTTGGAGGTCTGCCAGCCGAGCACTGGCATTATATGACCGTCGGAAATGCACACAGACTTTCCTGGCCTGCTTCAGGACATCCTGTAAGTCTGGGTACCTGCCCAAGAACCGCTGCACCACCAAGTTAAGGACATGAGCAAAACAGGGCACATGGGTCAGCTGTCCCTGTCGCAGGGCGGAGAGGTGGTTGGTGCCATTGTCGCAAACCACCATTCCTGGCTTAAGCTGGCGTGGCGTCAACCACCTCTGAGCCTGCCCCTGCAGAGCTGACAGAACCTCTGGCCCAGTGTGGCTCCTGTCCCCCAAGCACACCAGCTCAAGCACCGCATGGCATCTCTTTGCCTGCGAAGCCCCTTGAATGCCTACGGAGCACCGCTGGTCCCGAGGACACATCAGCACAGGAAGAGACCACAGAGGAAGAAGAAGAGGAGGGGGTAAAGGAGAGAGGTGTGTCACAACCAGTAGTAGCATTTTGGAGGCGTAGTGGCGGAACAACCTCCAACACTACTGTACCTTGTCCTGTGTCCTTCCCAGCTGCCAGCAGAGTCACCCAATGGGCTGTGAAAGATAGGTAACATCCCTGTCCATGCCTGCTGGACCATTAGTCAGCGGTAATATGCACCTTACCACTGACCGCCCTGTCCAGCGAGGCATGGACATTGCCTTCCACATGCCGGTAGAGAGCCGGAAGGGGGCAGAATCTACCAACTGAAAAGGCAGCAGTTGAAGTGCTAGCAATTTAGCTATGCTAGCATTCAACCGCTGGGCATGTGGATGGCTGGGAGAGAACTTCTTTCGGCGCTGCAGCAGCTGGGGTAGGGAAATTTGTCTGGTACAATCTGCCATCGGTGTACCGATTATTAGATTGCCCACAAGTACTTGGCTGTGACACACCTAATTCTACACCTTCAGTCCTATCAGTGCAGGCTTCAGAGAGGACTGAGGGTATAGTGGGGTTGGAGATCCCAGCTGATGAGGAGCAAGGGGAGGTCCGCTTTGTTCTTTGGTGTGGGTCTTTGAGGTACGCTTGCCAACTAACTGCATGGCAGGTCGACATATGTCTGGTCAAGCATGTGGTGCCCAAGCGGGTGATGTTTTGGCCACGCGAGATACGCTTGATACATATGTTGCGAATAGCAGCGGTGCGATCTGATCCACTCATCTCAAAAAAGGCCCACACCAAAGAACTTTTGGAATAACGCAGAGAGCACATGCGCAGCTCTGCGTTGTGATGCAGTCGGTGTGCTGCCCTTAAGCTGGCCCCTGGAGGGCATCCTGCCTCATTGGAGATGTGCCTCTTTCTCCTCCTCAAGCACCCACGTAGAGTCAGTGACCTTATCATCCCCTCCCTCCTCATCATTGTAGAAAACGCTGCGCATCCTCATGCAGCATGTACCCAACACTGTGGTCAAACAGTTCGGGGGACTTCCCAGGAGCACATGGTGGGGCTAGGGAAGGAGTGACTGATGCCATTGAGCAGAGGGAAGAGGCTGCCTTGGCAGCTACTCTGCCAGACAAAGTAGCCTGAGCCTGGGTGAGAGAGGATGAGGAGGATGAGGACGGCTTGGTCATGCACTCTACCAAGTCTTCGGCATGTTGTGGCTCAACGCGGCCAGCTGCCGAAAAAAAGAACAAGCGTGTCCCACGGCCACGTGCTGATGAGGGTGCACCATGTCCACGATCAGCACTGTTGCCTCTAGACACAGAGCCTGCTTGCCCTTTTTTATCAGCTCGTGACTCTCTGCCTCTCCTTGTCCTTCCAGACATACTAATGGCCTGCACACTGCAGAGGACCACGTAGCTTTATGTGCACACTGCAGAGGACATAGGCAGTACACACCACGTAGCTTTAGGTGCAAACTGCATAGGACACAGGCAGTACACACCACGTAGCTTTAGGTGCACACTGCATCAGACACAGGCAGTACACACCATGTAGCTTTTATATGCAAACTGCAGAGGACACAGACAGTACACACCACGTAGATTTAGGTGCACACTGCAGAGGACATAGGCAGTACACATCACGTAGCTTTAGGTGCACACTGCAGCGGACACCAGCAGTACACACCACGTGAGAATACTGCAGCTAGCACAATCGCCTGCCAATAAATTAGGAAGAGCGGATCTAACTATACTATACAGTGTATAAATATATATACAACACCTGGGATGCATATATATCCTCTACACACTGAAACTTTAACTGACTAGCCTGCCTGCTCTATCTACCTACAAAAAACAACACTCTCTCTTTCTCTCTCTCTCTCTGTCTTCTCTCTCTTAACCTCTGCAACACACTACACAAGGCCGACCTGCAGGCGGCCTTTTATAGTGTGGGGCGTGTACTAAACCCCCTGAGCCATGATTGGCCAAAGCTTTGGCCAATTATGGCTCTCCGTTTTTTGCAAGCTGTGATTGGCCAAGCATGCGGGTCATAGTGCATGCTTGGCCAATCATCAGCCAACAATGCACTGCGATGCCGCAGTGAATTATGGGCTGCGACACGCCACTCGAATTTGGCGCGAACGGCCCATAATGTTCGTTATTCAACGAACGATCGAACATGGCCCTGCATACTACTGACCTCTGTATGCTGCTCAAACTACTACTTACACTGGCTAGACATCAGAGCAGATAGCCAGATCTAAAACGACTCAAGAAAATCAGCCTGCAGTACCAGATGATTTCATGATAAACTCCAACATCAGATTTGTGGAGATGACCAACTCCCCAGGCATCAAAACAAGTGTGAATGGAAGTGAATGCAGAGTTTCTCACTGCAGCTATCTTTAAAGTGACATTAGTTTTAGTAGATTTTCCTAGGTTTTCTTCATGCCGCCTTTTTGCTTTTAATTGGGGGGCTTTCTAGGAAATTAAAAAAAAAAAAGGGGGGGGGGAGCTGCACCCTGGTGATTTTTGATCTCTTCTATTTTGTCCAGGTAGATCGCCATATCTCAAAGGCTGCCTACCCCTGCTGTAGACTGACCACCTTCATAATTTTTCCAACTTCATCATTAAAACGATGTTGCCCACACACCATCATTTAAAAAAAATGATCTAGCAAAGCTTGGTGACGTATAACACCTACGACAGCACTATAAAGGGGAAGTTCCATTCGCCTTTGGGCTGCTTTTGCTGATTCCGTGTTAGTAAACGACGATGTACACGCCATCGGACCGAAATCCGATGAGACATGTCCGCTCTAAACTGTCCGTCAGGCAAGTTTGAGCAGACATATCTCATCGTGTGTACGAGGCCTAAGAGGATGAAGTGAATCAAGGATCGTGTGGATTTAATGGTATTGGGGATAAAGGCGTTGAGGAGAGCAACATTAAGGGATCTAGGGAGTTGAAGACCGGTTACCTTGAAAATTAAATTGAACACTTTTTTCCAGTAAGATCTCATTGTTGGGCATTCCCACCATATATGTGCCATAAAGCCAATGATTTCGCATCCTCTAAAACACAAGGGGTTGGCAGAAGGGAACATGCAAGACAATTTCAAAGGGGTATAGTACCATCTCGTGAGGACCTTTTAAGTTAGCCTCTATCAGGGAAGCATTTTGGATACCCTTGTAAGCTTTCGAAGTTTGCAGTTGACCAAGATTCCACACTCCATTGGAATTGGAAGTCAGCTTCCCAAGCAGCCATATAAGACGTCTTACCATCCTGATGTGCAAGGGAGTGATATACAACAGATATTCCACACCAATGCTCATAAGCCGTAATTCGGGGCAGAATGGGTTTCCCCTTCCAAATTTTGTGGGGGAAGTGTTGTATCTGCCCAAACCTGAAGAGTTCCGACGTCGGGAGCTTAAGCTTTTGTTTACAATATTTTAAAGTAATGGGACCCGACGCCAGGAAGAAGTGTCCAATTCGGTACAGACCCTTGTCCAGCCACCACCTAAAAGCTGTGATATCTAGTCCCGGGATAAAGTCACTATTGTTGAAAATGTGCGCTAGGGGGTGAATTTCTGAAATCAAATCAGGATTGGATCGCAGCTTGTCCCAAAGAGAGAGAGACTGAGAAAGGGTGGGTGAAAGGATAGGGGGCGATTTTTAGGGGGGATCCAAAGCAAGTAGTCTAGGGTGTAGGATGGGGCTGCTTGTCTCTCGATGTGGACCCAGTCCGGTTTCTCAGATTTGGAGTACACTGCTGAGAGCTGAGAAAGACGTGCCGCCTGAAAGTACCCAAAGAGCCGCGGGAGGCCTAAACCCCCTCTTCTTTTGGGCCTGAGGAGGGTAGAGCAAGGTAATCTACAACCTGACCTACCCCAAACAAACATGTTTACCTTCCTTTGTAGAGAGAGGAGATGTTCCTTCCTGACATTAATTGGGAGTGCTCTAAATAGATATAGCAGTCGGGGGAGAAGGGTCATCTTGACTGAATGAATTCTACCGAGCCACGAAAGGTTGCCCTTAGCCCAAACCTTTAAGTCTGCTTCTAATTTCTTATAGGCTGGGGGAAAGTTTGCTGAGTATAGAAGTTCTATTTTAGGGGTGAGATTAATTCTCAAATATTCTAAGCGGTTATCCCTCCATCGGAAAGGGAAGGAGCTTCTAATTGTTGCCACTGTGTCAAGAGTTAGGGAGATATTAAGTGCGCAAGATTTAGCGAAGTTAACCTTGAGACCCGAAACCGAAGAGAAATCCTTTAAAACTTTAAAAAGATTGGGAAGGGAGGTAATGGGAGAGGTCAGGAACAACAACATATCGTCGGCAAAAAGGCCGCATTTATGGGTTTGAGAGCCACATGAGACCCCCAAAAAGTTCGGATTGGACCTAATCGCGATTGCTAGCGTCTCGATAGCAATCGCCAAAATTAGGGGTGAAAGGGGGCACCCCTGCCTAGTCCCTCTAAAGATGCCAAACGGGGGGGAGTAATGTCCCTGGAAACGAACCATTGCTCTACAGTAGGTGTTGAGTACAGAGTGCGAAGGACCTCTAAGAACTTACTGCCAAACCCCCAACCTTCCAAAAGGGAAAACAAATAGGGCCATTCAATGGAGTCAAAAGCCTTGTGCAAATCAAGGGACAAGAGCATTCCTTTCTGAGTAGGGCCGTTTGCCCAATTCGACTGCAAAAGGGAGATGATATCAATGGCCCTCCTAATCTGGTCAGGTCCTTGACGGCCTGGTATGAAACCCAACTGGTCCTTATGTATGTATCTGCCTATAAAGGAAGCCAGCCTGTTTGCTAAGATCTTAGTCAGGATCTTCAGATCATTAATAATGAGGGAGATGGGCCTATAGTTCTCCACCTCCTCCGGGTTCTTGTTAGGCTTAGGGATTACTGTGATGAAAGCAGTATTAAGATGAGGATCTAGTGGGGCTCCTTTGAATTTTGCGTTAAAAAAACTGGCCATATAGGGCGCCAAGATCTCTGAGAATGCTTTATAATAGGGTGCTGATAGACCATCTGGCCCTGGAGAGGAAACGGTCTTTAGGTTTTTTATGAGGCAGTCTGACTTCTCAGGTGTAGTAATTAGGCCATGTTAATTATGTCAGACTGGTGCCGAAAAGTCTGTGGGATGTGTAATGGAGACTCGTTAACCCCCCCCCCATTGTGTGATGTTGGGGGTGGAGAGTTTCATTGTCCCTGTGATTAACTGTAACATGCCTGTACTGTATATAAGACTGAGAGTTACCATTAAATGCGTTCATACATTTGACTCGGGAGCTTGCCTCGTCTTTATTCTGGGAAATGGAATGGATCGTGTCTGCATGGGTTGTCGGAGTGTCGGATAAGCTGTCGTGGGTTGATGGAAGATCGTAAACGGTGACCATTACAAGGGGTTCTTAAGACCAATAGGAATTTTCTGTGGCACCTACTGTTAACAGTAATCCTCTATAGAGACTGCAAGGACCCTGCAAGCTGTTCACTTCTCCTATATGGTTGGCAGCCCCGTACGCATCTGAAGAGAACTTTGTTAAAAAGTAGTCTCCCCCCTGTGTGGATCTGGCAGTATCCCTTCTTTCTAGAAGATATACCTGTGTTTGTGTTTAAATACCCAAAGACAATGACAATAGCCTTGACCATGACAATAGCCTTGCCAAACTCCGAATTATCTTGACTAAAGCCATTAAAGGGGACCTGGTACTATCAGCAAACTAAATGTCTTCCAGTTAGGATTTATATCTACTATAAATATTTATACTGTGCCATTTGCATCTGCATGCCTTTGCCATTAGTTTTTTTTTCCAGATGTGAACAGTCATACACATAAGGGTCCTTTCACACGGAGCGGACCGTTTTTGATCCGCCCCGTGTGTGTCCTTCGGCTCAGCAGGGATCATCCGTAAATCCCCGCTGAGCTGTCGGCGGACAGGGACGTCCCCGCACACTGTGCAAAGACCGCCCTGTCTCTCCCCCGCTCTCCCCTATGGGGAATCGGATGAATACCAGTTGCAGCAGGCAGTATGTGAATACATTAACTATAAATGGGGAAAAATCTGCAAAGAATACTTTATTTGTATCTTATGCTGGCACCAGCTGTTGAGCTGTTTGCGGGGACTGATGCTGCAGGGCACTCTAAGCACATTGACCCTGTATTGACGGGGACACAGGCTCAGGTGGCCATCTTAGCTAAGGAAAGTGAGAGTGAGGACTCAGACCAGGCTGATTCTGGGACCCAAAGCACTAGTGATACTGATCCACCTGGAGCTGTTCAACCCACACTGGCAGATATCCTAAGGGCGGTCAATCTTGGCAATGCCTCAGTGAATACCATGCGGGAAGAATTGTCACTGCTGCGACAGGATTAGTGTTGCTCACGAATATTCGCATTGCGAATATTCGCTACGAATATTGCATATTCGAGTATTCGCGAATAACTCGAATATTGCGGCGAATATTCGCTATGGCGAATATTCTTATTTTTTCAAATTTATTTTTAAAACAGATCACATCCTAGTGATCTCCATCGACGTCTAAAAGCATTGCTGGTATGATTAGAGAGAGACCCTGGGCCGAGTAGCTGATGCGATTCTTTTATGTTGCCGAAAATTCGCATTGCGAATTTTTGGCAACATAAAAGAATCGCATCAGCTACTCGGCCCTTCTTTTGCATCAGAGCCAATCAGAATAACTCGAATATTCGGCAATTTTCGGCAACATAAAAGAATCGCATCAGCTACTCGGCCCTTCTTTTGCATCAGAGCCAATCAGAATAACTCAAATATTCGGCAAAAGGAATATTGCGCGATATTCCTTTTGCCGAATATTCGAGTTATTCTGATTGGCTCTGATGCGCCCTTCTTTTGCATCAGAGCCAATCAGAATAACTTGAATATTCGGCAAAAGGAATATCGCGCGATATTCCTTTTGCCGAATATTCAAGTTATTCTGATTGGCTCTGATGCAAAAGAAGGGCGGAGAAGATAATCGCGCAATATTCCTTTTGCCGAATATTTGAGTTATTCTGATTGGCTCTGATGCTCCCTTCTTCTTTTGCATCAGAGCCAATCAGAATAACTCGAATATTCGGCAAAAGGAATATTGCGCGATATTTCTTTTGCCGAATATTCAAGTTATTCTGATTGGCTCTGATGCAAAAGAAGGGCGGAGAAGATAATCGTGCAATAGGAATATGAGAATTTCGCAATCATTTTCGCATTAGCGAAATTTTGCAAATTTTTTTTTGGATAAAATATCACGAATATTCGATATTAGCGAATATTCGCGAATATTCTTCTATATATTCGTGCAATATCGCGAAATCAAATATGGCGTATTCCGCTCAACACTAGACAGGATTTCCAGAAAATAAGAGAACGCACTAGGCCGTGGAAAGCAGGGTGAGCGAGCTAGAAGATCACTTGACCCCTATTGAAAGAGAAGCCAAAGCTGCTTATCAACTGGCGAGGGAGGCCACTGACAGAGCTGAGGATTTTGAGAACCGCCTCAGGAGAAATAATATATGCATTGTGGGACTCCCTGAGAAGATGGAGGGCAGGGACCCCACGACCTATGTGGAGGGGTGGTTGCTGGACATATTTGGGAAAAACACGTTTTCCCCCCTGTTTGCTGTGGAGCGCGCCCACAGGGTGCTGGCTCGCCCACCACAACCTGGAGGGCCTCCCAGGCCAATGCTGGCAAAACTACTGCATTACAGAGATAGAGAAACAGTGCTGCGCCAGGCAAGGAAAAGGGCCAACATACAGTACAATGGAGCCAGAATGTCCTTTTATCCTGACTTCTCAGCAGAAGTACAAAGACGCAGAGCAAAGTTCTTTGATGTGAAACGCCGGCTTAGGCAGTTGCAGCTACCATACGCCATGTTGTACCCGGCCAAGTTGCGGGTGATTGTAAATGGGCAGGCACAGTTTTTTGAGTCAGCCAAGGATTCAGCTAACTGGCTTGACCGGAACGAGCAAGCCCTGAGGCGGCGAGGACAAGATGAAGGGGAGGACGGATAGTGGTGCCCCGGCCCATGAAGGGCCCCTGAACCGGATGTAGACAGTGTGAAATCGTGTCTTGGTGATGAGAATTTATGATACTTTTATCCAGTTGATCCCTGGCTGAGGGACGTTATATTGCTACAGTTCAAAACGAGAGCTTCCGAAATCTTAAAAGTGAATCTACTACACCTGACTTGTTTTGGCCCCCTGAGTTTGTATGTTGGGCCTTGTACCTGCTCTGCCCGGTTGTCAGGGTTCAGAGCTGGAGAGTTGGAGAAGGCAGCGGTTTGCGCCCTCTTTTTTCTTTTTCAGTTTTTTGATGGGTTCTTCAGTATGAATTTTGCAGCGGTCAGCATGAACAGCTTGTGTACACTTCTTCAAGTGTTCGCCACAGTCTTGGGACTGATGGAGGTATGCTTGCCTACTAATATTTTTTATTTTTGTGAATGGCAGAGGTCCCTATAGTGTCGTGGAATGTGAGAGGACTACACACCCCACTTAAGAGAACAATGATAAGCATGTGCCTTGAAAAATTTCACCCAGGGATTTTTTGTTTCCAGGAAACGCATTTGACAGGGGACACTGTTAGTTGTTTGCGATACAATTGGGTGACCAAAGCGTACCACTCCACTCATACCTTCTACTCCAGGGGGATGAGTGTTTTGGTTCATGGATCCTTTGGATTATCAGGAACTGAACAATAGCATCGACCCCGAGGGGCGATATATGTTTTTTTTTTGCAGGTTGGGTATTTTGACGTGTATACTTGCATGTGTGCATTGGGGAATTTAACTGTTGCCTGGACCCCGCGCTGGATAGACACCCGGCCATAGGCGCCTCTGCCCTCTCCAGGGGAACCCCCTGGCGTGGTTGTTGCAAGAGGTGGGCTGAGTGGATGTCTGGCGACACTGGAATCCGGAAGTTAGACAATATACGTGTTTTTCTAAGTCTCATGGCAGTTTGTCTAGGATTAACCTGGGGGTGGGAAACGCACGCATGCTCCAGTATGTATCTAAAATGGAATATAGGCCCTGCAGTGTATCTGATCACTCCCCATTAATAGTTTACGTGGTGGTCTCCAGGCCCACTGAGCTCCCTAGAGCCCCTTGGAAAATGCTTTCTGGTTAAAGTTATTTGAGTCCCCTGAAACCATAGAAGAGAGCGTGCGTGGGTTTTTCATGAACCAGAACCCACAGGGTTCTTGTCTGCAACAGTGGGAGGCTTTTAAAATGTTTTTGAGAAGCGTTTTGATAACTGAAATTACCAGGGTTAAAAGGGCCTCGTCTGCTTTTGTGATGGAGCTGGAGGAGAGGGTGGAGGCTATGGAGAGGCAATATGTTTTGGATCCCTCTGACTCGGCCAGGGAGGAGTGGCAGGCTGCTTAATCTGCTTATGAGCGGGTGCTTTCATCCAAGGCTGAAAAAAAAGTTTTTTTACCAAGCAGGCATTTTTTGAGGAGGGGGAGAAAACGGGACGTATACTTGCCCGATAAGGCGAATTTGCAGCAGAGATCCCCTACTATAGGGGCAATGAAATCCAAAGCTGGGCCCGTTGTTAACTCACCCAAACTTATTATGCAGGAGTTGGCAGGGTTTTATGAGGAGCTGTACTGCCCTGGCGCTGCCCATGTGGGGATGGATCTGGAGCATTATTTAAACGGTTTCCTAGACTGACGGCAGAGCAGAGGGGGGGGGGGGGGGGTTGGAGGCACCCCTCACAGTGGAGGAACTTCAGGAGGCGGTGGGACTGTTCCCTAATTGTAAGGCCCGGGGCGAGTACGGGGTCCCCATGGAAGTGTATAAGCAACATGCTGATGTTTTTTGTGAATATTATGTGAATATTATGAATATCGTGTTGCTCATTAAACCGGGCAAGGATCCAGTTGAACCGGGCTCTTACAGGTCAATCTCATTGCTGCAATGTGACATAAAAATCCTGGCAAAGGTGCTAGAAATGCGATTGAATACTGTTATAACTTATACATGGTGATCAGGCGGGGTTTATTGCAAATAAGTCCTCTGCCATTAATTTGCGACATTTATTTTTGAATATGCAATCCAACGGGGACAACATAGGAAGCAGGGCTCTGCTGTCCTTGGATGCCGCCAAGGCATTTGACAGCATTGACTGGAATTACTTATGTGCAGTACTGGCGCGATTCGGGTTCGGTGAATATATAGCATTGGTACGCCTACTTTACAGTCGGCCAGAGGCTGCTATCAGGGCCTTCGGGTGTCTGTCCCACAGATTTGCGTTGGGGAGGGGGACAAGGCAAGGTTGCCCGTTGTCCCCTCCCCTCTTCGCGCTAGCAATTAAACCCCTCGTTATAGAGATTAGAGCTAGTTCAGACATTGTGTGTGGGGTTTTGCTATGGCCCCCTGCAGGAGAAGGTGATGCTTTATGCGGATGACACCCTGCTCATGACAACTATTGTGAGGTTCGGGGTGTACTCCGGCCTACAGATCAATTGGTCAAAATCTGCCCTGTTGCTGTTGGACGGAGGGGCCACACAAACGGTGGCTTCATCCTGTCCCATACCGGTCACTGCTTCCTTTAAGTACCTGGGGATTCATGTGACGGCCAACCTGAGAGATTTTAGCCATCTGAACATTTCCCCCCTGCTCCAGAGGTTTAGAGAAAGGGTTAAGTCGTGGAACAATCTCCGCATCTCAGTAGCAGGCAAGGTGAATCTGGTAAAGAAATTTCTAATGCCGCAACTACTTTACTGTCTTCACAATACCCCGGTTGTGATTCCTCTAAAAGTTTTCCGCATAGTGAACTCCATCTTCCGGTCTCTGATGATTAAATTGGAACATCTTCAGAGGCCCAAAGACAACGGCGGAAATGGCATTGCCCAACCCATGGTTGTATTACCTGGCGGCGCAGTTGCAACACATGGTGAGGTGCTTCGGGAATGAGCCGGCTGGCTCCTCAGGGCACTGATGTCCCACACGGTGGGGGATCGCCCCATCCCCATGGCACTGGAGGCCTTGGCTTTTGCCAAGCCGAATACGAAATACCCTTCGAACCATCTAATACAAAAAGTGTGGAATTAATGCAAGTATATTCAACAGGCTGATGGCTATACTGAATACAGCCCCCTATGGCTTAATGATACTTACACAGAACTGGCTAAACTACAGATAGGGACTGTCTGGAAATTATACGGGATCACGCATATTAAACACGTTTTTAGACATGGAATACTTAGCCTGTTTGCAGACCTGCGGACGGAATATGGGCTTCCGTCCTCAATGCTTTTCCAGTATCTGCAGCTTTAACACGCAGTAAGGGCTCAGAGTAGGTATTCTGAGTGGCATTTGTCGCCAACCCCAGTATTCAGTCTCATTGGGGATGCTGTGTCTTCGAAGGGATTTATCTCTCAATGCTATGCCATCCTATTACAGAACTTCTTGGGGCAGGATCCAATACTGGTGAGGGAAAAATGGGAGAGGGACGTGGGCCAACTGCATGGAGAACAGTGGGAAGAGATATTTCAAGGGGTGAGCACTTGTTCACTGAATATGGCCCAGCGGCTCACTCAGCTATTTATCATCTTTCGGGTATATTATACGCCACATAGATTGCAGTTGATGGGGATGCAAACTGATGATACATGCACTAGATGCAAGCGTGACCATGGGGATCCTATCCATCTCCTGTGGAGATGCCCCAAACTGCATAAATACTGGACCGAGGTAGTGAGTACTGTTAATTCTGTATTTGGGGTATCCATACCTGTGGACCCCAGGGTATATCTATTGGGTGTACTGAAGGAGTATGTGGTGGAGGTGTACACACGGGAGGCTGTGCATAGGGTGCTATTCCAGGATAGGAAGTTGATTATGTTTTACTGGAAATCTGAGAACCCCCCGACTTCCGGGGAATGGATTGTTAAGGTAGGAGTTATGTTACGCATGGAGAAGCTTATATATCAACACAGGGGGAGTACACGGAAATATGAAAATCTATGGGCTCCGTGTCTGGATACGCCGGGGCTTTCCCCGGTGGACCTGGTCATGGACAGGTTGCTGGGACTGAATGCGGGATGAGTACCAAAGCATGGAAGTTTGAGGGTTATAGAAGTGGCGACATTGTTCAAGTAATAACGTTGTTGTATTTTGTTTTTGATGGCTGGCTGTCTGGTTATGCTGTACAATGTATAACTGTCATAAGCTGTATACCCCCTTTTCATCAATAAAAAACTTTTTGTTGGATAAAAAAAAAAAGATAGCTAAAATGCATGTGAAAACACAGCAGGGATCATCATTCTCTGCTTTTCCATGAAAAGAAAAACATTTAACCTTGTAAAAGTGGCAAACCACTTATTTAATTGCAGAATTGGCAGTGATTTTTAAAGCATCTTCTCATCTCTACTGCTCAGTGAAAACAGTTCAATCTATTTAAAATTGTGGGGAGAAAAGACAGAGTACCAATACTTTTTTACAAGTACTCACCGATACCAATTACCGATACTTTTTTTTTATGTCATGTGACATTAGCACTGATTAGGTGTGGACAGTCAGTCGTTTTTTTATTTTTTTATTTTTGGTTATTATTCTTACAATGCTTTCTTCTTTTTTTTTTTTGGAGGGGGGGGGTGGACAGTGTCGTTTTTTTTTTTTTTTCTTTAACAAACGATGTGGCATCCTTTCATTTCTAACACATTACCCAGTCCATATCAGTACAGTTATACAGCATGATACTTTTCCCCATTGAGGTCTGATGTGTTTTCAAAGTGAATTCCTGTAAATATACAGACAATGAAGTTACACTGTCCGTGAGTGGATCGGAACATTGGAGTAGTCACATGAATGGTTTCATTGAAAAAATCTTTTAGGGCACCAATCCAATCGAACAGACCACTGTATCCAGAACATATATATAAGGGACCAGTCACACAGTCCAACTTGGAGAAATAAATTTGTTTCTGTCCATGGATGGAAATCACCCTGTCAAATAGGTGTGTGTATATTTAATAGATCTTCGATGTTCTCTTATAGATCAATTTGCTGGGAACGAGGAGAGTGTCGCAAAATGTTGAGAGATAACCATTTTGTGTTAAGTCCAAAATATATTCAAAGATTCATTCACCAAAGTTATACCACAAGTATTGGTAATGTAACCACGGGGTTGAATTCCCACAATGTGCGGGTATTCCCGCCGCTCACAACAAATGTTGATTAAATGCCTTTGTTCATCAGGGTTACTCACTGTTTGACGCCGCCAGTTGTCACTCACACAGATCTGACCGATCCATCGATAGGTGTATGTCCACAGTGAACGACCCTAGTACCAGGCAATCCTTATGGTTTTCAGGTGAAATAAGTTTGACACATCTCCAAGCAAGATATAAGTTCTCCAGTCCAGTTAGTTATAAGGGCAAGTCTATTTTAAAAGTGGTGATGATCTTTGGTATTCTGATATTATCAGAACAGATCTGCAAGTGACTTCCTCCAATTAGTGCATCTCAGCTCCAATTCAATATCCTTGAACCAGTAAGGGGGTGACTAGGCTCGGTGTAAATCGGGGGCGCTTGTCCTAACGTCAATAGCTTACATGTTTTTGTTCCATTACCATTGGAACTTTGTCCACTTTTGGTAATCTAGTGTAATTCCAATTGTCTTGTCCACATACAGACACAGATACTCAGTGGTTATTGACGTTTGAATGTTGACTCAAAACTGCATATTGATTGGCATAAACTTTTATTGCAATTTTTTTTTTTTTTTACTTAGTATAAGGCGTAAACAGCTTAAACGAGTGGATGCTAACCGGGCATGGGCCACAATGAAATAAAATGGTTCAGAATTTAATTTTTTTAATTTTTGAATAACATAATGAAGATTTGAAACAAGAATCAAGATCCCCATCTCTGTGGGGCCAATCACCTTTGGATGTGTACCCATTGTTTAAACACAATAGCAAAAAGAAAGAGTGGGTGACACTAGTGTGAACACTGACTTTGTTTACTGTTCACAAGGACTCTATATTTACTTTAGCAGTTGCAGGAGCAAAATGAAATGGAAAGGATCGGTTCCTGTATATGTCAACCCCACCACCCCTCCTGTCCAAGTGGAAAACAGAATGTGACAGGGAGACAGCACAGGCCCCCTGAAGCATGAGGCAGGGTCACCATTATACCAACGCTTGCGGGTGGTAAAAACATGTCTCAAGTATGGGTTTTTTTCCGCCCCCAAACCACAAATGCAAATGAGCCCTTACTGTTTAGAGCCCCCTATAATGCTACTTTCACACTGATGCGCTGTAGTTTAAATTTCCTGTGGGTTAGCTGCACTTTGCCATAGACTGCTATTATATTTGCATTTAGGAGATTTGATGCACTTGCAAAAAAGGTATAATAGAAGTCTTTGGCTCAGTGCAGCTAACCCACAGAAAAGCCTCAGGTGCACTGCGCTCCCACAGATCAGTGTGACAGCAGCATAATACTTGATGGACTTGTGTCTTTTTTCAATCTGACCAACTATGTAAATACTTGTTAACCCTTTTATGTGTGCCTTTTTGCAATTAAAGTGCAGTGTAGGTGTTTTTTAATGCACTGACTTTCTTTTTCTCTTCCAGCTTCTGCTAGGTAAGGTACCAGGCAAAGTGCACTTGGTATTAGACATGTGCACACTGAAATATTTTGTTTTGGAATTTCGTCTTCGTCTGAAAAATAAATGTATTTTGTTACTCCCGAAATTCGTTTTTATTTATATTGTTTCATTAAAAAATGCATTCATCCGAAAATCCGAATTAATTAAGGTCGAATCTGTCATTGAAGGCTTATGGTGTCTGTCGAATGTTCTAAGAAGATTCAACGTCGCAGCTAAACTATACGACGCCTCAATCGTACATTTCTGGTTGAATGTTCTGCCTACAAGCTATAGAAGAATTCTAATGTTGTAGGACACTAGTAATAATTATATTTATAAATTATTATTACCAGTCAGAATTCTTCTATAGCCTATGGGCCGAGCATTTGACCAGAAATGTATGATTGCGGCATCCTACAGTTTAGCTGCTCTTCTTAGAACATTTGACAGACACCATAAGCCTTCAATGACAGATTTGACGTTAGTATGTTTTTCGCTGCTTCGTCGAATCTTCGTCGTTCATGTCGAATGGTCAACACTGTCTCTATAATGTCAAATCTTTTCACTCTATGTCGAATCTTTCCTCTCTATGCACATTCGACCACAGGTTCAATAGACACAGACTGCTATTGTCAATGTCATGTCGAATTTTCTATCTATATCGAACTGTTGTAGCAACGAAAACGAAAATAAAGCATTTTTTATGTCGGATCTTTGGGATTTAGGATTCTGCGCATTCGTTATTCGTTTGTTAAAACGATAATGAAAATACCCGAAATATGGACAAAAATGCATTTGGATGAAAACTAATGCACATGTCTACTTGGTGTCACTCAACATGGAACAGAAGCCAGCGCTATCAAGGAAGTATCGTTTTTTGTGGCTCCTGTCCCTCTGTGGCCGCCTGCTTCCTCTGCTGCTGGTGCCAGCTCGATACACTCTGATGTTTTGGGATAGCATGTTAGCAACCCATTGATCACAACCTGGGCCTGCCAACCCACTATCTCAGAGAATGCACCTCCCTGTTTGAGGTTGTGGGACAAGGGTTGAGCACCTCTTATCTAGAAAACAGAAGGTGATGCAATATTAGTGATGGAAGATTACCAGGACTAGTACCTCAAATTAGTCAGCTTGCTTCCTGAAATATGATAAATAGGCATAATGTGAAACATTGCACATAGCTCAAAAGGCAATTGAATTTGTTGGGGCAGAGATTTAACGTTTCCTTTTTTGTTTTTGTTTTCTCTATTTAGAATGATTATGCGTATGTGATTATTTCCAGGTGAAACCCACTTGGTACAATATACTGCATGCTCATAATGTACTGAAAAGTGCAAACCATAAAACAAAGACAAGATAGGTTTACTTTCAATACATTTTTATTGCACAAGATCAGATTATTATATTGGGTTTTTGCATCTCTTATATCCTGATACTCTGTTGGAAAACCCAGATACAAATAAAAAATTGTTGCATATTTGCATACATTTTTTATTAGAATATGGAATTTGTAGGAACTGCATACACTTGAGATTAGAATTAGGGAAGGGACCCATAGATTTCAGCTTAAGAAGACACAGATCTATGAATCTGATTCCACGCCAATGTAATATGACAAATAGTTTAATATTAAATACAAATAATTATTGCCTGAAACAATCTATCAGATAACATATGCTTCTAGTGTGGGTTAAAAGCCATACAAGTTACTCTCTGCCATGGGTGGGTAATAATTTAGTTACCTCCAGGCATCTATATGTGCAGAGTTTCATTTTGCTTTGCATCAACATGACCCACTGAATGCTGAAGGAAATTTATGATAACGTAACTTTGATGTCATCAGCATTACCATGGCAACTCTACTGCATACATGGCTTTGCCAATTGAAATATGGCTTCATATTGAGCTTTTTATTTAATATGATCGCAGCTTCTATGGAATGGAACTTTTATAGCCAAAGAGAAACCAGAGGGTAGTTAAAGGAAATTTCAATTAAAATATGTAAAGCGATATACTTAAATAATTATCTATTTCCTTCTCCATAAATGAGACTACAGCCTAGCTGTTATTCAGGGTGTCCACAGTTATACACAGAGGTATTTATTCTGTGATTTCTTCTATGCAAGACTTTTTACGTAAATATTCATTGTCAGTGGCTTGGACATATGCCAAGAGCATTCCTTTACAGTAATTGTAAGCCAGCAGTTAAGTCTAAGGTCTCGTACACACGATCGGACATATCCGATGAAAACGGTCCACGGACCATTTCCATCGGATATGTCCGATCTGGAGTTTGATCCGATGGCGTGTACACACCATCGGATCAAATTCCCAGCCGGCGGACGGCGTGGTGACGTGTGGGTGACGCGGCGGTGACGTTGACGCCGCCACGTCACCGCTACGTCACGCACCAGGAAGTAAACACTTCCGCGCGCATGCGTCGGATCCATTCACAGGATACGACGCATGTGTGGGAGGATATGTCCGCTGGTTTCCCGTACTAACCAGCGGACATATCCGACGGACAGGTTTGTAGCGGACAAATTTCAAAGCATGCTTTGAAATTTGTCCGATGGACAAATCTGTCCGCTAGCCCATACACACGATCGGAGATGTCTGCTGAAACGGTCCATCGGACCGTTTTCAGCGGACATATCCCCTCGTGTGTACGAGGCCTAAGAGTCGTGTGGTGGAAGAGGATTAGACAGAGGGCAGACAGTCTGCAGTCAGAATTTAGAGTAATATATTGCTGTCACTGTGATATTTTCAGTTTCAAAATTTGCATATAGCTTACATGTCCATATATCAAACAAGAAAAGAAACTGCCTAGAGTAACTTCAGAATAGAAATGGTTGCAATAGCCATTTTCCATTTAATTTTATTTAAAATAAATTGCTTTAAAGACACTGTACACTTTCAATTGTTTTCATTTATTTACCAATATTATTATATTAGTGTTTGTAGTAAGGTCCCAGGTCTCCTTTGACCTAATAAGAACCTCCGGGGCCAGAGATAGCTGACATCCTTCTGTATGTAGTGGGTTGTGAGGCATGGTGGGTGCAGAGAAGGTAAAGTTATTGAGTGCCAAACACTTCTTGAATGCAAAAGAGATTTTATTTCTCCTCCCTTCCCTCCATTAGTTCCCGTTCCCATTTATTAGTAACTTTTTTTTATTTATGTTTATTTATATCTGTATAATACTTCACCTCCTACAACAGTACAATTATTATTGCATTTATCTGTATTTCAATGCTGTATCTCATTCTAAGTTGTTGTCGTCTGGCATACTGTAACTGTTGTAATCTATTACTTTAAAATAAAAACGTTATAAACAGTAAAAAAAAAAAAAAAAAAGTTTATTTCTCTTAAACTTGTTTTGGGGGAGAGAGGGTAAGGGCCAGGACACCCTTGGGTAGTTGCAAAATTAATTAGCAGATTCTTGGGGGCGTGGCCTAGACGGGCATGTGAGCAGTCGCATAGCACGGACCTCCCGCTATCGATCCTTCTACGATCCTTCCCGCAGTGACCCGATACACACAAACTGACCGGAGGACTCACCCTACCCCTCCCGGTGCGGCGGAGACGTTCCCGAGTCCATCCTGGGTCCCGAAATGACCCGCAAAGCCGATAAAGAAGCCGCGGTGGCGGCGGCCCTGAATACCCAAGATGGCGCTGGCTCCTTTCTTTTACAGAAAGCATCGCGCGGTTGGGAGAAACTGCCGGAGACGGGCGGTAAGTCCACTAAGGCCCAGAAACAACAGGGGAAGGAGCAGCCTAAAGACACGCTGTATTATGCCCAAAAGCTGCAGGGCTATGGCAGCTCCATTCCCCCTCCGCTGCTGACACAGGCACATGATGCTGGGGGTCAAGATGGCGCCTCCGCCCTAGACGACACGCTGCCTCTTGAGGTGTCCCAAGATCAGATGGCTGAGCTGTTTGAGAGGCCAGATGATGCCCCACAGCCTACATTAAGTGAGATCCTGCAGGCAGTGCAGCGCTGCACGACATCTGTGACGGCATCTGTGGATGGCCTGAAACTACAGTTTGGGGCACTGACAGAAACTGTATCCTTTATTAGACATGACATTCAGAAAATTCGGGAAAGATCCACATCGGCGGAGGGGCGCATTAGTGAGATGGAGGATCAGTTACCCCCCCTGACCAGGGACACAAGATCAGCTTTGCAGCAGGCGGCGCAGGCAAACGTGAAAACGGACGATATCGAGACCGCTTGCGGAGAAACAACGTCTGTATAGTGGGGCTCCCCGAGAAGGTGGAGGGCAGGGACCCCACTTCCTTCATGGAATCGTGGCTCCAAGAGATTTTCGGGGCAGATGCGTTCACCACACTCCTCCTAGACCTCTCCCGCCAGGCAGTCCGCCCAGACCTATGCTTGCCAGGCTTCTGAACTATAGAGACAATAAAATCATACTTAGAATGGCACGGGAAAAGGGATCTGTACGATACAATGGCGTAAGGGTCTTATTCTACCCTGACTTCTCCGCAGAAGTGCAGCGCAGGAGGGCCAGGTTCACTGGTTAAGAAACGTCTACAAAAACTGGCTGGACCGCAATGAGCAAGACCTGCAAAAGAGGCGAGATGCGGATGAGGGGGACTGAATTCCTGGAACCTACTTGATGCACCAGGTAGGGTGAATGCTTAAAGGGGAGTCACCGTCCATTGCCTGTGAAGCGGGACTTTTCTGTTTTTCCCCTTTTTTTTGGTTAGCGCTAGCTCGGAGCTTTGAAAGTTGTTATTTCCCTATGATGGATTCTAAGCACCGGTGGGGGAGGCGCTCCCACTGTGATGCGCAAGTTCGTAAACGATCCCCTGTGAAAGGGCGGATTGGTCGGTGCCCGGTTGGCACGAAGTCCCGGAGACTGTGTTCATCTGTTTTTGTTTTTTCTGCTCACCTTACTCCATTTTTTGCTGCCCCTCGTCCCCCCTTTTTTTCTCTGTCCCACCGCCCACCCCACGTGTGGTCAGATTCATGTACGCTTGCACATGCCACTTTTGTTTTTTGTGCCCTTAATGGACATGCAATGTCGCCGCCCCGGCCCATGACTGTTTCACAGGGGCGCGTGGCGAATGGAGTTGCCACCTTTACCCATCTCCCATGGCCACCACACCAGTAGTGACGTGGAATGTCCATGGTGTTCATGACCCTTTGAAACGGACAATGATCGGCTCCTGCCTGAAAAAGTTCCACCCAGCTATTGTGGGTCTCCAGGAGATTCACCTCACGGGGGATACATTGGGCTGTCTGGGCTTTTCCTGGGTGGGCAAGGCCTACCACTCCACCCACACCTCCTACTCCCGGGGTGAGCGTATTGGTACACAAATCCTTGGCTTACCAGGACTTGACTCGGCAGTGGACTCCCAAGGGAGATATATTTTTCTCTACTGTAAACTCTTTACTGTGACTATGGTTCTTGCTTTTGTTTATATCCCCCCCCCCTTTTTCCAGGGAGGTCATACAATGTCTTTTGTCATATTTAGTGGATAAGCCTGATATGCCTGTTCTGATTATGGAAGACTTCAATGGTTGCCTTGATCCTAGACTTGATAGGCATCCACCAGCCTTACCACCGCTAGGGGGTAGTGGCACAATTTTGAGCCGCCTGTTGACGGAGGTGGGCTGAATTGATGTCTGGAGAACTAGACACCCGACGACCAAACAATTCTCTTGTTTCTCTAAGACTCACGGGTCGCTTTCACGCATTGACTTGTGTGTAGGGTGCCCTCAGCTGTTACACATGATTACCAAGGCAGAATATCTCCCCAGAGGGGTATCTGACCATTCCCCCCTAGCCTGGCACTTAATCACCTGCCCGGCCTCCTCCTTGCCCAGGGCCCCCTGGAAACTGAATGCCTTCTGGCTAAAGCTTTTCACTTCACATGAGCGGGTAGGACGACAGATAGAGCAGTACTTTGTGGATAATGTTCGGGAGGGCGTCACGGTACGGGGATGGGACGCGTTTAAGGCGTGTCTAAGGGGCACATTTATAGCTGAAATCACATCAGTTAAACGCAACTCTGCTGCTCTGTTGGAACAGGTAGAGGATCAGGTGCAAAGGCTGGAACTCCAATTTGTGACAGACCCTTTGGACTCAGCAAGGGAGGCATGGATATCGGGCCAGGACTCTCTGGACCGGTTGAGGGCCTCCACCGCTGAAAAAAAATGCTTTTTTACCAAACAGGCTTATTATGAGGAGGGAGAGAAGACAGGTCGACTATTAGCCAGGATTGCCAGGTCCCAACAGGCGTCCCCGGCTATCGGAGCAATCCGAGACTCCCTGGGGCGGCTGGTGAATGACCCTGAGCGGATCGTTGCCGTATTGGCGACATTCTATTCCGATCTGTACAAATCTTGTGATGACTACTCTGATAGCGAGCTGCAGGCGTACATGGAGGCTGTGACCCTTCCGGCTCTGAACGGACGGGCCCGCGCAGAAATGGACGTTCCCCTCACCCTGGATGAACTGTAAGGCCCCGGGAGATGATGGGATCCCCATAGAAGTCTACACCCAGTATGGGGAGGTGATCCTCCCCAGGCTGCTGGAGGTTTTCAATGCCTCGTTTGATTTAGGACAGCTCCCCCCATCTATGGCAAGGGCTAATATTATCCTTCTATTGAAACCGGGCAAGGATCCACTCGATCCAGGCTCATACAGGCCCATTTCTCTCCTGCAAAGTGACGTTAAAATTCTAGCGAAATAAAGTCATCCTATCCATAATACACCCCGATCAGGGTTTATGCCCCGCAACTCCACCGCGACCAACCTCCGGCGCCTCTACCTCAACATGCAGACCCCCTCGGATTCTGTCGGCCACAGAGCACTGTTGTCACTTGATGCTAATAAAGCTTTCGACAGTGTTGGCTGGCGGTATCTGTGGGCTGTGTTGGACAAGTTTGGCTTCGGCCCCAATTTCTTTAGATGGGTGAGACTGCTGTATGGCGCGCCTCAGGCGGCCGTACGTTTGTCGGACAGGATGTCTCAGGCCTTTGCTCTGGGCAGGGGGACCAGTCAGGGATGCCCCCTGTCCCCCCTGCTCTTTGCTCTGGCAATCGAGCCCCTGGCGGCCCTGGTGCGGAACTGCCCTGCTGTTAAGGGCTTCCGCTACGGCGACATGCATGAGAAAATCATTGCCTACGCCGACGACGTGCTTCTATTTTTGGAGGATGCGGAGGAATCCCTGGGTCAGGTGATGTCCCTTGTGGCGGGGTTTGGACATTTTTTAGGCCTCACCATAAACTGGACTTAGTCTGCTTTGATGTTTCTGGACGGGTCTCCCCCACCCGATAGTAGCTATTCATGTCCTGTCCCTGTAGTATCTTCCTTTAAATACTTGGGGGTACACGTCTCCTCCAAGGTAACCGATTATTGTCGCTTGAACGTCTTTCCCCTTCTGACCCGGTTCAGGGAAAAGATCCACATATGGAATAGACTTAAAATGTCCCTGGCTGGTAAGACCAACCTCATTAAAATGATCTTAATGCCACAGTTGCTATACTTACTCCTCAATTCCCCGGTAGTCATTACCCTAAAAACCTTTCGAGTGGTCAACTCCCTTTTTAGGCAACTACTTTGGCACATTAAAGCCCCAAGGATTAGGCTGGAACAATTGCAGCGCCCCAAGGAGGGAGGGGGACTGGCCCTTCCCAACCCGTGGATTTATTACCTGGCTGCACAGTTGCAGTACCTGATCGGTGTCATGTCCCCGCCAGGCTTGAGTCCTATGGAACTGGTCCAGATGAGGTTGTTGGGTGGTACTTAGACTTGCATAGTTTCGGCGGGGCAGGGTTTAGGGGCATGCTAACGGGTGCAGCTACCAACTGTTTGAATATTAAAGGAGAGGCTTATGTGTATTGTACTATACCTGCTATGCATGTCATGTGACACTGTAATCTATTCTCCGTGTTTGTTTTGTGAGCAATAAAAACTTTTTCTAATTTAAAAAAAATTGGCAGACTCCGAGAATTCAATATGAGGAAAGCCATGCAGGTAAATGCTGTCTCCTATGGCAAGTCTTTAACAGTTCCCAACATAAACATAACAGTACTTTAACTACAATCTCTCCTTGTAGTTCTTCAGCCCACTGAGCTCCCAGTCTCTCTTTTACTAGACTAGATGATTCACTGTTCACTGTTCTCCGTTCTCCTCCAATCTTCACAGTGGTATCTTCCACACCCCCGCTTCTCTGCTGGGTCCCTACCTTGGCACTCAAGATACCTCTAAAGTTTCACCTCACTGGCCTGCTTGTCCCTGGCTTTGACATACAAGGCTGCTCTGCAAGCGTTACCTCTGCTGGCTGGATCCCTGGCTTGATACCCACTGAAGTTCCCCGATTCTTCACCATCCCTAGTTGATGAGAATGCTCCTGCAGTACTTCAGTTACTCACTGTGGTCCCTGGTAGTTAGACGAATAGTCCCTTACTGGAGACAGGTTCCCCTCTTCCTCCTGACCACGACAGGTTCTCTGGCTGGCAGAATCGTCACATTTGGTTGGGATGCAAGCCACAGTTCACAAACCCTGTGTTGGTCTCTTGCTTCTGGATAGACCCTCAGGCCGCGTACACACGAGGAGTCATGTCCGCTGAAACTGGTCCGCAGACCAGTTTCAGCGGACATGTCCGATCGTGTGTATGGCCTAGCGGACAGGTTTCCAGTTAGTACGCCTAACCATCGGACCGAAATCCCACGCATGCGTCGAATTGATTCGACGCATGCGTGGAAGCATTGAACTTCCTGGTTTGCGCACGTCGCCGCGTCACCGCCACGTCACCGCATTCTCTGTCCGCGGGGATTTTGGTCTGACTTCTTGGCATAAGGGGACCAGATTTTTAAAAATGAAATCCGGGGACTAGTAATGGTGGCAATCGGCGACTTATAGCGGGACTGCACCATTGTAGTGGACAAATCGCACACTAAGTGACACTTTTGACACTTCATGGAAAACCAGTGATCAGTGCTAAAAATATGCACTATCACTGTATCAATGACACTGACTGGGAAGGGTTTAATATCTAGGGCCATCGAAGGATTAAATGTGCACCTAACAAGTGTTTTCTCACTGCGGGGAGGTGCTTTTACTAGGGGAAGACATAGATCCCTATCCCTGCTTGGCAGGAAAACAGGATCAATGTCTTCCATACTGACAGAACAGCGATGTACCTTGTTTACATAGGCAGACTGCCCTTCTGCCTGTGTACAGAATGATTGGTGGGCATCGGCGGACATCAAGTCCGCTGGACCCGCTGATTGTCTCCGATACCCAGAAATGCAAAATCACGTATATATATATATATACAGTAAGGGCCAGATTCTCAGCGGCGCTACGCCTGCGTAAATGGATTTGCGCGGCGTAATTGTAAATGTGCGCCTGTGTATCGATGCGCGGTAAACACAGAACCACATACGCGAGAAAATCTTTTTCGTCTGAGCGGCGAAAATGCTTTAAGCTAGCGCGGCGTAGGCGCATAGTTACGCATTGTAAATATTCAGTTCCCATTGAATTAGCATGCAAATATGCAAATGAGGGAGATGCGCGGATTCCCGAAACTACGCACGTTCGGCGTTGGCTACTCATGGTGCGCGTAACACGAAAGCCTTGAGTAAACATACCCCTCATAAAAGCACGGGTAACTTTGCTCAAGACCGTGTGCAAGTCAGCTGGAGAGCAACTACAGCAGCACCATAATGGACGAGCTGACCAATCACACTTACTGGACAACACATTCGTATGCCAACATGCCAGGGGCAGCCATGGTCTTATCACTACTAATGTATGCAGAGGAAGAGGAGCATAGAATGAGGAGGAGGAGCAGGGAGACACGTGAGAGGATCTACCGAGCGCGCATGAGCCTCTTTGGCATGGGGGATGAGGAGGTGTATCGCATCTTCAGATTCAGCCCTGCTGCCATCCTGGAACTAACCACAGCCCTGCAGGATGACATTACCAGCCAGACATACCGCTCACATGCACTGCAGCCACTGGTGAAGGTCCTGGCAACACTCCATTTCCTGGCCAGTGGATCATTCCAGCTTACAAGTGGAGTGGTGGCTGGGATGTCACAAACCAGCATAAGCAGATGTCTGCACCAGGTTGTCCCCGCAATCCTCAGACGCATGTCCCACCACATCATCAGACCCACCACTGAGCAACTGCGGCAGAAGGCAATGACAGATTTCTACAGAATTTTTGGATTCCCACGCACCATCGGGGCCATTGATTGCACACATGTGGCACTCCAGCCCCCCAGTGCCACAGAGCACATATACCGCAATCGGAAGCATTGGCATTCCATCAACGTACAGGTGATAGCTGATGCCAAATACCTCATATGGCACGTCCGTGCCAAAGACCCCGGATCCAGCCATGACAGCTACATATACCGTCAAAGCAACATCCCAGAAGATTTTGAGCAGGACATGTATGGGGACAGCTGGCTGGTTGGTGAGTGACATGGGTGGCAGGCATGACTGTCCCCCCCCATGATGCTGACATCACAAGGGGCACATGCATGACTAACATCCTCCTGTCTTTTCCCTTACAGGTGACTCTGCATATGTACTGGGACCCCATCTCATGACTCCTTTCCGGAACCCCCAAACCAGAGGAGAGAGAAGATACAATGAAGCACACATCAAAACTCGTGCAGTGGTGGAGCGCACATTTGGCCTCCTGAAGTCCCGTTTCCGATGCCTGGATAAGTCTGGGGGGGCCCTATTGTATTCCCCCAAATTTGTGGGTCAGATCATCGGTGCATGTTGCATTCTGCACAACTTTGCCATGAGAAAGGGCCTGCAGATTGCCCTATAATATAAGAGAGCATAATATAAATTTAAAAAAAAAGCTCTTACCCAGAGCATAATATAAATTTTAAAAAAAAGCTCTTACCCAGAGCAAAATAATAAGAAATTAAAAAATGAATGGGCCTGGCGGGGGCTCCGCCTGGTGCCACGGCTCCTGCCCCTCACTTGCCTGGGGGCAGCCACAGGTGGGGGGGGTGGGGTAGCAGTTGGAGGAGGAGCATCCCCACGTCCCTCCCTGGCTGCCTGCATGCCTTCCAGGGCAACCGCTATGCGTGTCTGCACAGCAGTCTGCTCCTCGACTGCAAGGCGCAGGGCATGAACCTCCCCTACAAGGTCGGAGGTGGTCGCCTGCAGCTCCCCCAGGCTGGTCAGCGTTGCTGCGCTGTTGCCAGCAAGGTCTTGGATGGCATCTGTAAGGTGTCCCGAGGAGGCCAGGCTGTCGGCCAGGCGCTTCATCTCCTCCACGACCTCTGACAGGTGCCAATTTTGCTGGTCCTGCTGTCTGGCCAGCTGTTCCGGCAGGACCTTATGAACACCCCTGGTCTTGCACGTCGCCTTCCGGGGAGTGGCAGGGGACCGGGCATAAGGGGAGGATGTTGAGGGGCCGGAGATGAGGGGGGGGGGAACAGAGGGACTGGAGAAAATGGGGGGGACACTGAGGGGTTCGATAAAGATGGGGGGATAGCCTGGGCTGGTCCGGGCAACCCATCATCCTCCTCCAAAACAACGTACAGGTCCTGGTCCTGGACTACAAGATCCTCCTCAACCACCTCCTCCGTTGAGGTGTGCCCACTTCCCTCCAAGTCCTGTTCCAGGGGGGCAGCCAGAGGGACTGGATGCTCGGGGGATGGATCCTGACGGGCCCTGGCAGCAACAGATGGCCCCGCTCCCTCCTGCACATCTGTGGATGACACAAAAGATGCCCATGTTGGTGGACCCACACACTTGGCACATGTTCCCTTCCACCCCCACACATGCTACACAACAGATAGAATATAAAACACACTTACCTGTCCTCAGGGCTGGCTTTTCGGACTCATAGCCCCCAACTCCCTCAACCTGCTCCGTCTGCAGGCAGCGGGCAACCACCTTCTCCTCCTCAGTCAGGCGGACGGTGCAGGGTGGGCCCCCTCCAGTGCCCCTGGCATGCCGAGCTATGGCAGCCAGCTTGCCCTTCACGAGACGCCGCAGGTCATTCATTTTCTTTTGAATGTCCTGCGGTGTCCGGACCTCATGAGAAAGGGCATTGACTTGGTACGCCACCTTCATTAGGATCTGATCCCACCGGGACTTGCTGGTCCGGGCACTGTCAGCACCATGGAGCCGCGAATCATACTTCTCCATTGCCCTCACAACAATGGCCCTCTCCTCTGGGGAGAAATTTTTCTTCCTCCTCTCCTTAACAACACTTGTCATTTTGTCCTGCACAAACTTTGGCCGTCACAATCAATAAAAATGGGAGACGTTTGCGCTGCACGGGCGCATGTGTGGCCGCATTATATACCCTGCGCCGGCGAATCGTAGGGAGGCTTTGCGCATGCGCAGAAGGCATCCACATCGCGGCGTGGGTCAACCACGTCACGGCGCGGGTCATCCACGTCACGGCGCATGCTCCGTTCGTCCCGGCCTGCATTTGCATGGGGTCACGCTTCATTACAATGCAACACGCCCACTTCCCTCCTACTTTGTTGTTGCGCCGGATTACGCCGATGATTTTACGCGACGCATTTTGGAGCGCATTTGCTTAGGGAATACGGTATTTGCCACACGTCTACTTCCGGTTACGTGTTAACTCGTTCGTTCGCTCGTTTGTTTGTATTTTCGATGTAAGTTGCTATTTTTTAACATTAAATCGGTATTTACATACTTCACTATGGCACCATCCTTTTTCATTTGAGCACCACTGGCAAACCTCCATTCACACACCCTGGAACACTGGACCTAAACTAGGACCACTACACCATCCCACAGAGAGGATAGAGGGACATCTACTGGAGACCCACTAAAGTGCTACATATTCTAAGGCTTTTTCCTTGCCTTATAAAGGTAAGCGCAATGTGAACTCACTTTTTTTCAAGAAATCACCTATTTATCAGCTGCAACACCACGGATGGAACTATTTATTTGATATATATTTATTCTCATATATATGCATTTGCACTTTGTTGCACAGTTTGCATTTTGTTTTATGACAGATCTTCAGTGTTATATGTATATGCGCTTATCACCTTTTTAATCTATCACTATTGTTTTATCACATATCACAATCCAGATTGAGCAGCATTTACATTCTTTCACTTTATTTATTTTGGTGTCGCAAGAGCCTTACAAATACAAGCTCATGTATTACTCTGTGCAGTGCCATGCAGCATACTTCATATTTGAACACAACCAGGGCTTTTTTTCTGGGGGAACTTGGGGGAACTCAGTTCCACCACCTCTGGCTCAGATCCTTTGGTACCTGCTCACCACAATCACTTGTAAACACAGAAGTCTGGTTTCTGTGTTTACAAGTGACAGCTTTGTAACTCCCTGAACTCTGCATTCTGTATGTAATGCAATTCTGGTATTTAATGCTCCTTTAAGACCCTTCTACTGTTTATGAAATCTGAACAGGTTGTGGTTGAGTTCCTGCACCTATTTTCTGAGAAAAAAAGCTCTGAACACAACACACACAATTACTTCTGACACTGGACGATTAAGATTTTACTCTACTGTAGGCTCTGAATACCGAGCAATAAATGACACCAATGAAACTGCATGATCAATGCACATCTTATGCAGGTGAAAACACAAAGTGCAGGTAGGAATGTTTATAATGCCTTACAAAAAGTATAACTCTAGCAACACTGTTTTTGTCAGAATATCCACGAGATTCACTGGTGAATAATTTGCCTGATATATAAAACTGAAAATTATATTCTTTAAGAAGGGGGCCCCCAGATCCCGGTCCCCACTCCTATGTGAATGGGTATTGGGTACATCGTACCACTACCCATAGCCCTAAAAAAATCTGTATAATGTAAAAAAAATAACAATATTTTTTTTGACAAGTTCTTTATTAACCACTTAAGCCCCGGACCAATATGCTGCTAAATGCCCAAAGGTGTTTTTACAATTGTTTACAATTTGGCACTGAGCTGCTTTAACTGGTAATTGCACAGGCATGCAATATTGTACCAAAACAAAATTTGCGTCCTTTTCTTCCCACAAATAGAGCTTTCTTTTGATGGTATTTGATTGTCTCTGCGATTTTTATTTTTTGCGATATAAACGGAAAAAGACCAAAAATGTTGAAAAAAAATATATTTTCTAATTTTTGTTATAAGAAAAATCGAATAAACTACATTTTAAGTCAAACATTTAGGCCAAAATCTATTCAGCCACATTTCTTTAGTAAAAAAAATCGCAATATAAAAAAAAAACTAGCTACCTAGCGGCAACAGTGACACTAATACAGCGATCAGAAAACCGATCGCTTAGTGACACTGGCAATAGGGGGTGAAAGGGTTAACTAGGGTGGTGATCAAGGGGTTAAACCTTTATTAGGGGGGGTAGGGGGCTACCCTGGACCTAACACTAACTGCCTGTCACACTAACTGTCACACTGACACTAAATGCAGTGATCAGTAAATATATGATCACTGCTATTAGTGACACTGTGATATGGGGCTGGGGGGGTGTGATCTGAAGGGGTTAAGTGTGCCTATGTGTACTGGTGTCAGTGTAGTGTTGTGCAACTCACTTGTGACGTCTTCTCTCCTCTCGCCGGAATGAAAGTACCACCCAGAGGATAGGTGACATCACTTCCTCTGCCTGTGTTTACATTACACAGGCAGAGGGCGGGCATAAGGGGGAAGCGGATTCGCTGGGAGCGATTGTGAGGGGGCGGACAGAAATGAACAGCCGCCCCCTCATCCGGGATCGCTCCCAGAGGCTTACCGACCGCCGCATGTAGCGGGGGGGTCCCAATCGGACCCCCGACCTGCGGGAAGGCAGGGACGTGTCGGCACGTCCATCTGCCTGGAACGTGCCATTCTGTGGATGTATATATACATGCGGTGGTCGTTAAGCGGTTAATAATATATCTGAGCCGTCTTCTCCTGCTGATGTCCATTCACCAGTGCTGCCTTATCCCAGATTCTTCTTCTCCTACACTCATCTCTCCTGGTGTTGTCTTCTGCCATCGCTGTCTTTCCCCGAGCCTTCTTCTTTCACTGCTGTCTCTCCCCGATGATGTCTTCTTCCTGAGCTGTCTTCTTCCTCACAGCCGGTTACCTGGAAAAAAAAACGGCTGTGGCTGTCTTCTTCCATTGTGTTTTTGCCCACTGTGTGGCATCTCTTATACCAGCCATGGGGCGTGGCCATCCTTGATGTCACAAGGGGCGGGCTCTCAGGGTGATGTCATCAGATGGCCACGCCCCATGGCTATATAACAGACAGCTCCCAGAGGCTTACCGACCGCTGCATGTAGCGGGGGGGTCCCAATCGGACCCCCGACCTGCGGGAAGGCAGGGACGTGTCGGCACGTCCATCTGCCTGGAACGTGCCATTCTGTGGATGTATATATACATGCGGTGGTCGTTAAGCGGTTAATAATATATCTGAGCCGTCTTCTCCTGCTGATGTCCATTCACCAGTGCTGCCTTATCCCAGATTCTTCTTCTCCTACACCCATCTCTCCTGGTGTTGTCTTCTGCCATCGCTGTCTTTCCCCGAGCCTTCTTCTTTCACTGCTGTCTCTCCCCGATGATGTCTTCTTCCTGAGCTGTCTTCTTCCTCACAGCCGGTTACATGGAAAAAAAACGGCTGTGGCTGTCTTCTTCCATTGTGTTTTTGCCCACTGTGTGGCATCTCTTATACCAGCCATAGGGCGTGGCCATCCTTGATGTCACAAGGGGCGGGCTCTCAGGGTGATGTCATCAGATGGCCACGCCCCATGACTATATAACAGACAGCTCGGGGAGAAGACGACAGCACTGGGAGAGACGGCGTCGGGAGAAGACAGCTCAGAGCTGTTGTATTAATAAAGGCTTATAAAATAAAAACGCGTTAGAACGTTTTATTTTATTTTTTTACATTTCACCACTTTTTTGAGGTGAATGGGTAGCGGTATGATGCACTTGATACCCATTCACAGGGGGAGACCAGGACCTGGGGGCTTCCAGATTCCGATAAGCCCCACGTCTGCAGACTCCAACAACCACTGTCCAGGGTTGTCGGGAAGAGGCCTTGTCCTCATCAACATGGGGGAAGGTGCTTTGGGAGGGCCTGCTTGATAAAGGGTCGGGTGTGGATTTTTGGGGGACCCCAGGCCATTTTAAAAAAAATGTACTTAAAAGAAAACGTAAAATGCAAAATGCATGAAAACTGCATGCAAAAACGTACTACCTTGCTCATGAAAATGAGAAGATAGTGTCCTACCTTTACAGAAGCAGCGGATAGTATGGCACTGACCAGCCCAACCTATTGGTCAAGGACACACTTGCAGTCATGCAATACAAAATATAAACCGCACGCCATCTATCCACAAGGGCTCATCTGGCCTTACCTGATCCGGTTCGTCTGTGTACCTCTCGTCGTGCACTTGGACCATGTCTCTACCTCTATTATATAGGGAGAGGAGAGGGCTCTTGCCCCTCCACAGGTGTCCGCTCATTATGCTGGGAGGCTGCTTAGCTTTTCGAACGACAAACCGGAAGTCACTCCGGCACCATCTTGCTACTTACTCCCTGCAAAACCGGAAGTCCGCTGGAAGTAGACACATGTCATTTTAAAAAGGGGCAAATGCCCTAACCATGCAGCTAATGCCAGAATCAACAATCTTAAAGAGAGTACATTTGAAAAGATGACAGAAGGAGCTACTGTAATTCTAGCATAATACATCCTAGGACTGAACCCAGAGACCACTATCCTTTTACCCCAATGCCTAGATCATGGGGGAGTCCTCCCCTTTGTAGGCGATTTACACCCAAATGGAGGGACCTTCATCTCAAGAGAGTCTAAACCTGTGTGGCTAGGACAAATGGATCTGACAAGGTGAGGGCAAATATAAAAATTCTTCACTTTAAGCGGCTATAACTGGTTGAGCATGGAGGACCAAAAAGAGAATGCTGCCTTGAGGGAAAAATACTTATATTGTATAATCGGTCCTGTGATTGGGTAGGGGGCAGAGCCCTATCCATTTGCATATGCTGTCATGCTTGTGTCAGGAAACCACATTTGCCATTGAGTCTTTACATTTCAGCCCACGAAAGGTATTAACTCATACCCTGATTTTTGCCTTGTTGAATCTATACAGTTTTTTATTATTATAATAAAGCACTGAATGAAAAAAAAAAAATCTCATGTCAGCATTTAGTACTCTGCACTAGGTCAATCCTACGTTTTCCAGTGATTCCCTATGGAAGGAGACACTGCTCTTGTGTCTAATTCAACATTCACTGTATGATCGCTGCAGATTCACCTGTTCTTATTTGCCAGCATTCACCTTCTGAAACATTGACCAGCCAGCTCTACACATATAAGTTTGACAGGCTGAGGTCATGCTTTTCAATGAAGTGAATATTTGGCACACATCCGCAGGCAGGCTGTGTAAAATTCAAGAGATTTGGGGTCAGAGGTTATGCAGCACAAGTCAGGTCCCACGGTGAAGATCTTAGAGAAGTGTGATTACAGGGAAGTATGAACTATTACAAAAAAGTGTTGGGGAAGATGTGGCAAAAAATAAATAAAAAATTTCACTACGTGCATGCATCCTTTAAATTCAAACCAATCACTATATCAGATTCAGGAAACTACAATTTCTACTACAAATAACCTTTGGTATCATAATGAAGAAAACACAGAGACAAGCGTTATCTGTAGCTGGAATCGATTTACATTTTCACAGTTTCTAGCACAATCAATACTTTTTTGCCTCAGGCATAAATACCTAAACATAGAATCTATTTCCTCAAATGTAAAAAATATATATAGGTAATAAAAAAATATTTCAAGACAGTAGAAAAAAATGGAACAGTCTTTGTTAATCACTAACAGACTTGCTGTTCGTTTATAGCTGGTCTGTTTCTCTATTGTTCTGGGAGGAAGTACTGGTGTGTCCTCTGGGAACTGAGCTCTTGTGATCGCAATATGATTGAACACAGCAAATCATAAGCAAAAAACACAGAGCCAATAGGAGTGGCACTGTACCATGTGATTTATGTCACCAATTTCAGAATTTAAAACACAGGCTGCAGCTAGGAGCCATCTGTCACATATTGGCTGGTGATCAGAAAGCAGTTTGTGCTCCCACACTGATTGGTGTGTGAGAGGTACGAAAGCCATCTAATCAGCAGTCAGCACCAGTACATAACAATATTAAAATGCGCCCCTCCAATGTTAATAACCCCTCTCCAGTATTTGTCAGCCCCACTGATATGACTATTTTATTAGCCGCTCACCTCCCCAATCCTGCACATTTGTACGTTAGCCCCCTAATCCTCCATCATAGGTGACTTGTACATTAACCCCTTCAGCTTCTTATCTCTCTGTGTATGTCCTGTACATTTAATGTATATAGTGAACCATTATCAAGGACCATGTTATAACCCCCCTCAATACCAGCATGTTAATTTCCAAAAAATTGTGGCAAAAGTCAGATCACCTTGGGGTGTCCACTTTCCGAAATGGGCTTATTTTAGGTGTGACCTAGAAGTGAAGAGAATGAAACATGCTAGGATTAAAGTGGTTAAGAAGCACACCTCTTTTGCAACATGCTAGTTTTTTTGCATTCCTAATTGTCCACATCACTGCTGTTGTATCACTTGTTTAGTTAAGCCTGTACTGATCCATGTGAAAGTTTCTTGACAAAGAGTTTTAGGAATATACAGTCATTTTTGTCAGTATACAGTTTTGGACACAGTAACAAAACTTTTGTAAGTATCATAATCGCGCACACTGGGACGTGCGTTGCGAGTAGGGATGAGCTTTATGTTCAAGTCGAACATGAGTTTGACTGGAACATTGTTTGTTCCCCCATTCCCCAAATAGCAAACAATTTGGGGTGTCAGCAGCAAAGTCGAAAAGCTGCGGAACACCCTTCAAAAGTCTGAGAGAAATCGTATTTTATTTTTTATTTATATATTCTTTATTGTTTTCTTCCATATAAAAAATCCACTTAGAATACATACATCTTTATACAAATGGCACAAAAACATTACATACATTTTAAAGTGCACATTATTCCCATCACCCACCCTCCCCTCCCCTTTTCACCCCTATCATCTTATTTGTACCTCACACACAAACTCTATCCCTACTACAGTGTGAACTTATTTTTCTTCTAGGTAGATTTATCCACTTTGGGCCAGATTCAGGTAGATGCGCGCATATTTTATCCGGCGTAGCGCAGCGCATATACGTTACGCTAACGCGAACTAGTGAGTCAAGTACAGTATTCACCAAGCACTTGTTCGTTACTTTGCGATGGAGTAACGAAAATGTGATGGCGCAACCCGACGTAAGTGTAAGTGGGTGTGACCATATGTAAATGATGGTCGGAGCCCAGCGCAGAGACTTACGTTCGGCGCATCATCCACGGAGCATGCGCAGTGAGGGAGGGCTCCACTCGCTCCCCTGTGCGCATGCTCACAACTTCCGTCGGCACCACTTCATGGGAAACAGCAGCGCAATGAGTTCCGTTGCGCGTATAAAAGCGGCCGCAGATGCTGTCTGTAGTCATCTCGGCTATGGAGACCTACAATAATTTCCTCCATGGCAGGAAAAGTCGCAAGACAAGCCGGGACAGGAAGCAGGCCATCCTGGAGAGCATTGCTGCCAGGGTCAACATTTTGGGCTATTCCACCCGGACTGCTGTGGACATAGCCAAAAAAATTAACGATTTGAGGCGCAAAGTCCGGGGCAAGGTGGTCACCATCAGGAGGCATGAGAGGGGCACGGGGGGTGGACCCCATGTGCGGTCAGCCTGACCACGGAGGAGGAGGTGATCGGCCGCTGCCTGGAGAGGGAGCAGTTGGAGGGAGTACCGGGATATGATTCCATGGAGGAAGGCTCCAGGACAGGTAAGTGTTTTTTATCCCCTATTTGGTATGTTGCATGTGGGGGGGGAGAGGGTACATGTGCCAAGTGTGTGGGACCACCAACATGTGTCTGCTTTGTGTCATCCACAGATGACGGAGCTGGGCCATCATCTGCCGGCGGCCAGTCCACCCCATCCCCCCAACTGCATCCTGAGCCCGAGCCCCTGGGTGGTGAAGACACCGAGGTGGAGGGGAGTGCCCACACCTCACCTGCTGAGGTGGTTGAGGAGAAGCCCGTTGTCACCGAGCAGGAGTTTGTTCTATTTTCAGCAGGGCCCTCTCAAATCCCCTCCCCATCCTAGGAAGCCCCTCAAGGGCAACTCCATCCCCCCCGGGGTATACCATCTCCTGGCCCCAGGAAGGCCACCCGGAAGACCAGGGGGGTGTCTGATGTGGTCCATGACCAGATGGCGAGGGACCAGGCCAGGCAGACCCAGCAGATGGGGGAGATAGCTGGGCACCTGGACCGGGTAGCTGACAGCCTGGGCTCCGTGTCCTAGATGACCAACGCAGTGCAGGATGTCAGCTGCAACTGCGCTGCAGTGGTGACCAGCCTGGGGGAGGTGCAGGCTGATCTTCGGCACCTCACTGCAGCCATCCAGGCCAACACTGCTGCCATCCGGGACCAGGGGAGGCAGAGGCAGCGGGCCCAACATTATCAAGTGACCCGGCAGCTGAGGATGCAGGCCCACACCAATTCCTACCTCGGCCGGATAGCCATGGCCTTGGAGGGCATGCAGGTCACACCTGCCAGGAGTGGCCCACCCGGGGATCAGCCACCTCCAGATGCCCCCCCACCCCCACCCACTCCCTCCAGGCAGCTGAGGAGCCAGAGAGGGCCCACTAGAAAGAGCCCCCGTCAGCCCAGATGAGGGCTTTTTGGGGTGTTTTTTTTTTTTTTTTTTCGTTTCAGGTTATGAGCTTTTTATTTTTTGTTTTATGTTGCTCAGGTTATGAGCTTTTTATTTTTTGTTTTATGTTGCTCAGGTTATGAGCTTTTTATTTTTATTTAAACTGCACACGGTCAGTAGTGCAGGGGACAGTGTGAATGGTGTGTGAATGTGAGGGGGCGGCACTCCTGCCAGTAAGGGTTGTCACCCTCGGCCGTTGGGGAGAAGTTATCCCCACGGCTGTGTGAATGACGTGTGAATGGTGTATGAATGGACAGCGACACCATTGGGGCCTTGACACGGCGTTGCTGCTCCCAAGTCCTGCATGTTGGACTTGGGCTAATCCAATGCGATGTGGATGTGGTGTGTGTGATCTAGGGACATCAGTGGTGTGCATGCGTGCATTGTCCGTGTGATCAATGTTTTGGTTTATTGTCCAAAGATGCCTACGGCGAGGACCCTCCTGACTGCTCTTCCATCAGCAGACAAGGTCTCCTCTGGCAGGGGGGGGCTGTCTGGTTGGGGGGTCAGGTCATGACGTATGTCAATCTGCAGGCCCTTTCTCATGGCAAAGTTGTGCAGAATGCAACATGCACCGATGATCTGACACACAAAGGTAGGGGAATACAATAGGGCCCCCCCAGACTTATCCAGGCAGCGGAAACGGGACTTCAGGAGCCCAAATGTTTGCTCCACCACTGCACGAGTTTTGATATGTGCCGAATTGTATCTTCTCTCTCCTCTGGTTTGGGGGTTCCGGAAAGGAGTCATTAGATGGGGTCCCAGTGCATATGCAGAGTCACCTGTAAGGGAAAAGACAGGAGGAGGTTTGTCATGCATGTGCCCCTTGTGATGTCTGCATCATGGGGGGGACAGTCATGCTTGCCACCCATGTCACTCACCAATCAGCCAGCTGTCCCCATACACGTTCTGTTCGAATTCCATTGGGATGGGGCTCTGATTGTAGGTGTAGCTGTCATGGCTGGATCTGGGGTGTTTGGCACGGACGTGCCATATGAGGCGTTGGGCATCGGCTATCACCTGTACGTTGATGGAATGCCAATGCTTCTGATTGCGGTATATGTGCTCTGTGGCACTGGGGGGCTGTAGGGCCACATGTGTGCAATCAATGGCCCCCACAGTGCGTGGGAATCTGGCAATGCTGTAGAAATCGGTCATTGCCTTTAGCCGCAGGTTCTCAGTGGTGGGTCTGATGATGTGGTGGGACATGCGTCTGAGGATTGCGGGGACAACCTGGTGCACACATCTGCTCATGGTGGACTGTGACATCCCAGCCACCACTCCACTTGTACGCTGGAATGATCCACTTGCAAGGAAATGGAGTGTTGCCAGGATCTTCACCAGTGGCTGCACTGCTTGTGAGCGGTGTGTCTTGCTGGTGATGTCATCCTGCAGGGTTGTAGTTAGTTCAAGGATTGCATCTGGGCTGAATCTGAAGAGGCGATACACCTCCTCATCACCAATGCCAAAGAGGCTCATGCGCGTGTGGTATATCCTCTCACGTGCCCGCCTCCTCCGTACCAGGGGACCCATTAGTAGTGCTAGGACCATGGCTGCCCCTGGCATGTTGGCACACAGAGGTGTTGTCCTTGCAAGTGTGGTTGTTCAGCTTGCTATTTTCGTCGGTAACGCTGCTGCTGTAGCTGCTCTCCTGCTGACCTGTGGCCATCAGGAGTAAAGATAAAGCAGCTATTTGTAGGAATAACTTTGCGACAGACGGACGACTTACGCGCGGCGCATGTAGCCAGCGTCTGGTGATAATCCGTTCGCGAATCAGCATATTTCCCTCATCTACATATTTGAATGGGAAATCAATAGGCGCGACGGATGCGCCAAGCGAAAATATGCGCATACGATACTCTGGCGAAAGGAAAGTTAAGCCGGTCGGAGAAAGCCCGTTTTCTGTCGTATCTAGTTTGGTGGGTACGGCCGCATAGATACTACGGCGCATCTTTACAGTTACACGGCGCATATCGATATACTCCAGCGCAAGTCTTTCTGAATCTGGCCCTTTATCTATAAAATGCATCTCTCTCTCTCTCTCTCTCTCTCTCTCGATTTTCTCTCACCTTATAACCGCTACTGTGATGCCCCTTTGCTCATGTCTCTCCTCTATACAACCCAGTAGGCATACCCTGGCCTCCGGTTCCAGAGCAATCCCAAAGATTGCATTTATAGTATGTAATACCTTAACCCAGTATCTATGTAATTTTGGGCATTTCCACATCATATGTATAAGGTCTCCTGTACTTTGACACTTAGGGCATTTGTCATCTGGTATCCTTCCAGATCTATATAGCCTCTTTGGGGTGTAATATACTCTGTGAACTAAAAATAAATTAGATACTCTTTGTGACGGGCCGAGTGACACTGATGTCCCTAGCTCCAGTATCTGTGCCCATTGTTCATTTGTTATGGGGCCTACATCCTCCTCCCACCTTTGTTTATTTTTTCCCAATCTCCCTCCCCTATGGACCCATCATTGATCCGCTCATATATTTCTGAAATAAAGCCTTTGGAAGTCCCTGGCTTAATTAGCCTTTGAAGGTGGGGAATTTTTTGCCATCTCACCCGATGCGCCTTGAATTGGGCTTGGAGGGCGTGTCTCATCTGCAGGTAAGTGTAGAACAAGGAATTTGGAATAGCATATTCTCTACTTGGTTCTGAAAAAGATTTCAATGTATTACCTACATATAATTGCACCAATCTAGTTATACCTAACTTTTCCAATTCTTTTAATTTCCCCATAGCTAAGATTTCCTGCAGATATTTATTTTCCCAGAGTGGGGAATATTCCGTTAGCCAACTTTCCGAAAGCTAATTTTCCTGCCTGCCATATTCTTTCAACCATCCTCAATGTTGAATTCTTAGCGGGGAAGTAATCGGCCTCCAGGGTTTCTATTATAGAATGTGGGGACCCCATTAACATCGTTTTCCAACTGGCACTCCCTCCTCCTTCTATGCTGTAAGGGTGTAGGACAGCCAAACCTCCCTTATTTGTTGGTAGTTGTAATATTTGGAGACTGATCCTCGCCTTTCCCTTCTTCCAAATTAATTCCCTGAAGAGGGTCTCTATTTTTTTAAACCATGCTTTATTTATCCATACTGGAGAGCCACCGATAGAGGCAGTCATTCCCAAATCTCAGCTTTACGTTTAAACTTGGCTAAAAGTGTCTCTAAGTTGTTACTTATGTATTGATCTGGGTCTCGTGTTACCACTATCCCCAGATAATCAATTTTCTTCCCTATTTTTAATTGGGGGATAGCTGCACAAGCAGCGTTGCCTGCTGGGTCCACCGGCAAAAGTACTGACTTTTCCCAGTTTATCACCAGGCCCGAGAGTTGTCCAAATGCCTCCACTGTTTGCACTGCCATTTTTAAAGATGTTGTAGAGAAAAGCAGGATAACATCCGTATAAAGTGCAGTTTTTTCCTCTCCTGCCCTTCTCTGAAACCCTTGTATGCCCTGTGTATTTCTGATTGCAATTGCCAATGGCTCTATTGCCAGAGCAAAGATGAGGGGAAACAGAGGGCATCCCTGCCTTGTCCCCCTTTCTGAACTAAACGACTGTGAATATTCATTGTTGATTTTTATTTTTTACATTTTGGAAATTATAAAGTGTTTTTACTCACCTAATAAAAATGGAGCTGAACCCAAATTTCTCCAGAACATGTCAAAGATAATCCCACACTAGGCTATCAAAAGCCTTAGTGGCATCCATGGATAAGATGGATCTATCCCCTGTATTCTCAGTTAGCGTCTGCAAATTCACGTACAGCCTTTTGATGTTAGTACTAGTAGATCTATTCGGGATAACCCTGGACTGATCCGAATGTATACGTCTCTGAATATATTTATTTATTCTAGCCGCCAACACCCTAGCCAATATTTTAGCATCTGAACATAACAATGATATTGGTCTATAGGATGATGTACCTAATTGAGCCTTTGCTTCTTTCTGAAGCACTATTATGGTAGCTTCTGACATCGAGGGAGACAACCTCCCCCTTCTATCGCCCAATTCACCACCTTTAACAATTTCGGGAGTAACACCTCGCCATATTGTTTATAAATCTCTGCTGGTAAGCCGTCTGGTCCCGGAGACTTCTGGTTAGACATCCCCTTTACTGCCTGTTGCAGTTCCTCTAATGTAATTTGGCTTCTATAACACTTCTATCTTCCTCTGTTAAAACTGGTGTTTCTATTCCTCTTAGAAACTCATCCATTTGCAACATTTCATCCCCTCTTTTTGATTTATATAGATCTTGATAAAATGATACAAATGTATCCAATATTGTAGACGTTTGAGAGGATATCCAACCCCCCAGTGTCCTAACTGCGGGGAAACTAGAAAGGGCTGAATTGGTTTGAGCTAGAAGAGCCAATGTGTGGCCTACGCTCTCCCCTTCCGCAAAAACGCTCTGCTTTTGGAAGAGGGACCCCCGAACCGCACTTAGGCGGGGACGTAAATTTACGCCCTTGTGCCTGTACGAGCCATTCTGTGGCCGTATATGTGCGTGCGGGGGTCCTTAAGTGGTTAATAATGAAAAAGGAAGAGTGCTCAAAAAAGAGAGGCCCCTTTGAACTCCAAGAGCTATAGGATCATATAAGAGAGAGTGCTGCATCTGATCATAACAATAAAAAATGAAGAGAGAGTAAAAACACATCGGAGAAGAGAGGCCCACTTGGGCTTCCAAAACCAAATCAAATAAGAGAGAATACTGAATTCTATCATAACAGAGAGAACCATGCTAAACAGACAGATGACAAGTCCTTAATACCAAAAAAGGAGAAAGAAATCAAAAAAGAAGCCAAGGGAGAGAATATAGCCCCTCGCCTTCTAACTACTCTCCTGCATCTTTGCCCTTGATCAATCAAAAATGTACCTCTTTTTAGTGTACATTTCAAAAAAATATATAAGTGACCCCCACATTCCTTAGACTCAAACTTCCCACTCTCTTGTGCTAGAAATGTGATATTCCTGTTTTTATACAACCCTCCCACACCTTACGCCAACCCCCATCCCCCTCCCTCCCCTCTTCCCTTTCCTATCTAGGCCAACCTTAGGGGCTATACTTGTGACCACTACCTGCCAACCCTCCCTTGCACACCCCTCAACATCCATATCCTCTTGTGATCCTGTATGTTCCTTCCTACCCCCTCCCCCTCCCCTTCTAAAGAGAGAAAATGAATGCAAAGATGTGTGCATCAAAAAGGGGGGCTTCTTATTAGTGTACATTAGTTTTAGTGTATATTAGTGTATTAGCGTATATCTTTTGGTACTTAAAATTAACACTTTATTGCATCCCATTCCATCCCCTTATATATTTAGTTGGATTAGTAAAGCTAAAGGCCAAAACCAGAAAAAATGGTACAAGGAGGGCTTCAAACCCTAAAATAATAAAAAAGAAAAGAAAAAGGGTCTTTAAACCCAAAAATTTAATAAAAACAAAGGGGGGGGGGGCTTCTTTTTAGTGTACATTACTCTAAGGCCTCGTACACACGAGCGGACAGATTTGTTCAGATGTTTCGGCCCGACCGTTTCCAGCCGACGCAGCAAATCTGTCTGTTGGTCTGCTGTGCGTACACACGATCGAATAGAAATCTCCCCGGACCAGAACGCGTGCACGTAAACCACGTACGACGTCACTATAAAGGGGAAGACCAAAGCTTACGGCGCCGCCCTCTGTTCCTCTTTTGCTAGTAACGTGTTAGCAAAGGTTTGGTTAGAGCCGATTCGCGCTTTTCGGTCTCCGCGCTTTACAGGTCGTATTCTCGGGTTCAGTGTGTGCTTGTGGGTGCGTATTTGGCAGTCAGTGCTGGCTGTCAGGTCGTTTCTGCTTTGCAGTGGCGCTCTGTCTGCGGGTATCTGTTTGTCGAGCGTACTTTGCAGGTATTGCTGGATTAGGGGGTGCTTTCTGTTTGAGTGTGTTCTTGACTGACCAGCCGGCCGGTTTGAAGCCATTATGGAGCAGCAGCGTAACTTTGCTAGAGTTCGTGCTGGATATGGGCTTGCTTCTGGATGTTATAATTATTCCAGACCTTTGGCCAGGAACAGGGGGAGGAGGAGTTCCTGGGCCAAGAATTGGTTGCGCCAGCGTGACCGATTATCTCATATGCCTCTGCTTAGGGAAATCCAGGAGAATAATCCTGATGACTTCAGGAACTTTCTCCGTATGACGGACCCCGTTTTCAACCGTCTGCTGGATCTTCTGTCCCCTTATATCACGAGGCAGGACACTGTGATGCGCCAAGCGATCATGGCCGAGCAGAGGCTTATTGCCACGTTGCGGTACCTGGCGACTGGGAGGAGCCTGCAGGACCTCAAGTTCTCAACAGGCATCTCTCCCCAGGCGCTTGGGATCATCATACCGGAGACGTGTTCTGCTGTCATACAAGTCATGCAGGAGGAGTATCTGAAGGTAAGTTTCCTCTTTTCTGAAGCTCACATTCTCTGTCTTTATAAATGGTAGCATTTTTTTTTTTTTTTGCATTTGTTCCCTATAATGACCATGATTTTTCCATGCTGAGTGTTGAATGTTGCCTTTTATCCCCATGCATGCATGTTGATAAGCTTTCCATGTTCTTTTTGTTGGCCTACCTACATATTTTTTCCTTGCATCACTATTAACCTGTCCAGCATGCTATCCTAGGGACAAACACACCTAGCCTTTTTTTTTTTGGTGTGTGTGGCATATTTTTCTTTGCTGCATTGTAGTTCAACCCCAACCCCCCCTAAAATGTTGCCCCATCAGAGGGGTGGGGAGTGTGATAATAAGTGGGTTTTTTTTGTGGCCACAACTCCACCCCAATAATAATATAAAATTGTTAATACTGTGTGATGGTGCACAAGTATGGTTTTTGTATTGTGTTTGCAATGTTTATGTGCCTAAGTACTAATTGTTTTGTTTTTTTTTGTCCCCACAGTTTCCCTCCACGCCACAGGAATGGCAGACTGTGGCTTCCCAATTTGCCCTTCGTTGTGATTTTCCGAACTGCGGAGGAGCAATAGATGGGAAACACGTCCGCATAGTGCCACCACCCCGTTCGGGATCCTACTATTTTAACTACAAAGGTTTTCATAGTATCGTGTTGATGGCGGTGGTGTCGACACACTACGAATTTTTGTATGTGGACGTGGGGAAGAACGGCCGGCTGTCTGATGGGGGAGTGTTCGCGCGGACTGAATTTTACAACCGTCTACAAACTGGTGGTCTTGAACTGCCACCGGATGAAGACAATGTGGAAGGACTTCCGTTTGTTTTTTTAGCGAACAAAGCTTTCGGGCTTGGACCTCACCTCATGCGGCCTTTTCCCCAGAGGACTCTTACCCCGGAGAGGAGGGTGTTCAATTTTAGGCTAGCCAGGGCTCGGAGGGATACTCGCCAGCCGGTTCCGCCTGTTCCAGACAGCGATACATCTGGCGGAATATAAATTGAACCATGTTGTTTTTGCCTGTTGCATATTGCATAATTTTTTACGCAGGCATTCCCAGATGTACCTACCCAACATCGGTGCTGAGGCAGGACTACCCTCAGATACCCTTCCTGGGCTGGACACTGGTCGCGCTGGCTCGGTCACCCAATCTGCTCGTGAGGTACGCGACAAATATGTTGAGTACTTCATGGGTCGGGGGGCCATAGCTATGCCAGATCATATTTCTTTCTAATTCGGCCCCCAAAAGAAAGAAATATTACAAAATATAATAAATAATTTGACCATTGGACTCTATATACAGTTGTTTGTCATTATTGCTTTTTCTATTTTTCTCTGTCTTCTTGGTTCTCAAACTAGTGCACTTCTAGTGCCAATTGTAGTTGTCATGTTTTAGTAAATAACCACAATTGTACATTACAGGCATACCCCACTTTTAAGTACACAATAGAAGGGTCACTTCTGCACACAAACCAATGAGCTCCCAGCATTTCTAAAACCTGGCTTAACTGAACAAGCTGGTGTTGGAAGAATAATGTTTTTTATGCAGAAGTGAGGCTGATATTGCGATTAGCAGCGGTAATAAATAAACCCTAGTGTGTACTTAAAAGCGGGTTATGCCTGTAATTACAAGTCACTCATCTACAAACTGGGTATTGAGCATATATATAAAGAACAAGCCACTCATTTTAGCGTTTAAAATGTAACATTTTTGGAGTAAAAACTTTTTTTTTTCTATTTTTAATTTTTTTTGAAAAACTATGGATTATACAAAACTTTCTTTTTTAAAAATATAGAAAAAATAGTACAAAAAAAAAACAAAAAAAGTACAACAAGGTCATTACTACAACAGTCTCCCAATGTCACCCCGGAACACACCAAATTTGGAAGATGCACACATTCTTGTGTGTGAGTGAGAGGGCCCAAAAATGGGGAATATATCCTGACCTCCCATGACAAATGTCCACATGTGCTATCTGGCATCATGAGTGATCAATGTATGTGGTTTGTGGGTGCAAACCCTTCCCTCTTACCTGCTTGAGAAGGGAGGAAGGGGGTGTACCCACAAAGCAAAGACAATCCATAACCTGTGATGGCAGATAGCACATGTGGACACACTGTGTGTGCATGTTCATATTTTTCAAATACCTTTTTGTTGCTTTTCAAGACGGATGGGTGATGGGGGGGGGGGGGGGCGGGGCAGGGCGATTTAGTCTTTGATACGGCCCATCATATCAATAATATTTTTGAAATTTTGATCAATTACAACCATTCTTTGCCTCATATTATCCATCTCTGTGCTACACTCCATAATTTGTTGGATGACAATTTGTGCACTTGCACGTGAAAAAGGTGGACTACTGGATGTGCTTGCAGCATCTTCATCCCCTATAAAAAATAAAAAAAAATTACATTAGTAATGTGCAGGCCTATCCCTGTGAAGCTGCGGTGACACTGACCTGTTGTGCTACTAATCTCCACCTCTCCATCTTCCACAACTTCGCCTTCTTCCCCAATAAATCCTTCTTCAATAACTCCTCCTTCTTCAATAACTCCTCCTTCTTCAATAACTCCTCCTTCTTCAATAACTCCTCCTTCTTCAATAACTCCTCTTTCTTCTACAACAACTCCTTCAATAACTACTCCTTCTTCTTCACCAACTCCTTCTTCTTCACCAACTCCTTCTTCTTCACCAACTCCTTCTTCTTCACCAACTCCTTCTTCTTCACCAACTCCTTCTTCATCACCAACTCCTTCTTCTTCACCAACTCCTTCTTCTTCACCAACTCCTTCTTCTTCACCAACTCCTCCTTCTTCTTCACCAACTCCTTCTTCTTCACTAAATACTCCTTCCACATTTTCGTCTTCCTCATCTCTCCCTTCCACCACTCCTTCTTCTACATGGTCCTCCTCCTCCACATGGCTAGATTTTTTCTTATGAGAGAGTTTGGGCCTCCTTGCCTCCTCAAATTGCTGTCCTGTTCTTTCCCCTAGAAATATCAGTAAACAAAAGGTATACTTATCAGCACACAGATATTGGAGGAGGGCATTAATAAATCATAATCATTGTGTCAAAGTGTGTTAAAAACTTTGGATTATTGTCTTCCGCCACCAAACCTTACCTTTGTTTTTCTAATGACTTCTCCCAAGCTGTGATAATGACCCTTTTTAGCGAAGGGACACACATGGAAGCAGGGGCGGACTGACAACTCCTGGGTCCCCCGGGCAATAGAATATTAGGGGCCCCCAGGCTTACAAATGCCCACTAAGCCAGGTGGCAGTATAGAGGCGGGGCAGCTACAATCTCAGTCAGTAGTTTCACATCAAAAGCATGTAGGCTTTGGACATATCAGGGACAGTTGAGCTAAATTTTCAGATTTTTACATACTGTCCCTGGTTTAAATGAGCCTGGCATCTCTGATGGGGCCCCCTAGGGGCATGGGGCCCTCGGGCAGTGTCCGCTTTCCTCAGTGGTCAGTCTGCCCCTGCATGGATGCCCCTCCCTAAAAATTAGGTGTCACAGACTGTTAAAAATGAATCTCATTATGGGGGAGACACAGGTGCTCTTGAGTCCAGATGTGAATCCAGCTGCTTATTATCACTGTGTGAATGTGAATGAATCCTGTTTGTCTTTTCACATTCAAATCAGTTAGGAAATCTACATTATTTTATCCACAATGTGTAATAACTTTTCTATAAATGCCAAATAGCCATGTCCTGGTGTGCTGTTCCTTAGGACATAGTATTTGGATGAAACGAGGTGATTGAACGATGTTTCTAAAGAACGATCGTGCAAAACTTCTTTCTTTTTTTTTTTGTGTGTGTGTGTTTTTTTCTTATTACAGGAAATATAGAAAAAAATGTGTTCCAAAGTACAACCATTCCAACAAGGCACATGCATAAATATACATAGCAAACAATGAGATCACACAATTGCAAACCACCCCCCACAAAAATAATACCTACTTTTATCCAGGATTTTCTTTATCTTCCGAAACTGGTGTGGCTCACGCAACTTCAAATCGGACCAGCGCTTGCGTAGCTGCTCTTTGGACCTGCTCACCCCAAAGATCTCAGTAAGCCTCTTCGCCACCTTGTCCATAATTTTGGCCTTACGGCGGTTCGGGGTGCTGTATGGGCCATAATCCCCATCATAATCCTTCCTGCGCAGGATGTGTACCATCTCCACCATCTCCTCAAAACTCATATTCGTGGCCTTGTACCGTTTGCTCCTTGAGCGGGACGTTCCTGGTTGTGTCCCTTCCTGATCCTCATGAGAGGGTAATGCTCGCTCGTGTGACATCGCCATCTTTTCGTTTTACACTGATAAGGGGCGTGGAAAAGTTCCGTCATGGGCGTGGACAAAGGCGGCGTTTCACGCATGCGCGGATGAATACGTCGTGTTTACGCGGAGCTTACTCGCGTGTTAAAACGATGTCATACACATATGCCGGTAACTTGCAATATGAGGCCCTGGATGTTGAAATGGGGGGGTTAAAAGCGGGCGGAGACATTGCGAACGAAGAGGGCGGCGGTATAGCTTTGCGCGGCCTATATAAGGATATCAACGTGATTACGTCGGTTACGCGGAGATTACTCGAGCGTACGCGAGGAGCTACAGACACGAAGGTAAATTACAACATGGGATCAGCAGAGGCGTCTCAACTTTGAAACACCATGTGGGGGTGGGGGTTTGGGATGTTGTTAGGACCGTTTGCGCTATTTAGGTAGCTTGGGGCCACCAATGCAAGTTTGGGCCAAAAATGTTTGAACACATCACTACATATATATATGACAATGCTCTACCTCTTTATTTTTGTCTTGTGTATTCACATCATGCATGTATTGTTCTGTATTGGTTGGACAGAGGTAATTAGGTTGTGTATTAGCTCATCAATGCTGTGTGAGGGGCATGATATCTACACAAGAACTAGTGCCTTCATTTTTGGTAACATACAAAAATTGTGGATGATTAGAGATGGCATGTATTTATTTTCATGTTACCAAAGGGTCTGCATGTTCCAAAAATGAGTTGCACAACAATGGAGCGGAGCTGGCCAGCATTGTAGCAGCAGGACACATTGGGGGTTATTTACTAAAGGGAAATCCAGTTTGCACTGCAAGTGCAATGCAAGTGCACTTGGAAGGGCATTCTCCATAGATCTTGAGGGGAAGATCTGAAATGAAGGGAAGCTCTGCTTATTTTATCAACCAATCAGGTGGAGGCTAAAATTGAATATATTTTTTTTCTGGCATGTCCCCTTCGGGGCTACAGCGATTGCATTTCCAAGTGCACTTTCAGGCAGTGTACTTTCAAGTGCTTTTGCAGTGCTAAAGTGATATTTCTTTAGTAAATAACCCCCAATGTGTTTGTATACTAGTTCCACAATGATTGTACACATACATATTCAGAAAATGACAAAGCTGAGCCATTTTTCATGTGGGTTTTTAGAATTTTTTTTTTTTATATTCTAGAGCATTAATCTGAACATAAAAAGAACACAAGATGGACCAGTTGGCAATTCAAGAGAACACTCTAAAATTGATTGAAATCTATAGGGAAAAGCCAAACCTATGGGATAGCAGGCACCCAGGCTACCCAAATAAGCAACTGAGAGCAGACACTCTCCAAGAGATAGCAACCTACATGCAGACGTGGGTTCCATCCTGCACAGCAAACATGGTGAAGGATAAAATGAGCAATCTCAGGAGCACCTATCGGATGGTATATAAAGAGCTTAAAAGCAAACGATCTGGATCAGCAGCACATGCGCAAAAGGAGCCCAGGCTGTGGTACTTCCGCGAGCTTGCATTTTTGGATGATGAACTGGAGGGCCGGCCATCACTTTCCAATCTTCCTTCCAGCCTTCCTCCCACGCTTCCTTGCAGCGGAACTTCCCAGGATCCCCACGCCCCTGCAGAGCCAGCGGAGGGCCTGGCTGACATGGACGCAAATCTGGCGATCTTCAGTGAGGTATAGTAGTTTCCTAAATATTTCTTAGCTGCTAATTTGGGTTTGATTCTTGAGTTACTATTGTTAAAATTCTAACGTTTGGACCAACAAAAAAAGGCGTGTGCATAAATCTAGGGATCTCAGGGATGCCAACTGAGGGGTCTGAAGGACAGGCAGGTCTATTTTAATTAAGAAAACAAAAAGAGTCTAGAGCCAAATAATGTGTGTGTGTGTGCTTGATTGAGCAAAATATTACAACATGTCCCTTTTTTTGATACAGGAAGAGGCCAGCCAGGAGGTGGCAGCTCCTCAGGACCATGTCAGCCAGGCGGAAGGGGTGAGTGGCAGCCAGGAGGAGGCTGGGCCGAGTGGAAGTCAGCATGTCCCCAGGCTCAGCACCATAAGCCAGGTCCCTCCCCTCCAGATGAGGCGACCAGGCCAAAAGAGGCGCATGAGGCAGATGGAGGAGGAGAGCCTCAAAATGATGAGGGAGGCTGCGGAAATAATGAGGGCCCCCCTCAACCCCACAGAAGCCTTCAGTGCCTCTGTGGCTCATGAACTGAGCCGAGCGGAGGAGGACCAAAGGGACCTGGCTAAGGACTTGATAAACAAGGTAATTTTCTGGATGCACAGGGGCATGCTGACCCGGGACACAGACCTGAGTGACCCAGCCCAGCCTGCTCCCCATCTTCTGCCTCCTGCTGCCACATCATCTGCACCTGCAAGGGGCCATGGATGGGCCCGTGGACGTTCCGCTGCAAGGCAGCCAGGAAAGAAGGCTGGAAGTAAGAAGAGAAGGTGATTACCTGCCTTCCAGTTCATTATTCAAAAATGTGAGCTTGTTGGAGTACCACAGCTTGGGTTTGTTTGCTCATGTGCTGCTGATTCAGATTTGTTTTGTTTAGTGTCTCCTGAGATTGTTCATTTTATCCTTCATCATGTTTTGTGGAATGCACAAGTCTGCATGTAGGTTGCTATCTGATCAAGTGGTGCAGATCATGTTTATTCTAATTTAGTTTTTTGCCAAAATAAATGGCTTTTTGTATTTACGTTAAAACCTTGTCTATTGTGTTTTCTACTGTGGTGATTATGCCCCAAACCTTCTACAAATACAAGGTGGAATTTTGTAAGGACACAAACTCCTGGGTGGGGGGGGTAGGTTTGGAGTGACAACTTGGTAACCCATGGAAACCCCAAAAGACAAAAAATTTACATCATTTGCAAAGCCAAAAACAAATAAAAATGCATAGAAAAAAAAGGTGCAAAAAAGAAAAAAAATGCATTGACAAAAAAAGGTGCAAAAAAGAAAAAAAATGCATTGAAAAAAAAGGTGCAAAAAAGAAAAAAAATGCATTGAAAAAAAAGGTGCAAAAACAAAAAAAATGCATTGAAAAAAAGGTGCAAAAAACAAAAAAAATGCATTGAAAAAAAAGGTGCAAAAAGGAAAAAAAATGCATTGAAAAAAAAGGTGCAAAAAAGAAAAAAAATGCATTGAAAAAAAAGGTGCAAAAAAGAAAAAAAATGCATTGAAAAAAAAAGGTGCAAAATAGAAAAATAAACATTGAAAAAAAAAGGTGCCAACAAAATAAAAAATTAAGCTTTGAAAACAAACACAAATAAAAATAAATAATGCAAGCACAAAATAAACAGCAGATGAGAACGTAAACATTTATTAGAAGAACATTAAGTAAAAAAAAAAAAAATATTCACGTGGAGGAAAGCTCCAAAAAATTAGGACATGCAGCAACAAAATAATTACAAAAAGACAACGCGATATACTACAATCAAACTTTGCTATATTGGGACAACTCAGTCTATATAAATAGCATCAGCAATAGAACGGCTTGATTCTAGCAAGAGAACGAAGAAAGGCAATAAACGATACACTATAGATAGTTAAAATGACGAATGTGCCAACTCACAAACAAACACGAGGTTTACCTGACCGAGCGCTCCCGTCCCCTCCTTTTGTCTGAGCATGCGCGCGATTTTGGTCCGATGGTTTTGTGTACTAACCATCGAACATGTCGGGCGGACAGATTCCCACCGGATAGATTTCAAAGCATGAAAGCATACACACGAGCGGAGATGTCTGCTGAAACGGTCCATCGGACCGTTTTCAGCGGACATATCCCCTCGTGTGTACGAGGCCTTAGTCTATATTGGTGTATTAGTGTATATCTTTTAGTACTTAAAAATAACACTTTATTCCATCCCCTTATATACTTAGTTGCATTAGTAAAGCTAAGGGCCAACACCAGGAAAAAAAAGGGGAGGGCTTCAAACCCTAAAGTAATACAAAAAAAAGGAAAAAGGGGCTTCCCAGAACCCAGAAATAATATATAAAAAAGGGGCGACAAAGGGGGAACCCAAATGTCCTTTTAAAATGTAACCCTTATCCATTCCACTCCATGGTATTCAGTCAGTCCATAGTCTGTAATTGCGCTTTGTTCTCTTCCAACCACTGTGCTGCTTTTTCTGGTGAATCAAAAAACTGCGGTCATTATCCGTAGACGTGCTGGATACAATAATGCATATGTGATTTTTTTTTCATCAACAAGGTGTTTATTAAACAAGTTCAAACAATTTCCAATGTACAGACCGTGTAATTGAATATACCATGCGCAATGAACATTCTTCACATCGTCCAACATAAGTATCTTATCTACCAACCTGTGAGAAAAACATCCAGCGCCACAATACTAATAAATGACTTCTATAAATGACGTGAGGAAGGGGAACTCCAGATCCTGCCCCCCATGTGAATTGGTAAGAAGTACATTGAACCCCTACCATTTTACAAAAAAAGTGTGAAAATGTTAAAAACGACAGTAGACGGCTTGGGACAAGTCCTTTATTAAAAATAAAAAATTAAAAAAACTATTCCACCAATGTAATTCAGTCTCGATGTCCAGTGTTGTAATCCATTCTCGATCTCCAGCGATGATTCATTCCCACTTTGCCGAATGACGCGCAAGCTGTTTGACAGCTCTTTTATAGCTCTCGGTTATAAAAGAGCTGTCAGACAGCTTGGGCGTTATTCGGCCGGGTGCTTCCGGTGGAGGCAGGATCGTTCCTCACTGGAGATCATCGCTGGAGAATGGATCATCGCTGGACATCGAGACTGAAATAGATTGGTGGAATATTTTTTTTTTTTTAATAAAGGACTTGTCCCAAGCCATTTTTAAAATTTTCACAATTTTTTTGTGAAATGGTAGGGTACAATGTACCCCTTACCAATTCACATAGGGGGCGGGATCGGGAGTTCTCCTGGTTAAAGGGGGCTTCCAGATTCCGATAAGCCCCCCACCCGTAGACCCCCACATCCACCGGGCAAGGTTTGTGAGGATGAGGCCCTTGTCCCCATCAACATGGGAACATCCTCCCCATGTTGAAGACATGTGGCCTGGTACGGTTCAGGAGGGGGGGCGCTCTCTCCCCCCCCCTCTTTTTCTATGTCCTGCCAGGTTGCGTGTTTGGATAAGGGTCTGGTATGGATTTTTGGGGGGAACCCCACGCCTTTTTTTTTTTTGGCACAGGGTTTCCCTTAATATCCATACCAGACCTGAAGGGTCTGGTAATGGAATTTAGGGGAACCCCCACGCATTTCTTTTTTTTTTTTCAGTGAATTTCAATGACTTTGATCTGTATTGCCGGGACCCGACAATTCATTATAGCCGCAAGTAGTTTTAAATTACTTATTTTCCTTTATAAATGTCATTTTGTGCAGAGACTGTTATAAACATGAGAAACATGCGCTACTTTACAGGCATACTATAGACCCCCCCCCCCCGGTACAAAATTTAAAGGAATACTTTTATTGTTTCACTTTAAGCATTATTAAAATCAATGCTTCCATTCTTTGGCACTTCTTTGTTAAATAACCATCAGAATTATGGGTTTCTTTTTACCTTCCCTATGTCATCTTGCTGCTCTGGGATAATAGGAGAATTCTGAGAGTGGTGCCATGTGTCATTATGTGGCTCTGCTCTGTGCAAATTTAGGACTTACCACTAGGATAGAAGAGGAGGACATGTGATGTTACTGGATGAGAGACTTCTGGTATGCATAATATTTAATTAAAAATTATCTGGGGTGCTCCAAGGGGAATAGTGGCTGAATGGGTAGGCAGTCAGTGATGGAGCTGGAATTTAAACTGGCCATGCAGATAACATTGTCATTGTCAAACTCCTTTTAGATTTCCAACAACAATTAAGCCAGACACTACTGGACTGGATATTAATATTTATTGTATACAGGTTATAATGTGTGTAGCTTGATTTAGCAGTCTCACCCTTTAAAACACTGTATCACAGTTTTGTTTTTTTGTTAGAGAGCAATGCTACGCATGGTTTTCTTGTTTTATATGTGTATCACTGCATAGCAACAGTTTCAGAAATATTAAATTGATTTGACAGTCCTGTGAGAGAAATAAAATAGAATTTGAGTCTAATAGTCTAATAACAAGTTAAACGGTACAGTTAATGGATTTTTTTAAGATGTTGCCATGTGCTGTGAAACATGGCTTGCATCTCACATGCCAGAGTGGGTTCCCAGCTGGTTATTTAATTAAAGTGGGAGAACGGTGCCAGGTCCTGATGGGTAACACTGAGATAATCTTTCAAGGTGAAATATCAAAAACAAAAAAAGTCAAACTCAGATCCCTTGCTGATATCAGTAGTTTAAAATAAATACAAAATACTAGAAGCTCTGTATAATAATCGGGACAAAAAAAGAAGTGCGCTAAAGAATTGTGTATGTAATTTATTAAACTTAAATTATATCCATAAAGTCCAAGAGCAATGTTTTCTAAGGAATAACAAATGTAGGTACTACCTGCCGCATAGGGTTTGCATGTTCTCTCTTTTGCCTGCGTGGGTTATCTGGTTTCCTCAATCACTCCAAAGACATGCTGGTGGGTTATTTGGCTCAGGTCTAAATTGGCCCTAGTATGTGTACTGTATGTATGAATGTGAGTTGGGGACCTTAGATTGTAAGCTCCTTAAGGGCAGGGATTGATGTGAATAAATAATAAATATGTAAATTGCTATATACGTTTCTGTAATAAATACATTAAATATGTTGTGTGTGACTGTTTTCTGATGCTGGATATTTATTTGAGTAAATGGGTACAGTGTCAGGAGCTAGAGCAGCTGCTGGTGACATTGTGGTCCCTGCACTTGAGGTTTCAGTTTTACTAGCGAGCGGCTTCCAACAGCCAGGAGGTCCCAACAATTAGTTACTACCTAATGCTAGCTGCTGGGAAGCTATTTAGCCCCACATCAAGATTCACACAATGGGCATGATGTACTATGGTTGCGCTGCATTGCATTTTGCATAAACTATTATGTTTCAGCATATTATGGTACTAATTGTCTTGCACCATCATCTTCTTGGTGCAATATTGCATACCTCCATTGTGCTAGGAAAATAAATCCAATTTTGAGAGAATAATGTATCCTGGAAAGGGGTAAAGAGTAGGAATGAGATCAGATTTGTACAGATCCTAGTCAAACCCATCTGAGCGAGCTTGCCAGAAAGCTCTTATTTTACTGTGCCAATCATAAGCAGCCAAAGCATTCTCACAGCTGCATCTATACATGCCCATTGTATACTGCATTATGGCTGTGGGGCATGGAAAATCACAGCTTTTAGATGATCGGCCTAGTACAGGTGACAGCTTCCTGGTGGGCTCGCTGATGTGGCCTTGAACTAGGATTCGAACATCCCCTGAGCTCATTACTAGTAAAGAGACAGCATATTGAGGACATTAGAGGGGAGGCAGAAAAACACTGGATAATAGGGACAGGGAAGAAGAGTGATTTTTCTTACTGCATCGCCTCCCCCAGAGAAGACGCTGAATTGTTTTGTGATTTTTCTGTACACCTGGGGCAGGGAATAGTTCTAAAAGCTTTCTGGCACATAGGGTTACTAAGGTTTAAAGGGACATTGAGAGTGTTCACTAACAGGAGAAAAGAGAAGTTTTAGAAAACACTGAGGTAGAGAAGCAAAACAGGCACAAACATACTGTGCTGTGGAAAAGTATTTGCCCCTGAATTTCCGGATTAAAAAAAAAAAACGCCTATTTGTCATACTTGAATGATTCAGATCATCAAACAAATTGTAATATTACACAAAGAGAACCTGAGTAAATCTAAAAGGCAGTTTAAAAAAAAAAAAAATGTATTAAGGGGAAAAAAGCTGTCCATACACATTGGTTGTGATATTTGCTGTGAAGTAATACTTGGGGTGTGCTTCACTATATTTGTCTTTTTTATTATTATTTTAAGAGTGTTATGGCTGCACCGCCCCATCTATAGCTGGCCATAGCAGTAAGTAGCATTGGAAGGCTAAAGCAGATATAAAAAAATCTGGGGAATGCCCAGGGAAAAACCAAGCCTACTTACTGACCAGCTCGCAGAACAACCAATTAACCTGTCTAACAGTATGCTTTAAAAACAGGGGTATACATCATGTTGCTATCAGTTAAAATATTCCCATATGTTATAAAAAGTTACAGACTGCTACCATGCCAAGTTCCCATTTTTGCTGTCTCTGAACATAGTGTGCATTTATGTGAGTGTACAAGCAGTTCACTCCTTCTGGGTTCATACTCCTAGAAATAACCTATACAAGTGTAAGATTACAATTCACCATACACTGCCAGTCATTTCTAACTGTGCTAACTCTAAGTTGTCTTGGCCTCTATGCCCCCAGCCTCTGTGAGCTTTGTGTTGAAGCCCAACTCTGAGAATTTTTAATTTTTTTTCTCATGCAGTTTTGTCTAGGGGTAAACACAGTGCCTATACTTACCCAATCCTACAATCCCTGGAAAAATGGCGCTCCCTCATGTCCAGTGATTGTTCCTGATGTCTTCATGTCAAGGGCTGGTCTATGGACTTGGTGACTTCAGGAACAGTCCATTGCCCAAGACTGCTGGATTGCATGGAGGCATAACCCAAAGGGACAAATCTTGTGCTGGGAGGATCAGAGGTTTAAGTAAGTATATCTTGGCTCTCCAAACCCTTAGACCAAAACGAGCAGTTAACCCACTGCATGGTAACAATAAAAATAAGTTCTGTTTTAAGCCTTGTACACACGGGTCGAAAATCGGCCAGTTCAGCAGGAACCATCCAACTTTCAGGTTATGTGTACAGCTTCTCAGACGTTATGGTAAAGCCTGGTACACACTAGAAGATTTGTTTTGTTCAACCCAGTGGGCTGAATGAAAAAAAACGGAGAGATTGCTGTACCAATACAAGTAATGATAGTACAGGGATCTTCCCCACTGTGCCTTTGTGTTCTGACAGGGGGACCCCCCACCCTTGCCAGAACAAACTAATCAGTGCTTGTAGCCATTGACTGCCAGTGCTGATGAGGACGGGTGCTGGTTTTTCAGCATGCCCAGTCAACAGGAGCTGGTTGCGAAACCTACTTCTGTAGAACAGACATCTGTACACACAGGTTGAAAGTCAGCTGGTTATTGACGATTTTGGATGATTTTTGGCCCCGTGTACACAAAGCTTAAGATTACCCAGTGCAACGTACCTGATGGTAGAGCCCAATATGCAGGGAGTGGCTTCTTTTACACCGCTGACTCTGGAACCCCTGATTTGCCCTTCTTGACACCCAGACAACTGGAGTAGGAGAAGAACAGTGCAAGCCAGTACGACTAGGGAGGCAGGATGTATGAATATGGTTCTACGAGTGACTAGAACATGTGGAGGGTGCAACAACATTATAGCTTTGGTAGGCCTAATCTGGAGAGTACAAGTAACAACTTGCAAACAGTAATTAATTGCCAGGAAAATAAAACAAATGTTATTTCAAAACTGTTCTGTCATGGTCGTTTCCTTCATTATTTGTACATTTGTACAGTTTTTTTTGTGAATTTTGCTTATTACCTATTTCTACACAAGGCATTTACTGTGCCAGGGAGAAGATAAGCAAATGCTACACTGAATTTAGTCTCATTATTTCAGGCTCGCATATGAAATAATATGATTTGTGAGCAGCTCTTTGTCTATAATACTACCTTAAATTATTATTCTAACTAAAATCAACCACATTGCCTGAACTAGACCTTAAAAATTATTTTGGGAGCATCAGTGTTGTAATGATAATGACAATAACTGATTCATTCTGCTTCTTGGGAAACCGGCTTCAGTGGTTAATATGAGCACAGATTTTGCTTAGATGTAACGATAATGGATTTAATTGGCAGTATTTGACTAAGTTGTGTGCCTGTAGAAAATAGAGAATGTGTGTGGTGTCTCAATGATGTAGCGCTACTTCTGTGTGGGTATCATACTCAACAATAATGTGCTCTGCTTTTAAGATCTGGGAGCTTGCCAGTGACCTATTTCTATAGGAAAACACCTTAGGGTATTGGTCTCTGTATGTAGCTGCTGATCAAAGCTCACATCCTATTGCAACGTTTATTACTTTCCTTAAGAAAAATAAGACAGTAGTGAGGAGGCGGAAGATGCTTATCAGAGACAAGTAAAGACATTCACGTTCACATATAGGTGATGTGCATGCTCTTGTCACATTGAATGTTAAAAGCTAAACTTTAGGCAGATATAAAACTTTAAAATATTAGTTAATGCATTCTTTGAAATATATATATTTTTTATTTATAACTAGTTTAAGTACCTATTTATGTATAACTGGTACTTTTACAGCATTTTCAATTTACAATATGCTTGTACACATACTAGGGCCAATTTAAACAGGAGCCAATGTACCTACCACCATATCTTTTGGAGTGTAGGAGGAAACAGGAGTACCCAGAGGAAACTCATACACAGTGGCTGCTGGTGCTCAGTTTTTTTTTTTGGGGGGGGGCCCACAGTGATTTAGCTGGGGCCAAATTTGTGAATGGCTTTGTGTGTTGTTGGTAGTATTTTGAATTTTGTAGTCAAAGGAAGTAGGGGATGTGGGATTATTGCGGTGCCACAGAAAATCGGTGTCAATATTTATAAGAGATTTTTCATACATTTTGTTGGTTACATAGAAAAATTAAGATAGATCAGTGCATATACAGAACAATATTGTTAAAAAGTTAGATCAAAATAATATTGTTCTGTATATGCACTGATCTATCTTAATTTTTCTATGTAACCAATACAATTTATGAAAAATCTCTTATAAATATTGGTACTGATTTTCTGTGGAACCGCAATAATCCCACACCCCCTACTTTCTTTGACTACAAAAAACATTGGGATGAGGTGCCGTATTTCCTAGGATAATCGACCACTTTTGCCAAATATTTTGAATTTTATGCAATGAACAAGCAGACGTGGAAGGATTAGGTTAGAGAGTTGAAGGGAGCAGTTGGTAAGGTTGATGGACCTGGCAGCAGTATCCATGATAGAAGTAGAGATTGCCTTTGTAAAGGAGGGGATTAAGGTAGTGTGGTGTAATTTGTTATAAAGGGCAGAATCTTGCAAATGTTGCAGAGAAGATTTAGTCAGTGATTAAATGTGAGGCAGAAAGAAGGAGATTACAGGATTGCACCCAGCACTATGGCCTAAGTAGCAAGAATAACTGCCCTGCTGTTGATCTTTATGGGAAAATTGGAGTAGTCTTTCAAATACATATTTGAGTCTCTAATCAATGTAAAGGATAAGCTCACCTTTGGGAACATGATATACATTCCACCATTTTTTAGGATGGAACATGTATCGTGTTCCCACTGCTGCAGTGTCTCCCTGATGCACTGCCTGTAGTGACATCCATTCATTAAAGAATGAACCCTGAACAGGAGTGGAGCAGCTACACAAGAATATGACAAAATTCAGACAAATGTGCATGGTAATGTAGCACTACATGTGAGCCCAATGGCAAAGACTATATGCACCTAGTGAGGTGTGACCATATAATGTGACACAAAAGATGTAATGAGAAAAATTGCACAACAACAAAATGTGAAATCCGAATCAATAAAGTGAATATAGACAAAAATGTAATATAGTGTCCATAACAAAATATGAAAAGATGAAGATGTCATGAGATGGTAAGGAACTTTCCAACAGAAATCTTTAAATACGAGGTGGAATACATACGCGCTTACCGAAACCGTTGGACCCAAATGTCATACGACTATGGAATGATCGAGCATGGAATGTTCCACAAAGATGTCATCGGAAGTCCAGAAGAAATGGAGTCTGCCTCATATGCAGTCAGATGTTGTCAACCCAGGAAGGGGCAGGAAGACCAGATGTTCATCGGCCACCAACTACTCCAATACTGAAGATCCTAGTAAACCGTGGGTTTATGATATGGCAATCATAAAGATCCTCCAAGCATCCAAACACAATCTGGTTCAGGTAAGTGAGAACCCTGGCATGAGTACTAGAAACCAACTAGAGAGGGCTCATAAAAACGTATCTTCCACAAAAACATGTAAAGAGAAGAAAAAAATGGGGGCTCCAATGGTGTAGGTCATAAAGAGGTTTTAATGATAAAAACCAATATACATAATAAAATATAAAAAAGGTGATCACAATTCATGAGTATTAAAAGCAATATGGGGAGAAAAATGCATAGTCCGACGCATTTCGATCCAATAGGACATCTACAGGGGCATTAACCTGCTCCCCCTATATTGCCATATATTTATACTAAAACATAGAAGGCCATACTCAATAAGGCCAGCCAATCAAACAGGATGTGGTAAATGGAACAATGCGGTCTGACAGAGCTCAGTCACGTGATGTGAACATGGTTCAACTTCCTGTTAATCAACCAATCATTACAAAAAGAAAAAGTCCTTCCTGGTTCAAAGTGAATCGAAACCAGGAAGTAACAACAGCAGCACATGGCAAACAACCTGCCAAAAAACTTGCCAAAATTAGGTGATTCTCTCATGTGACTGTCCCTGCCCAATCACCATTAGTTCAGGTAGACATGTCCGCAACAAACTGTGTGTCAAATATTAAATCAGAGAGAAAAAGACAAGGACGGCACCCGATTGGATCCCAATCTCATACACACTTCAGTACCTGGCATTGAATACTATATTGCCACAAACATGGCCAATAGTGCACAAATGCCGCAGTCACGGGACACAAATGAAGTTTTTAAAGAGACGATCATGTGATCCAAAGGAACCAGGAAGGACATCCGACCGAATGAAATCGGACATGTGAACAAAACCTAGCGTTGCGCACCGCGTTACCACGGCAATCAAACAGCCAATGGTGTACAGGCGTCGCGATCAAGTGACTTGGATGACATTGTCAGAGCGGCAATCATGTGATAAAAAAGTCACGTCCATCATGTCAGAACGACATGGAAGAAAACAGCATGTCACCTCTGCAACTATCACGTGATAGGAATGATGCCCAACACTATCTAAATAGAGCCAATGGGCATCATCTCACTTCCTGCTATGCACTCAAATGGCCATTCTCACCCACTGTCTCAAAATAGAACAGTAAATGAAACAAATGTCACAGAGGCCAGAGCAGATTCTATACATACCACAAACATTATAATAAAAACTGACCCTAAAAAATAAAGAAACTAGTCAGACATCTAAAACACAATGACCTACATCAAACCCCTATGTATGATTAACCTGAAAAGCTACACAGTGCCATCCAGAGGTGTGTGAATGGAATACACCTGAATAAACCAACAATAATGAAATAAAGGGACATGTACACTTATGAATGTGGCCAGAACATGTCCTACATTTCCCTATCTAAACATAAATCTAAGGCTGTGGTGACATAGAACACAACGACGTGCTGAAAAAACGAAGTTCAATGCTTCCAAGCATGCGTCGACTTGATTCTGAGCATGCGCGGGTTTTTGATCGATGCTTTTGCGTACTAACCATTGGTTTGGTCCGATGGTCAGGCATCCATTGGTCCGATTTTAAAGCAATCCATAAAATTTGATCGATTTCAATATCAAGGTCGGCAGGCAAATGCCCTTTCTCAAAGAATCTCCCTTTCAGGATACTGGACTGCAAATAAAAACAGCAGCCAGCAATAAATTTGTCGATTTACAAATATAACAGTTCAAAATATCAAAATGCAGTGCTAATCCAATGCAAATCTCAGGCCCCGTACACACGGCCGAGGTTCTCGCCAGAAACCAGCGAGAACCTCGCTGGGAGCTGCATTCCAGCGAGAACCTCGGCCATGTGTATGCTCTCTGCTCGCCCCGCCCGTCGGGAAACCCGTCAAGCAAATAGAGAACAGGTTCTCTATTTGCTCGACGGCCCGTCGGGATGAATGGCTGGTTGCCATTCCCGACGGGCGGGTCGCAGATTCTGACGGCCGGCAGAGAACCTCGACGGGCGGAACGATGTGTTCCGCCCGTCGAGTTTCTCTGTCGTGTGTACGGGGCTTCAGATAGCAAGCAAATGTGCTACAAGTTTGAAAATGACTTGCTAAGCTCTTTCTACACTTGCCAGGCTTCACAAGATTGTTGCATAATTGTAGCAAGTCTGAATTGCAAGCCTCCAGATCAACTTTCTTTGCAAACATTCTGGAGATTTGCTGCATGTTCTGGTTCAGTTATATTGTGCAATGGTCATCCCACCACAGGGGTCGCTGTGGATGAATTGTCATGCTGTGGACTTTCAGATGCAAAGCTCTTTCTGTAGACTCACCACTGCAACTTTGTTCTTGCTAAAGACCTGCTACACAAATTTGCTACAAATTTGAAAAGTGTCAACTAGTGCTTCAAGTGTTCTTCAAGTGAAAATGTGCAGCAAGTTACCCCACTTACAATTCAACACTGCCACACATTTGTGGCAAGTTATCCTTGCTATCTGGGTTGGAGACAGTCCGTACACCAAATGATGTTAATCTATCTTCATTGTGAAGGTAGAAACACACCACACCAACCAATCTCCTTACCAGAGGAGTTGGACCCTCAAATTATAGAGAGGCCGATGAAGCCTGTAACACAGAACTATCTTCCTCCACATGATCAAATAGCAAAAGAATTGACTTCCATCAAGATCTTTTGGGCTGGGCTTAAAACTACAACTAGTATCACGATCATGTGCTCATTCAGATCAGCTCCCCAATCACAAGGCATACATCAATGTAATAAACATAGAGGGCCAGATTCTCAGAGGCGCTACGCCTGCGTAAATGTATATGCGCGGCGTAATTGTAAATGTGCGCCGGCGTATCGATGCGCCGTAAACACAGAACCACATACGCCAGAAAATCTTTTTCGTCTGAGCGGCGAAAATGCTTTAGCTAGCGCGGCGTAGGCGCATAGTTACGCATCGCACATATTCAGCTCCCATTGAATTAGCATGCAAATATGCAAATGAGGGAGATGCGCGGATTCCCGAAACTACACGCGTTCGGCGTAGGCTACGCGTGGTGCGCGTAACAAGAAAGCCTTGAGTAAACATACCCCTCATAAAAGCACGGGTAACTTTGCTCAAGACCGTGTGCAAGTCAGCTGGAGAGCACCATAACGGACGAGCTGAGCAATCACACTTACTGGACAACACATTCGTATGCCAACATGCCAGGGGCAGCCATGGTCTGCGCACTACTAATGTATGCAGAGGAAGAGGAGCATAGAAGGAGGAGGAGGAGGAGGGGGGCACGTGAGAGGATCTACTGAGCGCGCATGAGCCTCTTTGGCATGGGTGATGAGGAGGTGTATCGCATCTTCAGAATCAGCCCTGCTGCCATCCTGGAACTAACCACAGCCCTGCAGGATGACATCACCAGCCCAACACACCGCTCACATGCACTGCAGCCACTGGTGAAGGTACTGGCAACACTCCATTTCCTGGCCAGTGGATCATTCCAGCGTACAAGTGGAGTTGTGGCTGGGATGTCACAAACCAGCATAAGCAGATGTCTGCACCAGGTTATCCCCGCAATCCTCAGACGCATGTCCCACCACTGAGCAACTGCGGCAGAAGGCAATGACAGATTTCTACAGAATTGATGGATTCCCACGCACCATCGGGGCCATTGATTGCACACATGTGGCACTACAGCCCCCCAGTGCTACAGAGCACATTTACCGCAATCGGAAGCATTGGCATTCCATCAACGTACAGGTGATAGCTGATGCCAAATACCTCATATGGCACGTCCGTGCCAAAGACCCCGGGTCCAGCCATGACAGCTACATATACCATCAAAGCACCATCCCAGAAGATTTTGAGCAGAACATGTATGGGGACAGCTGGCTGGTTGGTGAGTGACATGGGTGGCAGGCATGACTGTCCCCCCCATGATGCACTCATCACGAGGGGCACATGCACGGCTAACATCCTCCTGTCTTTTCCCTTACAGGTGACTCTGCATATGTACTTGGACCCCATCTCATGACTCCTTTCCGGAATCCCCAAACCAGAGGAGAGAGAAGATACAATGAAGCACACATCAAAACCCAGTGCAGTGGTTGAGCGCACATTTGGAATCCTGAAGTCCCGTTTCCGATCCCCAAATTTTGTGGGTCAGATCATCGGTGCATGTTGCATTCTGCACAACTTTGCCATGAGAAAAGGCCTGCAGATTGCAGTACGTGATGACCTGACCCCCCAACCAGACAGCCCCCCCCTGCCAGAGGAGACCCCGTCTGCTGATGGAAGAGCAGTCAGGAGTTGCCTCGTGTTACGAATCTTTGACCGTTAAACACACACATTCATCATGGCACACAGACAATGCACGCGTGTACACCACTGTGGTCCCTAGATCACACACTCCACATCCACATCACATTGGATTAGCCCAAGTCCAGCATGTAGGACTTGTGAGCAGCAACGCCGCGTCAAGGCCCCAATGATGTTGCTGTCCATTCATACACCATTCACACAGCCGTGGGGATAACTTCTCTCCAACGGCCGAGGGTGACACCCCTTACTGGCAGGAGTGCCACCCCCACATTCACACACCATTCACACTGCACCGTGTGCAGTATCAAGAAAATAAATAAAAATCTCTTCACCAGAGCAAAAAGCAAAAAATAAAAAGCTCTTCACCAGAGCAAAAAGCAAAAAATAAAAAGCTCTTCACCAGAGCAAAAAGCAAAAAATAAAAAGCTCTTCACCAGAGCAAAATAAAAAAATCTAATAATTAATGGGCCTGGCGTGGGCTCCGCCTGGTGCCACGGCTCCTGCCCCTCACTTGCCTGGGGGCAGCCACAGGTGGGGGGGTGGGGTAGCAGGTGGAGGAGAAGCATCCCCACGTCCCTCCCTGGCTGCCTGTATGCCCTCCAAGGCGACCACAATGCGTGTGAGCAGAGCATTCTGGTCCTGGACAGCGACACGCAGACCTTTGACCCCCCCCCACAAGGTCAGAGGTGGTCGCCTGCAGCTCCACCAGGCTGGTGACTGTCGCTGCACTGTTGCCAGCGACATCCAGGATGGCATCAGTAATGGCATCCGAGGAGGCCAGGCTGTCAGCCAGGCGCCTCATCTCCCCCACAACCTCAGAAAGGTGGCGATTCTGCTGGTCCTGCTGCCTGGCCAGCTGCTCCGACAGGACCTTGGGAACACCCCTGGTCTTGCAAGTCGCCTTCCGGGGAGTGGCAGGGGACCTGGCATAAGGGGAGGATGTTGAGGGGTCGGAGATGAGGGGGGTGGAAAGAGAGGGACTGGAGAGGTTGGGGGTGGACACTGAGGGGCTTGAAAAAGATGGGGGGATAGCTTGGGCTGGTCCGGGCAACCCATGGTCCTCCTCCAAAATCAGGTAGAGCTCCTGGTCCTGGTCCTCCTCAACCGCCTCCTCCGTAGAGGTTTGCCCACTTCCCTCCAACAAGTCCTCTTCCAGGGGCAGCCAGAGGGACTGGATGTTCGGGGGATGTCTCCGGACGGGCCCTGGCAGCCACAGATGGCCCCGCTCCCTCCTGCACATCTGTGGATGATACAAAAGATGCCCATGTTGGTGGACCCACACACTTGGCACATGTTCCCTTCCACCCCCACACATGCTACACAACAGAGAGTATATGAAACACACTTACCTGTCCTCAGGGCTGGCACAACAGACTCATAGCCCCCAACTCCCTCAACCTGCTCCCTCTGCAGGCAGCGGGCGACCACCTTCTCCTCCTCAGTCAGGCGGATGGTACAGGGTTAGCCCCCTCCAGTGCCCCTGGCATGCCGACTCATTCCAGCCAGCTTGCCCTTGACCAGACGCCGCAGGTCATTCATCTTTTTTTGAATATCCTGCGGGGTCCGGATCTCATGTGAGAGGGCATTCACTTGGCAAGCCACCTTCATCAGGATTTGATCCCTCCGGGACTTGCTGGTCCGGGCACTGTCAGCACCATGGAGCCTGGAATCGTACTTTTCCATGGCTGATATTACAATGGCCCTCTCCTCTGGGGAGAAATTTTTCTTCCTTCTCTCCTTCCCAACAGAAGTCATGGTACAGCACAAAGTTTTCCTGTGACAATTCAAAAAATGGGAGACTTTTGCGCTGCACAGGCGCATGTTTGGGCGCATTATATACCCAGCACCGGCGAATCGTAGGGAGGCTTTGCGCATTTGCGCAGAAGGCATCCACGTCATGGCGCGGGTCAACCAATCACGGCGCGGGTCATCCACGTCACGGCGCATGCTCCGTTCGTCCCGGCCTTCATTTGCATGGGGTCACGCTTCATTAGAATGCAACACGCCCACTTCCCTCCTACTTTGGAGTTGCGCCGGATTACGCCGATGAATTTCCGCTACGCAGGCGCATCTTGGAGCGCTCTTGCTTAGGGAATATGGTACTTGCCGCTCCGCGTTACGTCGGCGTAGTGCATCTGAGATGCGCTACGCTTGCATAATTAGGCGCGCATCTACGAGAATCTGCCCCAGTGATGCACATACTGAAGTATGTTCTCTAATAGCAAAGGTTTTATTCACATTGTACTTACAGGATTTCCAATAAAAACTAGCATTAGTATAAAAACGATCAAAAAGGAACCACCGTCTCGTAACATGCTTTCGTAATCAACTGGACATCAGATGCTTGGCCTACTGATGCAAGTACACCCATATATATGCAGAGACCAGAACTCGCTAGAGCCGGATGTCAACAACCGGAAACTATCTTTATTCACAGATGTGTTCCATCGACCGGAAGTAAACAATCTAACCAGGAAATGGAAACATTCTCACACTGTTACGTATAAGGTTATGACTACATAAAAAAATAAAACTTTCCTTGCCATAGACAGATTTACTACCCATTGGAGGGGGAGTTTTGTTCAGTGGAAAATCCCAAGAATGGAGACCCGCTGGATTTATTACTTGAAATCTTACTTGAATTGTTTTCATTTCCTGGTTAGTTTGTTTACTTCCAGTCGATGGAACACATCTGTGCATACAGACTATTTCCGGTTGTGGCTTCCATCTCTAGCGAGTTACGGTCTCTTCATATTTATGGGTGTGCTTGTGTCAGAAGGCCATGCCTCTGACGACGTCCAGTTGATGAGGAAACGTGTTAGTCGGGACCTAACAAAGGACGCAACCACACTATGAGCCATAGCTACATTTCGATATTTTTTATACTAATCATAATTTTTATTGGAAATCCTGTAAGTACAATTTGAATAAAACTTTTTCTATTTGAGAACGTACTTCACTATGTGCATCTCTATGTTTATCACATTAATGTATGCCTTTTGATCGGGGAGCCGAGGTGAATGAGCACATGATTGTGATACATGTTGTATATACTTGGAGTTTTGAACACAGCCCGAAAGATCTATATGAGAGTCAATTCCCCTGCTATTTGATGCTGTGGAGCAAGATAGTTCTGTGTTACAGGCTTCATTAGGTTCTCTAAAATGTAAGGGTCCGACTCCTCTGGTAAGGAGATTGGTTCAATATATTGTGGTGTGGTGGGTTTTTATCTTCACACAGAAGCTGGTGTGGGGCTCTCGTCTGTTCTCCTTCATCATTTGGTGTATGAACTGTCTCCAATTGCATTGGATTAGCGCTGCATTTTGATATTTTGAACAATTAAAAAAAAATTGTTCTGTGAATAGGAGAACTACAAGTACTGACAGCCTTTGGGGCCGTTGGCTTGTAGCTCTCAATGAACTACAGGGCGCTGTTGAGTTCTCTAGATAGATCATTAAGTCTTCCTATCAGTGTGTAACTGCCAGCTTGTATGGTATGAGCTACGAGCAAACAGCTTACACAGACAGTCTGTAGGAGTCCTGCATTTTTCCCCGCTGCGGGTGCAATACTTTGCAGTTTGCAGGCTCCTAGTAAAAAAATTATTTTTATTTTACCTGCAACAAAATGTGCATTTATTATTATTTTTTAAAAGGGAACTTTCAATCTTTCTATCTATCTTGGATGTAAAAAGTAGTGGTACTTCCATCATTTTCTCCACCAGCTGTTTAAAAACGCATGCATTCTGACCCCAAAACATACAGACTAAACATTGTGTTTGCTACTGTTGTAGACTGTCCTGTGGTGATGTAGAGGTGGCAGGAGGAAGCACTGAGCATACGGGGGGACAGGAAACTCTTGGAAGTGTCACTTCCTGAAGAGACTTTAGGGGAGGATTCTTTAATTGGGCTGTTAAGTGGAACAGGCAGAGAAAGAAACGTTTGCAATCTTTTTTACAGGTACATTTTGTATTCACACTTTTAGCCAAACAGAGTAGCTTTAAACAGATATTTTGTTAATCGATTAAACTCGTAAGTTGTTAATAAGTTAAATTGTTCCTATTTGGCAGCAGTTCTGTAAACCTTGGCAAGGCAAAGGGTTGCTTTAGGCCACCTGATTCCCCATTTAATTATACTTGACGTTTTTGGCAATGCAGATGGCACTGTGATTTGCTATGACTGTGTGTGATTTTGTAATTTTAACTTTAAAGTATCTTTATAGAAATCACCAAACTGGAGCCAGCAAACACAATATCATGGCAGATTTTATATATGTAAGTTATCAAAAAGACATGGCAAAAGCAGGGCTGTGGTGGTCCTTACCCACTCAGGGCGCTTCTCTTTCATAGTTATCAGGTTAGCTACTATTTAAAAATACAGTTACATGTATCTCATAACAGTTTAGTCTTTTAAAATAAGGTCTGTTGAAGTTGATGAAATTATATGTACATGGATAGGAAACTGATTACATGAACGGGTGCAGATTGTAATCACTGAACGGTACAGTTGTACAGTTGTGACCCAGGGTTCTGTCTTGGAGCTAATGCTGTGCAATTTGTAGACATGTGCATTCGTTTTCGTTAGAATGCATTTTCGTCCGAAAATCAGGTATTTTCGTTATCGTTTTAACGAACGAAAACGAAAGCGCAAGAAACGAAAACCGAAAGATCCGACATAAAAAATGCTTTATTTTCATTTTCGTTCGGATCCGACGATTTTCGATGTTTTGTCAAATTTTCGTTGTTCAATTCCTGCCTATTCACTGTATTCAGTGAATACAGTGAATAAAGGTAGGAATTGAACGACGAAAATTCGACAAAGCATCGAAAATCGACTAATTTTCGTCGTTCAATTTCTACCTATTCACTGTATTCAGAACGACGATTTTCGATGCTTTGTCGAATTGAACGACGAAAATTCGACAAAGCATCGAAAATCGTCGTTTTCGGACGAAAACTTTCCCGACGAAAACGACATAAATCAAAACGATTTTCGGGAGTAACTAAATAAATGTATTTTCCTAACGAAAACGAAAAAACGAAACAAAATATTCCAGTCTGCACATGTCTAGCAATTTGTTTATTATTGTGCTGCCAGATTGGGGCATAGAATTTATATATATATATATATATATATATATATATATATATATATATATATATATATTGTTTCTCTGAACCATTTTTCTATGGATGTTATGTTTAGTTCACATGCTACCATCTAGTGACCTTTAGTGGTATGCATTTGTATTTTCCAAATGTTTTTTCTCTGATCTATGACACACTTCCTTTCTATGTAATGCTCCACCCCTCATCCTGTGTAATGGAGACTGCTAACAGGCCACGTTTAACATGGGCACATGTATTCTGCATAGTAAGCTACAGACAATACCATCTTTTGACCACATAAGTACCACATTTGGTACTGTTGTAACCTGTCATCTGCTGTAACCGATGTTTGAAATAAAAGCACCTCTGCGAATAGAATCAGTACTTGGTGAGTGTCCTGGACTCGCTTCCCGTACTCCCGGAGTCTATGGGTAGCTATCTAGGCAGATGACCTTTTTCTGCGCACACAATAATAAACTGCTGTTACTTGTCTGTATCTTTATTGGCACGTTGCAGATTTCAATATACATGTGAATGACACACGTGATATGCGGTAAAACTGGAAATAACAAGAATAGTATAACATTACCATACAATAAACACAACATCATAAAAATATTAAAGAGGTGGTTCACCCTAAATATACTCTCTCCCATGCGATCCAGCATACTGGCATCAGCGCCAGTATGCTGTTGTTGTTTTTTTAAATCCCCCACTTACTGCGTAATCTTTCATTTTTATTTCTTTCCCCCGTGGTTTACATCCACTTTGAGCTAGTGCATTGTTGGTTCACTTACATTTTGGTTCGATTTCCTTCTAATTATATTTTTTCTTTGTCTGAATTTCTCACTTCCTGTTTCTCCTCAGTAAGCTTGCCCCCATCATCCGAGTTGTTCTGGCTGGGGGTTAGTCAGCCAGAACAGCTTACTGAAGAGGAACAGGAAGTGGGAAATTCAGACAAAGAAAAAAAAACATTTAGAAGGGAAATCAAAGGAAAAGGTTAGTGAACCAACAATGCACTAGCTTAAAGAAACCTGTTTAGAAAATAAAAAAATAACCTTTACAACCCCTTTAAATAAACTAAATTATCTAATGCACTAGTATGAAATTCTAGAAAACGTTATATCCCCTGGAGAAGTATTCAACCAAAGAGGACAAATGTTTTACATTTATATGCACTAGTGGAACCCCTTCAACTCCATTGTTAACACAGCGGATCCACGGACAGCAGTACATACAGGGTGGCTACATCACTTGCAGAAAACAAGAATGACTAGCATATTTCCATTCAATTCAATTACTAATATATATATATATATATATATATAATGGGTTTCACCTATTCTTTTTTTTTTTTTGTGAATAGAGTTGGATGAGAGCCCCTTTGTCTGCTTTTTATTGCTGCCTGTGACACTACTGGGGAGATGTCGCTCTTACTTTCTCAGGACAGGAAGTAATGGAAAACCTCTCCAACAGACACACAGACAAAACATATTTCTAGTTAATCAAGGAAAGGTTAAACCTCCTGAAAATTGTGTTTGTGCCTTCTTACCCCAGCGACAACTGCACCCTCATTAATATGGGTGTCAATAAATTAAAGAAAAACTTCCCAATGGTTGTCAAAGAGATTAGGACCCGACAGGAATGTTAACTCTTCCACTCTATCCAAACCTAAAAAAAAAGTAAACTTTGCCATGTTTGACTTACCCGCTTTCCATCCTTAGGCTGTATATACGGCCTCCGGAGCAGGCGGTTATACCAGGATCATGGCTGCAGTTTACATTTGCAAACATTTCTAAGCTGACCCTCTCCATGGTAGGGTGACCACATTTTCAAACTGCCATTCAGGGACACATGGTCACCCTACTCAATGGCTGTTTGGTGAAACTGCTAAAACAAATTGGGGGTGTGGTTGTGTGTTACTTTACAAGGTGCCACAGCTGCAGGAGAGCTGTGAGGGCCACAGGAAATGACCTGGCAGGCCAGATTTGACCCATGGTCCTTGTGTTTCACATTTGTGCTTTACATATTTATAAATAGCAATTGGTGTTTGTCTCGATCCAGTTTGAATTGCTATTAAATTGGAAACCGTGGCTTTTTAAGCAGCTATTAGGGCCCATTCACACTGATGAATCCCGTGAGCATCCGTTCCTTAAATATCCGCTTGCTCAGTGGGGATCGCTCCATTGATCCCTTGCTGAGCCAGCAGATGGCACGGCTGGGCAAAACAACATTACGTCACTTCGCCCTGTGCGCGCGCCCGCTGCTGATGTGACCCCCCCCCCCCGGCGGGTTCCGGCAATCACTTGTGATACCAGCGAGAACCCGGCATCTGTGTGTGTAAACACAGAGATCCCAGTTTTTTCGGGGGAGAAATGACTGATCGTGTGTTTATACAAAGTGTCTGTCATTTCCACTAGTGAATCCCATTCCCCCTTCAGTTAGGACACAGAGAGGGAACACCGTTAACCCTTTGCTCGCCCCCTAGAGTCAACCCCTTCCCTGCCAGTGACATTTTTACAGTGATCAGTGCATTTTTATAGCACTGATCGCTATAAAATTGTCAACGGTCCCAAAATTGTGTCAAAAGTGTCCAATCTGTCCGCCACAATGTCGCAATCCCGATAAAAAATCGCAGATCGCCGCCAGTACTAGTAAAAAAATAAGTAATAATAAAAATGCCATAATTCTATCCCCTATTTTGTAGACGCTTTAACTTTTGTGCAAAACTAATCAATATACGCTTATTAGGATTTTTTTTTTTACCAAAAATATGTAGAAGAATACATATCAACCTAAACTGAGGAAAACCTTTTTTTTTTTTTTTAAATGTGGGATATTTATTATAGCAAAAAGTTAAAGATATTGGGGGTTCTTTACGAAAGGAAAATCCAATTTGCACTACAAGTGCAAACTATAAGTACAAAGTGCACTTGGAAGTGCAGTCGCTGTATATCCGAGGGGGACATGCAAGGAAAATAAAAAACAGCATTTTAGCTTGGACATGATTGGATGATAAAATCAGCAATCATGTGCAAGCTAAAACGCTGTTTTTTATTTTCCTTGCATGTCCCCTCGGATATACAGCGACTGCACTTCCAAGTGCACTTTCAGTGCAATTTCAAGTGCACTTTGCACTTGTACTTTGCACTTGTAGTGCAAAGTGGATTTGCCTTTCGTAAATAACCCCCATTGTTTTTTTTTTTCAAAATTGTCGCTGTTCTTTTGTTTAAAACTGCAGAGGTAATCAAATACCACCAAAAAAAAGCTCTGTTTGTGGGGGAAAAAACGCAAATGTTTTTTGGGTAAAATGTTGCGCGACCGTGCAATTGTCAGTTAAAGTGCCAAATTGTAAAAAGTGTTCTGGTCGGGAAGGGGGTAAAATCTTCCGGGGCTAAAGCAGTTAAATAAATGCGGCAAAGTCACTTTTTTCCCCCTACGGCTTAATTTCTATTAAATTCTATTATAAGAAAGTACAGAAAAATCTTATGATCTATAGAAATGTAGAAAAATAAATAAGCAGCTCCTTCGTCAGATTTAGGCCTGTGTTTTTATCTATAGGTACTTTTTCAGATGATGTTTGTATCAAAAGAAGTCTGCTGGGCTATTGCTAGACCCAATTAATTAGCTTCTATACATATGTCTAGCTGTTGTATGCTGACGTGCTTTCAAAATAGGACAAACATTTCCTTCCTGCTCCCATTTCTTTTCTCCCAGGCTTTGAAACAGTTGACTCACACATCTTTCCTGTAGGCTTTTCTAATATAATGGTTTGTGTGTTACTTTAGAAAGATGACGATTAATTGGAACGTACCATTTATAATCACGTATTGGGGACATGAGCTTCCTCATTAGCTCCTGGTACACATTGTTATGTTGTTTTAGGTCTTGGTTATATTATTATCAGCTGACGTTAGACTGATAGAATCTTAGCGGACAGGGTCATATTGCTGCACTCAGATGTCACTTGGGACCGGCCAGTGACAAACACCTACTATTTGGCTCATAGAACACACACGTCTTCAGATACGTCTTCCCTCGGTACAGATAAAAAAAAATGTGGTTTGCTTTCTTTTCTCTTATTGGCAGCTCAGTAGTTAATGTATAATGGCCTGTCTACCTGCAAGGTTTCCTTTCCATCCTTTGCTTCCTCTTATTATAAATCTGCCCTGTGGGTTTCTTGCTTTTTGAAGAAAATTTGCCAGGAAGTAGATTTTGCACAGGTCTCATTAAATATGGAATCTCGAGGGAAGAGTATGTGTTAACTGCTTATCATATCTGGGCCTGGTTGTGCCATCCTTCCCCTACAATGTACTCAGTATTAACTTGGCATTATTCTCTGAAGAAAATGAAATTCCGATATAGACACTTTTATACCTAGTCAAGAATATCACTGTTTCAGTGCGCTTACAGCAGAACATTAGTTTTTACGAGAAATATTTTATTATTGTACAAGGGCCAGTATTACTAATGACAGGTTATGTTATCTGAGATTAAAGAACAGGACATTTATTCCTGATATGTACTACTTCCAGAACACGCCGTACAAGAAATATACTGAGCTGAATGGCTAAATAGGTACAATATTTTTCAAGAGTTCTGCTGGTGTGTTTCATGTGATCGTAAAATACGACTCGACTAACAAGAAGAAATTATATTAAAATTACTTTCAGGTAATAGCTACAATAATTTAAAACAAGCATTATAGCTTTCCTTTAACCACTCCAGAAGATTTTACCCCCTTTATGACCAGGCCAATTTTTGCTTTTTAGCACTGCGCAAATTTAACTGGCAATAGCCCAGTCCCAAACTTAATTTATATCCTTTTTTCTCACAAATAGAGCTTTTTTTTAGTGGTATTTGATCACTGCTGTGTTTTTTTTAAGGTATATAAAACAGAAAAATCTACATTCTGATATAATGCAAATTCAATAAAAAATGTAACCACTTACAGATCGCTGCCGTCACCATATGTCGGCTGTTTGAAAAGGGATATTGTTGTTATGACAGCAGCTAGCTACCACAACCCCGGTATTCTCTTCTTCAGCGGGCGGCCCACTTTCAGATAAGTGGTCTCTGCGATGGACTTGTCATAAGATCACTTTTAGCGCCAGCGGGAGAGGACCCCCTGTTCCCACCGCTCTTCGGTGCCCTCCGCCACTTACCAGAGGCGAAAGCGTCCGCTCCTGTGTGTGGTATGGAGCTGTGTGAGCGGAAGATGGCCCGCACCCGTCTCCATACCATTGCAGGGTGAAAGCAACGTTTTAATTTTATTTGGGTCCAACACGACCAACAGCCAACTTGGAATAGATAGGATAGGTTGGTGAAAAGAGCAACTTTGTAGATTCAGGCTATGGATAGGAAAGGAAGCAGTCCTGCCTCCAACAAGTATTCTCGCTTTTCGTCGCCACCCCAGCCGGGATGGGTGCAGTGCACCCGGACAGGCCTCCCTCACAGACCTGGCAGCCGGAGTGCCACTGTGAGCTCTGAGAAGGAACAAGTCTCTGCCACCGACTTGGCTTTAGTAAATTAGTAAAGGCCTCTGCCACAGGTCCAATACTCAAGGACAAGAATTAAAGCGGATCCTCTCAGTCAATAGTTGGGGTCACCGACTGACAGTTTGCAACTCACAACCTGTCAGTGTCCGGTCACCTAGATCCCTGATGGTTCCGACTAAATCCTATTGGATCACCTGCCTCCGGGTTCACCTCAGACTTACTCCCCACCGAACAGCATCCAGCTTGGGATCTCTCTCTAAGTGGGGGGGGTCGCTTTGGTTGCTTCAGTTTCTCTAAACCATATGGGCCCAGAGCCAGGAACTCTGTGTTGCATGGGCCCCGGCCAGGTAGGCCATAGTGGTGGGGCCCGTGATGTGCGCACACCCTGAAGGTGGGTGCCGCACCTGGAACCAGGAACCCCCGAACCACACCGGTAAAATGGCGTCTGCCACAGATATACCCCTCCCCAGCATGCCCCGTGAGGAGAACCCCTCCAATTGGCTGCTGGGGAAAAGTGGCTGCGCCTGAACCCCTCTGGCTCAACCCCCTGCCCAGAGATGGAACTACATCTCTGAAGCGCAGCATGACCCACAGGACAGTCCAGGGCTGACAGCAGCCGAATTTAAACAATTCAAACTGGTGAGAGCAAATAAGTCTCTCACCCCACTAAATTTACAAAAGTGTCCTTTACTGAAAGTAGAGGGGCGCTACATAAATAAGGGTTAATAAAGTGAAAAGTGAAAACAAAACCCCAAAGAGGTATATGAATCTGTGAAAAATTCATAAGTGAAATTTAAAACAGAAAGAACTTGTGCAAAGTCCCATCCAAATAGCACAGAAAGTCCATATGAAGGTTTATCTTTCAAGATGTTGCAAAAGGAAGTTCCACAGAGTTGAAAAGTGTCACCAATCTTCCCAAACAATTTGTGTTTTAGCAAAACACCCAGTGATGTGGTAGCCTGCTTACCAGAGAGCCACGACTGTGAATCACAGTCTCACCAAGCCTAGGGATATTGGTCTCCCCACAGACCAGTCAGGATACAACCGCTACTACTCCAAGGATAACAGAATTGAAGAGAAAGATCTGTCCTTGGGCAGCCATGGATGACTTTGGTTTGTCTTTCAGAACCAATGTGGCCAGTAAAATGTTGTCATATCCTTTCCTGGCTCTGAAATCCCAAATGTCATCAGTTTTACCTCAGGGTTCGGTTTGCACCAGAACCTTCGAACGGACCGACCGTTCGCGTGAACATTTAGAACCCTATTGATGTCAATGGGACTCGAGTGTTCAAATTCAAAAGTGCTCATTTTAATGCCCCATATGCAAGTTATTGTCGGAAAACGTCTTTGAGAACCCGGGTCTTGCCCTAGGGAACATGTATCAATGGAAAAAAAAGTTAGTTTTTTCTGGAGCAGCAATTTTAATGATGCTTAAAGTGAAAAAAAAATATGAAAAATTCCTTTAAATATCGTACCTGCTGGATGGCTATAGTAGTGGCACGTGTTTAGAACTGTCCCTGCACAAAATGAGATTACTATAAGAAAAGAGTAATTTAAAAACCGCTTGCAGCTTTAATGTAATGTCTGGTCCCTGCAATATGGATGAAAATCACTGAGAAAAATAGCATGGGTTTCCGCGCCCCCTCCGCCCAGGTCATTACAAGCCCCTTTGGCCCTATATACTTTGAACAGCAGTATACAGTTGGTGCAAACAAGACAGAGACTGTAGGTTTGTTGTTAAGTAGAATCTTTTTGTAATTTTCAACTGGTACTTCTTTAAAGTGTAGCTTCAGCCATAGAATATTTTTTTAAGCTTTTCTGAAAACATAGAGAAGGGTTATCATCCCTGTAACATTTGTTTTGCTGTCTGTGTGCATCTGTTCAGAAGATTGCACCTCACTTTCTGTCCCAAAGACAAATGATTTTTTTTTTTTTTTGTGAAACAAGGGTTGTGATAAAGCATCAGTGGACAGGAGACATCTTTTACAGAAGAGAATTTTCCTTCCTAGGGGTAGATTTCCTCTCACTTCCTGTTGTCTCCTTCCGTTTGCGAGTAAGAGTCGTTTGTAAGTTAGTTGTTTTAAAGTAGGGGCCTGCCGTATATACGCTGCAGAAATGTGGGCCCTAGGTGTTGGTGTTGCCACAACACTGCAACCCCTCACAGTTAGTCTTGGTGGGCGCTGGAATGCCCTGCTGTGAAATATTAGATCAAGAATTGTAATTACACACTCCTGTTGAACAGGGGCAGAAAAATTGGGCCTTAGGCACTGGTGCTGGTGCTACAACACTGCAACCCCTTAAAGATACACTAGTTGGAATGCAGCAAAGAGCCTGCTGCAAAGTATTGCATCAAAAATTGTAATTACACGCAACTGTTAAATAGGGGTAGAAAAATTGGGCCTTAGCCACTGGTGGCGGTGCCCAGAACCAACAATGTTCTTACAAGCTATCAGCAAGATCATTGAGAAGGAGAAGGATATTCAGTCAGCATAACAGGATAGTCACTCAGCATCAGCATAGGCAGTCTCCAAGGGATCTGACATTTCAAAAAAATTATTCAGTTACATCAGCATCAGGTGCTTGGTAGCTGGTTGTGATCCAAGCCCGATTCATTTTTATGAAGGTCAGACGATCGACGGAGTCGGTGGAGAGGTGCACCCTGTGATCGGTCATAAATCCTCCAGCAGCACTGAATGTGCGTTCTGAAAGAACGCTGGATGCAGGACAAGCCAGTAGCTCAATTGCGTACTGTGCAAGCTCTGGCCAGTGATCCATCCTCAAGACCCAGTAAGCCAGAGGATTTTAGGTGGGAAAAGTGTCCAAGTCTGCTCTTGTCCCTAGGTATTCCCGCACCATGTAAAACTGACGCTGGCGATGGTTGCTGGAACCGGTCATACCTTGGGGCTGTGGACTAAAACATTGTCTGAACGCATCAGTCAGACAGCCAACTTCTCCACTGCTCCTTCTGTGACTCACCGAAGCCTCAGCAACATGTTGTCCAGGATCAGCACAGCATTTGGTAACCCCCCCCAGTCTCTGGGAATGCGTTGCACAGACCTTTCTGCAAGGCCTCCCGAAGATGTTTCATCGTCTGCTCCCTCTGTGACGGCAAGATAAGGTGCGCAACCTTACCCTTATAACGTGGATCAAGGAGAGTTGCCAGCCATTAATGATCCCTCTCCTTGATAGCACGAATACGAGGATCCTTATGCAGGCTTTGCAGGATCAGGGAGGCCATGCGGCGTAGGTTTGTTGAGGCATTCGGGGCAGAGTCCTCTGGGTCACTGAGGACGACAGGATCCACAGCCACCTCATCCCAGCCACATAAAAGTCCATGGGTTCCTTGGGACTGTAATTGATCCCTTGAAGACTGCTGCTGATGCTAAATCAAAAGCTCCACCTCCATGCTGCTAATACAATCCTCCTTCTCCTCTTCCTGTGTGCTAGGCGGGCAAGCAGGACCACTGTCTGGATAAAGGGGGCCTAGAGAGGTAAGGAAGTCCACCTCTTCCTCCCTCTGTTCTGCCTCAAGGGCCCTGTCCATTATTCCACATAGCGTGTGCTCCAACATGTAAATAAGAGGGACAGTCTCACTAATGCATGCACTGTGACTGCTCACCATCCTCGTGGCCTCCTCAAATGGTGACAGGACAGTGCATGCATCCCTGATCAAGGCCCACTGGAGTGGGGAAAAAGCCCAAGCTCCCGTGACCCAGTTCTGATGCCATATTGGCACAGGTACTCATTGATGGCCCTCTGCTGCATGTGCAGCCGCTGCAGCATGGCCAATGAAGAGTTCCATCTGGTGGGCATGTCACAGATTAGGCAGTTCTTGGGCAGGTTGTATTCCCTTTGGAGGTCTGTCAGCCGAGCAGTGGCAATATATGACCTTTTGAAATGCACACAGACTTTCCTGGCCTGCTTCAGGATATCCTGTAAGCCCGGGTATCTGCCCAAGAACCGCTGCACCACCAAATTCAGAACATGAGCAAAACAGGGCACATGGGTCAGTTGTCCCTGTCGCAGGGCAGAGAGGAGGTTGGTGCCATTGTCGCTAACCACTATTCCTGGCTTAAGCTGGCGTGGCGTCAACCACCTCTAAGCCTGCCCCTGAAGAGCTGACAGAACCTCTGCCCCAGTGTGGCTCCTGTCTCCCAAACACACCACCTCTAGCACTGCATAGTATCTCTTTGCCTGCATTCCTGCGTAGCCCCTCGTACGCCTTACAGAGCACGGCTGGTTCCGAGGAGACATCAGCACAGGAAGAAGCCACAGAGGAAGAAAAGGAGGGGGGGGAGGAGAGAGGTGTGTCACAACCAGTAGTAGTGTTTTGGAGGCATGGTGGCGGAACAACCTCCAACAATGAGTCACCCAATGCACCGTGAAAGAGAGGTAACGTCCCTGTCCATGCCTGCTGGACCATGAGTCAGTGGTAATATGCACCTTACCACTGACCGCCCTGTCCAGCGAGGCATGGACATTGCCTTCCACATGGCGGTAGAGAGCCGGAATCACCTTCGGTGAGAAAAAGTGGCGTTTGGGAACTTGCCACTGAGGTACCGCACATTCCACAAACTCACGAAAGGGGGCAGAATCTACCAACTGAAAAGGCAGCAATTGAAGTAGCAATTTCGCTAAGCTAGCATTTAACCGCTGGGCATGTGGATGGCTGGGAAAGTACTTCTTTTGGCGCTGCAGCAGCTGGGGCAGGGAAATTTGTCTGGTACAATCTGCCATCCGTGTACCGTAAGTAGATTTCCTGCATTTACTACTATGTTGTGACACACCTAATTCTACACCTTCAGTCCTATTAGTGCAGGCTTCAGAGAGGACTGAGGGTATAGTGGGGTTGAGGATCCCAGCTGATGAGGGGCAAGGGGAGGTTCGCTTTGTTCTTTGGTGTGGGTCTTTGAGGTATGCTTGCCAACGAACTGCATGGCAGGTCGACATATATCTGGTCAAGCATGTGGTGCCTAAGCGGTTGATGTTTTGGCCATGTGAGATACGCTTGAGACATATGTTGCAAATAGCAACGGTGCGATCTGATGCACATGTCTCAAAAAGGCCCACACCAAAGAACTTTTGCAGTAACGCTGAGACACAGCAGCACCCTGCACAGGCGTATCTCTGCAATTTAATGCAGTTGGTGTGCTTCCCTTAAGCTGTCCCCTGGAGGGCATCCTGCCTCTTTGGAGATGTGCCTCCTCCTCCTCCTCATCCTCCTCTCTCCTATTAGGCACCCACGTAGAGTCAGTGACCTCACCATCCCCTCCCTCCTCATCACTATCGAAAACCTGGCAGTATGCTGCAACTGAGGGAAGATGATTGCCAGATTGCTGTCCTTCTTGGGCACCCCCTCTCTCTGGGCTCACATTACTGCCTTCCTCTATCTGTGTTCCATCATCGGAGCCTTCAAAACGCTGCGCATCTTCATGCAGTATGTACCCAACACTGTGTTCAAACAGTTCGTGGGACTCCTCAGGAGGACATGGTGGGACTAGGGAAGGAGTAAGTGATGCCATTGAGCAGAGGGAAGAGGACGCCTTCGCAGCTACTTTGCCAGACAAAGTACTCTAAGCATGGGTGAGAGAGGATGAGGAGGATAAGAATGGCTTGGTCATTCACTCTACCAAGTCTTCAGGCATGTTGTGGCTCAACGCAGCCAGCTGCCATAAACAAGGGCGTGTCACACGGCCACTTGCTGATGAGGATGCACCGTGTCCACGACCAGCACTGTTGTCTTTAGATGCAGAGCCTGCTTGCCCTCGTGACTCTCTGCCTCTCCTTGCGCCCTTCCAGACATTATAATGGGCTGCAGAGGACAAAGGCAGTACACACACCTCGTAGCTTTTGGTGCAAACTGCAAAGGACATGTGCAGTACACAAGTAGCTTTATGTGCAAAGTAATGAGCACACTTGCACTATGCACCAAGTGGGTTTAGTTGTAAAGTAATGAGCACACTTGCACTATGCACCAAGTGGGTTTAATTGCAAAGTAATGAGCAGACTTGTACTATGCACCAAGTGGGTTTAGTTGCAAAGTAATGTGCACACTTGTACTATGCACCAAGTGGGTTTAGTTGTAAAGTAATGAGCACACTTGCACTATGCACCAAATAGGTTTAGTTGCAAAGTAATGAGCACACTTGCACTATACACCAAGTGGGTTTAGTTGTAAAGTAATGAGCACATTTGCACTATGCACCAAGTGGGTTTAGTTGTAAAGTAATGAGCACACTTGCACTATGCACCAAGTGGGTTTAGTTGCAAAGTAATGTGCAAACTTGCAGTATACAGCAAGTTGGTTTAGGTGCACTGACCACTAGAGATGTATAGAACGGTTCGCCGGTGAACAGTTCCCATCGAATATCGCTTGTTCGCGTTCGTGTTCGACCCGCCCCCTATTCGTCATCATTGAGCAAACTTTGACCCTGTACCTCACAATCAGCAGACACATTCCAGCCAATCAGCAGCATACCCTCCCTCCCTGACACTCCCACCTCTAGGGCAGCATCCATTTTAGATTCATTCTGAACATGCAGTCTTAGTGAGAGGAGGGGCAGTGTTGCTGCTGCTGATTTTATAGGGAAAGCGATAGCTAGGCCAGTGCACTCCAGTCCTGAAAGACTCATCTGATCTCTGCTGTTAGAACAGCGTCCTGACAGCACCCCAAACAGCCTTTTTTAGGGCTAATCAATCAGTCTGTTTTCTTTTCTCTCTAAGAGAGAGAGAGAGAGAGAGAGAGAGAGAGAGAGAGAGAGAGAGAGTGTAATTTTTTGGAGTTAGATGGGGCAGGCAGGGAGGCAGGCAGGCTAGTCAGTGAGAGTTACAGTGTGTAGAGGATATATATGCATTCTAGGTTTTGTATATATATATTTATACACCGTATTGAGTTTAGCTAGACTAGAGGTGCAGGATGCTGTGTAATGTAAAGGGGTCCAGTGTTGCAAGCTGCTGTGTAATATAAAGGGCTCCAGAGGTGCAGGGTGCTGTGTAATATAAAGGGGTCCAGTAGTGCAGGGTGCTATGTAAAGGGGCCCAGAGCTGTGGGGTGCTGTGTAATCTAAGGGGCCCAGTGGTGCAAGGTGATGTGTAATATAAAGGGGTGCAGGGTGCTGTGTAATATAAAGGGGTCCAGTGGTGCAGGGTGCTGTGTAATATAAAGCGATCCAATGGTGCAGGGCTAAAGGGCTCCCCCTAGTGTCCTACTATGATAGCTTAGTTAGTCAGACTGAGTCCTGTAAACGTTCCTTCCGGTTAATTGAAGTCTTCGCTAGCTTTAGTTGGTGCACGCTAACAATTTTTAATCCAATAGGTATGAGGAAAAAATATAAACAAACCTTCAAAGTAAATATAAAGCATGCTGGCGAAACCCCGGCCTCCAATTCCTTCAATGCACAGTCACTGCCGGATGCAATGTATCCCTGCACGTGACGTGTTAACTTCCAAAACTACAATAGTGATTCTATGAGATCCACCTTCATGTGATACAGTTATTATATCGTTGGGCAGGTGCCCTTCTTACCCAATGAAGACTCGCCTCTCCGGTACGCTCCTACTGTAGTGTCCCGGTTCTTGGCCTCTCCACAACTGGCAGTCTTGTCCTCCACGTAGCCGCCACAAAGTGCTGGTGAACAGGCGACTCTGGTTGCCGTGGAATGTAGGCCAAACATGCCATCAAGAATCCCCCTCAGGATAGGCGATCTGCGCTGGCGACTGTAGGCCCAGGCGCCCTTGATGCAGGCCTTGGCACAGGCTTCCTGCTTGCTAGAAGTTGCTGTCCCAAGAGAGCGGATGCAAGCCTCCCCTTCTTTTTAAGTAGCTTCTCCCAGAAGGCTGTGCATGATGCAATGCACTTTGGGTCGCACAGTAGCACTGTGGGTATTGTAATCTGTTAAACAACCAAGGCAATGGAGTTTTTATCTCCCTGTACTTCAAGGCCCATATTGCATTGTGATGTAATTAAACCGAACAAGTGGCGGCAGTATAACAATTGACCACCGGAGTGAGCCGAGTTACTTCTCAATTACAAACTGTAGTCTATCGGCCACATTGCAAAGTGACACCTTGCTAGGAAGTGGAGATAAGAGAGCCTCTATCTGAACCCATTGTTGAGTGATATATGCTATTAGTCTACACATATTAATAACTGCCCAATAGTAGAGTCCTCCTTGTTGATTCTTTCTTAAAACTTGCTCAGATATATTTTAAAAGTGCAGAGGCTGAAACATATAAAAAAAATATCTTGGAATGATATCCATTATAAACCGTGCCAATCTCCCAAACCTTAAACTTGCCCACTGTTTTAGTATCTGTTGCGCTAAGATGATTAACAGCTGATAGCTTAGTGTAAATAGATCTTTCTCTGTCATGGTCAAGTAAATACTCAAATATTTCTCTTGCCAGTGAAATAAAAAATCTTTCTTTAGAGCATTTGGCTCTCCTTCTCGTTGGGATAAACTTAAAGCCTCTGTTTTATGCATATTCACCTTTAAAGGTACTAACTGCTGCAAAATCGTTAAAATCTTTTATCAGCATTGGAAAGGCTATTCAAGTGTTTGAATCGAGTAACAGACAGTAAGTCATCAGCAAAGAGACCCATTTTACATTCATTATCTCTCACCTAATATACAATATTGAGGTGTGATTTCTAAAGGCAATAGCCAGATGTTCCATTGCCAGTATATATAGAATAGGCAAAAGAGGTCATCCTTTTTCTCGTACCATTCCTTATGACTATTTGATCTGATAGAATGCCATTAGAAAGCCTCTTACTTTAGCCATTGGGGTCTAGTATAACACCAGTATTTTTAAGAGGCTAGACATATAGCAATCTGGGTCAAAATCTCAGACAAAAAGGGCCATCCAAAACGATCAAAAGCTTTTTCCACAAAGGAGTATTTTTTTTTGGCATGGTCCATTCTAGCCAAACCATTAACTGTATTGTCCTTCACTTCTCCAAGGGGAACAAACCCTGCCTTGTCAATCTGTATAAGGGATGAGTTAAGAGGTTTTAAATGCTTGGCAATGATATTAGTGTACATATTAGTGAGATTGGGCGGTAGCTGGAGCAAAGAGAAGGATCTTTTCCTTTTTTTTGGTATTATCGTTATATGGGTTACCTGAGAGTGTCTAGTACATGGGCATGACTCCAAAACTGCATTAAATGTATGTAGCAGAATTGGGAACAGATGGTCCTGTAAATCCATCTGGACCAGGGCCTTTGTCTAAAAGTAAATTTTTAATTACTGGTACTTCCCTTATTTCAGCTATCATGAATGGAGTTCATGACTCCACAGCTTCCCCATGGGATTGTTGGGAGTGCCGTATTTATAATATAATCTTTTAATTTTTCTGGAAAAAGATTAGGTAGACTTTTTGAATCCACAGGGGTTAAATTATATAAACTAGTATAGTATCCCTAAAACGTTCTGGCTATTTCTTCCGACGCAAATATAGTCCCTTGATAAGGGCATACTATTCTTTGAATGTATGTACGGGACTGTTTTTTACGTATCCAGATGGTCTTTGGCTTATTGCTGAATTCATACATTTCTTATTACTAATACTCGATAGTGCATATGTGCTGAAGTCTCTGTGTTAATGTCTGGTATACTGCATTATATATATTTATCTCATGGCATTGCTCTAAATCAAAAACATCCTTTAATAAAGTTGATATTTGATTAGATATTACCTTCTTTAGCATTGATCCTAATCCTAATTGAAGTAGTTTACATTTTAAAGTTTCCCATTTAACTGCCGATTTATATGGGATCTGTTGGGTGTAACATGTAACATGCTTGTGCCCCCCTCACCCCTTTCCCTGTGACAGTGGGTGGGAGATCCTCTGCCCCACAACTGATGTCACATTTTAAAACTAGTCTCTCAGTTCCCCATCAACTCCTCGGCCATTTACCTGTCAGTGTAAAGGTGCAGAGGCCAGGGAGGGAGGCAGTGCACTGAGAAAGTATGAACACTCTTCTTTCTGTGCCGCCATCAACAGATCTCTGTAACTTTCCCTGACAGGTACAGTGGGAAAATAATTATTTAATCCCTTAGGCCTCGTACACACGATCGGACATATCCGATGAAAACGGTCCGCGGACCATTTCCATCGCATATGTCCGATCGGGAGTTTGATCCGATGGCGTGTACACACCATCGGATCAAATTCCCCGCCGCCGGACGGCGCGGTGACGTGGCGGTGACGCGGCGGTGACGTTGACGCCGCCACGTCACCGCCACGTCACCGCACCAGGAAGTTAAACACTTCCACGCATGCGCCGAATCCATTCGGCGGCGGCGCGGCGGCGGTGGGGGACGACATGTCTGCTGGTAAGTGTACTAACCAGCAGACATGTCGGGCGGACAGATTCCCACCGGATAGATTTCAAAGCATGCTTTGAAATCTGTCGGGTGGAGAAATCTGTCCGCTAGCTCATACACACGAGCGGAGATGTCTGCTGAAACGGTCCATCGGACCGTTTTCAGCGGACATATCCCCTCATGTGTACGAGGCCTTACAGGTTTTGTATGTTTAGCCACTTACAAAGAAATTAAGGATCTATAATTTGTATCATAGGTGAATTTTAAATGATAGAGACAGAATATCATACAAAAGTTATAAATTGAGCAGTTCAGTGAGTAAAATAAGTATTTGATCCCCAAGCAAAATATGACTTAGTACTTGGTGAAGAAAACCTTGTTGACCTCAGATTAGGCGTAACATAAAATGAAGGTGTCAGATACCAGAGCCCCGTAGTTAAAGCAAAACTAATCCCACTTATTGAACTTTTTCCAAAACAATTACATTCAAGGCATACCTAAAATGATCATTGTTAAAGCTTGTTTACACCTCTGGTTGGGGGGGTGGGCAGTAAAATCTTGCGGGTGGGTCATGCTTTATTGCCACTTAACCACTCCCCCTTTAGATGGGAAGGCTGCAGGCCAAGGTGTAAACATGTTGCTGCCTTACTTTAATGCCATACCTGTAAACTTTTTGCAGCACCCCCACAGTCTGTTAAAAAAAACTCCTATTTCTTACAATATTCATATTACCTCGCTCCTGATATCCTAGACAAAAGGAGAGGACTGAGCTTTCTGGTTTAACCACTTGCTGACCGCTGCACGCCTATATACGCTGGCACAATGGTGGCGGTGGGCAAATAGGCGTACAGGTACATCCCCTTTAATTTGCCCACGAGTCCCACAAACTGGAGGTTTGCCGGTGACCCGCGATCATGACACAGTGACATGACAGGGATCTACTGCTCCCTGTCATCGGGAGAAGTGATTGCTGTCATGTCAGTGGTAGCCCATCCCCCTCACAGTTAGAATCACTCCCTAAGACAAACGTAACCCCTTGATTGCCCGCGCAATTGTCAGTTTAAGCAAATCAGTGCCGTATCGCAAAAAGTGCTTTGGACAGGAAGGGGGTAAATTCTTCCGGGGCTGAAGTGGTTAAAATAAGCGCATGCGCAGTGCGCTCTATTTTCTTCTTGCTGCACTGCGCATGACCTCATTTTAAACCAGGAAGCATGCTTGTTCCTGTGTGTGCTGGAGATAACTGCTCAATAGATATTGTGTCACAGGTACAGTATTGGGCAGGACAGGGGATTGCTGACAAATGTTATTTTTTTTGACAGACTGGGGGAAGGGGGTGCTGCAAAAAGCCTACCGGTATGGCCTTTAAAAACAGGTACATTCTAGAAGCTGAACAATGTTTTGTAACCTACTGGGGCCCCTAGAATACATAGTGATTCTTATTTTTTATTTTTTTAAAGGTGAACCTTTAAGTCTGAGTATTCCAATTCTTGCAAAGTCCTAGTTATGTTTGATTTTTGCTAAACCTGTATTCAAGGTAACAAGGTCATATCCCTGGACTTTCATTTACAGACCCAAGAGCACAGTCCTATACCACCCTCACACCACAAAGTGAGATTTGGAGGATAAGCCTAGGTTCATATTGGTGCTGCTGCATAATCATGCATTTATTAGTGCGTTTTAGTAGGAGGAAGAAACTGGTTGTCAAGCATAAAACCCTGGCAAAAACACAATAAAAAATGCATGCACGTTCATTTCTTGTGCTTTTCGTTTGTGCTTCCATTAAAGTCTATGGGGCCAAAACCAAAAGAAGCAGCTGCACTGTTTCAAAAATCTCACTGCACCATGCTACATTATGTGAAAAAAATGAGCTTCCATTGTTGTGCATGAAAGTGTGACAGCAGACACTGGAGAAATCACACTAGCGTGAACAGGACCTAAGTAACTTATCACTGGGCCCAAGCACTGATAAATGGGTATTGGGTGAGTATACATATTCATTCAGAAATTAAGAACAAAACAAGAAACAAATAATTATGTGTCTGCATAGATTTGTCTGGTATCACAGGAGGGCATCTTTTGGAAGGAGGCTCCATTTGTACTTGGGCCTCCTGAGTACAGACATTAAAGGATCTTAGTGAGCTTCAGCTACAACTCTGGTGCCTTATTATAGCCAGCTTTGGGTCTATTAAAGGTAATGCAGCCTGGTGTCCTGCAGAGCTCTGTCCAGACTCTTTCCTACTTAAAGCAGTGTTTCACCCAAAAGTGGAACTTCTGCTATAAGCACTCCTCGCCCCCTTACATGCCACATTTGGCATGTCATTTTTTTTTGGGGGGGGGGGGCTTCCGTAGGAGTGGGACTTCCTGTCCCACTTCCTTCCTCCACCCAGGGACCACCTAGGCGACTCCTTCTCTCGCCTTAGGTGGCCCCTCCCTCTAGGCCAGTGATGGCGAACCTCGGCACCCCAGATGTTTTGGAACTACATTTCCCATGATGCTCCACTACACTGCAGAGTGCCTGAGCATCGTGGGAAATGTAGTTCCAAAACATCTGGAGTGCCAAGGTTCGCCATCACTGCTCTAGGCGATCTCCTGGGACACGCAACATGTCCCAGGAGTTTGCCTGTCCACTCCTAGAGCGCAGCGAGTGCCCTGCCGTGAAGCTGAAAGCTGTCGTGGCCCGGTGCCCACACTGTGAATGGATGCACCGGCGGAGAGGAGCGGAGCTCTGGGCGGTTGGGTCGCTGGACCATGGAGCAGTGTTTGTTTTTTAAAAGTCAGCAGCTACACTTTTTGTAGCTGATGACTTTTAATAAATAGTAAAAGGCTGGAACTCTGCTTTAACCACTTAAGGACCCCTTCACGCCGATATACGTCAGCAGAAGGGCACGGCTGGGCACAGGCACGTACTTGTACGTTGCCTTTAAGAGCCCAGCCGTGGGGTTGTGAGCGCTCCGGCGGCAGCGCGCTCGCGACCCGGTCGGATTCTCCGTGACCACGCCTGCGGGACCCGATCGCCGCCAGTTTCCCGCGATCGGTCACAGGAGCTGAAGAACGGGGAGAGGTGTTCTCTGTTATAGGGAACGACGATCAGTGACGTCACGCCTACAGCCACGCCCCCCCAAAGTAAGAATCACTCCTTAGGGCACACTTAACCCCTTAGCTCCCCCTAGTGGTTAACCCCTTCACTGCCATTGTCATTTTCACAGTAATCATTGCATTTTCATATCACTTTTCGCTGTGAGAAATACAATGGTCCCAAAAATGTGTCAAAAGTGTCCGATGTGTCCGCCATAATGTCACAGTCATGAAAAAAATCGCTGATTGCCGTCATTACTAGTAAAAAAAAAAAAAAAAAAATGCCATAAAACTATCCCCTATTTTGTAAACGCTATAAATTTTGCGCAAACCAATCGGTAAACGCTTATTGCGTTTTTTTTACCAAAAATAGTTAAAAGAATACATATCGGCCTAAACTGAGGAAAAAATATGTTTTTTTTTATATCCATTTTGAGGATATTTATTATAGCAAAAAGTAAAAAATATTGAATTTGTTTCAAAATTGTCGCTCTATTTTTGTTAATAGCGCAAAAAATAAAAACCGCAGAGGTGATCAAATACCACCAAAAGAAAGCTCTATTTGTGGGAAAAAAAGAACATCAATTTTGTTTGGGAGCCACGTCGCATGACCGCGCAATTGTCAGTTAAAGCGACGCAGTGCCGAATCGAAAAAAGGGGCAAGATCCTTAATCTGCATATTGCATAAGACTTTGCCCTAATTTTCATATCCACATTGGGTATCCGAGATTTTCGGTAATAAACACTGTTTTATATATTCAACATGTATTTAATTTTTTAACCGCTGCCTATAAGCCCAACTGGGGAACATTTTACTTTTATGCAATTTTGGGGCTAGCAGCTTATTTCATCTCCTTGATTATGTGTCATTTTTCTTTTTTCCTATATACATTGGGTGGATAACACACCCCCTCCACCTTGACACATAGAGATAAGACACTAAGGGTCCGATTCAGATACCTTTTGCGTATCTGTCCGGCGGCGTAGCGTATGGTGTTTACACTACGCCGCCGCAAATATTATGGGCAAGTGCCTTATTCAGAAAGCACTTGCTCCATACTATGCGGCGGCGTAGTGTAAACTGCACGGCGTAAGGCCGCGCAATTCAAATGAATGGAGTGGGGGTGTGATTCATGTAAATGAATCATGACCCCACGTCATTCACGTTTTTTTTGGGCGGCGCATGTGCCGTCCGTGGACGTTCCCAGTGCGCATGCGCGAAATCACGTTGATTTTTATCAATGTAAACGACGTGAACGTCGAGCCCCATTCCCGAACGAGTTACGCAAACGACGTAGCCGACGGCAAATTCGACGCGGTCCCGACGTCCATACTTAACATTGGCTGCGCCTGCTATAGCAGGGGTAACCTTACGCCGTCTAACGCTTACGTAAACGACGTAAAAAACGACACGCCGTCGCGAGTCCGCTCGTGAATCTCCGTATCTTTCTCATTTGCATAGGCAAATGAGAAATGGCCGTAAACGCCACCTAGCGGCCAGCGTAATAATGCAACTAAGATACGACGGTGTAAGCGAATTACGCCACTTGTATCTTAGAAGAAAGTCGGCGTATCTTCGTTTCAGAATACCAAAAAAAGATACAGCGGCTATTCTTAGTATTTACGCAGCGTATCTATAGATACGCTGCGTAAATAGCTTTCTGAATATGGCCCTAACTGTGTGTTTTTCCATGTTCTATTAAACCCTGGTATCCTTAACCTATAACCCACACCTTGGTGTACTATAGGTCAGCCTAATTCTTTAGGCGTCTAGAAGGTGTATCCACCTTCCCCTTGGGGGGATTAGACCCTCAAATCCCCCCTTGCTTACATCAGGAGTAACTGTTCACAGACTTCTGTAGTGTAGCATGTTCAAATAATCTAACTTATTATTTGTCCCAACAATTTACTACTATACTATGCAAGGAACCTTTAGTCAAGGCATCTACACACAGTCTATGTGTAAATACTACTTACATTTCACATGTTTGTATATTCCCCCTTTTGCAGTCTCTGTATACTGTTATTGTTTGTTGTTATTTGTCACATATGATTGAAGTCATTTATTGTGGCCGTTTTTCAATTCCGGCGGGGCATGGCTAAGCCTGCACTGCCCCTTAGTGGGTGGAGCCGTGCCCTTGATTGGTTCCCGGCTGGGTGGAAGTTTGGCGGAGGAAGGAGGGGTGAGTGCACCGCTTGCCCCTTTCATTCCCCCCCCCTCCTACCGCTTGCCGCGTGCCGGAGGGGATCCCCCTGGCGCCCGTGCGAGTGTCACCCAGCCGGCGGCGTCCCATGTATCCTCCCCAGACCGGCTTTGGCGCGGTGCGCAATGCGCGTTTCTCGGGCGTGCGTGTGGCGTCATGACGTCACGCGCCCGCGGCGGAGAGGATGACAGTTGTCGGGGCTGTTCATCCATTGGCTGGTTGGAGCGAGGCGGACAGCTTGCATGTGATCACTTTAACACCACACCCACGGGGCCCATATAATGAGTAGCTATCAGTGAATCAGTACAGATTCCTTTTAGGTCAGGTCGGATGCTACCCCATCCCTGTTCCTAACTTAGGCACCTTGTCCTCCCCTAGAGTGCATAACTGCAGTCAGATCTCCACATTTATACTTTATCCTATTCCAATCCTTCAATGTATCAGGTAATTATCCCACTACTTAAATATTTATGTATTCCATATTACCTCACTTGTTATTATGTTCACATACCCATTCACCCAACCCCTCCCTTTACTTAGGGATACACTTAGCATTTTCCTCATTATATATTGTTTTCTTTTTACACTTTTCGATCAATCTAATTTTCATATCCACATACCACGCACTCATGATCTGTCCTAATTTGGCAATCACTTAATTCAATTGTTCACTCACTAATATTCTCTCACCTAGTAATACCATACCACTATTCTATTAAATTTACATTCCCCAACCAACCATTTAATCTTTTTGGACCTTCAAGGTTGCCCTGATTCTCAACACTCATGTTGGCAAATAGTATTTGCCTCAGCCCCCCTATTAAGTCAGTACCCCACCATACCCACCTACATACACAATTAGAGGCTATTTCAGCAGCTATTCTTTGAACTAACCTACTTTAACAAACTTCCCCACTAACCGCGGGTATCATGGGTTTCTTTGCAGGCGTCTGCTCCTCCACTGCCCCTGACGGGGCGATCTCAAAATGGCTCCTTGTTAGTTATTTTGGTCAGGCCCTCCACCATTGGGTGGGCGGGGGCAGCCTAGGCCCCTCCGGACTATCTAGCAGCTTCACATAACATTGACTTCCTGGTCCAGTGGTACTTAAATTACTTTAGCATTCAATGTGATGTATGTCGACATGTGTCCTTTCATCCATTTTGAAATTTTGCAATTATTGTCATTTTCTGGAAACCGTGCCCCCTGAAGAGACCCAATTGGTCGAAATGCGTCGGGGCTCATCTTTGCACATAATATGGAATCATAATATATACTATGACTTATGTATACCGCATCCAGAAATGTGACTTTTTAAATATAATTGTTATAACTTTGACTCCATTGGGTATCCGAGATTCTCGGTATTAAACACTTTTATATATTCAACATGTATTTAATTTTTTAACCGCTGCCTATAAGCCCAACTGGGGAACCTTTTTCTTTTAAGACTTTGCCCTAATGGCTCTACTACTACTTAAGCTGAAGTGTACTGTTTGTTACAAGCCCGGACATCATAGTTTGTCCTGAAAGGAAAACAAAATCCCTCATCCCTATCCTGGTTCTTGGAAAAAGAGTGAATGAGCGTGTTGTGTGCCTGGCTGAGGGGCAGAAGTTGGGAAGACCTGGACAGTAATTCCTGCGGCTCTTACGGAAGTAGAACCATATAAGCTTTATACATGAATAATAAACATTTCTAACATTTTGTTGTTTTTAGTTGGGTATTATATAGGTTATAAAGAAGGAAGTTGTATACAAAAACAAACATTTCCTTTAAGTCATTTGAAGCATGAAAATATATGAGAAATTCTGCAGAACAAACAGAAGTTATTACAATCTTTTTTTAATCTATTATTCATTGACTTTTTACCTTGACCTGAGGGTACAGCAATAGTGTATATTTTTTCCTTCCAAATGCACACAGATGAATGAATGATTCAAACATTTGGATAAATTCAGTTGAATTTCCGTGGTGAGAAGCACTAAACATGACCTGCTGTTCTGCCTTCAGGGCAGCCTGGGGAGCTACTACTAATGCAGTTAAGACAACTGATGGTCAGCCTCAGCAGCAGTCTTATACATGCAGATATGAAGTTAGTAAATGCGTACATTGGATAGAAAAAATGTGTGACTCATAACATGAGTAATCAGAATCTGATTCATTCAATGTAAACTTAAATAAAGAAGTTATTTTAAGTTTACTGTAGTGGAAAACTTGTCAACTCATGCAGGTGGGCCAAGCTATCACAATCTCCCAAGGGAAGAGTTCTCAGTACGGTCAAAAAAACAAAATCAGCTCACTTGCTCTGCTCATCTCTTTGTTATAACCCAGTATTGACACCATTTAAAGGGAATCTACTGTGTTTTTTGCATTAAGGTTTTGAAACTGATCACAATCATACTTTTATAATATATATATAGAGTATTAAAATATATATTTTTAAATATTTATCCGCACTATAGGACTAGCTAAAACATGATTCATCTCACTTTCTGCTTAAAAAAAGGGCGCATTACTGCTTCCAGCTTTACATAAATTAGTGAGCTTGTGCACATCAGTAAAACCAATACATTTGACAGGGTAATTGACCTTGTGTTCAGATCCCCCAAAAAACTGTATTTACTTACAGCAATCTGTATTTCTTTTTTTTTTCCTATTCAAACATTCCGGGGAATTCAATAATGCATTATCATCACTTTTCTGTCAGTAGTTTCCTTTAACCACTTCAATACTGACCCATTGACAATTGACGGCCTGGGCTTTGCAGGTGAATATCTGAATGATGCCTGCAGCCAGAGGCATCATCCAGATATCCTCTTCTTCAGCCGGCGATTCTGCACGACGTAAGAACGATCATAGCGGTGGAACCACCGCTTGATCGTTCTTACAGGCCGCGGGAGGGGACATCCCCCCTCCCACCGCCATCCGGTGCTTCTCCGGGCTCTCCCGTGCCTTCGGGGGCCCGGAGAACGAATCGTCCGGCATCGGCAGGAAGCATAGAGATGACTGGTGACCAGATGGTCACCAGTCATCTCTATGACCGTCGGAGGACCCGGGCGCGATATGATGACGTCACGCCCGGGTCCCCGTAAGTAAACAAAGCCGCGATTGCGGCTGTAAGCAACCATTCATGAGATCGGTGAAATTTTTTTCACCGATCTCATTGTTTCTAGCCTGGAGGAGAGATGTGAGGTCTTATTGACCCCGCATCCTTAAAGAGGACCTGTCACACACATTTCCTATTACAAGGAATGTTTACATAGGAATAAAAGTAGAAAAAAAAAGTGGAAAAATAAATAAAAAATAAGTCAAAAAAATAAATCAAAGCTAAAAAAAATATTAAAACGCCCCTGTCCCCGATAGCTCGCGTGCAGAAGCGAACGCACACGTAAGTCCCGCCGACATATGTAAACGCCGTTTAAACCACATAAGTGAGGTATCACCGCGTGCGTTAGAGTGCCAGCAACAAATCTAGCACTAGATCTCCTCTGTAAATCTAAACTGGTAACCTGTAAAAAATAAATAAAGCGTTGCCTATGGAGATTTTTAAGTACCAAAGTTTGGCGCCATTCCATGAGTGTGCGCATAATTGAAGCGTGACATGTTGGGTATCTATTTACTCGGTGTAACATAATCTTTCACATAATACAAAAAAATTGGGCTAACTTTACTGTTTTGTTATTTTTTTAATTCATGAAACAATTTTTTTTACAAAAAAAAGGCGTTTGAAAAATGATTGCGTAACTACCGTGCGAGATAAAGCATTGCAATGACCGTCGTTTCATTCCCTAGGGTGTCTGCTAAAAAAAAATATATAATGTTTGGGGGTACTGCGTAATTTTCTAGCAAAAGAATGATGATTATTACATGTAGGAGAGAAGTGTCAGAATAGGCCCGGTATGGAGGTGGTATAAAAGCCCGGTATTGAAGTGGTTAAAACTACCTGAGCCCAATTCAGGCAAGCATTTGTGTCAGTAACATTTCCGACACAAGAGACAAATTCAAGTAGTTCCCACTAATAGAACCTGTTCCTTTGGCAGGGACAGATTCTTAAAAATTATCACCAGTTCACAGATTAGGAAACTGGAGATATTTAAGACCAACTCCGAGCTGGCATACAAAGGTATTCAGAGTGGGCAATGCCTATGCCATCAGGAATTATGGGGCCCCTCACACAGCTTCAGGCATGGGCCCCATGGAGCAGAGAACCAGGGGGGGGGGGGGTGCTGTTGCCTGAAATTGATTGAGAAGAGGGGGGGGCTGCTGCAAATTGAGAAGCGGGGGGGGGGGCTTTACAAAAAAAGAAGAAATTAAGAAATATAAAAAAGGGGGTAGCCATCCGGGCCCTGGGGTCCTCTGGGCCCTTTAATAAAAAGATAAAAAGAAATAAAAAATATATGCCGTATTTATCGGGGTATTGCACGCTTGGGCGTCTAGCGCGCACCCTGTAAAAAAACATCTTATTACTTTTAGTACTTACAGTTTTGGTGTCTTGGGCGGCATCCATCGGCGGCCTTGTCCGGTACGGCGTCCGTCTTTGGCATTAATGGTGTCCTCCCGGCTTCTCCAGCATGCGCCTCGAGTCGAATCACCGCTTCCCGTGCTCAGTTTGAACTTTGAACTTTACAGTCTGTAACCCTAACCCTATCTGTAGCCCTAACCCTAACCGTGTCTGTAAGCCTAACCCTGTCTGTAACCCTAACCCTGTCTGTAACCCTAACCCTATCTGTAACCCTAACCCTATCTGTAACCCTAACCATAAACCTAACCCTGTCTGTAACCCTAACCCTAACTGTAACCCTAACTGTAACCCTAACCCTGTCTGTAACGTACAGACAGGGTTAGGGTTACAGATAGGGTTAGGCTTACAGACAGGGTTAGGGTTACAGATAGGGTTAGGGTTACATACAGGGTTAGGGTTACAGATAGGGTTAGGGTTACAGATAAGGTTAGGGTTACAGACAGGGTTAGGGTTACAGATAGGGTTAGGGTTACAGAAAGGGTTAGGGTTACAGACAGGGTTAGGGTTCACAGTGACAGACCAAACTCTGACAGACCAAACTCCCCGTTTAACGCACCGCAAACAACCGCAAACAGTCCATTTGCACAACCGCAAACTCCCCATTTACACAAGGTTGGATACCAAGCTAGCCATGTCCCCTTCCTTGTCCTCACTGACGTCATTGAATGTCTCTTTCTCCACATCCAGCCACGTACAACACCAAGGGTCCCTGAAAGGTGACAACAAGCCCCCTGGGACGCCTGCTGTGGTTCGTCTTCCACCTCCTCAAAGTCACCTTCCTCCTCTGACTCCTCTTCTCCAGACTCCTCTCTCTGTGTTGCCCCTTTACATTACACAGCCCCTGCACCCCTTTACATTACACAGCACCCTGCACCTCTGGACCCCTTTACATTACACAGCACCCTGCACCTCTGGACCCCTTTATATTACACAACACCCTGCACCACTGGACCCCTTTACATTACACAGCACCCTGCACCTCTGGACCCCTTTACATTACACAGCACCCTGCACCACTGGACCCCTTTATATTACACAGCACCCTGCACCACTGGACCTTTTAATATTACACAGCACCCTGCATCACTGGACCCCTTTACATTACACAGCACCCTGCATCACTGGACCCCTTTAAATTACACAGTGCCCTGCACCACTGGACCCCTTTATATTACACAGCAGCTTGCACCACTGGGCCCCTTACATTACACAGCACCCCACAGCTCTGGACCCCTTTTCTTAGCACTCTGCACCTCTGGACCCCTTTATATTACACAGCAGCTTTCACCACTGGAGCCCTTACATTACACAGCACCCATCAGCTCTGGCTCCCTTTACATAGCACCCTGCACCACTGGACCCCTTTATATTACACAGCAGCTTGCACCACTGGGCCCCTTATATTACACAGCACCCCACAGCTCTGGTCCCATTTACATAGCACCCTGCACCACTGGACCCCTTTATATTACACAGCACCCTGCACCTCTGGGCCCCTTTATATTACACAGCAGCTTGCACCACTGGGCCCCTTACATTACACAGCACCCTGCACCTCTAGTCTAGCTAAACTCAATACAGTGTATAAATATATATACAAAACCTGGAATGCATAGATATCCTCTGTAACTCTAAGGCCGCGTACACACGATCAAGTCTATCTGCTGGAAACGGTCTGCCAGACCGTCCCAGCAGACACATTCGATCGTGTGTACGGGCGAGCAGACGGATTTGGCCAGCCGACAGATTTTAAAGAATGCTTTAAAATCTGTCGGCTGGGAATCCGTCCGCCCGACATGTCTGCTGGTTAGTACGCTAACCAGCAGACATATCTTCTCACACATGCGTCGAATGGATGCGCAGAAGTAATTTACTTCCTGGTGCGGTGACGTGGCGGCGTCAACGTCACTGCCACGTCACCGCGCTGTCTGCTGGCGGGGATTTTGGTTTGATCGTGTGTACAGCGATCAAACCAAAACGGCCAGCAGACAGATCTGTTCAAATCGGTCTGTCCGACCGATTTGAACAGATATATTTGCTGGTGTGTACGTGGCCTTACTGACTAGCCTGCCTGCCTGCCTGCCTGCCCTATCTAACTCAAAAAAACGAACGCGAACAAGCGATGTTCGCCGGGAACTGTTCACCAGCGAACCGTACTATACATCTCTAATCATAAGCTTAACCACTTAAGGACCCCTTCACGCCGATATGTGTCGGCAGAAGGGCATGGCTGGGCACAAGCACGTACCTGTACGTCCTCTTTAAGAGCCCAGCTGTGGGGTCGGGAGCACGCCGCCGGTGGTGTGCTCACGACCCGGTCCGAAGCTCTGTGACCGCGCCCGCGGGACCCACGGACCCGATGGCCGCGATGTCCTGCGATCTGTCGCAGAAGCTGAAGAACTGGGAGAGGTGTGTGTGTGTGTGTGTAAACACACATTCCCCGTTCTTCATGTCAGCGATTGTTCTCTGATATAGGGAAAGACGATCACTGACGTCACACATCCAGCCTACCCCCTACAGTCAGAAACACATATAAGGTCACACTTAACCCCTACAGCGCCCCCCTAGTGGTTAACTCCTTCACTGCATTGTCATTTTCACAGTAATCAGTGCATTTTTATAGCACTTATCGCTGTAAAAATGACAATGGTCCCAAAAATATGTCAAAATTGCCCGATATGTCCACCATAATGTCGCAGCCCCGAAAAAATTGCTGATCGCTGCCATTAGTAGTAAAAAAAAAATATTAATAAAAATGCCATAAAACTATCCCCTATTTTGCAAACGCTATACATTTTGCGCAAACCAATCGATAAACGCTTATTGCGATTTTTTTTTAGCCAAAATTAGGTATAAAAATACGTATCGGCCTAAACTAACTAACTAACTATCTTTTTTGGGGATATTTATTATAGCAAAAAGTAAAAAATATTGCATTTCTTTCAAAATTGTCACTCTATTTTTGTTTATAGCGCAAAAAATAAAAACTGCAGAGGTGATCAAATACCACCAAAAGAAAGCTCTATTTGTGGGAAAAAAGGACGTCGCACGACCGCGCAATTGTCAGTTAAAGCAACGCAGTGCCGAATTGCAAAAAGGGGCAAGGTCCTTAACCTGCATAATGGTCCGGGTCTTAAGTGGTTAATAGTGTTGCTCACGAATATTCGCATTGCGAATATTCGCTACGAATATTGCATATTCGAGTATTCGCGAATATCTCGAATATCGCGGCGAATTTCGAATATTCGTATTTTTCAAATTTCGCAATAAAATTCGCAATAAAAATCGCAATGGTGAAATTTCGCATTCGCAAATTTCGCAATAGCGAAATTTCGCAATAGCGACATTTCGCAATTTTTTTTATAAAATATAGCGAATATTCGTAAATATCGAATATTCGTGATATTTTATAAAAAAAAAAAAATCGCGAAATTTCGCATTTTTTTTTTTTTATAAAATATCACGAAATCGAATATGGCGTATTCCGCTCATCACTAGTGGTTAATAGCATGCAATGCCAAGCTGCGGTTTCCATATAGGGAGATATAATTTTGGCAGTGTACAAATCATTAGTAAGACCTCATCTGCAATATGCGGTTCAGTTTTGGGCACCGGGTCACAAAAAAGGATATTGGGGAACTGGAGAAAGTGCAAAGAAGAGCAACCAAACTGATAAGAGGCATGGAGGAACTCTGCTATGAGGAAAGATTTGAGGAATTGAATTTATTCTCTCTTGAGAAGAGGAGATAAGGGGGATATGATCAACATGTATAAATACATAAATGGTCCATATAGTGAACTCAGTGTAGAGTTATTCACCTTAAGGTCATTACAGAGGACAAGGGAGCACACTTTACATCTGGAGGAAAAGAGATTTACTGTTCTCTTCTTCACAGTAAGCTATGAGAATGTAGAATAGACTCCTTCAAGTGCCGGTTCTGGCCAGCTCAGTAATTACTCTAACCACTTGCTTACTGGGCACCCCTCCTGCCCAGACCAATTTTCAGCTTTTAGCGCTCTCACACTTTGACAATTACTCAGTCATGCAACACTGTACCCAAATTATTTTTGTGTCCTTTTTTTTCATACAAATAGAGCTTTTTTTTGGTGGTATTTGGTCACCTCTGGGTTTTTTATTTTTTGCGGTATAAATGAAAAAATACCGAAAATTTTGAAAAAAAAAACAAAATTTTCTTGATTTCTGTGATAAAATTTTGCAAATTAGTACTTTTTTTTTCATAAATGTTGGCCATAATTTATACTGCTACATATATTTGGTAAAAATAACCCCAAATTTGTGGAAATTATTTGTCCGTGTAAAAGTTTTAGAACCCAAAAAAAAAGCCCAGTGCGCATGCTCCAGCTCACGTCGGAAAACGTCGTTGAAACCGACGTGAAAACTACGTGATCGTCACTTACGCAATGCCCTATTCGCGAACGACTTAGTAAAACAACGTAACCGATGGAAAAAGATGACGCTGACCCGACGCCATACTTAACATGGCATACGACGGAACTTCGTAAGACTACCCCTCATATAGCAGGGGTAGGTTTACGCTTACGTAAACGACGTAAACGACGATGGGGCGGCGTAAAAATGTTCGGGAATGGGCGTATTAGGCTCATTTGCATAGGCAAATGAGAAAACAACGTAAAGGCCACCTAGCGGCCAGGAAAGTAATTACATCTACAAGTGTTTTACACCTGTCGGATCTTCACTGTATCTATGCGTAAGTGATTCTTTTTTACCCAGTAAAAAAAACAGAGATACGACGGTGTTTCCTGCGATACACCGTCGTATCTCTTTTGAGAATCTGGCCCATAGAGTCTACAGGCTATAGTGCTATAGTGCAAATCATAATCTTGAGACCCTAACAAGCCAGGAAAGTACAAATGTTCCCCAAATTACCCCTTTTTGGAAAGTAGACATTCCAAGGTATTTAGTAAGAGGAATGGTGAGTTATTTGAAGTTGTAATTTTTTCCCACAATGCTTTGAAAATTAAGATTTAAATTTTTTATTTATTTTTTTTCCTCAAAATTTGTCATTGTAATAGCTTATTTCTTTCACATGGCATGTGTATACCACAAATGACACCCCAAAATACATTCTGCTCCGCCTCCTGAGTAGAACGATAGCCCATGTGTGAGACTTTTTCACTGCCTGGCCACATACAGAGGCCCAAAATGCAGGGAGCACCATCGGGTGTTCTAGAAGCATAAATTACACATCTAACTAGTTGACTACCTATTACACTTTTGAAGGGCCTGGAACACCAGGACAATGGAAACACCCACAAAATTACCCCATTTAGGAAAGCTAACACCCCAATGTATAATCTATAAGGCATAATGAGTCTTTTAAACGGTTCATTTTTTTTCCAGAAGTTTTTGGAAGATGTGGACAAAAAATGAAAACAAATTTTTTTACACAAAGTTGTCCATTGATGAGCTATTTCCTTTTTTTTTTTTTTTTTTTTTTATAATTATCTTTTATTTATTTTTATAAACAAGAAAGCAACACGAAAAACACAAGAAAACGGGATATGCAGAATCCAATACAACAGCTTATTTATATATGGACATTATAATACATCTCTATCTTAAACTCTTTTACTATTCCTGGTCTATAGCAGAGGGAAATTATAATATTTTATATCACAAGCAATTTCCATTCCCCCCAGGGGAGATATAGAAACCAAAATACTATTTCAACTTTTAACTAAATTTCAAACTTCCCCAAATGTTCCATCTCCTCCCTGATTGTCCATATATTCTCTATGTATTCGACAAATTCCCTCTTTTATCTCCATCACGTTGCCTTCCCTATTTTATCCCCTCAATACCTCCCCCCTTATCCCCTCCTCAAGACCCCCATCTCCACCTCTTCTCCTCCTCCATCCGCGTACACCCACGGACATGGAGGGAAGAGGAGAGGAAGAAGGAGACAAAAAAAAAAAAAAACAACACAAAAAAAAACAAATACCACAGACATAACCCCATAACACAACAAACCTCCCCCCCCCCTCCGCTGTCCCCCCCTCGGCGAGAAATTTCATCTTTCCTTCCCTCCTCCCTTTCCCTTCTTTCCTCGACCTCTAATCTTTATTCTTACTCCCCTAGTAACTTTTTACCTTCTTCCGATTATACAAATAATTCCCAGGGTGCCCATATTATTTTATTTTGCTCTTTCTTATCTATTGGCCTCGGTAAGAGTTTCTCCATTATTCCTATTTTCCTTACTTTTTTAAGCCACATAGATATTGGAGGTGCTTCCGGGTCTTTCCATTTGAGCTATTTCCAACACATAGCATGTACATAAAAAAAATTATACCCCAAAATACACAGCAGGATAGCACTGGGCAGCAGGCAGGGACTTGGTCAGCAAGTCAGGGTGAGTGCAGGCAGAGATATTGTCAGCAGTGCCAAAAATATTGGTCCTGGTAGTAGGCAGGTCCATGTCGTGTGGTCAGTTCATGCAACAGGCAGAGGCATGGTGGCATAGGTCCTACAGGCAGCAGGCAGAAGTAGGGCCTCGTTCAGGACAGAATGGGGACAGGGTTAGAGGCTTCTCCCACCCAAATCTCGTTGAAGCCTCCGAGTCTCCAGACCCTAATCTAGGATGAGAAAACAAAAAAAAATGTTTTCTTCATCCAGAAAAACTTTTCTGGAGCCCCTCACATATGTGAGACCCATGTGTTGAATCCCACTAGTCCAGTAGCAGGGTACAAGATCAGTCCATGAGGCAGGCAAAAACATGGTCAAACAGTCCAAGGTCAGTTCCAGATCAGACAGAGGCATTACAGAATCATTGGGCAGAAGCATGGTCGAAAAACAGTCCAGGGTCAATTCCAGATCAGGCAGAGGTATTACAGAATCGTTAGGCAGAAGCATGGTCGAATAACAAGCCAGGGTCAGTTACAGAGCAGGCAGTGGCATAAGGGGTGTGAAGGCAGGAACTGAGGATTACGTATACCATACTTCACTAATAATTTAGTTTAGTATGGTAACGGTAAAAACAGCCAACTACACAGAGGCCTGGTTGGGAAGGACACTCGGCACGATAATAAACTGAGTCTCATCTGACTCCTTCACTGGCACACACCTTACATTTTTTTTTAGCTTGTCGGCCTGTTGCTGTGGGAGGGACTTTATCTGGAAAGTGACGTTCGGAGAGTCGACTTAGAACATCTGATCGGATTTGGGGTAGGTCATTCTGGAATATCAGGGCAGTGGTGATTTCCTCCTGGTAGCCAAGGAAGGGTAGGGGGTTTTGGGTGGACTTGCGATAAATAATATATGAGTTGTATATGGCCAAATGAAAAAAATAAATTGCTACTTTTTTGTACCAATGGTACATCCGTCTTGTGGCAATGTAGGGTTCCAGCATTTGGTTGTTAAAGTCGACTCTTCCCATGAACGAATAGTAGTCCTGGATGCATGTGGGCTTTTGGATGGTGGTTGCCAAACAACTTTTCCACTTGATCTCAAGTAGTCTGGGCAATTGGGGGGATGCAGCTGGGTGTCCTTCCCTTCGTACACTAAGAGGGCATACAGGTACCCTGTGACGCGGTCACATAGTTTGTAAACCTTCACCCCATAACGGGCCCTTTTGCTGGGGATAAACCTCTTGATTTTAAGTCTGCCACTAATATTAACAAGGGACTCATCCACACATATGTGTTGGTCGGGGGTATATAACTGGGGGAATACTTCCGAAAAATAATTTACTAAGGGGCGAAATTTGAAAAGCCTGTCATAATTTGAGTGATTTCGGGGAAGACACTAGGTATTATCATTGAAGTGGAGGAACCTCATGATCATGAAGTATCTAGTTCTGGGCATTGTTGCAGAGAAAATTGGCATATGGTAGATGGGGCGTTTTGACCAAAAGGATCGCATTTCATTATTTTTTTTGAGTTCCATGCAAAATGTAAGGCCTAAAAAAAACTTCAACTCCTCCACTGTTAGGTCTCTCCACTCGAAGGGACGGGCATAATAAGATGTTGGATTATTTGAAATAAATTGTTGGGCATATAGGTTGCACTGGGCCACAATTCTAGATAGCATGTCCTCAGTAAAAATTAAATCAAAAAAATTGATTGGGGAAAAATTGTCAGTATCCACCTGGACTCCTGGCTGGGCAGTGAAAGGGGGAATGTTGGCTTCTCCTGAATTAGGAGGAAACCACAAGGGGTTCTGAAGGGCATAGGGAAGGCTGGCATGGGTTCTTGGCCTTTCTTGCCGAGGTACTGCGGTGTTGGTGGATGGTACTAAGGTGATGGTGGATGGCACTGCGGTGCTGGTGGATGGCCCTGCTGTGCTGGTGGATGGCACTGCGGTGCTGGTGGATGCCACTACCTCCTCGGATTTGATATGCCTCCTCGGCAGAAAAGCATTGTTTTGACATGGTTGCTGGCGGTGGTAATGCAACTTCACAGGTGTGTGGTACAGATGTGCACTGAGGCGGCACAGATGTGCACTGATTGATTTGAACAGATGTGCACTAATGAGGTGGCACAGATGGGCACTTAGGTGGCACAGATGGGCACAGATGGGTACTGAGGTGGCACAGATGGGTACTGATGAGGTGAAACAGATGTACACCGATGAGGCAGCACAGATGTGCACTGATTGCACAGATGTGCACTAATGAGGCGGCACAGTTGGCACTAATGAGGTGGCACAGATGGCACTAATGAGGCGGCACAGATGGCACTGATGAGGCAGCACAGATGGGGCGTTACAGATGGGCCCTGATTGTTTGCACAGATGGGCAATAATGAGGTGGCACAGAAGGGTACTGAGGTGACACAGATGGGTACTGATGAGGTGGAACAGATGGGTACTGATGAGGTGGAACAGATGGGTACTGATTAGGTGGAACAGATGTGCACTGATGAGGCGGCACAGATGGCACTAATGAGGCGGCACAGATGGCACTAATGAGGCGGCACAGATGGCACTGAGATAGGTATTGATGAGATGGGTACTGATGTGCACCGATGAGGCGGCACAGATGTGCACTGATTGACTGCGGCACAGGTGGGCACTGATTTATGTGTTGGGTGAGTGGAGTCTTGCAACAGCATTCATTATGGACTGAAGGCGGATGATGTATGTAAAGGTAATCCCAATAAGACGTATGTTACCGTAGTTGAGACGAGAGATAACCAGGGAGTGAATTAGAAGCTGGTGGTGTCATTGGTTAAAAAGGGGCGCATTCGAGAGATGTTGCGGAGGCTATGGTGGCACAATTTGGACAGGGATTGGATGTAGGCCTGAAAGGACAGCTTATTTATATTTACTTAATAAAATGCTTATAAAACAACAGCACAGTCTTACACACGTGCCTCGATGCGCTGGCGGGAGCAGTTCAGAGTCTAGGGTTACTCCTAGCACCCTGACATGTGGGGACGGATTGATAGTTGTGCCATTGATCTTGACAGAGAAGTCAAGGGAAGGGGCATGTAGGGGAGGAAATATTATGAGCTCTGTTTTAGATAGATTCAGTTTGAGGAAGTGGTGTGACATCCCAGGCTAATATGTCTGTTAGTAAATCAGTGATGTGTGAGCTGAGGGGTAGAGAGATAGATTTAGGTGTCATCAGGATATATAAATGGTAGTGGAAGCCATTGGAGGCTATCAGCTGACCCAGGTAGGATGTGTAGATCGAGAATAGTAGAGGTCCAAGGACAGACCCTTGGGGGACGGTAAGAGGTGTTGGAGAGGAGGAAGTGGAGTAGTGAGTGACACTGTCGGTGCAGTGAGATAGGTAAGATTCAAACCAACAGAGAACACAGCAAATTGAGTTTTTTGAGGAGAAATTCGACTGCAATAAAGACGGACGGAATTTCCAACAGCAAATTTTCGATGGGAGCTTGTTGTCCGAAATTCCGATCGTCTGTACACGGCATAAGAGTACCGAATAACGACCATTGGTTTTAGCTGTTAGTAAGTTGTTTGCGAGTTTTAGGAGAGCAGTTTCTGTGTAGTACTGGGGATGAATTCCAGACTGAAGGGGATCAAGAAGGTTATTCTCAATGAGGTGGTCGCTCAGTCGGTTGTAGACTAAACGTTAAAGAAGTTTGGAGGCAAAAGGGAGTAAGGAGATGGGTCTTAGGTTGTTAAGATTGGTGGGGTCCAGTGAGTCCTTTTTTGGTATGGGAGTGGCTAGTGCATGTTTCAGAGGGTTGGGGAAGGTGTTAATAAAGAGATAGAGGTTGAAAATATGATTTAAAGAGTGTAGGATAGAGGGGGACCATACTATTGAGAATGAACAGGGTCCAGTGGATAGGAGGTTAGGTGGGTGCTATAAAAAAAAGTTTATTGACTTCCTCTGTAGTAGCTGGGTTAAAGAATATTGATTGTTCATTAGAACACAGAGTGTAAAGTGAGGGAGATATCTGTAGAGTGGAGATCTCTAGATGAATTTGTTTCAATCTTATTTTTTAAATGATTAGCAATCTCCTGGGCAGTGAGTAAGTTAGTGGGTGGAGGTAATGGAGGACGAAGTAGAGCATTAAAGGTAGAAAAGAGTTGACGGGGACTGCGTGAGAGGGTGTTAAAGAGAGTGATAAAGTAGGTCTGTTTGTCAGTGTGAAGGCAGGAATGGTATTTTTGGAGGGCAGATTTATATTGGCTGAAATCGTGCTGTGACGTAGCCTTGCGCCACAAACGCTCAAGAGCACAGCTCTGTTTTTTGATGCTTCTGGTATTGTCCTTACTGCCAGGGTTGTAGCGGTTGGGGCCTGATTCTGTGCATAGTGAGGGCAGCCAAGGTATCCAGGGTGGATGTCAGTGAACTGTTATAAATAGAAGTGGCCGGGTTGGGACAGGACAAGGATGAGGTTTTGGCGTAGAGACAATCTGAAGCAGAAAAAAGAAGAGAAGGGTTAGGATGGCAAAGGTTTCTACATGTAATTGTTCGGTAGTTGGAAGGCAAGGAGGGGGAAGATAAGAAGAGCGTGAAACTAATAAGGTGGTGATCAGAGAGGAAAAGAAATGTTGGAGAGGTTGTATGGAGTGCATAGGTAGGAGCATATGAGGTCAAGGCAGTTGCCAACAGAGTGAGTAGAAACGTTTGCCCATTGTTTTAGGTCAAACGAGGAGGTTAGGCTCAGAAATGTAAAAGTAGCAGGAATGTTAAGATTAACAGAAATGTTAAAGTCATCAAGAATTTCAGAAGGAAGAAAGTAGTGTAGCCATGTAGAGAAGTAGTCAAGGAAGTTTGATACTGGTCCAGGAGGTCGATAGGTCATCTATAGTGTTTATAGTGTATTTTAAACACTGATCTTGTTTCTGTATTTTGACTTCAGCTTGAGCCATTTTTTGTTCCATGACCGACAGTCTTGTGTTTATTATATCTACTTTATCCTGGGTATTTTGCACAGATATTTTAAGCTCATATAGTTCTGTTTTATTTGAAGTTTCTAGTCTATACACATCTGTCCATACCTTCCCCTGTAGGTAAAAAGCAAATTAATGCTTTCATGTCCCAATTCCCTTTCTCAATTTTTATGTATTTCTGCTGTTGACCGTATTATAGTAATTGGTGAACTATTACTAAATTGTTCCATCTCTTCCTCTGTTGTTCCTGAGGCTGTGAGGGTTGCAGTTGCTGAAAAAAATCTTTAATATCTGTTGTTTGCATTTATTGAGCCCCTGTATTAATTTTTGCTGTACCTCCTGCTGTTCCTTTTTTTTTTTTTTGGGGGATTGGGAAGTTATAGGCTTTTTAGGTGCCATAATTTAAGACACGGTCACCACACAGTCTTAACCACTTGCTTACTGGGCACTTAAACACCCTTCCTGCCCAGAGCAATTTTCAGCTTTCAGCACTCTCACACTTTGAATGATAATTACTCAGTCATGCAACACTATACCTAAATGATTTTTTTGTCCTTTTCTTCCCACAAATAGAGCTTTCTTTTGGTGGTATTTGATCATCTCTGGGTTTTTTATTTTTTTGCGCTATTAATAAAAAAAGACCGAAAATTTTGAAAAAAAAAGATTTTTTCTTAGTTTCTGTGATAAAATTTTGCAAATTATTAATTTTTCTTCATAAATTTTGGCCACAATTTATACTGCTACATGTCTTTGATAAAAATAACCCAAAATGTTTCGAAATTATTTGGTCTGTGTGAAAATCTGTGTGAGTCTACAAGCTATAGTGCAAATCATAAAAAATTATCACATCTGATTACACCTGATGTACTGAAGACCTATCTCATTTCTTGAGACCCCAACAAGCCAGGAAAGTACAAATTCCCCCCAAATAACCCCATTTTGGAAAGTAAACATTCCAAGGTATTTATTAAGAGGCATGGTGAGGTATTTGAAGTTGTAATTTTTTCCCACAATACTTTGCAAAATTAAGATTTTTATTTTTTATTTAAAAATGTTCTCAAAATTGTCATTGTAATAGCTTATTTCTCTCACATGGCATGTGCATACCACAAATTACACCCCAAAATACATTCTGCTACTCCTCCTGAGTAAAACGATACCCCATGTGTGAGACTTTTTCACTGCCTGGCCACATACGGAGGCCCAACATGCAGGAAGCGCCATCCGGGGTTTTAGGAGGATAAATTGCACATCTAACTAGTTGACTACCTATTACACTTTTGAAGGCCCTGGAACACCAGGATAATGAAATTACCCACAAAATGACCCCATTTTGGAAAGCTAACACCCCAACGTATAATCTATGAGGCATAATGAGTCTTTTGAATGGTTCATTGTTTTCCAGAAGTTTTTGGAACACGTGGAAAAAAAATGAAAACGCATTTTTTTTACACAAAGTTGTGCGTTTCTAAGATATTTCCAACACATAGCATTTAGATAGCAAAAATGACACCCCAAAATACATTCTGCTACTCCTCCTGAGTAAAACGATATCCCATGTGTGAGACTTTTTCACTGCCTGGCCACATACGGAGGCCCAACATGCAGGAAGCGCCATCCGGGGTTTTAGGAGCATACATTTATGCCCAGCCTGCCAGAAAATTTTACTAAGGATTCGTCTACACATATTTGTTGGTCCAGGGTAAACAACTGGGGGAAAATTTCGGAAAAATAATTAAGTAGTGGCCGAATTTTATAAAGTTTATCAAAACTTGGGTCATTTCGGGGAGGGCACTGGGTATTGTCGTTGTAGTGTAGGAATCTCATTATCAATTGATATCTGGTCCTGGGCATTTTTGAGGAAAAGATGGGCATGTGGTAGATGGGGCGGTTTGACCAATAGGCATGTAGCTGGTTTTTGTGGTTTAGTCCCATACAGAATATGAGGCCCAAACATTTTTTAAACTCTTCCACTGTTAGGGCTCTCCACTCGAAGGGACGGGCATAATGGGATGTGGGGTTACTGGAAATAAATTGTTCTGCATAAAGATTGCACTGGGTAACAATTGAGGCAAGCATGTTGTCGGTGAAAATTAAATTAAAAAAGTTAATCGGGGCAAAATTTTCTGTGTCCACCTGGACTCCTGGCTGGGCAGTGAAAGGGGGAATGTTGGCTTCTCCTGAATTAGAAGGAAGCCACAGGGGGTTCTGAAGGGAATAGGGAAGGCTGGCATGGGACCTAACCCTTTGGGACTGAGGTGACACCCCACTGGTACGTGACCTTGCTTGCTGAGGTATTGCGGTACTGGTGGATGGCACAGCGGTGCTGGTGGATGGCACTGCCTCCTTAGCAATACGCCTTCTTCTGGCGGGTGGACCCTCCTCCTCTTCTTCTTCTTCTTCCTCTTCCTCCTCTTCTTCTTCTTCCTCCTCCTCCTCCGAGGATGTCTCTTCTCCACTGCTGACTATCGGCTCATAGGTGACGTCAGATTCATTGTCGGAATTTTCAGTGGAATCTGAATCGCAGAGCTCCCCGTTGCTCTCGTCAGCCGCCATAATTTCATATGCCTCCTCAAGTGAAAAGGATCTTTTAGCCATTGTTGGCACTGATGACACTGACAGGTGGCACTGACGGCAAATGGCACGGACTGTTGGTAGATGGCACTGATGGCAGATGGCACTGATGGCAGGTAGCACTAATGGCAGGTAGCACTAATGGCAGGTAGCACAGTTGGCACGGATGGCAGATGGCACGGGCAGATAGCACTGATGACAGATGGTACTGATGGCAGATGGCACGGGCAGGTGGCACGGGCAGATGGCACTGATGGCAGGTGGCACAGGCAGGTGGCACTGGCAGGTGGCACTGATGGTAGATTGCACTGGCAGGTGGCACTGATGGGAGATTGCACTGGCAGGTGACACTGATGGCAGATTACACTAATTGCAGGTAGCACTAATGGCAGCTGGCACGGGCAGATGGCACGGATGGCAGATGGCACCGATGGCACGGGCAGATGGCACGGGCAGATAGCACTGATGACAGATGGCACTGATGGCAGATGGCACGGGCAGGTGGCACGGGCAGGTGGCATGGGCAGATAGCACTGATGGCAGGTGGCACAGGCAGATGGCACTGGCAGGTGGCACTGGCAGGTGGCACTGATGGTAGATTGCACTGGCAGGTGGCACTGATGGTAGATTGCACTGGCAGGTGACACTGATGGCAGATTGCACTGATGGCAGATGGCAGGGGCAGGTGGCACTGATGGCAGGGGCAGGTGACACTGATGGCAGGGGCAGATGGCACTGATGGCAGGGGCAGATGGCACTGGGGGCAGGTGGCACAGGCTGTTTGCACTGGCAGGTGGCACAGGCTGTTTGCACTGGCAGATGGCACAGGCTGTTTGCACTGGCAGGTGGCACTGGCAGAGACACTGGCGCTGTTTTTAACTTTAACTTTTTTTTTTTTTCAACTCACTGTCACTGCTGTCACTCTTTCTCTCCTCACACGCTGTGTGTGAGGAGAGAAAGCCGGCGATGAGAGATGATCTCATTTGTTTACAATTGAGATCATCTCTCATTGGACAGCGGGATCGAGTGCTGAATGGCCTCTGCGATTGGCCATTCAGCACGATCTGTGATTGGCTGTGTCCAAGGGACACGGCCAACACAGTTTTTCGCCGATGCGCGCTCGCGGGGACGCGCAGGGAGCGGGGAAAGGCAGTCACGTCCAAAGACGTCAACCCGGCGCCTCAGGTTTGCGCTGTTCACGTCTTTGGACGTGACGCGGAATTGAAGTGGTTAAAATGGATAGTAATATTTAGTACTATGCAGTCTTGATGCTATTTTTTCTTCACTCACCCAATCTCCAAGGACACATACCTCAGGGTACACAAGCTCTGTTCCTCTATGAGCCAGGCTCCATAGCCTTCTGCCCCCTGCCATGAGGCAGTTTGGCATCTCCACTAGTCTCCCTCTGACAACAGCCAACTCTCCAATTTAGTCACCACCACTCTCCATCTCATGTACAGAGAGCCGTCCCTACAACCCAGGAAAGGGCTGGTCCAGTCCGTCTGCTCCACTCTTGGAACCGCTGCAAGAGCACAATCACGGCTCTGTGCACCCCATCTGGAACTCCGGTATGTTTCACGTAAAATTTACTGATCAAATGCTCAAAATATTCACCGCTCAGCTAATTGTCTATCTGGCTGCATACTCCACTGTGGCTATACCACTTCAATGTGCAGCCACCTTGGTTGGCAGCTCCACCCACCTTATAAAACACTTGAATGAAAAAGGCCCTGTGTGGATATCTTCCGTCTTCTTTGTTCACACACTGGCAGATTACCTGATATTTAAAGGTGTAACTAAATGTCATTCTAGAACCATTATGTAAAAAACAAAAACAAAAGAAAACCAGAGGCCTACTCGCATACAAGAATTCAGAATGATCCTAATAAGATCACAGTTAAAAGGTGTTACTTTTCACTGTTATCTGTTGCTTCAAAATGTAAGTAACCACTGCAACCATTTGAAGTTATGCTTAAGCCAGTGACTTCTTTGACTTAGGAGCAATTGTTACCCCCTGACAACAGGGATGGACTGGCCATTGGGACTACAGGGAGTTTCCCGGTGGGCCGATGGCTCAGTGGGCCGGCTTCAGTGACAGCGGACTGCCGCCCCCCTCAACTCCTCTGTCTCTCCCTCCCCGTAGCGCTTATCTGGGGGGAACAAAGAAGCAGGGGAGGACCAGAGGAGCAGGGGGGATGAGAGAGGAGCATGGGGGAGGGGACAGACAGCTGACTCAACAGCTATGGCCTGGGACTTTCTCACTTCTGCCTAATCTTGTCACATAAGGGGGGGCACCAAACTGATCCTTTGCCACGGGTGAAATAATGTCTTGCTTCCCCACTGGTACTGCCTATAAGAGTACCAGTACCAGCCGTTCTACTCTAATAAAGTAGAACGGCTAGTGGCTAGTGAAAGGGGAGAGGGGGCTTTGGTGGCTGGGGGGGGGTGCGGGAGTTGTCCGGCCGCCATGGGAGAGACCTGTCAAAGTGGGCCAGTCTGGGTGAAGTCAGGGGCCAAATTTCTGTCCCAGTCCAGCCCTGCCTGACAATATGACAGATATTCTTGTAGGTAAGCAGTTGCCTTTTTAGGTTTCTATACATGAACAGTAGTCACACATGAGAGTAGTGAGCAAAGCAGTAACGGCAAGGGAGGACTGACTCTATGCGACATCTGTGAAAAATAATTCTAATCTGCATCTTGTTCTGACATTCCAACATGCCAAAGATAACAACATCTTTTAGGAAAAATAATGAATCTATTTCTTGCAGATAACAACAACTTTCACATTAAATAATAAACAGATTTTCATAGATAGATATGTTAAAGTTCTGTGTGTGCATGGCGTGTTTTGCCTGGTGATGTTGTCTAGTAAAATGTATTTATTTTTTTAGCTGTGGATTCAGAATTGAATTAACTCATAGGCACAGAACTCATCCATATGTTTATTTCTAAATAAAAAAAACTAAAGTGACTTTCTGTAAAAAAAAAAAAAAAAAAAAAAATAAAAATAAAAATTAAGATACCTAAAGTCTTTAAGGTATGATAAAATATCAATACAAGGAAAAATAACTATGGTGTGCAGTAATCTAGAGTCATTCTACAATAGCAATAGACAGACCTACGAAAACTAAATTCTAATTGGTCGATGATTGTTTTATGTATGTGTGAGATTAAGTGTAATGAGGGCAGTCTGGAGATACTTGAACATCCAATCATAGGCAAAAGAAGCTCTATTGTTTGTTTGAACCCTTTATCAACCCTTTAACACAAGGGTGGCAAACACAAGGCCCGCGGGCCGAATCCGGCCCGCCAAGCCTTGTCATGTGGCCCGCCAAGCCTTGTCATGTGGCCCGCCAGCCTCCACCACTTGTGCCAGTGCCGCCCGCTCTGTGTCCTGTTGATGATCAGGTCGCACAGCGGGAGGTAAGCGGCGCCCGCGGCCTGGACAGGGTTAACACAGGTCGCGGCCACCGCTCACCTATCGCTATGCGGCCGTGCCTGTGTCATCTCAGGGCTCCGGCGCACATTAGCGGCTGATTGGATGAGCTGTGTGTCTCTCTCACACACAGCTCAGCCTCAGAATCAGAATCAACGCTGATCGGACACTGCTCCTCCTCTTACCGCCTCTCTACACTGTGTGGCACGCCCACACCCCTTGTGTCTGCCCCGCTCACACATCCCCGGGAAAAAAATGTGAAGGAAGATGCAGGCAGCATCACCCTCTCACCCTCCAAAATAAATTTGTATAATTTTGTTCCAACAAATAGAGATTTATTTTGGTGGTATTTGATCACCTCTGCGGTTTTTCTTTTTTGCTAAACAATAAAAAAAGACTGAAAATGTTGAAATAAAATAGTTTTTCTTTGTTTCTGTTATAAAATTTTGAAAATAAGTAAATTTCCTCCTTCGTTGATGGGCACTGATAAGCTGCACTGATGGGCAATGATAAAACGGTACCAATGAGATGGCACTGGTGGGCACTGATAGGCGGCACTAGTGGGTGACACTGACATGCAGCACTGACAGATGTCCTCTGTGAGACATTCCCGCCTGCCCCTCCGTTCCGCACACACTGACACTTCCCTGCACAACAGCACTGACAGTCTGACTGAATTCAATCTCCACTCTGACACTGGTCAGGACAGATGATCGCAATGTGGGGCTGGACTGGAGCCATCAGGGGGACATGCCTGAATTTGATGGGCACAGTGGCTGCATTTGGTGGGCACAGTGGCTGCAATTGCTGGCACAGTGGCTGCATTTGATGGGCACAGTTTATGGGCACAGTGGCTGCAATTGATGACACAGTGGCTGCATTTGATGGACACAGTGACTGCATTTGATGGACACAGTGGCTGAATTGGTGGGCATTTAATGGGCACAGTGAGGCTTCAATTAATGGGCACAGTGAGGCTGCAATTAATGGGCACAGTGGCTGTAACTGATGTTTTTTTCAGAATTTTTATTTGTCGTCGTCCCCCCCCCCTAAAAAAAAAAAAAAAAATGGAGCACCAGCTGCCACTGGTAACGCCCTATCTACTTTCCCCCCCAGAATAAGAGAGCTATCATTGTTCAGACTAAAACATTGTCAAAATCTACTTTCTGAACTGAGATGATGATTTAGATAAAACACAGTCATGTCAATCCTGTTACCTGACCCCTTCTTGTCTGTGCTAACAAATGTGCTTGCTACAGTGTTGCAGTGTGGTTGAAAGGAGACTGAGGAAGTGTTTCCTCCTATCTGCAGCAGACTGATGATATCTTCTCAGCTTAGGCAAGGTCACTTATTGTTCTTTAAGCCTCATGCACACTGCGCATTTTTACAGCTGCTGTTTTTGGCTTCAGATGTTTTTTTTTTCTACAGTCAATCAACTCTCCAGCATGTTATCTTATGTGTCCATTCACACATAGGCTGTTATCAACTGTTTTTGGCTGGGGTGTTTGTTGGCTGTAAAAAATAATCCAAAACAAGTGGGTTCTAAGAGGAGTTTTTCAGCTGTAAAAACACTTCAACGCCAAAAAACGCAGATAAATGCTCCAAAACGCGGCTCAGCGGCGTTTAACATTTTTTATCCCATTGATTTAAGGGGGGAAAAATACACTAAAAAAACGCTATTGCAAAAATGCTGAAAAAGTTGAAAACTCAAAATCTACAGGCGTTTTTATAATGTCCAGTGTGCATGAGGCCTTAAAGGGTCACTAAAGGAAAAATTTTTTTTTAGCTAAATAGCTTCCTTTACCCTAATGCAGTCCTGGTTTCATGTCCTCACTGTTCGTTTTTGCTGTATCCTTCTCTGTTCTGCACACTTCCTGGCTGTCTGTTTCCTTATGAAAAAAGTACTGGAAGCTTCTCTCTGTGGTCTCTAATCAAGAAGGTGTGATTACCGTGTCTAAAACCCCTCAGAACCAATCAGTTTCATTTTAAAAACAAACACTGCCCTGTATTGGCTCTGTGTCTCTGTCCTCTAACAGAAGCATGAAACTAGATGAAAAACGAAACTGAAACTGCAGGCACATTATATGATTGATTTTTATCTATTTTTAATCATTTTTAAAAGCAATCAGTTAAATATTACCGTATTTATCGGCGTATACTGCTCACTTTTTTCCCCTTAAAATCATGGGGAAATCGTGGGTGCGCCGATCCCCGTTTCCCGCACTGTGTTTGAACGCCGCCGCCGGCATATACCACACTTGTGCGGTGCGAATTTCAGCTCTGTAATCTCTGCAGATAGATAAGGGAAGTGTTCAGCAGATCCATTGCGTTTTAGCTGCGAATTTGGAGACCTGGGAGAAGTTCCGGATGAGAGGAGAGTGGGGGAGAAGTGTATTGAGCTGAATGAGAGAAATTCCTGAAGAGAACTGAACACATCTGCGAATCAGCTGCGTACCCATAGAAGATAATGGGACTGAATTCGCACCTGAGCCGCACCGCAAGACATAAAATCCGCACACGTTTTTTCTGCAATGCGCAGTACGAATGCATCACACATATGTGAACCAGCCTCATTGAAAACAATGGCCCAGATTCACAGAGCGATTACGCCTGCGCAGCAGGAGATGCGCGTGCGTAAGTCTAAATGTGCGCGTGCGTTTCGATGCACGGCATCCCCAAAACGAGATACGCAAGAAATCTACTTTTTTTGTCAGGCGTAATTTCTTTAGACAGGCGCATCCATCCGCGCAAAACTGCGCTAGACAGACCATTGATTTGCTAGTCAAATATGCTAATGAGGGACTTACGGGGATCCACAAAAGAACGTTAGGGCAGCGCAGGCTACGCAGTGTGCGCAGCAGCAAAATGTCCTGTCTAAAATTAGACCATATAAAAGCTGGTCTAAAAAGAGAAAAAAAGTCTACATTTTAGATAAAGCAACACTGTTAGTGAGGAGCTCAGCAGTCACACGTGTTGCACAACAATCTGTATGCCAACATGCCAGGGGCATCGTCGCACATAGCTATACTACTGACTTTAGATGAGCAAAGAAGGAGGAGGGCACGGAGGATGGCACGGGAGAGGATATACCGCACACGCATAGACCTGTTTGGCATGAGTGATTCTGAGGTGTATCGCATCTTCAGATTCACCCCTCATGCCATCCTGGAATTAACCACAACCCTGCAGGAGGACATCACCAGCCCAACACAACGCTCACATGCAGTGCAGCCACTGGTCAAGGTCATGGCAACACTCCATTTCCTTGCCAGTGGCTCTTTTCAGCGTACAAGTGGAGTGGTGGCCGGGATGTCACAATCCTCCATGAGCAGATGTGTGCACCAGGTTGTCCCTGCAATCCTCAGACGCATGGCCAACCAAATCATCAAACCCACCACTGAGGACCTGCGGCTGAAGGCAATGACAGATTTCTACAGAATTGCCAGATTCCCACGCACCATCGGGGCCATTGATTGCACACATGTGGCACTCCAGCCCCCCCATGAGACAGAGCACATGTACCGCAATCGGAAGCATTGGCATTCCATCAACGTACAGGTGATAGTCGATGCCCAAGGCCTCATATGGCACGTCCGTGCCAAACACCCCGGATCCAGCCATGACAGCTACATATACAATCAAAGCCACATCCGAATGAAATTCGATCAGAACGTGTATGGGGCCACCTGGCTGGTTGGTGAGTGACATGGGTGGCAGGCATGTCTGTCCCCCCCCATGATGCACACATCACAAGGGGCACATGCATGACTAACATCCTCCTGTCTTTTCCCTTACAGGTGACTCTGCATATGCACTGGGACCCCATCTCATGACTCCTATCCGGAACCCCCAAACCCCAGGAGAGGAAAGATACAATGAAGCCCACGCCCAAACACGAGCAGTGGTGGAGCACACCTTTGGCCTCCTGAAGTCACGTTTCCGATGCCTGGATAAGTCTGGGGGTACCCTCTTGTATTCCCCAAACTTCGTGTGCCAGATCATCGGTGCATGTTGCATGCTGCACAACTTTGCAGTAAGAAAGGGCCTGCAGATTGACCTACGTGATGACCTGACCCCTGAACCAGACAATCCCCCCCTAACCGAGGGTCCCCCGTCTTCTGAGGGAAGAGCAGCCAGGAGACAGCTCACATTGGGCATCTTTGCACGTTAAACACACACATTAATCATGGCACAATGAGAATGCATGCATGCACAACACTGTGGTCCCTAGCACACACACCCCACATCCTCATCCAATTGGATTGGCACCAGTCCACCATGCAGGACTTGTGAGCAGCAACGCCATGCCAAGGCTCCAATTATGTCACTGTACATTCATACGCCATTCACACGGACCTGGGGATCACTTCTCCCTGGTCCTGGGGAACCCTACTCCACCAAAATTGAGGGTGACACCCCTTTTCCGACAGGAATGTCACCCCCACATTCAAACAGCATTCACAAACCAAAAAAAAAAAATTACCAGCAAAATCAAAGAATTTCCAGCAAAAAAAATAAAAATAAAAAAAAGGGGGAAAAAAATTAGTGCCCTTGACATGAGCCACGCCTGGGGCGCCCCCGGCCACGGCCCCCGGCTCCTCAGGGGAGACTCATGAGGGAGGGGGAAAACCGGGGAAGGAGGAGCAGCCCCTGATCTCTGCCCACCTGGCGGCCTGCCCTCCAAGGCCACGGCTATTCTGTCCAGGGCACCACCTAGTGTTGCCGTGTTGGCCTGGATAGCCTGGGTGAGGGCCCTCACATCCTGCCCAACGCCTGCTGATGTAGTCTGCAGGTCGTTAAGGCAGTTTGTGAAAGCCCGGGAGTGGGAGTCCAGGTTCCCCAGCGTATACTTGATGGAGGACAGGCTCTCCTCCATCCGCACCAATGTCTGGCTGACCTGTCCCAGATGGCGGGTCTGGAGGAACTGGTCCCTTCTCAGAGTGGCGGGCAGGAGATCGGCCTGGTCTTCTGGGTCGCATTCCTGCCTCCAGCTGATGCTTGTGGCCGGGGAGAAGGGGAGGCCCTTGGGAGAGGAGCCATGTTGGGGGAGGAGGGGGGGACATGGACTCCTCCTCAAACTCCTCCTCCTCAACCTCCTCCTCCTCCTCTTCAACCTCCTTCGTGGACTCCGGCCTTGTCGGGGGGGCCTCATTAGGCTGCTGTCCTGGGGATGGTGCGGTCAGGCCAGATGGCCCTGCACCCTCCTGCACATCTGTGGATGACACAAAACATTCACAGGTTGGAGGATCCACACACTTGCCACATATTCCCTTTCACCCCCTCCCCCACACATGCTACACACCTGATATAAAAAAAAAACGTACCTGGCACCACGGGCTCCGGACTTGAGTCAAAGCCGGGCAGGCCCTCCACTTCATGCCAATGAAAGGTCAGGGCCACCGCACGCTCCTCTGCTGTCAGCCTAACACGACATGGTGGGCTCCCTCCTGTTTTGTTTTTCCCCCAAAGTAAAATTTAGTTTTCGCTTTCTCTCTGTCATACTAAAAAAAAACACTCCCAGTCAACAAAAATCAGTCACAAAAACAAGAACAACCAATCAAGCAAGAACACACACAAAGAGAAAACTAACACCCAAAAAATCACACAAGCACTCAGCAAAAAACAGTCACAAAAACAAACAGCAACAATTAAGCAAGAAAACAAACGAGCAGAAATATATCAAACAGTCTCTCAAACACTTATCAAAAAACACTTTCAAAGATCTACTAACAAACACTTGATCACACAGAACACTAATCTGACAAATACAAAACACAACGCAACTAACAACGGGACAAAAGCACTTGGTTAAATGGGAAGGGACAAAGGGATGTACTTTTGCAATGGAAGTGCGTTTGTGTCTGTCTATTTATACTGTCTGCGTAGTCCTTAGTCCATTTCCAATTTCACTGATTGCGCTGTTCCCGAGTTGTGAGCATGCGCACAGCGGAGCTGACCATGGTCTCCTTCAAGAGCGCATGCGCGAGCCGGCCGGCCCTTCATTTGCATGGGGTCACAGCTCATTTCAATGTAACACGCCCACGTCCTTTCCAATTTGTATTACTCTGCCTTACGCCTCTGAAATAACGTTACGCATGCGCAATTTTCTGCACAAAAGCTACGAGAATAGGGTGATTACGCGGCTACATTGCGCAAGTCTAACGTAAAGGCGGTGCACTACGCCGGTCCAATAATACGCAGATGTACCTGAATCTGGCCCAATGTATTTAGAAATGTTCTGCGTATTAGATGCGGTTTAAGCCGCAACCAATTCGCATAGGTGTGAATCCGGCCTCAAACTTGTAAAATCACTGGCAACTTTATAACTAAAAACTTTATTAGTTTGAATTATAGGGCAAAGCAATAGTTTATTTTCATGGGACCCCCACCCCATCTCCTTCTGAAACTTACAATCGCCATACTCTCTGTTGCTCTGCCCAGCTCCTGGAGCCCTATTCTTCTGGGTCCCGAAATGGTCATTTGCCAAACTCCAGCACTGTCACACTTGAATGAAGGTCTGTACAAGTTCTAAGGACTGGTTCACACCTATGCATTTTTTTGTGCATTTTCCATTTTGCAGAAACACACTACAGTCCATTAACCATAGATTTCTATGGGTCATGTTCACATATGTGCATTTTATGGAAAGGACCAGGGACTTTTCTCTGGTTTTTGGTTCCACAGACTTCAATGGATCAAATATATGCCTCACTCTGATAAAGTCTTGGTAGTTTCAATTGATGATCCTGAATAGGCTCGGGGCCTGCAGTCCCCCTTTTCTGTGGCTGAGGATATTACTTGAGGAAAATGTTTGATCCCAGCGGCCCCCGACTTGCAAATCCTGTGCCCTCTGGCTGCATCGACATCGACACAAACACCACAGTCTCTCCTCTGACTCTACACCCAGCTCCTGTTCCAGGACTCCTCTCCATGACCATGTCAGGAGAGGTTCCCTCCCAGATCTCCCTGGTGTGCCTCACTTACCGACTCCTACCCTGAGTCCATTCTGAAGGATTTACCCGGACCGTCCAGACCAACTACTCCTCCAGCTCCTGTTCTAGGACACCTTTCCATGACCGTGTCAAGAGAGGTTCCCTCCCAGATCTCCACTGTGCCTTGCTTACCAACTCCTGCCTGAAGAATTTACCCGGACCGTCCGGACCCACTACTCCTCAAGCTAGGACACCTTTCCATGACCATGTCAGGAGAGGCTCCCTCCCAGATCCCTCTGGAGTGCCTCTTCCAGATCTCCACTGTTCCTCACTTACCGACTCCTGCCCTGAGTCCATCCTGAAGGATTTACCCGGACCGTCCAGAACAACTACTCCTCCAGCTCCTGTTCCAGGACTCCTTTCCATGACCATGTCAGGAGAGGCTCCCTCCCAGATCTCCTTGGCGTGCCTCTTCCAGATCTCCACTGTGCCTCTTCCAGATCTCCACTGTGCCTCTTCCAGATCTCCACTGTGCCTCTTCCAGATCTCCACTGTGCCTCACTTACCGACTCCTGCCCTGAGTCCATCCTGAAGGATTTACCCGGACCGCCCGGACCAACTACTCCTTCAGCTCCTGTTCTAGGACACCTTTTCATGGCCATGTCAGGAGAGGCTCTCTCCCAGATCCCCCTGGCGTGCCTCTTCCGGATCTCCACTGTGCCTCACTTACCGACTCCTGCCTTGAGTCCATCCTGAAGGATTTACCCGGACCGTCCGGACCAACTACTCCTCCAGCTCCTGTTCTAGGACAACTTTCCATGACCATGTCAGGAGAGGCTCCCTCCCAGATCTCCACTGTGCCTCACTTACCGACTCCTGCCCTGAAGGATTTACCCAGACCATCTGCTCCTCCGCCTCATGTTCCAGGACTCCTTTCCATGACCATGTCAGGAGAGGCTCCCTCCCAGATCTCCCTGGTGTGCCTCACTTACCGACTCCTGCCCTGAGTCCATCCTAAAGGATTTACCCGGACCGTCCGGAAAAACTACTCCTCCAGCTCCTGTTCCAGGACTCCTTTCCATGACCATGTCAGAAGAGGCTCCCTCCCAGATTTCCTTGGCGTGCCTCTTCCAGATCTCCACTGTGCCTCTTCCAGATCTCCACTGTGCCTCTTCCAGATCTCCACTGTGTCTCACTTACCGACTCCTGCCCTGAGTCCATCCTGAAGGATTTACCAGGAACGCCCGGACCAACTACTCCTTCAGCTCCTGTTCTACGACACCTTTTCATGGCCATGTCAGGAGAGGCTCTCTCCCAGATCCCCCTGGCGTGCCTCTTCCAGATCTCCACTGTGCCTCACTTACCGACTCCTGCCCTGAGTCCACCCTGAAGGATTTACCCGGATCGTCCGGACCAACTACTCCTCCAGCTCCTGTTCCACACTCGGGGCTCCCACTGATTCTACATTATGGTGAGTTGAACTATTTCATTTTATATTACAATGTCATAATAGAAATAATGCGCTTCAATCATCCTGACACCATAACAACCATGGCATTGGGGTAATTGAAGCGCTAACACTAGCAAATCGTTAGAGCGAGAGCAATAATTCTAGCAAAAGACCTCGTCCGTCTGTACCTCAAAACTGGTAACCTGTGAACATTTTTAAACGTCGCCTAGGGGGATTTTTAAGGGTCAAAGTTTGTCCCCATTCCATGAGCGGGCGCAATTTTGAAGCGTGACATGTTGGGTATCAATTTACTTGGTGTAACATCATCTTTCACAATATCATTTTTTTTCTTAAGCTAACTTTACTGTTTTTTTTTATTTTTTAGTTAAAAAATGTGTATTTGTTTCCAAAAAAATTGTGTTTGTAACACTGCTGTGCAAATACGGTGTGACATAAAGTTTTGCAATGGCCGCCATTTTATTCTCTAGGGTGTCTGAAAATAATAAAAAATGTTTTATTATATATATATAGGTGAGCGATGGAGGGGGAGGGATGATTTCTGTCTCGTGCTGCTGAGAGATTTGGGGCTCATTCACATCGATGTGTCTTCCTCCAGAGGGGCTTCTATTAACCACTTAAGGGGACCGCGCCTATTTTGCAAACCTCTTGGTTTTTTTTTTTGCTAGAAAATTACTTAGAACCCCCAAATGTTATGTTATATGCAGGTTTTAACTTGTAAACAAGAAGTTTGAGAAATAGGCAAGTTATAAAAAATATATATTATTTATATATACATATATCGATATATATATCTATATATATTTTTTTATTATTTTATATCTATATATATATTTGTTTTATTATTTTATGTACCGTGTATATCTCTTTCTCTATATATATATAATTGTTTTATTATTACTCAGACTCCTCCCACCGCACATTGTTGTAGGATATTCAGTCAGCCTCTAAAATGATGGGTCTGTCCCGGGCACCTTCACTCTGGGACAATACAGTGTCCCGGAATGAAACTGACACCGGTCCCAGCATGGACCCCTCAGAGCTTAAGATGTGACACCCCCCCCCCCAACTAGTGAAGGACTACAGGTCCCAGCATGGACCCCTCAGAGCTTAAGATGTGACACCCCCCAACTAGTGAATGACAACAGGTCCCAGCATGAACCCCTCAGAGCTTAAGATGTGACACTCCCTCAACTGGTAAAGAACTACAGGTCTTAGCATAGATCTACAGTTTCCAGCATGAAGCCCCCCACCCCGGAGCTGAAGATGCGAGAACAGCCCCCCAAATAGATGTGACACCCCCAAAATAGTGAAGAACTACAGGTCCCAGCATGAACCCCTCAGAGCTGAAGATGTGCTCCCCCTCACTGGCGTAGCGGGGGGGCAGGGGGGCTCCTGCACCGGGCGAAAAATTGCGGGGGGCGAAATCCTGGCGTCCGCGGAATGCGGCGCCGCCGCCGCCGCCTTAGGAAAGGCCGCGGCTTTGGCCTAGCTCTGGAGCTGTCGGCCATCTTGGTACACCCGGCGGCGGCGCGCCTGGTTGGCTGGTGGAACTGTCTGTCTCCCTTGATGTGGGAGTGGCGGGAAACACCAGCCAACCAGGCAGAAGGGCGCGCTGAATGGCCTGGAACATGTGTTTACAGCGCGGCGACATCTCCATCTCCAGCAAGGTAAGTGGGGGGGGTCGGTGTAAATCTAAAGGGGTGCTCTGCCTGATCTCCACCTATCCACCTCAGAGCCTGTCATTTTAGTTAAACTGCTGGGACTTGTAGTTTTCCATCTTCTCCTGGGGCTCATGGAGATTGGAGAACTACAAGTCCCAGCAGGTTATACATTATCATACAATAAGGCTCTGAGGTGGATGGGTGTGGATTGCATGCACCTAAACCCCAGGAGAAGATGGAGAACTACAAGTCCCAGCAGGTTATAATATAAGGCTCCGAGGTGGATGGATGTCCGGACACCCATCCATCTCGGAGCCTTATATTATAACCTGCTGGGACTTGTAGTTCTCCATCGTCTCCTGGGGCTCAGGTGCATGCGATCCACCATCTATGGGACTACAAGTCCCAGCAGTAAGAAAAACTGAACAAAGATGGTGGATTGCATGCACCCGAGCCCCAGGAGACGATGGAGTACTACAAGTCCCAGCAGGTTATAATATAAAGCTCTGAGGTGGATAGATGTCTGGACAGTGACAATTGGTGGCACAGTGGTGACAATTGGTGGCACAGTGGTGACAATTGGTGGCACAGTGGTGAAGATTGATGGCACAGTGGTGACAATTGGTGGCACAGTGGTGACAATTGATGGCATGGTACAGTGACTGCATTTGATGGCATGGCGCCCTGTGATTGGGCGTATGTGGTTATGCGCTAGCGCCGGGGGGGGGGCGAAAAAAAAGTTCTGCCCCGGGCGCCCATAACTCTGGTTACGCCACTGCTCCCCCTGCCCCCCAAATAGTGAAGAACTACAGGTCCCAGCAAAGATCTGTGAAATCTATGGGGTCACACCCTTAGATCTCACGGGTTCATGCTGGGAGTTATAAAATTGTGGCAGGGGTTCATGCTGGTATTGGTAGTCCTTTACTTTGGGGGGGGGGGGTGACCTCCCCAAAGTTAAGGACTACAGGTCCCAGAGCTGAAGATGCGAGACCAGCCCCCCAAATAGTGAAGAACTACAGGTCCCAGCATAACCCTGTGAAATCTATGGGATCACACCCTTAGATCTCAGGGGTTTCATGCTGGGTGTTGAAGTCCTTCAAATTTGGGGGGGGGGGGTCACATCTTTAGATATTAGGAGTTCATGCTGGGACCTGTAGTCCTTCACTTTTGGGGGAATGTGACCCCCAAAAGTGAAGAACTACAGGTCCCGAGATGAACCAGTGAAAACTATGGGGGGGTCACAATTTTTTTTTATATAAAAAGTTATATTTTTTTAGGAAGGGGGGGTCCCTGAATGTCAGTTTGGAAATGTGGTCATCCTAAGTTAGACGCACTACCACATTTGTCTCCACTGTTACTAGGAAAGAACACTGTATAAAGCCATTTATAACCTGTGGAACTACTGGTGTTGTCTACTTGCTCCAGTGCCCTTGTGGCCTTCAGTATGTGGGCAGGACTAGGGATGAGCCGAACATACCCGTGTTCAGTTCGCATCAGAACGTTCGAACAGACCGCGGGTTCGTGCGAACATTTAGAACCCCATTGAAGTCTATGGGACTCGAACGTTCGAATTCAAAAACGATCATTTTAAAGACCAATATTCAATTTAATGTTGAAAACGTCGTTCAGAACCCGGGTCTTGCCCCAGGGAACATGTATCAATGGAAAAAAAAAGTTTTAAAAACTGCCGTTTTTTCCAGAGCAGCCATTTTAATGATGCTTAAAGTGAAAAAAAAAATTCCTTTAAATATCACACCTGCTGGGTGTCTATAGTAGTGGCACGTGTTTAGAAATGTCCCTGCACAACATGAGAGGACTATAAAAAAAAAGTAAATAATACTGCTTGCGCACGTGCTGTGTGGCAACAATATGTCGAAGTTTTTAGCGGTGGTGGGGGGCCATTATTGTTTTGTGAAAGAAAAATTTTAGAAGAAAGGACACCCCTCAAACATACTGTAATTGGAGCGCAACAAGGAGCCACGTGCAAAGTATTGCATCAAATTTTTTTATTAGGCCCCCTGTTAAACAGGGGCAGAAAAATTGTGCCTTGGGCACAACACAACACTGCAACCCCTCCCAATAACTCCAATTGGAGCGCAACAAGGAGCCACATGCAAATTATTGCATCAAAAATTGTTATTAGGCGCCCCTGTTAAACAGGGGGAGAAAAATTGTGCCTTGGGCACAACACAACACTTCAACCCCTCCCAATACCTCCAATTGGAACGCAACAAGGAGCCACATGCAAAGTATTGCATCAAAAATTGTTATTAGGCGCCCCTGTTAAACAGGGGGAGAAAAATTGTGCCTTGGGCACAACACAACACTTCAACCCCTCCCAATAACTCAAATTTAAACGCAACAAGGAGCCACGTGCAAATTATTGCATCAAAAATTGTTATTGGGCGCCCCTGTTAAACAGGGGCAGAAAAATTGTGCCTTGGGCACAACACAACACTTCAACCCCTCCCAATAACTCCAATTGGAGCGCAACAAGGAGCCATGTGCAAAGTATTGCATCAAAAATTGTTATTAGGGGGGGCGGAGCTAGCCGGAGACCGAGATGGCCGCACTGTAATGGAGCTCCGGATCCAGCGGACATCCAGCGGCTAAAAACATCTAATCCAGCTGGGTTTTCACCCCACTAACACGGCGTTCTACCTTGCTACAAGTAGAGGAACACGTTGGGAACATGGGTCGACGCAAAAAGGTCACAGAGTTCTTCTCCATAGGGGCGAAGCAAGATGGCGCCGGCGCCTCTTCCACACCGCTGCCTGGGAACTCGCAGACTTCATCCCAATCGGGGAAAGCCACCAAGAGAAGCAGTCCACCTAAAAACCAGACATCCCCGCTACCCCATCCTCAGGGAGCCCAGAAAAGGCGAGATTCCGGCTAGATGCTGCGGAGGCCTGCCATGAGGTGAGCTCTCACTCAGACTCAGGGGATGACACTAGAGACATGTCTGATTCTATTGACTTGTTCCCCACTGCTGACAAACCAGTCCTAGATACAGTTCTGAAGGATATGTTAGTGTCACTTAGGAGCTCCCTTCACTCTGACATGGTTTCATGTGTGCACAAGTTCAGTTCTGACCTGAGGCATGTGGCTGATAGAGTTTCTCACATGGAAGAAAAGATGGGGGAATACGCTTCCACTATTAACGCTTTAGTGGATGCTGAGAACACTGAGGATGACATTGAGGTGCTAAAAGCAAAGATGGCAGAAATGGAGGATAGATCCAGAAAGAACAAGATAAAAATAAGAGGGATCCCTGAGTCTGTTAAACAACAGGAGCTGCGTAGTTATGTTACTCAGCTATGCACCGCAACTTTACCTGACATGTCTGAATTGGACTTTACAATAGACAGAATACATAGACTTCCCAAGCCCTCTTATCTCTCTGATAATGTCCCCAGAGACTTGATCCTTAGACTTCATTTTTATCACACTAAGGAGAAGCTCATGACAATTTCGCGCCAAACAGACACGATTCCTGCACAATACGCTAACCTTCAGTTCTATACTGACCTATCGCAATACACGCTGCAGAAACGTAGGAATCTCGCTACGGTCACGAAAGCCCTCATAAATCATAAATTGACCTATAAATGGGGCTTCCCAACGAAACTGATAGTTACAAAAGATGACAAAGACTATGTGATGGACTCCCTAGAAAAATGTCTAGATATGCTGCAAGCTTGGGGAATAGTTCCTGACCCGCAACAACCCCCACGCCGACATGGCAGCAAAGGAATCCAGGATCAAGAATGGCGTACTGTGGATCGCAAAAATGCTCGCTCACATAACTGAGCTGGATTGAGTTTAACTGTGCTATACAGTATTTTCCGCTGGAAGAGAACTTTTTTTTTTCTCAGCTCCAAGTTTACCCTTTACCCTCGGTTTATATCTGAGTGACCGAGAGTCACACCCTTTGCACTTTTTTCTAGGCTTTTGGCCGTTGTTGTTTTGTTATGTTTTCTTTATTTCAACAGTTTTACTTCGCCCTACTGGCCGGCCTCACCATGACGCTTATCCCACTGCAGTTTTTGTCAACCTGTTTGCCTCCACCGCGTCCATGCACTACTTCTTCATCAGCATCTGCCTCCTCGGAAACCCGGATCCCATCTTCTGTAAGTGTCCTGTTTTATGACTACTCCTTTGAGCATTCTCCTTGTGCATTTTCATGGCTGTGAATTTTCTTACTTTAAACTCTAAGGGTCTGAATCACCCAGCCAAAAGGAGATCCCTATGGAAGGACGCTCTGCAGTACAAGTGTGATATCTTATGTGTGCAAGAGATGCACTTTAGTCATACCGCACACCCCAAATGCACCCATCCTAAATTCCCCCACATATTCATTGCAAATGTGGAGGCCAAAAAGAGAGGGGTGATGGTGGCAGTAAAAGACTCTGTAGCTTTTCGCCTTCTTCACGTTATGGCAGATCCACAGGGGCGTTACCTCATTTTGATATGTGAGATCAATTCTGTTGTGTATACTGTGGCCAATATATATGCTCCAAACACTAGACAAATTAACTTCTTCCACAGGTTTATGAAAAAGGTGCGAAAAGTGCAGAAAGGGGTGCTGGTGGTGTGTGGTGATTTCAACGCCACCTCAGATCCAGCGATAGACATGACTTCCTCTCCTAAGAGGCTCCCTCCCTCACTAAACGCTTCCATATGCTCTCACAAATTATATGATACATGGAGGTGCCTTAACGCAAAGGAGAAAGACTTCACTTTTTTTTTCCACAGCTCATGGTTCTTATAGCAGGATTGACATGATTTTGGTTGATAGATCGTTACTATTCAAATGTATTAATGCTAAAATCAATAGCATCACCTGGTCGGACCATGCTTCGGTGAGCTTGCCGGTGGGGGATCCTTCCCTCCACAGTCCCGCCTACCTGTGGAGAGCTAATTCTTACCTGCTAAGGGAAGGTCCATCCAGGTCTTGCATTGAATTATAGCTAAAATAATTTTTTGAACTGAATCAGGGGTAGGTTGAAGACCCGTTTGTTTTGTGGAATGCCCATAAGGCTTTTGTGAGGGGAATTATGATACAGATGGGGGCGAGACTTAAGAGGGAGAGGCAGCAGTAGACCGTTCAGCTTATATCCCAAATTAACCCCTTAGACAGACAGAATATGACCCATCCCTCCTTTTCTTTATCACACCAGATCTCTCATCTCCGCACGGAGCTCAGGCTCAAGTTCCTTGAGGACTTTGAGAGGGCCTCTAGGAGGCTAAAGCTTTCCTATTACACAAGTGGCAACAGGACTGGAAAACTCCTGGCTAACAAAGTGAAGGATCATATAATTAAATCCCAGATACCCCATATACTGGAACCCAGCACCTTAACCAAACAAACACACCCCCAGGCAATAGCTGATGCATTCAGCCGATACTACAGCTCGCTGTACAATCTCAAGAAGGATCAGTCGGTCCCGCAGCCCACAGACTCTGCAATTATGACCTTCCTCAATAAAATAGACCTTCCCGAACTCACGCAAGTTCAACTTGCCCATCTTAATTCCCCCACAGATTTAGAAGTCGGGAACATTATTAAATCCTTACCACTCAATAAGTCACCAGGCCCTGATGGTTATACAGGGGAATACTATTTGGCTTTCCAGGACTTGCTTTGCCCACATCTCTCCAGGGTTTTCGGCTCTGCTGCTGCGTCTTCCTCATTTCCCCAAGAGATGCTCAAGGCCACAATTATAGCTTTACCAAAGCCCGGTGTAATGGAATGAACCGTGACAGACTGAGATTCTCCTATGTCTAGTGTAACGGAATTAACCGTGACAGACTGAGCTCCTCAAATGTCTAGGGTCACCTTATGTCCACTAGGGCCATAGGGTGACAAAGAATCATAATTCATATATTACATGAGATGGGACATTAATAATAATTCATATTGCAGGACTGGAATATTACAAAAGTGGTTCATGTGGACTTGAGACCAGGTTAACAAGACAGTGACACATCTCTCTGTGTAACCGACTATTGAAATGTTAAGTGAGGTTGGCTCTTCAATGTGAAAGACACATTCTGTTGAAAAGGTGTTAATTGCAAGAAAGACTCTTTCATTGTGTGAAGCTCTCTGTTTACCCTATTGTGTTATTCTAAAGGTTAATTGAATTCTATTGATACCGGAATGTATTAATGCTCAGGTGTCAGAGACAGTACACGTCTGTCTAGGTAATGCGATTGAGGTCAAGGCATTGTGTAATTGTAGTTTGGAATGTGACAGATCTGTCAGTAT